>LR991096.1:16222757-16855007 GCA_905163515.2 Lymantria monacha
AACGTTTGCGTGTTTGTTTTCTATTCAAAACGAGCCTGTATTTGGGTGTTAACAATTTCGAGATTTAAGGCAATGACTCGCGTAGCATCTCTTATCTTTCGTATAATTGATTCGTAGAATAGTATCACATTTAGAATATTATATTGTAAGTTGAGATTTCTAGAATAAGTTTATTAGTACACGGTATATAAAGATAATAATTAATACAATACATTTTAATTAGAATGTGCTGTGTGGTAGCGGCTACGAATACTACCAACCCTTTCTTTGCTCGTGGATGTCGTAAAAGGCGACTAAGAGCCTCATATCGACCTGGGCCAACTCCATCTGATGCCGTTTGGTCAACAATTACATTCCCAAGGAGGGTTGAAATCAGGCAGGCGGCCGGTCAAAAAAAAAAATAATGCCAATAACTTTTGCAATATATACGAGTATATATTACGTCGACCCCAAGTAATTGGGATGGGAGCAGGAGAATGATGAATACATTTTAATTACGAATCTTCCTCTAACTTACATTTGAACATTTCTTTTCTCTTCACAAATAGAAAAGGCATTGACGTTAAGACCAACCCTTTCTAAAACCATAGTTTATCAAATAGCACTAGGTAGTATTAACTTGGGTTAGAGAGGCTGGACTCTATATAGCCACAGGCATGACGCCTCGATACATGTTGCTTAGTCGTCGTTTACATATTCATTGTACAAAAAGTAGTATATATAGTAGTAGGACCCACATTGTTGACAGTTTTCCGTCTACAGCCGCGGGCTGGTTCGTCCGGAGAAGTACTTCACTCTCGCAGAAAATCGACGTCTGAGCAGTGGCTTTGTGCTGTTACGCTGGTTGGTTAGCAACGGCTTAGCTGTATCATTGGTATTGCAAAAGTCCATGACCAGCAGTAACACTTATCATCAGGTGTGATGGTCGCTCGTTTCTCCCCATAAGCATTAATAAAATATCATATTTAACCATTTTCATAATTTTATTAATCTTGATATGCATCGTAATTATTCGTAATCTATCTACAAGTAAGAGCGACTGGAATCAATAATATTACCATATAGATCAGAATAAAAAAGAAATGTTATATTTTAGTAATGGACTCGTTTTTAATTGACAATAATTGAGGAGCATTCTCACATGATGCTGTGAATAGTTATGATATTTTTTTTAGTGCTGATGGTGGCTAACGAGCAAGCAGCACACCTGATGGTAAGTGGCACTGCTGCCCATAGACCTTTGCAATACCAACGGTACAGCTAGGCCGCTACCTACCAATAAAAACCCCAAAAGTTGGGCTTCCGTTGGGCCCCACCCAGAAAGTTGGTCTGCCAGCTCCCTCGCTTACCGAATGAAGCACAACAGCATTTTGCCATTGTTTGGACGTCGATTTTCTGCGAGAGTGGTACTACCCTGAACGGACCGGCCCTCGGCTGTAGACAGAAAACTGTTAACAGCGTAGTCCTACCACAAATATTGTACCACAATGTTTTGTCCATATTTTACCCGTACATCTTTGTTTCTTCTTTTTCATAGCCCTTATATGTTTCACTGTTGGGCTCTGGCTAAAGTATTCTTCTCTTGTTGGTCTCAGTCGGCTTTTACGATACCTAAGGTTAAGAAGGGATGATAAATCGTTCGTTCGTCACTATACAGAAAACCGTATTCACATTCTTATAATCATGACATTAAATTATAATCTATTTCATGTACTTTTAGCCTTATCGATATGTAGTGTTGTGGTCAAAAATAAGAAAAATACATTAAATGACGACTCATTTCTACAAGATACTACTTATTATCGTGCACGGAACTCATTCCCTTTTTCTCACTTTTTCACTATCTCCGAAAATGGACACACGATAATGACACATTATAGTGAGTATTCTCATGTGTATTATTCGTCCATTACATTATGGTATAGTAATTTGGTATTCTATGTTTGCCCTCCATTCTTAATTATTAAACTATATATTATCGAATTGCGACAGAATGTCGAATGCACTGGTCAAGCGTCGCCTGACAAAGTCTCCCCAAGGGTATGCAACCTAGCAGTGCAGAACAGATTACACCATTGAGATCTCGGGCAGAGTCAATTCGATTCTCTTTATTCCTAGATAAATTACGTATTTGGGTGATTTTTTATATAAACTACAATATAGTGAAAAATATGTTTATCATATTTTAACCGACTTCAAAAAATATTTTTTATATTTATTACTTCGGATCTTTTTCTGGGTGAACTGATTTGGATGATTCTTTCTTTTTCTTTACTTGAAAGCTCCAAATGTAGTCCCATATAAATTTCATTTTTTTTGTTTTTTTTTTTCAATAATGTATATTTGGTTGACCTTGTCTGTATTGTCATTATTCTTATTTTATTATGAATGGTAATGACTCATAATGTTTCGTGGAGGATCTATTCTAATTCGGTGATATTCTAGTGATGATCTTCGTCAATATACAAAGGAATTCTTTAATAAATGACAGCAAATCTGCTCTGATCACTGCAATGACATGTAAGCATATGTATTGTTTCAGTCATTATTATCTCAGCCCACCTCAGTTCATATATGTCCCATTGCTGGTACTTGATCCTCCTCCACAATAGGACAATTGACCTTTTGTTTTTTTTTTGCGAACTATGGTCTGGTCACACTCCACCAGATCCTTCCGAGGCAACAGAAGAGGCGGCGCGCCACCCCACAGACCCGCCCGGCAATACGTCTCTATTCGCCGAGCGAGCGGGCCACGGGAACCAGATCTGTCTTCGGTGGCCCGCCCACGGAGACAAGACAATTGACCTAGTATAATACGCTGATCAGACGAATTAGTATATAGGGTTTTATGTGTAGAATGAGACTGAGCCATCACGCTCGACGGAACGCTCGGTCGAGTAATGTCAACTTTCGTCGACTATGACTAAGATCTCAAGATAAAAACACATTCTATGTGCTACTAATAATGAAAATATTTTGTGGTTAGATAGGTATTATCTTTTCTAGAAATTATTTGTAATTCATTATTTAATATTAAAAAAATGCTAACTATTGCTTGCTATTGCTGCTATTGCTAAACAATACCCATCTCATACGTTTTTTACAGGTTTAGCAAATCTTCTCGAAGTCGCCTGGACCTATTTGGAAAATTCTTTCTTTGTTTGATAGGATCTCCTTTCTACACGATCCCATATCAATCATCAAGGCACGCTTTAATGATGAATGAGATCCTGAAAAAATCGAGGGTGTTCTTCAAATTTTACTTGCCCACTTGTAGTGATTTGAATATGGTCCCCACAATGTACTAACTTAATCTAAGCTACGTACCTATTTTAAATAGTGCAGAGTATTATAATACTGTAGTAGTTGCTTGGTACTTCGGTTAAATAATTGGTTTCCGTAGTTATTCAGTTAAGATAAGTAGTAGTTTAGAGGAGGCACCGACTTCACAGGGTTATTAAAAATAGGTAAGGAATTGTAAAATAAATTTGATTAATCTGTGTAGGTAGGAAATCGTATTAATTTTTGCTTTTTAGTTTTTTGATGTTTTGGAAGGTGATTTTTTTAGTTAAATATTATTTGTGTTCTAATTTTGGAGTAGATTATCAATATGTATTATACTAATTGGTACCCCGCGATATCGTACAGATTTATATTCAGAAATGCATAATTCTTGTTTGAGAATTATCGTACCATGGCGATAGCTTCTTTCTTCTCTTTTCACTGACATCTTAGAACAACCAAGCAAACGTAGGATGCAAGAACCTGCGCCTGATGCCGTCTTGGCTGTGGCTATGGGTACTTACAAACCGGAGCTTAATTCACTACCCGCAGACAGGCTTACCTTATGAGAGCGCTATCCCACTGTTTTGTTGCTGGGTTGTCGACAGATGTAAATACCAGAAAAAGTGAATGCCGGGTGGACCACCAAAACCATTGAATTAGCGGTGAAGGGTAATACGGCATATCTTAAGGTAGTGTACCACCCTTTCGCTACCCCTGTTGGGTAATTGCCCAGGTGTTGCTAGACTCTAACCGGCATCCAATTCACCTGGGCAGCATTCGGGAAACTTAAGAGGATCTCCTCATCCAATATACCTCAATGTCTGAAAGCACAGGTCTATAACTAGTGTGTGTTACCAGTGACTTATGGCACGGGAACGTGGTCCCTAAATGTAGGCCTCATAACTAAACTCAAAGTCGTTCAGCGTGTTATGGAGCGGGCTATGTTCGGGATGCTACCACGGGGACCAAAGACTTGGTGAAGATTGCAGGGAGTCGTTGGATACAGGCGGTACAGTGCCGCACTTTGTGGCCAAATACATATGTGGAAGGCCTACTCCAGCAGTAGATGGAAAAACTCTGAATGATGTGGCCAGCCTGTCAAAAAAGTATTTTCATTCGTTTAGACTTCGTACCTATTGTGGTTCTTTGATTGCACTATAGCCATTATCATCAGTACGTGCCATCTGACTAATAGGGCCGATTTTTTTTTATATTTCGATATGTATGTAGTCATAAAATTGTATTTATTAAACCAGAGTTTGCTTTAATAGAAATATAATTAACCAACTTGACTAATGTATATCTCAACTAATGTGTAACTAACTTTGACTGTCTATAAATTATTGCGCAAAATTTTCTCGTTCCAGCAGAAGTTTACGGGATTATCTTTATTAATTATATTATCCAACAAGCGTAAAAGCCTGAAATATGAAATGAAGTTCCCTAGAATTGGTTGAGACGCAGTATTATTAAATTTACCCATAGCGAGTATCAAAAAATATTGTTTCCCAAAGTTGAATTGGAGTTAGAAATTTGATAAAGGATTCCACGTCGTATCTTTTGAATTTATACGCAAGTGTACTAGCCCATATTTAAAGATGATAATGATATTCCTTTTTTGTGTTGTAATTGAGTAAGAATACAATTCACCATGCTCTGTCTTGTCCATATACATATGTCGTAAAAGACGACTAAGGGACTAATTTATCCATATCCAGTATTTATGCAAAAAAAGGCAATCTCGAAATTATGCGTGATTGTAGCAGATCAACTTCTTTTCTATTTTGGAGCAGGATCAAACCCAGTAGTGAGCATATGTAAGCTGAGATGATGACGAGGATAATTGAAATATTGTTTGATTCTATAAAACTATTTTTTTGTAAACAATAATGTGAATATTTAAATAATTATAAATATTCAATTATACTTAATAGACTTAGCGTCAACAGCGTGGCCCTAAGCCGCGTTGTTGTTAGTTATATACTTCTAGCCATAAATGGGTCAGTTTGTCCGAGGTAATGCCACTCGCTTACACTAAATTGACGTCTAAGGAGTAGCAATTTGTTACTGCCTTTTGGTTGGGGGTTGGTAGCCGAAAGGGTAACCCGCAGGGCTTGCCACGTAAATCAAGGAAGCGGTACCAGTGGTCGGCCCAATGGCGATAGGGAGGGAATACGGTGGGTTATGGGGCCACGCGGCGCCCTTTCGTTGTCCCGGAAGGAATGGATGGCTTACAGAAAAAATGGGAAGCACCAGATTTCAAATATATAAAAAAATCATCAAAATCATTCGTTTATCTAGAAAAAGCATTTAGGTCACACACTTAAAATACAACAGTCAGATTAACAACCTCCTCCTTTCCTTCTAGAAATCAATTAAAAGATTTGTAGATATTTCTTCTAGATAATAAAGTTTACACCAAAAATTTTATTTGCAAATTTTTGTGGTATGATAAAATCACTTAACATCAACAAGCGCCAAAAAAATCGTGTAACTGTTATTAGCAACAAAACATGCCTTTTTTTTATAAATTGCTTAACAAATTGCTATTCTTTTTTTCCTAAATTGCTAAATACAACTCATGCTCTCCATAGAGAATATGCATTGCACAGTGTGGGTGATGAGCGATACATAAGGCATCAGAATGATACTTAGAGTACGTCACAGAAAAGACGGCTGGACTTGTGTCTGAAGTGGGGCGCTCTGTAGGTCGGGAATGGATGAAACGGAACTTAGCTCAGTTCAATACCACAAAGACACCAGTCCACGATCACTGCAAAGAAGAAACAGTTTATCATGGCGTCTCAGTTCCAAGGAGTAGTTCTCCAAATTGCTGAGAGTATTGGAATCTTTGGCGTCGAAATATCACGCAAAGTTTAGTTTGGGAGTCATATGAATGGCAAAGCATTTAGCTCTGCCCTCCTTATAGCAAGCAGAAACCTGGACGTCCTGAACATAGCCAGGTGGTACTTCAGGTCGAGACAACATCTTATGTTATACAAAAACACAAGTTCGTCCTCATGTGGAGTATTGCTCACATCTTGGGGCAGGCGCGCGATACTAGCTAGACTGGTCTCCAAAACAAAAGACGCAAAGACGTATTGTTCGAATAGTCGGTGATAGCAACCTCACGAACAGCCTGGAGCGATGAAAAAACTTCGGGTCTCTCAGTGAACTCTATCGACTCTTTGAAGCTGATGGACTTGATGTCATCATCACCTTTTTAACACCATATCTCTCGACACAGTAGCAGTATTCAGCCATTATGTCGTTAACGAAACGGTATAGTCTTCAACTGTAGATTTTGAGCGATCAGTACTTCCACGTACGTGTAGAATCTGCAATGAACTACCTGCTGCTGTGTTCCTTGAGCGCTATAGTATGCCTTTCTTTAAACGAGGTTTAAGAAGAGCCCTAAAGCTGCAAATATATTGATATCATTTCATTCATAATGTACATGATATTTTTTTAATTAGTCGTGTTCTAAAAATAATTTAGCTTTTCTGATATTATCAATTTTCCCTTATTCATTTCTCATTTATGCTTTGTGAGAGTTGAAAAAAGAATGATATAATTCATCATTCAAGTACCTTCTAATAAGACTCTTATGTCTCGAATCTCATTATTAATCTTTGGAGCACATGTAAAATTTCCTTTTTTATTGACTCAAAGGAATCTTGGGGACGCGTCACAGAATAAATTAAATTTAGAACAAGCAGTATAAAAGATGAAATCTCTTCCGCGACGTATTCATTAAAAAATCAAGCATATTTTCGCCCAAATGAAAAGTGTTTGCAGTGGGTTGGCTCAGCTCTCGTTCAGTTTCGTAGAGGGTTCTTAAGATGCCGCGTGATGAGAAACATTGGTGTTTAATATTGCTATATATCTAACATATATCCAACATTATACTGCATTTCCATAATATTATATTATACTGCATACTACTGGCTTTACTGTACGTGTATTTAAATATATATTTTCATCTCTTATTAAACGATATATATATATATATATATATATATATATATATATATATATATATATATATATAGAAGTAACTTTAATAGTGGTAGGACCACACTGTTGACAGTTTTCTGTCTACAGCCGCGGGTCGCTTCGTCCCGGGTAGTACCACATTTTCGCGAAAAATCGACGCTTGAGCAGTGGCAGTATGCTGCTGCGCTTTGTTCGCGGAGTGAGAGAGCCGGCAGCCCAACTTTCTGGGTGAGTTTGGGATTTTTATTGGTTGGCAGCGGCCTAGCTATACCCCTGGTATTGTAAAGGGCCATGGGTGGCAGTAACACTCACCATCAGGTGTGCTACTTGCTCGTCTACCACCAAAAGCAATAAAAAATAATAATAACTATAATATAAACTATAATGTAAATATAATGATATACATATATTAAAGTTATATGGTGGCGGCTACGAATACTTTTTTTTTTGTTAACGCTGTGGAAATGCTTTTACGCACTATCCCCCGCCAGTGACAGACGGGTGGGTGTGTGGGACTCGCCGGCCATGATGTTGGCGGCCGGAATACCCACTAAAACCAGCAGCGGTCCCTTCCGCGCTTTTACGGGATACCGTAGAGATCGTCTAATGACATTCTATGCCCGATACCCCTACGCTTGGCCATCTGGCCACGACCAGGCAGCCGTCAAGGCGGTGGGAGGAGGTGCGCGTAGCGGTGCCTCCCTTTCCCTGGTCGCCGCCGGCAGAGCGAGTTCGCAGACGCGAGTGCTTCGCGTTCCCGCCCCGCGGCCTCCTTTTCAGAGATGACTTCCTCGCAAAAGGAGGCCATCGACGTCCAGTACCTGTCGCTGTCAAGCATCTTGTTGATGACGGTCTACAACGACAGGTCCGCTCCAATGACCGCCGACAGGTCGTGGCGCTGAGGCCCCCAGGCGGGACATACCTCCAGGGTGTGACGCGCGTCATCGATTTGCGCGCCACACTCATGGCATCCAGGGGCCTCTTCACATCCAATTCGGTGCAGGTACTTATTGAAGACCCCGTGTCCGGTAAGTACCTGCTACTACGAATACTACCAACCCTTACTTTGCTCATGGATGTCGTAAAAGACGACTAAGAGACTTATAACGACCTGGTCCAACTCCATCTGATGCCATTTGGTTAATAATTACCTACATTCCCAAGGAGGGTTGACGTCTGGCAGGCGGCCGGTCATAAAACTATTAACCAATAACTTTTACAATATGTATTATGAAATAAAAGTACATTATTGTCGTATATAAGAGTAGGAGAATGATATATAAAAGTAAGTAGTTGCCTTGTTAATCCATAAACTAGCAAGCATGAAGTTTGGAACTATGCCTAAAAGAAATCAATAACCTCATACTCCATTACGTGGTGTAAAGTGGATCATCAAAGTTCAATTATTCACCCCTTTATGGAGAATTCCTATGACCAAAGTCGGCACGCATATGAGTTTCAATAATTTTTAATATCATACGCTCACCTTTTTTAGTAGCTTAATAGATTATAGCAGTTTCACCAAACTTCTAGAAAATTCTAAGCTCATATCCATTTATACATATGTTTTTATGTTTTAAAATAAACTTTTCAACTATACTATATAAAAAAAAGTGTTAACAAATACATTGAAAAGCGATCTCCGTGTGGTGACCACCCCCTATCTTACCCGTGGGTGATCGTAAGAGACAACTGAGGGATATAAAACGCATATAACATCTATGCACGAGAAGAAAAACTCGAAACAAAACTCTATACCAGCACGTCTGACCAGCGTGGTATAGTAGGTCAATTTCTCTCCCATTCTGGAGGAAGTTTGAGCCGATATGATGTCGACATTGAAAAGCAATCAATCTGTTATTAGAAGCTTCCTTTCCAATTCATAATATGTAGCTATCCATGCATAAGTAATACGGGTGTATTTCTAGACGTTATCGAATAATCTATTAAAAATTATATTTTGTATGGCACCGGAGTAAAAATATAATGAAACCAAACCGACAACCCCTTGCAGGGTAGGCAGAGAGAACAGAGTGCCAGAGAACTCTATCTCTGCATACTTCACTTGCTTCCTCAACATTCATAATTCTCTTCATATACGCTCGCCGGTTTCGGAGACTCTTGACTCCACCTTCCTTCAGTACATGAACGATCTGGTCTAGGTAGGTTAGTCTCGGTCTCCCTCGGTACCTACATCCTTCCACTTTCGCATTGTGTATCTTCTTAACCAGACATTCGTTCGGCATTCTTTCAATTACCCAATATTCTATAAAAAATATTGAATTTATTAAATTTCTCCTTTTATTTATGAGATTCTCTGTTAGTCACATACTTGAAGTAATTCTGTTCTTAAGAAATGTTGAAACTTTGAAGTATGTATGTATTTGGGTCAGGTTTAACAAGATGGCGGGGTTTCTTTAATATCATGTTCTGTTTGACAAGTACACGGCTATACCTTCATTACGTACATAGTTAAAGCTTAAACTTGAACCTTTGAACGGTTGTTCGAAAGTTACGCGATAAGTATCGTATTTGCGTATCAAGCAAAAGGTTTTCGTCCGAACGTACAGGGAACTTGGAGGTAATCAAGAAATACTCGAGTGAAATTACAGTAAAATAATGCTACTTAATTCATGTATGGTAACGGTTAGGATTCCGATATAAAGAGACTGATGATGAAAATATAAATTAATAAATGTATTAAATGCCCATGTGGTAATGGGCTGGTAATATACTGTAATAAACTGGGTACCATGAGAGTGAGTAGCAGTGCTCTCATGGGGTACTCCAATTGCTATCGTTAACAACTTGTCTGACATGCGTGGCGATTTTTGCATAAGCCCTATAAGTAGGGGACACCTATGTCCAACAGTAGGAGGTGGATGGAGTGAATTGAATTTAGTTTATGATGAGGAATACTTATACATATATATAATATTTCGATTCGGTTCATTTCACAACGTAAAATTTTTGAGTCGTGGATGGCATAAATAGTAATATTGTACACAAATATTTATTTTTAATTTCTCCTATTCTTATCCCAATTATTTGGGATCGATACAATATGTACTCTTCTTTAATATTACATATTGTAGATGTTTTTGGCAAATAGTTTTATGACCAGCCGCCTGCCAGACGTCAACCCTCCTTGAGAATATATCTAATTGTTGACCGAACGGCATTAGATGGAGTTGGCCTAGGTCGTTATAAAGCTCTTAGTTGTCTTTTACGACATCCACGAGAAAAGTAAGGGTTGGTAGTATTCGAAGCCGCTACCACACAGCCAAAAAATATTTGCCTCTTTTAATAACTGCTGTAACTTGAATATTAATAAATAGCAGAAAGCGAAAACAATAAAGAGAAAAGCTAAGAGATTAAAAGTCTCTAACCAAGATCAGAACAAAAGTGGGAATAGAAATTAAATAGCAACGCTCAGCGGTAAAAGTTTTAATGGGTGTTTGTCTTTAAATATAAATGACAACAACTAAAAAAATAACACAAAAAATTTAAATTAATTCTTGCCCGTCTTGGGACCTTCCCCCGAGTAGAATAAACTCATTTTTGTTATAAAACTGTTGCAATGACCAATCTGATCATTTAATACTATCCCAGAAACCAGATGGGCAGTCGTATTGAATTGTAAACTGTACCTTGCTGCGCCACGTCCAGAAGACTTTCTGTCACCATTTGTTCATCGTCCAATCTTTCGCCGAACCCATTTTCGATATCTCCACAATTAGTTATCTTCATTTTCTTCTTCACCGCCCATATATATCCCACTGTTAGGCTCGGGCCTCCTCCATAATGTGAGTGAAATGAACCTGATATACTGCGTTGGTCAGACGTGTTGGTGCAGGGTTTTGTTTCGAGTTTTCCTTCTCTTGCACAGATGTTATACGCGTTTTATATCCTTTAGTCGTCTCTTACGGTCACCCACGGGTAAGATAGGGGGTGGTGAATTGTATTCTTACTCCGTCACCACATGGATACACAATTAGTTATACTGTACCTTAACTTAGATTGAAATTTATTTTGTAAACCAATTTTTTTTTAAAGAAATCACACTGCACTTAGGAAATAATCCTTGTATTGCGGGGGACTTTACAAACATAAATAACGCAGACAAATTACACCTAGACTCAGATCAACATTTTTTGGATAGCACAAAATATTGTCCTGCGTAGGGATCGAACCCACGGAACTGGCACGGACGGTATCTTAACCACTACGCCATATGTACAGTCAAACCATTTTCATAATGTATGCGGCATTTCCATTGTGTTATGATTACAACAGACAAAGATAATATTCATGTATGTATGTATACACATGTGTGGGCTGTCCGAAAACTATAAAACAAACTTTTCTATTACAACGAATAACTTATAACAGATTTATGCATGTAAATTTATATTATGCTTATAATTTACATAATAACTGCGAGAACTATTTAGAATATCAGTGTTCGTAGCGTATTGTGGACCTGAAACCACAACAGTTAAAACTTTATGGTTTAAATACAAACTCTGTTATCATAGTTATAATATAAACATATCGTATTTGAATTTACTTAATTTAATAATAGATTGCTTGTTTCCGACGATTTTTAATTATTGCTTTAAGATTTAAATGGCTCAAAAAACTGAACGTTAGGTCTGATATATAATTAAAAAAATCACTAGTGAAAACATGTAAAGTTCGCATTAACTACAACTAACTATAAATGCTCGTGTGAATTATAAAGCTATTGAAGTAATTCCCCACACAGTACTTGACATAATAAAATTTATTTATTACAAAGTAAAGCACTATTACAAAGTAAAATTGAAGTGCTTTTATATATAACACTTGTGCATGTGATTGTACCATTCTAGCGCGCTTCCAACGCGTCTCGAGGGTAATGAAAGGTGGTGTCCTTTATAAAAGAAAATCTTAAAATACCTACTACTTTTCTATACTATATATATTTAATCTCGTTTAAGAAGGCTTAGACCTTAGATGTAGCAATGGGTCCGACGGGCGCTGAGCACACAATTTCGACGTTCATTGTTTGAGTTTTGCCGTATACATATTACAATACTTACGCTGAGATTCATGTAACCTTGGTTAAAAAAAAATGTTTTATATTTTGGGCGGTTGTTTTGGAACAAGGCCTTTTTCACGACGACAAGGCTGTATTTTACAATGAGATATGCATGGAGGCTATTAATATACACGTTACCTATCTTATAGAAAATGATTGCGAGTACACTACCCACTACGAAGGTAGTAGGAGTTCTCAGAATGATTATTCATCATCTCACTACTACATCTACACGGAAGTGTAGGTCCCACTACTGGGCTCGAGTCTTCTCCAAAATAGAAGGGCAATTGACCTACTATGCCACGCTGATCAGATGGGTTGATATAGGGTTTTATTTTGTGTTGTTCTTCTCTTGCATAGATGTAATGTACATTCTCTTGATCATCTTTTACGACACTCACGGGTAAGAAAAGGGATGGTGAATTGTATTCTTACTTCGTCATTGGCAGACCGGCTGATTATTTAGGAATGATTATTGTTAGGCTCTAATATAAATTATTACTTATGTCTAGGGTGATAAAAATATCACATGTTTTCCTATATTTCTTGTGGATGTCATAAAAGCGAATAATTATCTTAAAATAATAACATCGATCTATTAGATTATGGATTTTCATTGGTCCAACAATGAAAATCCATAATCAGCAGTCAACAAAGGAAAATGCCATAATCGCCACGTGAGGCATATGCCAACATAAGCGGTCGCAGTTAATGTTATAAATTTTCCAGAAGAACTCCGGCTGCTGCCTATTTTTCTAGCAATCAGAATCGGTTTTGAGTTGATGTATGAGTTCATGGGAAAATAAGGCGTAGAGATACACCCCATTCTTAAGACAGGAGGTGATGACATCACTTTAAGAACCTTGAACTCAAATTAAAACCCAATTCCAATCCACGTGGCGAGCATAATATGTTAAGTCAATTGTCCTACCGTCACGAAATAGCCTCGTATCCAACATCATCATCAACATCTTGGCCTATATAGGGCTCACTGTTGGGCTCGAGCCTCATTCACAAAGGGATTGACCTACTATACCACGGTATTCAAACTGGTTGGTGTGGGGTTTTATTTCGAGTTTTCTTTCTCGTATCCATCAGTGGGTCATAAATAATGATAAATCTGAGAAGTCTAATATTACTCGATAGTTTAATGTAATTTCTTTAATGTTTTCTGAATACTGTGAGAAATAATATTTAACTTCAGAAATAAATGTTAAATATATTTATTACTAGCTTCTGCCCGCGGCTTCGCCCGCGTAAAAGGTTACTTTCCTAAAGTTGAACTATTAACACATTACCGAGATAAAAGTATCCTATATGTTAATCTAGAAAATGACGATACTTCCTTACAACTTTTCATCCTCCTTTACAACCCTTTTTTTGCATTAAAAAGTAGCCTATGTCCTTTGTCGAGTTCTAGACAATCCGTGTACTAAATTTTATTTAGATCGGTTTGGTAGTTTTAGCGTGAAAGAGCGACAGATAGACTGAGTTATTTTCGCATTTATAATATTAGTAAGGATTACAGGGACAGTATTATTTGCACTTTATAAAATATAAGGACTTTTAAATCATAAAATTGGTTCTAAGTTTATAGTATTACATCATAGCAATGTAATCCAGTCATGATTTCAGTGTAGATTTTATTGTAGCCACTACATGAAAATGAATTTAAAAAACCAAGCAAAAGTGTCATAAAATGAGAATAATCCTTCAGTGATTATTCTACAACATTAGTTTATTTGATTAAACAATTTGATAATTGTGCCTATAAAGCTGGCAGTGGTAAAGGCTCAAAATTTTAAAGGAAAATATGAATAATTGTTACCAAATTGGCGATTTTATTGCTCAATTCGATCTCTAAAAATCGTGGTCACTGTTAGCTTGATATAAAGATAGCAAGGTGCCTTTTTTAAATTGAGGCTAACTGAAGATTTATTGCAAATTTTTTACTCCTAATTCCTAGAACGTAAGCTGCGATAAATTGTTTTATAACATTTTTGTTTGTATCAACTTTTTAATTCTCATACCAGCCTGAATTAGTTTTCAGACCCATCCAAAGATCGAAAAAAAACATTGCTGCTCGAAATAACAATCGCTATTGTACAAAATTGCAGCAATAAAATATAAATTAATTTACGGTATTTTTTTTAAATCAGTTCAATTTCAAGTCACGCTATCATACTAGCTTGAAACACAGTTTTGATGTATGAATGAAAAAAAGCTATGAAAGGGTAAGTACGATATGGGGATGAGGTCCGCCCTCGTAAGTCTTAAACAGAAACCCTATACCGTTACATTTTCTTCAGGAGCACGTGTGTAGGTCACTATGGAGTTATCAAAAACTTCAGCCAATCTTTAAACGCTCGCAAAATTCTACAAAAATAGGATCATTTTCACATGCTTTATACATTGTAAGACAATATATTAATCTTTATTATTATTATATTTTTCCGTGTGGTGACAGAGTAAGAATACAATTCACCACCCTCCTGTCTTACCCGTGGGTGATCGTAAGAGGCGACTAAGGTATATAAAACGCATATAACATCTATGCAAGAGAAAGAAAACTTGAAACAAAACACTATACCAACACGCCTGACCAGTTTATGGAAGAAGCTCGAGCCAACAGTGGTATATATATGACCTGAAATGAGATTATTATATTAATTTTGAATACAAATTTGGCAGAATATAGCAATGAAAAAAAGGATATGTTTTTTGAATGTTACTTTATTGGAGTTTACTCCTTAAGAATCGATTTTCATATAAGGCGCTCGGTATGAGAAAAATTTGAGGAGTAAAATCTAGTGATCGAATGACCTCGTTACGTTTTTGGTACGCAACCTATTCTGCGCACCTTTCACTTTCTGTTTTAATAATGTAAATAAAAATATATATATTATTTTTAGTCAAATGAGCTTTTTTTGCGCCTGTTTTGATAATCGTACTTAGGAGTAAACTCCAGTCGTGCGTCGGAGCTGACACACACACTTTTTTTTTAATTAGAATTTGATAATTTTGTATATTATTTGCCTAACCATCGACCATCATATGGAAAGAACAATAGATTTTCAGAAATAAGTTTCTAAACCATAAGTTTTTAATATATTCTAATATCCCCAATAATAATAGAAAAAATATATATCTATGGATCTAAGTACATTTGATTATCGGGAGTTTCTACTCATGCATTTCAAACCATTTACTATGTCGAATATAGAAATAAAAAATAGATTTAGGTTATTTTTCATACTGCTCAACGTATAAGTCATCGTTATTACCTCGGTTTTATCTAAATCTATGCCTCAAACATAGCACGCAAATGCCCAATCACCATTGACACTAATTAATGTCTGCACATTCATCATCATTATCATTTTGTTGATGATGAAATGGTATTTATACATCATACATGCCAACAGTTATAATTTACTGTTGACAACTACATAATGTTCTCTGTGTTACTGATTCTATAGAGTCCATTTACCTACTACCAATTTAGCAGCGCTCACGTGTCTTCCAACCATTAGCATTAAAAATTCTTTTATTTTTTTTTTGTTGTGAATGATGTAAATAAATATAATAATCATAACGAAATGTCAATATTCTCGTCACCAAATATATGAGCATGAATAAGAACATGATTGTTTTACCTTTGACATACGTTATTCTAATAAAATAACACATTTGCTGGCACACACAGAGAGCGTTACATTATCCAATTTATTCCGTCAGCTTGTACAAAGGCAATGAGACGGTATATCGGTGCCACCGACAATCAACTTATCGTCTTCTAAGAAAATATTCTGGGCCCTGACATGGCGCCTCAATGTATTTCCTCTACGACAAACGTAAGTAAGTTTGTCGTCAATCATTCGCCTTCCAATTTTTCTTACAGATATGACTTTTATATTATCTTCGCATTTTTCTTTACCCTTACAATTTTTTTTTATTATTTATTGCGTAGTCGTAACGCGAGATCATATGACACCATATGTTGAATAAAATTAATTTTATTTATTATCCCTAACGTCTTTACCTCCTAATTTATAAGCGATTGAAGTGAGGATATTACACACTACGCCAGTTCAATTCCAGTCTTCTAGTTTTCTAGTTACCAGTTTTTACAGTCCTAATAACACTTGCAGCTCGAACAAAGATTTAAACTGCCAAGATCTTTTAATCTTCACATGCTTGCCATAGAATCAATAAAGCCAGCAATAACATAATTTAGTTCCTAATTATATACTTCTGAGTTTTTTGTAGGTGCTTTGTATGCGTGCTCGTATGTTACTAAATATATTAAAATATGTTATGCTTCTAAAGTGAAAATAATGAATAATTAATCGGATGTTGGACAAATTAGTTGGCCATAAATTATCTAGGTAATTATTTACTTTAGTTTTCTATATTAGTCATTATTTTATTATTTCTGTCTGTCAAATAAAATGAAAATATAATTATGTTATAGTTATTTGATCGTATCAGACAATTTGTTATATAAATAACTATACCGTGTATATTCAAATATTCACTTGACTTGGCTAGTAGCCACATCATGTTACCTGTCAGACCCAGACCCATCACCCGCCAGGATTATGGTCCGGACGTCGTTCCAATTGTCCAGTATGTACTAAGCTTAAATCCAACGGTCCTAACTTGAATTTCAATTGGGTAGAACACAGTTAATTTAAATTCTTAGCCATATTTTAAATAAGTTGGTAGTTGTAAGAATTAAAATATGTATTTTAGATTTTATGGCCACATAGTAATGATAATATCCTGATCATATTGTTGTAGATCCTCGTTCTATATTAAATCTTCAGCAGACAATATGCATCCTACTATTGTGTACAGAACACATCTACGATAAAAGGGCAAGTGGTTTAGTAGCTCACGCTGACAATATAGCTTGACATTAGAGCCTTGTTATAAGCTTTGTTCTCTGAAAGCATTCTTAGCTAAGTAATATTAACATTACTTAGTAATTTTATACGATAAGCCATGGCGACGAAAGTTATAGGGAATTGGTACAATTCTAGTAGTCCTACACTGCACGGAAAAAAATTATACATATACTATACTAGTAAAGAAAGGTTTTCTATTTATACATTTATTTATGTTATTTCTAACTTAGATTGCTAAAAGAAATAAACGAAGTTTCATTTGAATAGCGTTATATCTTTAAATTTTTCACGGTTCTTCTACTCATTCAAAATATTTTGCCAGCTAGCTTTTGAAATAAAATTTGAATCTTTTGTTTTTCCCAAGATATTCATTAGCAAGTCAAAAGTTAGGAATTAATATCCGTCTCTTATTTTACGGCGGGGATCTCCAAAAGGGGTTGGTAGATTGTAAGATACTAGCTAATTAATTATGGGATAACTCAACCATATCTCTCTCGTTTTCAATGAAGAAGAAAGCTAAATCTTGGCTATTTATTAATTTTACTTAAATATTTTAATGGATAAAGATCACTCTAAGATTGAATTTTAAACTGAAAATACAGGGTATCATATTTATTACTTTACCAGTGCGGCTCTTCACAGTATGGATTAAACATATACCTACTAAGTGCGATAATGGCAACGCTCAGGAGAATAACTGTGAGCGGTAATTCTACTTAATATTAATATTTAAAATATAGCTATATGGTAGCGGCTACGAATACTACCAACCCTTACTTTTCTCGTGGATGTCGTAAAAGAGGACTAAGAGTCTTATAACGACCTGGGCCAACTCCATCTGACGCCGTTTTGTCAACAGTTACATTCCCAACAAGGGCTGACGTCTGGCAGGCGGCCGGTAATGAAACTAATGCCAATAATTTTTACAATATCTATATACTAATATTATAAAGCTAAAGAGTTTCAAAAAACCGGCTAAGAGCGACTCGGAGTCACGCACAAAGATTTCCGTACCATTGATTTTATTAGGGAATACTTAGGGGCATTCATAATTATAAAAGCAAAACTTGTTTCTTCTTCACAGAAGATTTTTTTTTATTGCTTATGGTGGCAAATGGGCGAGCAGCACACCCGATGATGAGTGTCACTGCCACCCATGCACCTTTGAAATACCAAGGGTACATCTAGGCCGCTGCCTACCAGTACAAACCCCAAACCCACCCAGTTGGGCTGCGGGCTCACTCACCAAGCGAAGCGCAATAGCAGTGCCATTGCTCAAACGTCGATCTTCTGCGATAGTATGGTAGGTACGACCCCGGACGGATCGTCCCACGGCTGTAGGCAGAAAACTGTCAACAGCGTGGTCCTACCTCTAAAAAATATCATTGAAGGTTCATAATTCAGCCTTTTGTCATCCACTGTTGGACGTAGGCCTCCTTCATATTTCGCCACAAAAGATTCATCCAACGATTGCCAGCAACCTTCACCAGGTCGTCGGTCCACCGTCGGTCCATCGTCGGTCCATCGAAAAACACTTGCAGTGTTTTTCGATGGAATCGTGGAATCGAAAAACACTTGCAGTGTTTTTCGATTCCACGAGTTATAATTCCGAGGTTGTTGTACGTTAATTACCTACATATTTCAGAAGTTCCTCGTGATATAAGAATGTATTCTTCATTGCTGTTTTAAAAGTATATAGAAATGAGTGATATATACATATTTCATATATTGCGAGCCTACTGAATGTTACGCACTTTAGTGTGTTATTATTACGCCTGGCAACATTCAACTCTTAGAATTAAAGCATACCATACGGGATTTGTCTCGGCAACGGTGTATTTATATGAAAATTTTCGCTGCAAAATTTTCAAATTAGCCAACAAAGACAATCTTGTTTAATAACTTAAATAACATGTATTGGAGCCGAGCTTGGTGGCTCAAGTTTTAAGTAAAGCTTTACTTTTATTAGGCTGTGTTTTGATAAAAAAGTCTTTTTAAATTTTTTTATGAATAAATAATATAAAAATTGGGCAAAAAATTGTAAACTTAAAGTGAGAAAAATAATATTGTAATTGTAACTTACACTGTAGTCGTACAAAGTTTATTTTTTACCAGTCTTAAAGTCCAGGATGATTTAGGTCTCGTTAGTTTTACAGCATTTAAGAGCTATTGAATTTCTATAACTACTATCACTGCCGACATACATTTAGTATTGTAATGATATTTCAACGTCTAATGGTAAAAGTAGGTGGCTACCGACAGTATCGTATTCTATTGCTGGGTCTCACAGAGTGTTATTGAATACTTTGAACTCCAAAACTCTCGGACAGTGGTGACATAGCGATACATACCAACACGCCATGTCCTTTGCAGGGTAGGCAGAGAGAACAGAGTGCCAGAGAACTCTATCCTTGCATACTTCACTCGCTTCCTCAACATTCATAATTCTCTTCATACACGCTCGCCGGTTTCGGAGACTCTTGACTCTACCTTCCTTCAATACATGACCGATCTGGTCCAGGTAGGTTAGTCTCGGTCTTCCCCGGTACCTACATCCTTCCACTTTCGCATTGTATATCTTCTTAACCAGACGTTCGTTCGGCATTCTTTCCTCATGTCCGAACCATCGGAGCATTCCCTTTCGCATCTTTACACCAATACTCTCTTTCATACCTACTCGCTCTCTTACGTCGTCGTTACGACATAGCGATAAATGGTAAAATAGTACCCTATTCAATGAACTTGAAAGAACACATATTTACATATGGGTGTATTACTGCTCATCTATGCCAATCTAGTATTATTACGGGTTTAATTATTTTTTGTTGTTAAATTTTAATTTACATAAATAACAAACGTGTACCCCAATACACCCCACTCCACTCAACACCAACCGCAAACATTGCCGACGAAAATGTTCTCTAAGGTTGTCATATTTACGAACGAGCACGAAAGCATCTGTGTATCCCATCTAATCTCCAAAGCCTTGCCTCTCATCGTTAATATAAAGGTAATTATGCATTATGCGTGCGTGAAATAAGCTTGTTCCTATCCACAATATCGTGGAGATTGTATCATTTATATTAAAATTCCACATATCTTAAAATCGTTTTGTGTGATTTTATTATTGAATTGGTTATATTGTGAGCTTATGGGGTTTAAATATATGTTTCTATAGTGGTTGGACCACACTGTTGACAGTTTTCTGTCTACAGCCGCGAGCCGGTCTGTTCGGGGTAACACCACACTCGTAGAAAATCGATGTCTGAGCAGTGACAAAGTGCTGTTGCACTTTGTTCGATGAGCGATAGAATCGACAGCCCAAATGTTTGGTTGGTAAGCAACGGCCTGCTGTACGCCTTGATGTTGCAAAGGTCCATGAGCGCCAATAACTTATCATCAGGTGCGTTGTTTGCTACCATAAAAATTTAAAAAAAAGTGTGTGTCAGCTCCGACGCACGACTGGAGTTTATTTACTCCTCAAGTACGATTCTCAAAACAGGCGCAAAATAATATATATATATATTTATTTACATTTGTTAAAACTGTTCAGTGAAGTATTATATCACGTCAGAAAGTGAAAGGTGCGCAGAATAGGTTGCGCACCAAAAACGTAATGAGGTCATTCGATTACTAGATTTTACTCCTCAAATCGGGCTCTCATACCGGGCGCCTTATATGAAAATCGATTCTTAAGGAGTAAACTCCAGAAATGTAAAATGCACAATAAATATCATCACTAAATATACCTATATATTAGACATGCGCAAAACATTACTTTGAAATGTCACATCATATTACATTACGCAGAACCTAATATTACTTTATGATATAACAAATGTGATACATATCACACGAGTTCGGTTCGCATAATATTTTGATCCGAATTTTGTAAATTAATATTTATTATTTTATGATATTTATCACACCTACATGTGTTAAATATAAAATTTTTACCCGATTTGCGTAATATGATTAATGTGTAAAATAGTCGATTGATTTCCCTTCATACTTTTCCAGGCTTAGAACTGACAATCTTCATATACTACTTACTTTATACTTTTTATTTTTTCTTTGTTTTGATAAATTGTAGGTTCAAGGTTATACAATAATGTTAACGGTCATAAGCGCGATCATGGTATAGGTACATATACATACCCGGTCATTCTCCAATAGTGAGTGAGAAAGGTAGATTTAAGATCTCTTATTTCGTACAATACAATAATCCGTTGAGGAATTAGCTAGCAACTCAAGCAAGAAAGCATTACATTACGCGAAATTCGGACTAGAGCCAAGAGTGCATAGCATAACGATCGAGTAATGTATTGCGTGATGTGATGTGTAATGCCTCGGTGTGTCGCGTAATGTTTAATGTGATATTACCCGCCCGAGTAATATTACGTTTTGATATCAAGCGCATTACTTACACATGTCTACTATATATATATTATTTTTAGTCAAATAAGCTTTTTTGGGCCTGTTTTGATAATCGTACTTAAGGAGTAAAGTCCAGTTGTGCATCGGAG
The DNA here is from genome assembly GCA_905163515.2 of Lymantria monacha. Taxonomy (NCBI): domain Eukaryota; kingdom Metazoa; phylum Arthropoda; class Insecta; order Lepidoptera; family Erebidae; genus Lymantria; species Lymantria monacha. The sequence goes on from LR991096.1 coordinate 16,244,558, forward strand.
CTGACACACACACTTTTTTTTTTGTATAATGTTAACAGATATTAAAAAGTAAATGATGAAATAATACAAAATAATGTATGTAAAATATTAAAAATGGAGGAATAATAAACGGGGAAATACAAGAATCGTACCGGGGCTGTCTGGAATAAGCGACTGCTCGATTTCCCAATTGAGCTATTTCTATTCTTGAAGAAAGCAGATAAATTTACCTTCATATTCTAATTACATTCTTTCATTACCTAAAAACATTAACAAAGCAATATTTTCTATAATGGAAACCTTATAGATTTATCGCCCATTAAACCCCTAAATTTTTTGAAACTCGCTAAAGCCATTTCTGAAATTCTAAATGAATAACAATATACAAGAATTTCTCGTTTAAAGATGTTAAGATGCCAATTACTGAGAATTGGGATTTAAAATTGTAGATTATTTTATAAAAACTTGCTTCCATCATTTTTTGCTCTAAAATGATTGAAACACGTGGGACACGAACCCACATCTATTGGAAATGAGTTTCCACCTATTGAAAATTCATTGTGGGTTCGAGTTCTACGTATAACAATAATTAAAACTTTGAATATCCTTACTATTCCAAGTCTATATATCCTAGTAGTTTTAACAAATTTCTCTAAATACATAAATAATTTTGAAACAAGTGAAGAGAGACAAGTGAGAGATGAAACTCGTAGAAAAGATTTTAAAACAAAAATGAATCCCAAGTATGATGTTGTCAGACACGGCCCGCATTATCAAGCTGTACAGTTATTTAACAAGTTGCCTAAAGATTTAAAAAATGCTGTTTCTACAAATAAGTTTAAGATAAAATTAAAGAAGTACCTATTAAATAGATGTCTATATAGTGTAAATGATTTGTGATGATGCAAAAATTTAATTTATTTATTGACTAATATTCTAATGACTATTATATTACTAAGCACTATTATATTAATATCTATCACATTTTCAACACAATTAAATATTGTTCAGAAATAAATAAATAAAAAAAAAAAAAAAATTTTTGATCATAAACAAATATTAGATTCCACTTTAACGCGTCAAATATTCAACTGAATTCAATGAATGAACTGTCAATAGATTTGTTATTATGTCAACATTTTTATGCTTTAAACATGATTGGAATTGAATTATAATTAGATTAATGTTATACTGATAAAATACTTCAATAGAACTGAATAAACAGTAATATTGAATTTGTCAAAAGACTTGACATACTCGTTAAGGCGATGTGATGATAATGTTGTTGATGGTGATCACAATAAGCACTTAATGTTTTGTAATTTTCAGACTAATTTATAAAGATTTTTTTTTTTGGTTCTGTTCGTCCATTCGGACAGGCAAAGGGATCAAAGCCCATACAGCCAAGTCTTATTTAATTATTTTTCATATATTGTTCATAATTTCTTCATAATATGTAGCCTTAATAGTCATTGTCTGTCAGTAAGTCAAGTCGTTACCATTAATCGGGCGCTGATAACCTAATCAATGATTTTCTTTGGGAATTTTGGGCAAATATGAAAATACACGTAAACCACTATTATACCATATTCTTCACTACACTTCAGCACTTTAACTGTACCATATTGCATAAAATACCAGCAAAATTATTCAATATAACACCACAAAACAATAAAGAAATGAATATAATACAAGAGCGTGACATGACATTTCCACATTCGCGCCAAAACCCTAATTTATAAAGAATTAAAAAAGGATTTTTTTTTAATTTTAGACCTTTTTAAATTAACATTTTAAACTGTTACTAAGTAATCTCTTAACGAATTACGTTTTGTGTTTTACTTTAAAAGACTTTAGAGCACTTTTTTACTTTATCAGTTTCTAGCCATTTTGAGTATTGAATTTCAGATAAAAGAGTCTTTAATGTGGAATACCATATACATTGGTACACTAATCTATAAGCGATAATGTGACAAAAACATAAGGTGTGAGAAATAGTGACTTTTTGAAATGTAATATGTGGTTTCGAATCTAAAATCAGACATAAAACTGATTTTGAGTTGAGTGATTTCTTGCAGATATTCCTAAAAAAAAAACTCTCAATAGTCAACTCGAAGTTTGGAACTGTACCCGTTACTTGACAATAGGTGGCGTTTATATAGCTGCTTAGCCCTTTGAGTTACAGGCGTGAGACTTTTAAAACTATTTCTTAGTGTCAAAAAAAAATCTAAAACAGCACAATATTATTAAGTCTTCGTTCACTTTAATTCATTGTAAAATTCAAATGTAATTTCACAGTATACTTGCCAAATTTGAATAACAAACATAAATTTTACATGCTATGTGAGTAGTATACCTAATACTAAGTAAAGAGATCTTGACACCGGCAGCTATGTTCGATAAACCCTTTGAATTTATCACTACGCAACGAAAAATACGTGGCGACTTGTAGAAAAAAAAACTTAATAATTTCAAGCTTAGCATTGTACATGACAAACTTTTAATAATGTAATCCTTAGATATATTTTTTTTTTGTTCTCAAATTATTTACGTACCGCAATTGCTTGCTTCCTCTATATGAAAATAATTATTATACATCGCCACGCTGTTGACTGATTGACGGTTTGGTTTTATTTTTGTTTTCATTCTCTTACAGTGGTGATATTAGCTTACATATAATAGATTTTCATGATAACCAGCCGAAAGGGAGGGGCAGTGAGCAACTGTATTCTTACTCCGTTACCGTACGAAGAAATGTATTTTAAAACTTCTAACATTTATTTTGATTAATATTTGGCTATTGATCTGTATGCGAAGGATTAAAAATAGTGTAATGTATATAAGAATTATAAAACTGCGTCATCATACGTTCCTCCTTCTCCTACATGTCCTAAAACAGTTATAAGACGCAGCGAGTATTATAGGTGAAGATTAAGGGATTAGTGTCATTTAAAAGCACAGAACTTATATTAACCAATTTACCTTATCATTTAAAATGACTTACTCATAGAAAATATATAATATATACATATATGATTTAATATAAGAGTACAATTTAAATAAAATAAGAGTACACATTGTATCGATCCCAAGATAATAGTAGGAGAATGATGATACATATATGATTTAATAAATAAAATTATTCACTTTATTAATAAAGTGAAAAGTAAGGTAGCTTACACTTTATTACCTTATTACCAGAAATAACCATTACTGAAAACGTGATTTTACTATCATGTAATCCTCAATATTAAAAGGAAATTTCCTATACACAATACAGCAATATTGAATTATAGATGGCAACTACTTCGCGGAACTTCTTAATGCGTAAAACCATATATAAAATAATATTCCACATACAATTGCAGAAAATTTTCATTTCTTTAGGGTGTATGATACATATATTTATATATTCGGTATGGTGTTGCCTTTAACAATGTGACTGAGTACATGAATCATCACCTGCGTGTAATTTTGTTGTCAAGAGCACGAAAATTGCTCTCAACCCGTGGTTATTGTCAGGATTTGAACTACTAACTATTGTGTGGCCCGACCCTAGCTGCCAGTGCTATGTTTAGTTACATCAAGTTGATAAAGTTAGTGGAAATAGCTGAAATAGTTATGTCCATTTTTCTGGACAGATATTGCATGTATTATTATTATGACCTTGCTCTTATCCCAATTACTTGAGGTCCTTACATCGTACATATTGCAAAGGGTTTGGCAATAGTTTTATGACCGGCCACCTGGCTGTCATTAACCTTCCTTGGAAATGTAATTGTTGATCAGACGGCATCACATGGATTTAGCTTTGGTTGATGGAAAACTCTTAGTCGTCCTTCATAACGCCAATTTTTTGGGGCAGACCATTTATGATATGGTCACACTCCGCCCGATCTGTTCAAAATGACAGAAGGGACGGCTCATAGTCAGCCGTACACGTATGTACCTCTCAAGCCATGTGGACGCGCCACCGGTACACGGTTCTTCTCATCGGTGACCCATCCGGCTGGTTACTCTTTTGGGTATCACCTCGAGCCTTCACGCGGTCGGCCTCTCTCTGGGTCAAGGACTAATCCCCCACATCACACAGCTAAACAAGTACCTTCATAGAAAACATCGTTATTTTATATTGACGTTTGTATATTTTGCATATATCTACTGATACATTCAAATAACACTGCTTCTGTTTTCCTACATAAAAATTTTTGTGGAGCACATGACTGCATTAGGAAATTCCTACATGCCAACATTACTAGTTAGCTTAGTGTAACAGTTTGATGCACATATGCATCTATCATCTGATAAGAGGTTTTTTGCGTATTTTTTTAGTAAACACGTGTTTTAACAGTTGAAAATGCTGTTATTCATGGCAAAGACGTAAAACTCAAAATAGTTTAAGCGTGATCAATAAGGTAAAGTAGGTACATGTAATTCCTATACATGCTACGGCACTCTACACAGAGATATAAATTTATTTCACCGGCGAAACTGAACTTATGAGATGTTGTAATAAATGATATTTTGCGTCAAACGGAAACTATCATGCGATATATTTACTCAAAACAGTAACGACAATGTAAAGAGATGGAATTATGTCAGAAAAATAAATCTTTTTATTTCATATTTCGCAACCGTCGTAATTTGTTTCGAGAGTTGGGTATCCCATTCACGACACAAGTCCACTCGGCCGAGTAAACAAGGCAGATGCGTAAGCCAACAAATGCTGGGATTTCCTGAGCACACTACCTGTATATACATGCGTCGGTTCACTTTTAGCCACCCCTGTATAATGGCTGCGACATATTACATATTATAGTGACACCCTTGTAATTATTTTTCTTTTAATATTTGAACTTTTGAAATTGATTCGCCTCGTCAGCGCCACCTCGCTTGCCGAACGTAGGTATTATGACATTATTCGCTCTCATAGACAGGCCTATATGTATCTAGCCGCGAAAATACGCTAATGACTGGACGGTAGATTTGGTTGGTTTTTTATGGCAATAACAATATTGATAATTAATTTAGGTTATAATAGGCTGAAATTTATTGAAAGAGTTAGGAAGTGATATCTGTATAGTATAATTTACGTATTTCGCTCTACGTTTTTTAGTTTTTATTTATCTAGAAAGTGATTAAAATATATGTGAATAGTGGTAGGACCACGCTGTTGGCAGTTTTCTGTCTACAGCCGCGGGCCGGTCCGTCCTGGGTAGTACCACACTCTCGCATAAGATCGACGTCCGAGTACCTTTTTTTTTTTTTTGTTTATGCTGTGGAAATGCTTTTACGCACTATCCCCCGCCAGTGACAGACGGGGGGGGGGGGATACTCGCCGGCCATAGATGTTGGCAGCCGGAATACCCACTAAAACCAACAGCGGTCCCTTCCGCGCTTTTACGGGATGCCGGAGAGATCGTCTAATGACATTCTATCCCCGACACCCCTACGCTTGGCCATCTGGCCACAACCAGTCAGTCGTCAAGGTGGTGGGAGGAGGTACGCGTAGCGGCGCCTCCCACTCCCTGGTCGCCGCCGGCGAAGCGAGTTCGCAGACGCGAGTGCTTCGCGTTCCCGCTCCGCGGCCTCCTTTGCAGAGATGACTTCCTCGCAAAAGGAGGCCATCGACGTCCAGTGCCTGTCGCTGTCAAGCATCATGTTGATGACGGTCGACAACGACAGGTCCGCTCCAATGACCGCCGACAGGTCGTGGCGCTGAGGCCCCCAGGCGGGACATACCTCCAGGGTGTGACAGGGGCAGGTGGCTTAGCTATACCTTTAGTATTGCAAAGGTCCATAAGCGGTAGTAACACTTCCCATCAGGTGTGCTCCTTGCTCGTATGCCATCATAAGGAATAAAAATAAATTAAATTTCGTAAATGTATGTGTCAGCTGACATATTTTTGACAAATCTCAGTGAAATATCAATACCAGTGACTTTACATATTCTCATGAAAACATATTTCTATATTATTTTTAACTTCTTCTTTATATTAATTATTTCTTACTTCTTTTGCGGTGACATTATCTGATTAAAACACATAACCGTCTGGCGTGATTGACCATCAACAATGTGCCCAGTTTCGGTAAAAACTAAACATAATAAATTAACAGTCAGTCACTATCATATTGTAAAATAAAACATATATAACTAATGGACTATTATATTCTTGTCCTCCAAATCAAATCTTAGAAAATTTAAGCAACCACCTAATATACTGAGTAATATAATGCTAGATTATAGTGTTATATTATTTTTGACACAAAATCACGTGCTGAAAGAAGGTGGAGTCAAGAGTCTCCGAAACCGGCGAGCGTGTATGAAGAGAATTATGAATGTTGAAGAAGCGTGTGAAGTATGGAAGGATAGAGTTCTCTGGCACTCTGTTCTCTCTGCCTACCCTGCAAGGGATATGGCGTGATGATATGTATGTATGTATCAATAATCAATTAAACATTCAACTTTAAAATTATGTTCTGAAATAAAAACTAATTAATTTCAGTTGTCCCAACGTTTCTTCAAACAAATTAACAAGGCAAGGACTATACACTTTTACTACCACTATTAACGACCGTAGACTACTAATACTTTACAAAGCACTTTAGAGTTTGAACTGAATATTAATTGGCAGCGGAGTTCTGGTATGATTAATGAGTTTGAAAGAGTGTCTATGAATTCCAGGCGCCTTCGCAATTAAACTTGCAGTTTGAAATTTCAATCAAAGAAATAATGTCTAGCACTATGATAAGCATAGATATCATGATAGTAGAACTACCAAGATCTAGTTTCCTGTATTCGTTTCCTTTTTTTTTTACAATCCGCAAATTATTGTGTTGAGGCTAGACATCTTTTTTCTATTAAATGTTTATTTTTAAAATAACAATGGAGTAAGAAGAATACAAGGCAATTGGGTTGTTGATGAACAAAAGGATTGTGTCAGGCAAATCTATTATTCCCGAAATCTTGACGTAAGCGAAGCGCAGCCATTGCCAGATATTTTTCTGTTTTGTAAAATTATAATATTGATATCCTCGTATGACAACGTTAAGAATGCAATGTTTTATGATCCCTTACTATTCCGTGGACGTCGTAAGTATTTTTAAGGGATGATGAGGAGAATGGGTGGCAGTAGGTACTCTTCAAGGTATCAATAACTACGCTCACCGTTGAATGGATGGATGAAAAATTCATTAACAACTAATTCTTTATTCAATGGTAAAATCTAGCATTGGAATGTGTGTAATTGTGAAGGTGATTTTACCGATTTAATAGCGCTGCTGTTAAAAAAAATGTCATGTCGTATCAGATCGCAGTTGTCGTAAAAAGTACAAATATTTAGTACCTCAACGAGTTTTCAATTTCCTCACTTGTGTTGTCCATTTCCATTCAATCTCCATTAAAAAAGCGAACGATTTATTGACCTTCATAAAATACACGCGAGTAATAAATCATAAAATCTGATACCATGATATCAAACATTTTTATTTGGCATTCCCGTTGCAGAGAATTGAGCACATGTGAAAAATAATATCATCTTCGTATAAGATATCAAAATCCAAATCGCACATATTAAGGGTGAGAGAAATATTTAATCAAGTCGAGAAGCCTTTAAGCCTAGTCGAGTTTCGCGAGTATTACACCAGTGTCAAATATCCCGGGTAACGTGAGGCTGAGGCGGTAAAATCCTCGAATAGAATTAGTTGATCAAGCAACTTGACTCCTTTGTTGACTTTACTTGTTATTGGAGAATGGGTGCGGGTCTAATGTTGTTATTTGTGGCCTGAGAATTCTTGTTGAAGACCAAAATTTAACACATGAATGGCTTATCGCTACTATGCTGTTTAAGGATGACGGTAATTACTGATCTATGAATAATGAAATTAGTTATAAACTGAAGTATATTTTGTTATACCTATACAGGGTGCCGATTTTATTACTAGAATAACTTAAATTAGGTGTCATAAAAAACATTAAAGTTAGTTGCAGACTCCTAGCTCTGCCCAATCCCGAGATAAAGTGATTGGTCTCTTATCAAAACAGTAGGTTTGTCACCGGCCGACTGGACGTGGCCAAAAAGGCCAAGCGTTGGGACGTCGGGGATCGAATGTCAGTAGACGATCTCTCCGGCGTCCCGCAAAAGCGCGGAAGGGGGCCGCTGTGGTTTTAGTGGGTATTCCGGTGGAACAGCCAACCGGTGAGTCCCACACTTCTCCTCGTCTTGACTCCAGTGGTGTTAGCGCGTAAACACGTTTCCACAGCGTCAAAAAAAAGGTTTGTCACCGTACATTGACCTGTAGGTACATTTCGACCCAGCTGTGCGGCGGCTAGCACAGCGCGAGCGAGACTATTTACCTACTAGTTCAGTGTCACACGCATGAGTATATGCCTACATCGAATTTTTATAGTTCAAGTATATTGACCGGTTATCAGTATGGCAATTTAATCAAATTTAGGTACTATTTTTTTTACTGATTTGGATAGTGTATCATGGTCTAATACACCTTCCTTCAAGGATTCTACTAATTAAATCGGCAACCTGTATAAATACAACTTAAAAGGCTAAGTCAATCATGCCATTATCATTGGGAAACGATGCTGTATTTTCACTCTTGCCTAACTTCTTTTATTACACTTAGTTTGACTATCCACAAAGCGTCCACTGCTGTTGTGCGACGCTATTTGCAGTTTGCATACAAAGTAACGAATCTTTGTACATACAACGAGAAATAGTCAAAGCTATGATTACGACAAAAAATTAAAATTTTACTACAGTTTAATATAATATGAATCAGTATTCATCATCAGACCAGTGTTAAGAATTTGAAAAAAAGAAAATTCGAATATTTGCTAGTATTATGACAATACTTGTTATTACCACTTAACGTATGTAAACATTATATGCCATATTCGTAATATATCTATATGGCCCAAACGGAACCTATTCAATTTCGTCGTTATACTATTTTCCAAGATTACTATTATTCCTTTGGACAATACCGCTTTGGATTGCCTTTTAAATAATTGACCATCCGTCTTTATAAATAGTTTGATTAACAAAAAAGTATTCATGTAAAATTTTTACATTTATTTTACGCTAGCGATTTTACGATAGCGCTTCGCTTCGGTATTCGGTCTCTCTGTCCCCGTATTTTAAATATCTGATAGCTTTTAGTATATTAATTTTAATATGCTAGAAATAGCACTTTTAATGTATATTTAATGCACGTATCTAATGTCCTTAATAGAATAAGAAGTAATATTACTATATTACTATTGCCCTATATTGTTTTTATTGTTACTGATGGTGGCAAACGAACAAGCAGCACATCTGATGGGAAGTGTTACTGCCGCCCATGGACCTTACTAGGCCGCTGCCTACCAATAAAACCCCCAACCCACCCTGAAAGTTGGACTGCCGGTTCTCTTGCTCATCGACAAAGCACAACAGCACGTTTCCATTATTTAAATGTCGATTTCCGTCAATAGATTGTTATTAAAAGCTTCCTAAAAAACACATTATTTTAGTAATGTGTAAATATCAGCATGAGTTACACATATGAGATACATATACAGAAATATAGCAGACCGGACATTCTTATAAATCTTTTTAAGATATACAATTTCGTAGAATATTTTGGTATAAGTAAATAAACCAATAAGGAAATAAACGAAAAAAAAAGATTAAGGTTTAGCCCGCGTTTACGTTTGCAATGTAAACACATAAAATATGTTTTTTTACGAGATCACGTTACAAATCTTTTAAATTCTCCGTTTTTTTTTTCTACTGTAATATGCATGTTTTACACATATAAATCTGCCTCTTGAATCACAACTATTTCACAAAAGCCACATTAAAATAGGTTCCTTATTTTAAAAGTTTGGCGATAGCAGTGAAATAATAAATGTTTCCTAGGTAAGTACTTCTGCCCACTCTCCTGGTGCGACTCTTCCTTTGTCGATTTTTACTACTCCCCTGAGAAAAAAGAAGTGGTGAAAAATTTTATCTTATCTTGTCGCTGCGCGAGGAATTTATCGTTTATGAAATAATAATATTTAAAATAATGGCGAATGGGAACGATAAATTCCGTAAATTATAATAAAAAGTCTAATAATGTTCTTCGATTCTTTCAAATGCTTCGAAATATTCCTATCAAGCATGATATAACTCATCGAAACTGAAAAAATGGATTAACATTGACTTTTAGTCCGATGAAGATCAAAAGAAATATCAAGGATATATAATCGGACAACTCTACTTAGTAAACAGTGTAGATGTCATCACTCTCGGAAATACACTTTTTAATATTTTTTTTACAAATCATTATCCTTATGCTTAGTTCATTTCTGTCACTTTTATGTTTCATATTCTTTTACTCTGTATACTTCTGCATTTATATCTACAAAACAGTGTAGAAGTAAAACTTCATCTTTTAACTTTGCCGTCGACTTGTTTTCCATTGGCCACAATAAAACAGAATATAAATCTCGAAAACTCTTTTCCCTAAACGCAAAATTGAAAGTAAATTCACTTTGTGTTTATGAATATATTGTTTAAAATTAAGGAGCTTTGAAAAATTTAATTAAAGATGAACATACGATTTTACCGTAGGTAGCAATTAAATCTTTACTCTTTAAACATCAAGAGGCGTTTGAAAATTCTGAAAAGTGAGGAGTACAACCTTTGTTATTAATATACTTTTTTGTTTGCTTTTATGGATCATTTTGAATTAGTTTAGAATTGTAACTAAGACAACTTTTATTTCCTTACCATTATCGAGCAAATCTGAACCTAACAGTGGTTAACATATGAGTTAAGAATATTTGTTTCAGTATAGTGATGTAATAAAGATACAATGAATCCCTTTTATTCTTCCATGAGTAATCTATTATATAAACATATTATTTCACCCACAAGCGGCTTTTGAAAACTTCATTCGAAAAATAAGATGCTTATATTTTCTAATAAATTTAGGGTGTAATACCATATAACACGCGGCAAATATTGTATGTAATATGTATCTAAGATTTCTTTAAATAATAATCTCCTTATTTCAATTAACTTAAATGAATGATGCCAGAAAAAAATATTTACAAAAATTTGACAAATACGATTTATTGGCAATATTATTATGAATAATTTAGAAAAATAAACTGCCATTTTGTTTTAATTATTTAATATTAATATAAGCGGTATGTGATAATATATTATTCCCTCGTACCTATCACAATATATAGTGTATTAAATTAAGGTAATTAAACTCGACTGCACAAGTAATGTATCCAATTGGCATTCCGCACTCACAGATAGCGTTGCTACATTCCATTCTTAAATTAGCTTTTGCCATTTTAAATACCTACCTGGTGTATTTTTTATAATCTATGTGCAGATCAAGTCAAACATTTAATCAAGAGATTTTTTACCCCTTTTTTATGTACAGGTATCATAGCAAACCACAAAAATTATATATATATATATATATATAAATAAAGAAATGTTTTTGTACTGAAAATAAAATCAAAACGCAATTATACGAATAGGGAAACAAAAAACGGTTGCGTCAGAAAAGCGATCCAGTTCAAATGGGCATCTGTATCAAAGGACAGAATTGGGATAACATAATTTTGAACTTTATTGAGTAACGACTAAACCGGGACAGCGGAGCTCAAGAGACAAGCGTATTTGGGTTAACGTTTTTGTTTAAATGTTGCGTTTTTATTTTTAATCGTAATATGTCAGACCCCGAGTAATCTGTCTGTATATGCATTAATGGATCCCACGGGGTCCTTAGCTATGTGTATGACTGTTTTATTGATATAGTGTATAGTTACGCTTAGCGTCTATTGATGCTTTCCATAAAAATTAATTAATAAAATCTAACGTTTGTAAAAACAAGCTATTTTAATATTAATATTTTTTTTAAAGTAATTTCAAAGTTTGCAATGTTTGAATGCTTAGGCTATTAACTGTAAAATATTCAATGAACTAAATTTGGAAATAGATTTGTCACATACATAAAAGTCGATTTTTTATGTTGATCAATTCAAGTTATTAATAAAATCGTATTTCATATACTTATAAAAAATAAGTTTATGAAATAGAATAGATTTTGTTTATTCTGTTTAAATTGAAAGATAATATAATAAAACTTGAAGGTACTTCCTATTTAAGTTTAGAACTCGTGTTTTTTTTACTTTGATAAAACTTTGTCGCTTTATCTACCGACAAGTCTTCAAACTGAGCCTTTCACATATCCGATAAAGCGACCATTGCCATAAAGCATTATTGAATTCATTCCTCTTAATGTCAAAGAGGACTTTTATTTGACGTCAGAGGATTGAAAGCCCTCCATCCTATACATGATATGTAATCAAAGTCAATCGAACCGTATACAGAAATAGGGATCATGCTTCAAGTTATCATTTTTCATATAGTTTATTTAAGTTACGCCATCAAATAGCCAAAAAATATATATGATATTTTTCTTATATTAATTCAAAAGATTTTGTTTTTAATCACTTTCGTAATATCGCGATATTATTTCAAAAAAACAAAAAGAAATCAAGAAATGTGAAAATATTGATGAGTTATTATTTAAAAAAAATATTATAGTATTTTTAGTGAATAAACTTTTAAGATACCTTTTTAACGCTGAAGTGACAATGGGCAGGCCACATCGCTCGAAGAACCGACAACCGCTGGGGAAAAAGGTTCTAGAGTGGCGACCACGTACCGGACGACGCAGTGTAGGACGCCCCCCACTAGGTGGACAGACGACCTGGTGAAAGTTGCTGGGTGTCGATGGATGCAGACGGCACAGGACCGCTCACTGTGGCGAACCATGAGGAAAGCCTACGTCCAGCAATGGACGGCGATAGTCTGAAATGATGATGATGAACCTTTTAAGAATATTGTCAATGTTGATTAAATATTCATATAGTAGATTCCAAATAGACAAATGCGAATCTTTGATAACGTTGAAAACGCCAAGAAAACCTAATATAAGTAACGTTGCAATATATTACAATTTGCGGGTAGTCTGCGAGTGAACGGCGTAATTAATATCAAGTTTGCTATAAATTTATGGCGGCGAACAGTATTCCCATATTTTAATAAGCAATTTTAAACCTTAATTTTATTACTGTAAAGTGCATTTCATTTATTTGGTTACATCAAATAAAAACCACTGCAAACCTAAAATGTAAAATGAGATCTTTTATTCTGAACGCTATGGCTATTTTACGTATTAGCAATGGTTATAACAATGTTAGCACTTTAATTTTTATATTATACATACATACATATCATCACGCCATAAGAAAAGTGGCGCTGTAAGTTGGAGAATGTTGGCTTGAAAATCAGCAGACCTAAAACAGAATACATGTTCTGCGATTTCGGCGGTCTCTCCAATGTTACACCCATAGCTCTAGATGGAGTACTTATACCAGTATGCTCGAACTTTCGATACCTCGGTTCGCTTATCCAAAGCAACGGCAACCTGGATCGTGCGGTGAAGCACAGAGTTGATGCGGGATGGATGAAATGGCGGCAGGTCACGGGTACAATATGTGATCCCAGAGTACCCCTTAAATTAAAGGGAAAAATTTACAAAACTTTAATAAGACCTGCTGTATTGTATGGATCAGCATGTTGGGCGACAAAAGCGATGGATGAGAGACGATTACATGTAGCGGAGATGCAAATGTTAAGATGGATGTACGGCGTGACGAGAATGGATAAGATAAGGAATGAGCGTATAAGAGAATGTTTGAAAGTAGCGCCGTGACGGATAAGTTAAGGAGTGAACGTTTGAGCTGGTATGGACATGTGATGAGACGGGATGAAAGTAATGTTGCGAGGAAGGTTTTGAGTATGAATGTTGAAGGCTTTAGGGGTAAAGGGAGACCAAAGAAAAGATGGATGGATTGCGTGAAGCATGATATGTATAAACAGGGAGTGACTACAGAGATGACGTCTGATAGGGATGTATGGAAAAAGAGGACATATTGCGTCGACCCCAAGTAGTTGGGATAAGAGCAAGAGAATGATGATGACATATCATCACGCCATATCCCTTACAGGGCAGGCAGAGAGAAGAGAGTGCCACAGAACTCTATCCTTGCATACTTCACTCGTTTCCTTAACATTCATAATTCTCTTCATACACGCTCGCCGGTTTCGGAGACTCTTGACTCCACCTTCCATCAATACGTGACCAATCTGGTCTAAGTAGGTTAGTCTCGGTCTCCCCCGGTACCTACATCCTTCTTTTTTTATATTATATTGTTTAATAAATTGATTTTAGTATTTGATAACAAGTAGTCTTATATTGGATAGTTACGGGATCGATATATAAGTTTAATTTTTACGAAACGCAAACAGTTATTTCGAGTTTCTATTTATATATACGTGTAAACAAAATTATGGTTTATGAAATCCCCATGATATCTATATCCATCTATCAGAGTTTTGGGTTAGACGGCAAGTCATTTAGATACAGGCAGCGAGGCATCTGCTCTATATTTTATTTTACATTAATATCTTAGCTCATCAAGTGATGGGAGATAGTAGACGTATGCCATAAATTAAAAAGTCAGTATTTTTTTTTATTTCACAGAAGGCGTAGTAGTTGAGGGCAGTAAATTCCAGAGCCATGTGTCAGCGGTTCTATGACCGTCTAAAATAACACTGTGTGTAATCCACAAATAGTTATCCATATCTATCCTATTACAAGGATTTATTTCTAGTGTCAATAAAAAAATTAAAATACATAAGTATGATAAGCAGTTGTATCAGTACCTACTGTCTAGGAAACGTTTCTGAAAATCGTAGATCGACAATATTATGCCCTTTGCCCTTTTTTTGGGGAGTGAGCTACGGTCGGCGCACTCCTCGCACCACTCCATCCGGGGTGACAGAGGGGCGTAAGCGCGCACACCCGTAACCCACCCGTGACGTCGCCTTCGTCGTTGGGCCGACCACCGGAGCAGAGTGACTTGACGCCAGTGGTCGGCCCGACGGAATACCCCTGAGGAGTACCCTCTCCTCGACCGACATCCCCCCCTCGGGTAGGATGTCGGTCTTTCCTCACGCGGTCGGCCTCTCGGCGGGTGACGGACTAATTCCCCGATCCAGTCACCCGCGGCCTTGGCTAGGGCGGCATCAGGCGCAGGTAATCGCGCCTGCGCCGCCCCAGTCGCCGGCGGCGGCTCGCGCCGTCGAGGAGACGCTCCTCGCGCACGCGCTCCGCCGCCTCCTTCCGCGAGACTACTGCCTCGCAGAAGGTTGCGACCGCGTCCCAGTTCCTGACGCTGTCGAGCATCGCCCTGGCGATGGTCGGCAGCGTCAGGTCGGCACCGATGATTGCGACGAGTTCACGACGCTGCTCTGCCCAAGCGGCACAAACCTCGAGCGTATGCTGCGCCGTGTCTTCGTCGCAATCGCAGTGGTGGCAGGACGGTGTACTCTCCCTCCTGACGACCTTGTGCAGGTATTTGGCGAAGCATCCGTGCCCCGTCAAAACCTGCACTAGTCGGAAGGAGAGCACCCCGTGCCGCCGTTCCAACCACTGCATCAGCACAGGCCGGAAGGCCTCTACGGTCCGCACACCGAACCGAGGCCTCTCTAGCCGGACTGCCCAATGGGCAATGACATCTAGGCGGGCGTCAACGCGCCAGGCGGTGAGTTCCCTCAAAGAGACCACACCGCCCTCCGCGCGCACCCCCGACACCCGCCGATACAAATCGGCGAGCATTTCCGCCTCCAGGTTCCACGGGGGACTCCCGGCCAACAGGCACGCTGCCTTCGTCGCCACCGTGCGGTACCCGCGTACAGCCCTGACCGCCATGGCCCTCTGTGGTCGCCACAGAAGAGCCCTGAATCGGACGGTCAGGGACCCCGCCCACACCGGTGCGCCGTACAGGGCCATCGACCGGACGACCCCCGTGTACAGCTGTCGGCACGTAGCGCTCGGTCCGCCCACATTCGGCATTAGCCATGAAAGGGCGGACGCCGCGCCGACGAGCCGCGGAGCGAGCCTGCGGAAATGCTCCCGAAACCACCAATGCCCGTCGAGCACCAGGCCCAAATACCTCATATGGGCCCGGATGCTGATGTCAACCGAATTGACGGTGATCGAAACGCCGATGGGAGGGCCCATGCGGGGCCCATGGAACAAGAGGGCCTCCGTCTTGTCCAGGGCCACCCTCAACCCCAGCGCCTCGATCCGCCTGACGATCTCTTCGGTGCCGAGAGTCGCCAGGCCTGCCGCCTCCTCCAGCGTCCCACCGCGGGCTGTGACGAGCGTGTCGTCGGCGTAACAGATCACGCCCAGCCCGGGTGGGAGGCTCCCTCTCAACGCCCAGTCGTAGCCGATGTTCCACAGGGTGGGTCCAAGGACCGACCCCTGTGGGACACCGCACGTCATGGGCGTTCGCACAACGTCCCCTACTCGGTTGGTGTAGAGGACGCTGCGCCCCTCCAGATAGTCTGCCACTCAGGTAAACTGGCACTCCGTGGTATCGGAGCGCCTCCCTGATGCAGCTAAATGGCAGACTATTGAATGCGTTGGCGATGTCCAGGGACACCACCAACAGCACTCCTCCGCCGGCGACGGCCTCAGTCGCCACGGCCCTCAGGCGCAGCAGAGCCGCGATCGTCGAACGACCCCTCCTGAACCCAAACTGGGCGTCCGACAGATCGGGCCCCGTGCCAACGAGGTGCCGCTCGATGCGGGCAGCCAGCACCCTCTCCAATAGCTTGCCCGCATCGTCGAGCAGCACGATAGGCCTGTAGGCCGAGGCCAACTCTGGAGACCGTCCCGGCTTCGGTAGGAGCACCAGCCTCCCCTCCTTCCAGCACCCAGGGAACCGCCCGGACGCTAAACACGCGTCGAACAGCCCCCTGAGGCGGGGACACAGGTGGTCGAGGACCAGGGCCAGCACGCGGTTGGGAACACCGTCGGGGCCGGGGGCAGTGGATTTGCTGCGCATACGCGCCACCGCCACCCCCATCTCGGTTGCCGCGATGGGCGGAACACTGTCATCGTCGGCCTCCCGGTCAGTGTCTGGCGAAGCCATGACCGGGGGCGTGTGCTCCGCCCGTCGCGGGAACAGGTCCTCGACGACCCTGGTGAGGAGGCCGGGCTGGAGGGTCTCGGTGAGGGGGGGGCCCCGCGCGCGGAGCTTACTCAGCGCCACGCGATAGGGGCGACCCCAGGGGTCTCGATCGAGACCGTCCAGCATCTCCTGCCGACTGACGTCCTTGGCGGTACGGACGGCCAGCCTGAAGGCCGACCGCACAATATTATGCCCTGAAGTACTTTTGAATACAAATATTCCCTATGATATTTTATATTTATTTATTTTTATATATATTATTATAGATTCATTATTCATATTAGGTATATGAGTTAGCTATATGCTTTAGTTAAAAGTTTTATTTGGAGAATTCTCTTCTCTTGCAATATGTCTTCTCCTTCGGAAACAAATGAAGATACAGTAAAACACATCGATCGCAAGCGTTCCGGCTAACTTTTATCACCAACCGGCCCGCCTAGTTCAATACTCTCTAGATAGGCTATTATTAGCGGTCTCTTAAGTGCACCCTTCCAAAATAAATGTTACTTCGTCAAATATAAGAACATATAAAAATCAGTGGCCTAAAAAGGTAATCATAAAACATGTATGAAGCAATAAAACCATCGTAAATAGAACCTCAATAAAACCCAAAAGCTTCTTATTAAAATTTTGCAAGACTCGTAAGTAATGTAAATAATTAAAGAGCAAAGAACATGAAATCGTTTTTAGACCGACCAACATTATGTAAATTATATGGCCTCGAACGTGAAACTAGGGGCATACTTAAATAATAATTACGTTGGGTTATGTTGGGATACAAATCATGTAGTACACGGCTAGGGTCTGTTGCTTTAACATAGGTTTATTATTATTAATGCCCAACGAAACCGACAATCGCTTGGGATTGGAACAACGGAAGATTATTCGTATTAAACCTCGTAAGATATCATAGCAGCACACTACGGATCCTATTAAGGATATTAAACTAAATTAATGTTGTAAAGAGGGATCCGACTTGGCGTTCCGTTAGAGGGAAATTCGAAAGTGATTCCTGATCTTTAGTTATGGCGGTAGTTTCGTAACTTGTGGGAGTAATACTTTAATATGATATAATTTTATCCTAAATCTTCCTTAACTTACCTATCTAGCTAAACTTATGGTATTATAATTTTAAATATGAAAGTTGGAGAGCATTTTTTTTTGTTAGTCTAACGATGTGCTATAAAAATAAAAACAACACTTTGTTACTAATAAGATTTTTAAAATATTCACAGAATATGGTATTGAATAAGTTTTGAACCAAACCCTTATATTTATTCAATTAATGGTAGCGAGTTTTATCCGACAATGAATTTCATTCGATCTTAAAGTTGTAAAGTAATTTCACCACCGGAACCTACAGAGAGTAGAGCTATCTGTTTTACGCTCTACATTAGGGGAAACCTTCAATCTGGTAGAAATAATGTCAGTGTTGTAACTTAATCAAATTTCATTCAGTTTGGCCGCGGAGCGAGAGGCAATTTTACAAATTAACATTTCACTATTTGAAATTTTACAAGGTCGTTTTAAGACATTCGCCAATGTAATCTTGTTTCAATTCGCGAGCCATCTATTAGTCAAGGCTTTAAGACAAGCTTTACCTGCTTAATCAAAATGTGAAACCCATTTACTGTATTTGATTTATTTGTAAAACTGTTTTTGAGTTTTTCCTTAAGTTATACATACTAAGTAAAGCTAACTTTCAGGAGTGTATATATATACCTATTACCATACTGATTAAATTACAGATTTTGCTGCCAGTATGTCTTTAAACTGTCTATACTATTCTACAGATTTATACATTATCTTGATCAATTTAATAGTTGCTCTATATAATTTTTGAGAGGTATGGAATAAGGCTTTGAACAGACCATATTCTCTACTTACAATAATATAGATGTAGGTACCGGGAGAGACCGAGACTAACCTACCTAGACCAGATTTGTCACGTACTGAATGAAGGAAGGTGGAGTCAAGAGTCTCCGAAACCGGCGAGCGTGTATGAAGAGAATTATGAATGTTGATGAAGCGAGTGAAGTATGCAAGGATAGAGTTCTCTGGCACTCTGTTCTCTCTGCCTACCCTGCAAGGGATATGGCGTGATGATATGTATGTGTATGTATGTACAATAAATCTAAATATGAAATCTACGAATGGATTTTCCTATGAATTAAATACATGAAACTAATTAATTTTAAAGTTATTGTATTGAGTCCAAATAAATAATGGCATATTTTTGTTAATTTAAAAATATTTATAGTCTCTTATCCTGCATTTTTATCTATTCAGGAGCTAAGATTAAACTTTCAATTCAGCTCATGTCAGGTAGTTAAAGTCACTCACCAAATTTCACCGGACGGTCCTACAAAGCGAAATAATAAAATCGTAATAAAATAGTCGTTTACCTGTTTAGTATTTGACTTTACTTTAGTTACTGTGACCGCTCAAAACCGTACATATATAAAACTCTAGTACCCATATAATATTAAATTTTTATCTGAACATATAAATTTTTATGGTTCTAATTTGTACACAGGGGCATAAGCTTCCTTAGCATTGTCGGTAAACTGGTAGTGACAAAGATAAAAAGGGTAAGCTGAGGTGGTTTGCATACGTGGAAAGAATGAGTGAAGAAATGTTGACTAAACAAGTATACAAAGCGAGTGTGAGAGGGACGATTACAAGGGCAAGACCACGTCGTACTTTTCTGGATCAAATTGAAGATGTGTTAGTGAAAGGTCAGATTAAGAGTACGCGTAATCGTAGAGCATGCATGAAGACTGTGATGAGTGTGAATGAAGCGATGGAGGTATATCAGGATCTTGGTTTATGGCAATCCGTAGTCTCTGCCTACCCCAATAGGAAAGAAGCGTGAGGTTATGTATGTATGTCTAATTTGTAGTAGGTAAATATGTAACTTCAACGCTATGTGTATAGCACTATAATGCAACTAACGTTAAATTATATTGTTATTTGGTTACACCTGCCAACTAATTATCATTTGCAATATCTAAACTATCTGAAGCGTGCTAATCCTATCGTCATGCCTGACTGCCATTATATACTATAAGCGTAGGTGAACAAACAGGCAGTCTTAATATTATTATTATTTTCTTATGTTTCACTTGTTAAATTAGGTATCTTCTTCTGCAGCTCATATACTTTCTATTATTGAGCACTGTAATAGAAACTAATGGCCCTCTATCTATATGGACTACTTGAATCCAAACAAAACAGCATAGAGTACTGCTTTTAAGTTGCCTTCTTTATCTATTTACATCTGCTTGTCGTCTTTTAGGTCGTGTCTGACTAAACTAAAACAAATAAACAGAAATCTCTCTATGTCTACTTTTTTTGTAATAATTTTAATAAATTTTACAACTAATAGCTGAAATTCATTCAGTATTCATTTGAAACTACAAGTTTAACAAACTAATTTGTTATGCCCCTTTACACAATTTATTATTTACTATTAATCTCTAATGTTATAATCTTATAATTTATATTATTTTAAATTAAAAAGAGTAAGTCAGTATTTAATAACTATCAATATGAATTCTTAAAATGCAATAAATCTAAATATTATTTATAACTTTATAATAACTCATCATCATTCTCCTACCTTTATCCCAATTAATTGGGGTCGATACAATATGTACTCTTCTGTCATAGTACATATTGTAAAAGTTATTGACAATAGTTTTATGACCGGCCGCCTGCCAGACGTCAACCCTTCTTAGGAATATAATTGTTGATCCAACTTAGGCTCTTAGTTGTCTTTTACGACATCCACGAACAAAGTAAGGGTTGGTAGTATTTGTAGCCGCCACCATACAGCACAAACTTTATAATAACTATGTAACAAATTCTTAATACGAAAAGATTTTCCTTAACATTGATTGATAAAATTTATAGCGTTTTAAGCTCTTAATTTACACGCACAAGATAACAATAGATCTTGAACCGAGCTAAAAACATACAAAAACTAAAGAGGTTTTACACAATTTATTCTCTCCGTTCTTTTGTTAGCTCGGTACAATATATTAGAGTGGAGATACGAGTACATTATCGGGTTGTGTGTAAAATGTTGTATCGAAACAATTTCAATCGATTTAACTGACG
Source organism: Lymantria monacha (assembly GCA_905163515.2). Classification (NCBI taxonomy): domain Eukaryota; kingdom Metazoa; phylum Arthropoda; class Insecta; order Lepidoptera; family Erebidae; genus Lymantria; species Lymantria monacha. The sequence goes on from LR991096.1 coordinate 16,265,778, forward strand.
AGTGATTGTCTGTTACATAAACATGGACATACTATTATATACTAAACTCGGCAGATAAAATATTAAGTTGTACTTATGTTTTAAGTGCTACTTTTCAACAAGGATATTTAGTTCCATTAATAACAATATGAAATTAATAATTTCTACATTATACATATCTATTACAATTTCATGAGCGTTCTATGACTCGGTAGTTGTCATGACAATTTGCTGAGAAATCTTAATGACCGATATCTCATTAAGTTAATAACATTGGTCACGTACTGAAGGAAGGTGGAGTCAAGAGTCTCCGAAACCGGCGAGCGTGTGTGAAGAGAATTATGAATGTTGAGGAAGCGCGTGAAGTATGCAAGGATAGAGTTCTCTGGCACTCTGTTCTCTCTCTCTGCCTACGATGATATTATTAGATATGGCGTGATGATATGTATGTATGTATGTTAATAACATTTGCTCGATTTACTTTTATTTAGAGATACAACTTCGCTGCTGTTAGTGGCATTATTAAATCGGTATTTATAACCTCAATTTCATAATAAATAGATTTGACACAATTAGGTTTCTTAGAATGCAATAGATAAGGTTTTTTTTTATTGCTTATGGTGGCGAACGAACTAGCAGCACACCTGATGGTAAATGTTACTGCCGCCCATGGACCTTTGCAATACCAACGGTACCGCTAAGCCGATGCCTACCAATACAAATCCCAACCCACCCAGTTGGGTTTTCGGCTCTCTTGCTCACCGAACGAAGCGCAACAGCACATTTCCATTACTCAGACGTCGATCTTCTGCGAGAGTGTGGTACTACCCCGAACGGACCGGCCGGCAGCTCATACTGTCAACAGTATGTTCCTACCACTTATAATTAGATTCTGAAATTATTGCATTTAAATAAACAAATCGATATTCTTGAGCTTCATAATAGTAATAATACAGATTTACAAAGTCTAATATTAGGTAAGTTGTAATTAAATACGTGATCGTCTGTACGTATCTTCACTGTACTACAATTTAGTTACAAACTTTATTAAGAAAACGACACGTGTAACGTAAATAAAATGCGTATTCCTATACGCGAGAGACAGTCATTAAGGATAAAATAAGTTCGATTTTATTTTATCACTTAGGGACTTTAACTCTTAATAATAGTATTTTTTTTTTTGGTGGGCTATGGTCGTCCATTCTGTCTGTTCTGTCATAACCCACCGTATCTCCTGGGTTGCTGGATTAATCTCCGATCCAGTCACTCGCTGTCTCGGCTAGAAAGGCATCAGGCCCAGGTACTAGCGCCTTCGCCGTCCAATGCGCCTGTGGCGGAGCGCGTTGCTGTAGAGGAGTTCCTAACGGTCCCGTTCCACCACCTCCTTCGACTGTTTCGCAGAAAACGGCGACCGCGTCCCAATTCCTGATGCTGTCGACCATCGCTCTCACGACGGCCCTCTTCTTGGGACCGTATTCATATATGCCGCAGCAACCACGCCTTGACAATACCTGCACTTAGTAGACTTAAAGAATAGATGGAAGGAACTTTTAGGAACTTAGGAACTTAAGTTCGGAAAAAACAGATGGAACAGTGAAGTGCATGTGACACGCGTGTCTGAATTAGTAGTTATAGTTTTTTTTTAAGTAATAAAATTTCTTTTGAGAGATCAGAGGTAGTAATAATATTGTAAGATCTACCGATATGACGTCGAGGAATGTTAGGTGCCCAAAAGCATGGATTAGGTGTAGGCTGTCCACCGAAGTCAAAGAAACGGTACCGTTGTCGTGCGTAATGTACGGCGGGTTATGGGCACCGTAGTGCACTACCCTCACCCCAAATGACTAGACAGGGAGTGGCCGAAGCCATAACCGGCTATAAAAAAGCTTAATTGCATTCATTGGAAATATCACTCTATATGTAGGAATGATGGAATTAGTTTGTGAATCGAGTGGCGTTAGTTTCTAATTGTAAAACGTTATACTTTATTACAAAATAGTTTTCATAGTTTCGTTTGATTGCATTGTGTGGAATATCACAATAATTTTTTTTTGTAATAAACATCACCCTGCGCTAAGGAAATAATCCTTGTATTTGTTGTGGGGGACTTTACAAACATGCAGACATTACAGACAAATTACATCTAGACTCAAAACAACACTTTGTAGATCAATGTGGATCGCACACAGTTATTGTCCTGCCTGGGAATCAAACCCACGGCACTGGCATGGAAGGCCGGTATCTTAACCACTACGCCATCTGTGCAGTCGACCATTGTATACCTATACTTCCCGTTGTCCTGAACTTTACATCTTCACCACCAACTATCATGCTGATAGAAGTCGACTGACTTCAATCACACACAGCACACATTCCTGTGTCATGTCACGTATTGAACGATGCGTGAGACCATGAAATTTATAACCCTATTCTGGTTTGAACGAATTCAAACAAAGATTTTACTACTTACTTACACATTCGAATACATATATGTATACGTACTTTAGTAGAGTACCTTCGCAAAAAATAACTATATAAAATATTTATTTTATAGCTGAAAAAGTGCCTCCTGGTTTCCCGAGCATTGCACCACCACCAACTACTATGGTGGTAGAAGTTGGTCACACTACGACACTCCCGTGCCAGGCGAGCGGTAACCCATCACCCAGAGTCAGATGGCTGTGGAACTCTCTGCCTTTAGACGTCGCATCGAATCCCAGATACGCGTTGCTCAACGACAAGATGCATGGTAAGTCCCTACAATAATATTATACCTTCTACTATAAGAAAATATATACGATATAAGTACCTAATTTTACCTGAAAGGCAGATTGTAATGTAGTATAGTGTAATGAAGTAATAACTAAGTTTCTATAAGGTTGAAGATCGCAGAATAAATAGAGTAATTCTTTGTTTGAACGTTAACGGAGTAAAAATACAAATCAATCGCGATCCTTAACTGCCCGTCGTTATTGTAAAAGAAGACGGAATGGCGTAAGCAGATAACACCGCCTGAGAAGGAAAATTCGAATGAAAATCTCTATGAGAATTCATTTTGTCGGCATGTAACAATAGGCCATTTTGCCTCCTATTGTAGAGGACGCCCATAAGTTGCTTAGTGGAATTTAAATAGACTGAAAAAGAAGAAGATGAAAGAAACTCTGAAAATTATATAATTCTCTAACAAATTCCATATCAATATAAACCTAACCTCATCTTCGTTTTAACATTAGATGAAAATCTTCAATTTGTGTTATCTAAAATAGAATCATCGCGTCCATTAGCGCGTACTGTGTCAAATTTTAAATGAACTGTTCATATTTCTTCTCTAAAACACAAAGAATCAATGGATATTTGTAATACCATCATAAAAAAAATAGTTAATGTGTGCCGCGTTCTACGTTAATTATAATTTATATTACGTGAAATGAGTAAGTGGATTTTTAATACAAACTTAAATAGGGACGGGTCCATGCTAGATCACATTCTAATTAAAACTTTTATATTGCTCCTTTGCGACGAAAGCTGGATAATTTTAATGTGTTCCTACACACTACATAGTCAATTGGTATCTAAATATATAATAAGTCAAGTTCCTTCCATGTATTTGTCTCTGACATGGAATGGATAGATGGATATTTTTAATATTATGTAGTATTTTTGTATATTAAGTAATCAATCTATAGATACTCCCTATTTCTCTGTTTACAAGAATATTTTAATTGTAATATTTGTTACGTTTCTTTGCAATATAACCTGATGCTAAAAATAAAGAAAAATAGCTACTGGAACGCGAGTACGCGACTAATGATTTTTGTTGAAACCGAAAGTGAACTCCTTGCTATTTGTTTCGATAATGATTCTATTAGTATTTGATAGTAAAATCAATGTTTGATAAGTAGCACATTATTTATTAAATAAAAATAAACTCTACGCCATAATAAATAAGACTAATTATATTTAATTTCATTAATATATTTAATACTAGTTATCCTTACAGTCTTTTTTTAATACTTTTTGTCACACAAATCTTCATAATAAAACTTATGAGAAACAGAACTAAAAATAAACGGTAGAGATACATGTCATTCATTCATCCATCAACTGATCTAAGCCCAAATATTGGACTTAGGCCTTAACAAATGAAATAATGCTATAATTGCCAAGCTTATTGGGTGGTTTGGCGATTGCAATTGGTGTTATGAATGTCTGAGAATAGTGCTGCGGTCCATTCTACTAATGATTTCTCAGTATGTTTTTACAATTTTCGCGGAAAAGTAAGGAGTGATAATACATTGTTTTCTTAATGGAAGATGAAGTTGTATGTAGAAGTATATGCCAAACTGAATATAACGTGGTCGCTGAGGCACGGCCGTCACACATATTTTTATTGAATGAGTTTTAAAATCCAACATAGATAATTTACTTTAAAACATTACTTTTGTTACAGTAGTCTTTTTTACAATGTTTTTAATTTTTTTTTTTTATCTATTTACAAAAGTAAAGAAAATGCCTCCGTTAATTATATTTTTACGCGTAATTTGTATTAATTAGAAAGTATTTTACTAAACATTTTATATTTAGTTAATGTTTTATTGTGGTAGGACCACGCTGTGGACAGTTCTCTGTCTACAGCCGCAGGCCGGTCCGTCCGGGGTAGTACCACACTCTCGCAGAAGATCGACGTCTGAGTAATAGCAATGTGCTATTGCGCTTCGTTCGGTGAGCGAGAGAGCCGGAAGCCTAACTGGGGTGGGTTCAGGGCTGTATTGGTAGGCAGCGGCCTAGCTATACCATTGGCAAAGGTCCATGGGCGGCAGTGACACTTACCATCAGGTGTGCTGTCTGCTCGTTTGCCGCCATAAGCAATAAAAAAAAAAAAAAAAAAAAAACTACGATTTTATTAGAATATGATGTTTTTTCTGTTTGGGTTTAGTCTTTCGGCAAGGCGAACGTTGTGACATCGTTTCCCCATATTATAGATACAATATCTTTTATAAACGGGAAAGAAACAAAAGTATTCCAGAGTTGTTCAGGGGTTATTTGCTTTACAATGAAATCACTGACACTCGATGCGATAATATCTTGACATAGGTTGGTTATGTATGCGGGTATAGCATTACTTTTCTGTCCAATTCGGACACGAAATAAACGATATTTCACTTTTGCACTAATTTACGCGTCAATTTTTATTTTCGTTTATTAGTAACATAATTATAATTCCATTCATCCATGCATTATCGATCGCCATCTATTGTTGAATATAGGCGTGGTCAAGGCGTCCATAGCAGGCAGATTGGCAATTGCAGTTTGTGTTTAACTTTCCCTGGACCGCGCTATTCTCCGGGTGCTCCCTCAGTCAGTTTTTAAGACTCCCATGGGATTGTAGGAGTAACGCATTATATTCTTAATCAGGATTCATCCTTATCATAATCTCAACTTATATACGTTTCACTGCTGGCCTCGAGTTTCCTCCTCAATAGGAGGGAAGTTAACCTACTGTAACCACGCTGGTCAGATGGGGTATAGTGTATTATTGGTGATAAACAGTTAAATACTGCTTTGACAAACTATTGCCTTAGTCTGAAGGTCTCAACGAGCTTACAGACGCTTCTCATATGAGTCAATAGTTTATCTAATTTACCTTTATAGCTAAGTATATACAGATATAGATGTATATGGCTGGCTATGAGCAGCTCCTCATTCAGCAATTACTATATCTTTGTAAACTGTTCGTTTTTATTTTATAATATTTTACATACTTGTAAAGCGTAGCGTGTTTTGCCCAACGAATTTTGACTTTGGTTAGCATTTGTAGCTCATGGTATTGGTCATGCTCACTGAAAGGTCTTCTTGCGGTAGCTGCGTGGGGCGGGTCTCTCCCTTCCCTCCAAGGTGGTTGAGGGGATTGATGGCTGCCCTAGTAGTTAACTCGTGATCGGGTGCCGCCTGCGGGATCTGGTCCAGCCCTGGTTATTTTACATTCTATTTGAACTATTGGGTTCGAAGGGCATCAGGAGCTATTTCTTATTAAACATGTTATACCATTTTTTTATAAAAAAAAAGTTGAAAAGAAATAACAATAATAGACTAACCCGCTGAGTTTCTTGCCGGATGTTTTCAGTAGTGGTCTACTTCCGATCCGGTGGTAGTTTATTGTATTAATTTAATATGTTAAAACTGACAATATGTAAGTGCTCTCGCAAGGGTCTATGCATAATAAATGAATTTGAATTTGATATAAGGTTATTTTAATAAATATTTATTCTAAAATAATTTATCTAATAGTGTTTCACTAAACTAAATTTTCATTTATCCGAATACAGATTAATAAAGTCCGTTATCTTAATACAAACTTTGTATTTGTCAATTAATATTAAACCCCTTTTACTTGAATAAACAATAACGCTGTTATCGGGATCCATGTTTTGTTTAAGATCGCTGTGGCTAGAATGTTTCTAAAGAATACATAATTAATAACAACCCCCCAGTTCAGTTATGTTAACGTTTTGTCTGATTAAGAATATTAGTACGCCCTCTTAAAAAATTGTAACAATAAGGCTTTTTGTGTACCATTCATTAGCATCAGATGCATGTATTATAAGATAGACTAGGAAATGTATTTCAACATCAATTATACTATCAGCTTGACCAATTAATAATATTCTTAAACAAAGCCTTAACATAATAATATTCTTAAACAATGCTTGAGATAAATAATTAATCTTGTAACTTTATGGAAGGTTATCATGTATTTTAATACAAATATAATCATGGAAGGTAATCATGTATTTTTAATATAACATTAGTAGTAGGACCGCGCTGTTGACAGTTTTCTGTCTTCAGCAGCGGGCCGATCCGTTCGGGGTAGTACCACACTCTCGCAGAATAACGACGTCTGAGTAATGGCAATGTGCTATTGTACTTCGTTTGGTGAGCGAGAGAGCCGGAAGCCCAACTGGGTGGATTTGGGGATTATAATGGTAGGCAGCGGCCTAACTATAGCCTTGAATATAGCAAAGGTCCATGGGCGGCATTGACATTTACCATCAGGTGTGCTGCTTGCTCGTTTGCCACCATAAGCAATAAAACAAAAATAATAGAATTTAATATTTTATAACATAATTTGTAGCGAATGACAAGACAATATATTTAGAAAAATTATTGTTCCTATCGATGTCTTCAAATGCTTGACCAGATTTATCGTCGGGCAAAACTATCATAAATAACAATATCTGGATGACCGAGCTTAGCTCGGTATTCTCTTTTTAGTGTTTTTGGTTTGGAAAATATATTTAAATATTAAAATAATAATTGGTAAAATATTGAAAATAATATATAAATATTAAATAAGAAAAATAACAAAATGGGAAAACCAACTATCGAATCGGAGCTGTCTGGATTAGACTACTCCATTGCCCAACTAAGCTATGTCTAACAACAATAAATTGTTTCGTTGGCTGAACACACCAACAAAACGATATTTTCTACAAATGAAACCTAAACTAAATCGGTTTATTACCCGCGAAAACTCTTGCCTGCTAAATTTCACGGAAATCGCTTGTGTCGTTGCTGAGATTCAGAAAATATATAAATTTACAATACTAGCGACCCGCTTTGGCTTTGCTTTGCTTCGGCATTCGGTCGCTCTGGCCCCGCATTTTAAATCTCTTATAACTTCTAACATATTCTTTTTTATCACGATTCAATTCAACTTGGACTTAGTTAAATCGACATTGTTATATCTATCTAGTAACTTAATAGATAAACTAGCAATTCTTGTATATTTATATATAAAGGTTGCCGATTTAATTAGTAGAATCCTTGAAGGGGATGTATCAGACCATGATACACTATCCAAATCAGTACAAAAATAGTACCTAACTTTTGATTAAATTGCCATACTGATAAGCGGTCAATACACTTGTACTATAAAAGTTCGATGTAGGCATGTATATGCCTACATCGAACTGCCGCATGAGTATTCATGCGTGTGATATTGAACTAGTAGGCAAAGTCCCACTCTTGCTGTGCTCACCGCCACACAGCTGGGTCGAAATGTATCTACAGGTCAATGTACGCTGGCAAACCTACTGTTTTGATAAGAAACAAATCACTTTATCTCGGCATTTGAGAGAGCTAGGAGTCTGCTACTAACTTTAATGTTTTATGTGACGTCATTCCTACACCTAGTTTAAGTTATTCTAATAATAAAATCGCCACCCTGTATACATATATTTTCTGAATCTCGGAAACGGCACCAACAATTTTCTTGAAATTTAGCATGCAGGGAGTTCTAGGGACGACTAATCGATTTAGCTAAGTTGCATTTGTAGAAAATATTGTTTTGTCAATATTTTTAGACAATGAAAAAATATCATTTTGCGTTGGCTGACAGCTATTGAAATGTGAAGGCAAATTTTGACGCTATCATTAAGACAACTCAACTGGTTAATCGAGCAGTCTAATCGAGGCCTGTTCGGAGCCTGTTTCTCTTTTTTATTACTTTTGACTTTTTTATTAGGTTTTTAATTAATTATTTTTATTATATTTAAATACATCATCAAAACACACTAAAAAGAAAATACCGAGCGAAAGCTTGGTCATCCAGATATTAATATCTTAATACGTGTAATTCAAATATAGTTATTGTTGTAAATAAAATATCTAGATTACTACACTATGAAATACCATTACAATTAATCTAATCGATACATATTTATTGAAATTTTAGTTAAACCATTAGGAAATAAAAAATCTTTAAAGGCAATAATCAAACACAAATCGTACACAATATAGTACATTAATTGTATGTACTTGGTAATACATAATACATTGGTACATATCTCTGTTTGATGTTACAAACAGAATGAATTAGTCGTTATCGTAAGTAACTTAAATCTGATAATAATAATATACACCTGTAATTGAAACGATGTAAATCTCTATAGCTTTATCCAGCTCATGTGTGTGAAGAGAGATGAAGAATATGTGTCTTAGGAGAATACCATACAGCCACGTGAGTAGATTCGTGACAATATTTTTCTTCAGTTACCTTCTATATTGCACTGTATGCCTAGTCTTTATTTGTAAACTATCAGTTCATTTAAATTCATTATCCGTCAGTAAATCAAATCGTTACTTTCGACAGCGTCATGACACTATTAAAGGTTTTCTTTCCGCCATAAGTCTAAAACCAAAAACCAAGCTCGATGAAACATAAATACGTAAAGCCTCGTTATATATGTGATATTAATATAAAATTGTAATGATATTACACAATGAATTATAGTGACTATACTAAATTATTTTATACTGTATCACTTAACGTCACCTATAATTATGTTTAATTAAGAAGAGATGGGCGCGATTAAAACACCCCGTAGAGACGAATTTAATTTGCAATTCTTAATGAAAGTTCGTCGTGTGTTCAAGTTAAGTCCACAGTATGATAAGCAGAGACCCGACAAAATGTTAATTATATCCAAATTAAGTACCGCAACAGACGCTGCCGCGATGGGTGATTTTAACACAATATTTTTATTTACATTCTCATATATCATATATAAGTAATCGCAGTGAGTCTTCGTAGCAGTCGAGATTTAGTGCTGTAAAATAGAAACTGTAGAGATTCCAAAAACTCAAACTGAGCGCGCTAGGCTGACATTGTTCAGTTTTGATAAATGCCTTCCGATCAACTGAGACATTGTTAATGAGGATTACTACTATAATTGATGATAAGGACCAATACTTAAGGCTACATATTTTCTATACATTACGACACCCCCATATTAATAGATAATAGTTTAGTATGAAAAGGATAAAATGGTTAAATAAAACGCAGAGGAGATTCTATTTAAGGTATAACTTTAACACGAAGGACTATCTCTCTGATTCATATCGCCATCCGCCCTATAGTTTATTTATTTATATTTCTATGTATTCAGAATCTCGGTAATGGCACCAGTGATTACCATGGAATTTAGTATGAAGGATGTTTCGAGATCAATAAATATGTTTAGCTAGGTTTCATTTAGATTAAATTTAGAGAAAGTTTGAAAAGAAAATATTGTTTTCTCGGTGTTTTCAGCCAATGAAAAAATATAATTAGAATACGAAGGTAAATTTAATCAATGTCGTCAAGAATAGAAATAGCTCAGTTGGGAAATTGAGTAGTCGCTTAATTCAAATGGACCCGGTTCTATCCTTAGTTTTCCTTTATTTATTATATTCCTCTGTTTTAGTATTTTTATTTTTCATTATTTTTTAATATCTAAATATATCTTCTAAAAAAATACAATTTACTAAAAAAAAATACCGAGCTCGATCTGCCAGATGTATTATAATTTGTGTAAGGGCGAATTTAAAACTAGAGAGGCATATGAGGTAGAGAATTACGTCATATTTAGTTATATATACTAGATAATACCATTGGCTCGTATTACATCTAGTTCATCTAAAAAATTATTGTGAGAAAAAACGGAAAAGCATAAACTGGGCTGGTTGAATCATTTTTGATGTTTACGCGAGTATTACGCATTTGAAATAAAACTATTCTTACGCATTCTATCGTATTTGTATATGATTTTTAATTTTCCTACGTTTCGTTCACTTTACAACATTCATGGTCACGGGAGGACTCGTCGGACAATTAAAAATCAAATACAAACGCAATAGAATCCGTAAAAATAGTTTTATTTCAAATAGGCTAGGTAAATTAAACCAAGCTCTGTTCACGCAAAACAATTAAGTTTCGTCAACACGTTTAACAGGCGAATTTAAGAACGTTTAATTTTGATTGTAATATACATATTTAGATTTATAAACCCTACATGTTAACCTCAAAAGTCGTATCACAGCCCATATGCAATTATGCCTATTTTCATCTCTATTTATAATAAATAATTCAGATATAAATCTGAAAGATTATTGTTTTATATTTATGAAATTTATCGTATAAAATTATATCAGTAATAATTTTGATACAACGTTTTGATGATAATATTGCCGTCTAGTGTTGCCCAAATGCAAGACCAAGACTCGCTGTAAGAGTCTCACCGTGCTCCTTTCGTGGGTTAGGTGTTTAACAGGCAGAAGGAATCGTAAAATGCTATTTGCATTTTACGATTACTTTGGCAAAGAAAAGATTGTCAACATTTTGTATTCTTAATAATAGTACACGAGGAAATAATTTGATGTTATTTTAAACAGTCTCATGATATAGATACGAGTACGTGTGATTATTGCCCCACTCCCGTTAAGTGATATGTACCTAATTATGTATGTGCTACTATATAAATAGAATTTCATTAATTTAGTTGGATTTTTGATTTTAGATATCAAAACAAGTGACTCTATGTTATTCTAACAGTGAGAGTTACAAGACTTCCGAGACTTGGAAGAGTCTTGCATTTGGGCAACACTATTGCCGTCTAATAACAACTTCTAAGTAAATATATCTAATATAATATTTTTATCCATAAAACGGTTTAAAACTTATATTTTAAAATGCTATCTTGTGGTAATTTGATAATTATAAATATTGTCGATAATGTTAAGTAAAAGATATATTTAGAATAAAGAAATATCTGCCATCTATTAGTAAATCATAATAAACATTATGAATTTCACAAAATTTACCTACTAGTTATAAAATTAAAATTAAATATATCATGTTTTATAACATAGCGAACTATTTGCGTGCATCTTCATCTAAAATATATCATTTGCCTATCTTCTTGGTGTTAAGCCAATAATACAATATATCTCGACCTTATTCATTCTCTCCTTTTTTTTGTTTTGGACGACTAAAAGAAATGGATCTGTAATTGAAACGGCTTATCCAGATTTGTTTGCCATAACCATACCTTTCTTGTTTTAAAAGCCGCTTTTTGTATACCAAAATGTTAATAATTTCAATTTTAATAGCATTATGCACTTCAAAAGGTGGCAAAACTAATTTAAATTCAGTTAGAGCAGCCCACTCACCGTGAGCTCTTTTAATCTTATTAATTTTAATTTATTCGAGTAGATTATTTCCCTCGGTCGCCTCGAATACTTTCGTAGTTCCAGCATAATGGATGCTATTTATCGGCGGCTGTAAAATTATTATAGCAAGACGAATTTTATGATAGAAAATTAGTGCCTTTGTTATATCTAGGGCAAGTCTAAAACTCTATAAAAAATTGTTATAAAAATGAACAAAGCTTTGGGCAATTATCCTTGGGATGAACAAAAATATTCTCAGGACTATCATCCATTTATCCATTAGCTTATTGACTTCCGTTATAGGCCTCCTCAATGTCAGTAAATGTCATGATCGTCATGCTTAATAGGCGGATTGGCGAATTTTGCTGCAGAGAACTGCTGCTTAAACTCCTGGTGATTCTTCAGTTGTTTCTTACTACTGCGATGTAAAAACAAGTAGTCGTGACACATTGTGTCCTTAACTCGTCATCACACGAGAAAAAAATTCATGTACACAACTAAAATTGCAAAGAATAGCTAATAAACGATTAATGAAGAATAGTTAATAAATAATTTTGTAAAATCAAAGCTTTAAAATAGATCTCGTAATGGTCTTCTGAAATCAGTCATTCAATATTCATAATTTTCGGTGTTAATACTAAGCTAACATTATTATGAAACCCAATTATATACCGATAATATTAAAATTTCTTAAAAGAAACTATGATTATATATAATCATTATCTATAATTTGCATTTTAAAATTTTACAAGAAAATTGTTTTAATTCACAACTTAAAATACACTACATTGTCATTTTATATTTTCTTTTTATGACATATGTCAAGTAGTCTATATTTCACACGTTTATTTTTAACCATATCTCTCCTTCTATTTGATTTTATTTATTTTATTATTTCACCGTCAATTGAAATACGAAGTTATTGTTTTCTTATTTACATACATACATACATACCATAAGTAAGTAAATTAATCTCACGGAAGTTGTGATACTGATCACCACGTAAGAGAATTCCTTGAGAGATCTACAAATGACTGCTCCGAATCTGGGTATGATTTATGTTCGTTCGGGACATACCCATACTACGTGACCCATTTCTTATAATTTTTTAACTGTGTCCTCGGTGATTGTCCGTAGTATACGCCAAGACACCCTCAACACCTCTAGTTTGCCATTATTTTTGCTAACAAGAAGTTAAAAATGCCTGATGATGAATGAATTTAAACTGGCTACGTGATCTAGGCTTCATTCCCTCACCCGTCCTTATAATTGAACATCGTATTTACATACATACATATCATCACGCCATATCCCTTGCAGGGTAGGCAGAGAGAACAGAGTGCCAGAGAACTCTATCTCTGCATACTTCACTCGCTTCCTCAACATTCATAATTCTCTTCATACACGCTCGCCGGTTTCGGAGACTCTTGACTCCACCTTCCTTCAGTACATGACCGATCTGGTCTAGGTAGGTTAGTCTCGGTCTCCCTCGGTACCTACATCCTTCCACTTTCGCATTGTATATCTTCTTAACCAGACGTTCGTTCGGCATTCTTTCCACATGTCCGAACCATCGGAGCATTCCCTTTCGCATCTTTACACCAATACTCTCTTTCATACCTACTCGCTCTCTTACGTCGTCGTTACGAATGCGGTCGGTCAGCCTAACTCCACAGATTTTCCGCAGAGATCGCATTTCGACCGCATTAATTTTACTATCATACTCTTTTCTGCATACCCAACTCTCGCTTCCATACAGTAATGTTGGGACAAGCACTGCGTTATGTATTGCTACACGTGCCTTCTGGCTGAGGTGGTGGCTGCCGAGAAGTTGCCCCAACGCTCCGTTCACTCTATTTCCCGCATTCACTCTTCGCTCTATATCAGTGGTGTACCTTCCATCTCGGCTAAATCCACATCCAAGATATACAAATTCATCCACTTGCTCTAGTACATCATTACCTATTGTTACTCTTACATCTGTTCTGGTTTTATCTCTTTCAAAGACCATTATTTTGGTTTTGCTCACATTCACGCGTAGACCCCTTTTCTTACAATCTTCTGTCATTGTGTCGACTAGGGTCTGCAGGTCAGTCGCTGACTGTGCCAGCAGGACTGCATCATCTGCATAAAGCAGAGCAGTGACCACTGAGTCGCCCATCTGGACTCCCACATTCATATCGTTCAACCTTTGGAGACATTTATCCAGATATATGATAAACAGCCTGGCTGACAGAACGCACCCCTGCTTAACGCCGATATTGACGTCAAACCAAGGCGACATTCCATCATCCAGCCGCACACAGGCTCTACAGCCCATGTAACTGGACTGCACAGCCTGTAGCAGTTTACCGTTAATACCATACTCCGGTAAAATGTCCCAAAGTTCCTTTCGTACAACCGTGTCAAATGCTCTCTCCAGATCCACAAAACTGCAGAAAACCCTCTGACCTAGAGCCAGATGCTTCTCCACAATGTTGCGCAGAGAGAACACTTGATCCATGCATCCCCTTCCACTCCTGAAACCTCCTTGTGTCTCACACAGTAAACCATCGGACACCATCCTCATTCTCCTTTCAATCATTTTTCCATACACTTTTGCTGCCAAACTGGTCAAGCTTATGGCTCTGTAATTTGCGCAGTCATAACGTGAACCCTTGTTTTTAAACAAAGGCACGATGAATGCGCTATTCCAGTCCCTGGGAACCATTCCCGAGCTCCAACATAAATTGAGGAGCAACAGGAACGCCTCCCAGACACAAGAGCCACCAAGCTTGATCATCTCGGCAGACACCATATCAATGCCCGCTGCCTTACCATTTTTCAAACTTCTTATCGCCCATTCAACTTCATCCATACTGATGCCATCGGAGGACGCCGTTGTCGAATGTTGATCTACTAAACCACATCCAACACCGGCGCCAACCGTAGCATCCGCATACATATCGCCAAAATATTCACTCCATCGGCTTAACACGTCTTGTGTTTGTGTAAGAATGTCTCCACCTTTAGACCTTATTTTATTCATTCTGAAGGCTGACCAACCACCCCGAGACTTCTTCACCTCCCTCCAAAAGAGTTTGGTGTTACCCTCGAAGTTTTTAGTCAGCCTATCTTGTGCACTCATACTTGCTCTATCACGTTTCTCTTTCACTAAGGCCTTGGTGTCATTCTTACATTGCCGATATATTTCTTTCTTCTGTTCAGTCATACTGTCATTCAGATTCAAAGAAGAGACATAATCCAGCCACGCTTTCTTCTTTTGCTCTACGGAAGCTGCCACTTCCGCATCCCACCATGCATCACCATTTGTTTTTCTATGCTTCTTTGAACTTCCACATACTTCTTTCGCTGTATCTACCATACTCTCTTTCAATACTCTCCAGCATTCTTCAATGTCCGATTGCGGCTGGCTTGCCATCGTCAGCCAACATCGTATTTAAAGTCCATATTTGTACGTCGTTTTATATCCTCAAGATAGTCTAAACTGTGAGCATACAGTTAAAATTATATTTATAAAAACAGTGTCTATAACAATAGTACTCCAAAAAGACCTGAACAATGTAGAATTCAGTAAAATGTATTTAACAACTTGTCAGCACATACTAGGTGTGTGATTACCGCACGACAAAGTCTGAAGAATGCCTGTCTAGCATTACATAGGTACCTTATTATCGAAATTTTGGTTGAATGAGAGTATTTGTTCTCTAACAGTCCCTGCACAGTCACTGCTGTTCTGTCTTTATATGAGTGAACTACAACACACTGACTGACTGATTCATCACGAGATCTCCGAAACCATAGCCTGATTTAGTTAAAATTTTACATAGGTACTCAGGTAACGTAGGCGCATACTAAAAACGCATTTTGTGAAAATACTATGCTAAATATTTTTTTATCAACAATCAAAAATAAAATCTTGCCTGGATAGCCCCTGCTTTGATTGTAATCTGCAGCATCTTGAAGCAAATATATAAAACATTTGCTTCGTCATTTATTCTTTTTACATGTCCAAACCATCTCAGCATTGCCTTTTTGTTCTTTCCATTTAAATTTGTAATAATATTATTATAATTATTATACTATGAGAATTTTGAAACTGATTAATTTAATTTAATATACATTCACCGGATCCCACACAGAGATTCGCCGAAAGAAAACTCAGAAAGAGTAATTCTTTGTTATTGATTTTTATAAAGCGACTTGCTTCGTTCATGTTAGTTTTATAAAATTTAGTTACATAACCGTGTATAATCAGTAAACTATAATATCACTCTATAATCCATTTCTATTTCCTTCGTAATGGGGATGAAACATAGTACCTCCTCCTTTGTGAAGTCGATTAAATATGAGTATAAAAGGGCGTACAGTGCAGATGACACAATACGATTTCGCTAAACATATAATTAGAAGAAATAGACTAATTTATCGTGATCACTTTTAATAAAAAGATAAATTAATCAACTTCAAGTTAAACCGCAGCACCCGCCTACAATACGCCAGTTAATCGAATCAGATATAATCAGGAATATCTAATTTATAAATTATTCCGAAAGCAAGCTTAATATAAGGAATTTATCAAAATCCCTATTTATTTTCGTTAATGGGTCCACACTGTAAGTATATATTTAATTATGTCTATGTTTGTTATAGAAAGCCCCAAACATTTCCTAATTAAGGAAAGTAAATTAAATATTGAACATTATTTAACGATTTCAATTGATACCAACCTAATAATATTCATACACTGTCATAATATATATAAGACTACCTTCTGCCCGCGGCTTCGCCCACGTAAAATGTTATGTTCCTAAAGTTTTTCATGGCCTAATTTTATTCTACCGTTAAGGGTAATTTTTTTACAAAATGTTAATGTCATATTTATATCTAATCAATAGACTAAAAATAAGTTTCAAGCTTCTGGCTTTAAAAATGAGGATACTTCCTTACAACATTTCATCCCCCTTTACAACCCTTTTTTGCATTAAAAAGTAGCCTATGTCCTTTATTAGGCTCTAGAGTATCTGTGTACCAAATTTCATTTAGATCGGTTCGGTAGTTTTCGCGTGAAAGGGGAACAGACAGACAGACAGAGTTACTTTCGCATTTATAATATTAGTAAGGATTATTATGCACTGAGATATATTCTAAAACTTTCTAAATAATGATGAAATTTATAAAAGTTTATTAAGTAGAATAAATAAATAAACAATCTAAAAAAACTATCATAATACTTAGGATATAATGTTATTATACCTACTTATTAAGAGGCTATCCAATTTTTTTTTGAAATTGGTACTTTATTTTTCAATCATAATAATCCAAGCGCCGTAGCAAAAAAAGTAGGTTTGTAATGCAACGTACGGGACCTGGTATTTTTTTTTTGGAATATGTTTAAGGTTGTCTCCTGATTGTAAATCCAAGTGGGCGCGGCGGGGGGTGGTTCACTTCAGGCGCCATCTTGGAAAACACGTTTTATTGAATATCTCACGAACCGCGCATATACGACAAAAATTGTAGCGATCATTATTGTAGATAATAATATTTGCCATCTTTTTTATTTGAAACTTTTTTTTGTATAACACATAGGTTTTTAATTATAGCAAATCAAACTTTTTACAATATGGTTTTTACTAAATATTTATTTAATGGTCAATGATAAATTAAAAATAATGGTAACTGAATTGTAGGGCATGAAATTACCTATAAATTTTATACGAAACTTTTTCTCGTAGCATTTATAGTTTAAGAGCTATAACGCTGTAAATGAGATTATAATGCCGTATATTCAATTATGTCCCTATAAGTTGTAGTATATATTTCGGGTCGTTCGGAATTTCTCCCTCTTAACGTTCCAACAGTATTCAGGTATAAATCCCAACGGTTTTACAAAATCGGAAGTCTCTATTAACTCGCTTCGCTACAAATGCTTCGGGAAATTGGTGAGTAAGACAAGGTTGAATTTATCACTTCTACCTCCAACACAAGATACGGCACGCTACCATTCTTTCAGAGTGTACCACCAGGTTCAAACTTGGCTTGGATTTTATCACGACGCTGAAAAATGGGGTTGGATGCGAACTGCACAAGGGCTTGAACCAATTCGAACTGCTATGGCTCCTGCACCGTCGAGTTTTTTGCAAATAATATCGTGCAAATGCACCAAAAATTGCGGAGCTGCCTGCGGATGCCGAAAAGCTGTTCTCAAATGTTCGATTATTTGCTCCAATTGCAGCGGCCAAACATGCGACAGCGTGCCAGACATATTAGATGCCATCCCAACCGAAGACCCAACCTTTGATTCGTCTCCTTCGGATATGGCGGAGGCAGAAGAGATAGATCCACAAGACGATGAGTGTCTTCCCTCGACATCGAAAAAAATAAGACTCGCCCCGTAAAATAATGCGCCACTTTTGTTTGTGTAAACAAATGTTTTTTCCGTTTTTTTGAAGTAACATTCGTAAAATTCTTTTCATTTTAGTGATTTCGATAACAATTGGAGATACATAATAATAAAAATAATAACTATTACAATTCTTACGATGTAGCGGGATGTACTATTGTTTTTTGCTACATAGACAATCTTTTATGATGATACCGTTTTAAGTATAAAGATAATAATATAAAGATCGACAAATTATTAGTTGTTCTCCACATTATTTATAATTTTAATTGATTTGCTGCACAGCTGTATTGACATTTTTTTGAACACTTTATGCCATTTTATGCGTTATGAAATGGTTTTCGTATACAGCGAGCAATATTGCCACTGATAATGTACGAGGTGCAAGTTTTACTAAGCTGCAGCTCTTAGACTATAAATGCTACGAGAAAAAGTTTCTTATAAAATTTATCGGTAATTTCATGCTCTACAATTAAGTTACCATTATTTTTAATTTATCATTGACCATTAAATAAATATTTAGTAAAAACCATATTGTAAAAAGTTTGATTCGCTATAATTAAAAACCTATGCGTTATACAAAAAAGTTTTAAATTAAAAAGATGGCAAATATTATTATCTACAATAATGGTCTCTGCAATTTTTGTCGTACGATGCGCGGTTCGCGAGATATTCAATAAAACGTGTTTTCCAAGATGTCGTCTGAAGTGAACCCTCCCCCGCCGCGCCCACTTGGATTTACATTCAGGGGACGACCTTGAACATATTCCCAAAAAAAAAACCAGGTCCCGTACGTTGCAAAAAAAAAAACCCGGCGCTTGGCCTATAATATATAACCGTAGATTGTATGTATACTAACGGTTTGTTACCAAACAAGCAATTGATTGCTCTACGAGTTTCATGAATAATTCTGTCTTTTTATTACGCATCAAATCGCTAGAATGTCTAGTAATATTTTCCCAACCTACCTGTTCACTAGATAGTTGTCTCTAAAAAAGATACTGTATCCAAATGTGAAAATTATCATAATGCAAGCAATATGGAAATTCTTTGTGGTGCTGAAAAATGACAATATTAGATAAAGCCACGCAATATGATTAAAATAACAAATTTACAATACATGTATTTGCGGGTTTATTTTGTATGTTCTGTATTGCTCGACTAGTTATGGACAAATAAGCTGTAACGTTTAATTAGATACCACTTCGATAGTCCAATGGTATAAACATAGAAAAGCAGATCCATAAATCCTAGATTCGTATCCAAGAATATCCAAAATAATCATTGATATGGACTACAACTACTAACATAAATGAAGGATCGTTTTGAGGATTACTTTGAGCAATTTTCAACGGGCAAAATTGGCTAGGTAACAGCAATTGACTTGCCTAAATTTGGCAAGATTAAAAAATTACGTGATTAAAGATATGTATACTACACATCTACTTACCTTTTTAGGAATTTAGTAGTGGTAGGACCACGCTGTTGACAGTTCTCTGTCTACAGCCGCAGTCCAGTCCGTCCGGGGTAGTACCACACGCTCACAGAAGATTAACGTCTGAGTAATGGCAATGTGCTATTGCGCTTAGTTCGGTGAGCGAGAGAGCCGGAAGCCCAACTGGGTGGGTTTGGAGTTTGTATTGGTAGGCAGCGGCCTAGCTATACCTTTGATATTGCGAAGGTCCATGGGCGGCAGTAACACTTACCATTAGGTATGCTGCTCGTTTGCTACCATAAGCTATAAAAAAAAAATTAAAGATGTGACAAAATTAGAAAAATAGTAATAAAATAATAAAGTGTCATATGAGTGACATTTTTTCTACGTTTCCAATAAGTACTAGTGAATAAATATTCTTTTTGGTAATATCAAAATGAATAATCTTCGATTCGGCTCGAAATTACTCTTACTCTCTATTCATACTTTTATCCGTAATTGTTTTATAAATGTAATATAAGGAAATAACAATCATATTATTCGTACATGTGTTTACCAATCCTTACTGTCCTTACTAATATTATGAATGCGAAAGTAACTCTGTCTGTCTGTCGCTCTTTCACGCCAAAACTACTGAACCGATCTAAATGAAATTTGGTACACAGATGGTCTAGAGCCTGACAAAGGACATAGCTACTTTTTAATGTAAAAAAGGGTTGTAAAGGGTGATGAAAAGTTGTAAGGAAGTATTGTCATTTTTAAAGCCAGAAGCTAGAAACTTATTTTTAGGCCATTGATTAGAAATAAATATGACATTAAAATTTTGTAAACAAGTTATCCTTAAGGGGTAAAATAAAAATAGGGGATGAAAAACTTTAGGAAAGTAACATTTACGCGGGCGAAGTCGCGGGCAGAAGCTTGTATATAATATATTTGTAATTGTTATTTATTTTCTGATTAATATAAATGAAAAAATATTGTGATCATGTAATAATTCGTAATTATAATTTATCCACAATAGTACACAATAAATACGTATCATGACCTTTAATAACGTTAAAAATAAAATATAAATAACATTCCGACAGCAATTACATTACTTATCACCTTTTCTAGCATTATTATTTTTCTGGAGTAGCACCCCAGGGACGAACAGACACACTGATACACGCCGTGATTGCGACGTACCGCGCGAGATTACGATTAATTTACATACAAATGCGTAAACCCTCAACTTTGAATGGGTCTATGGTTCGTTGTTGTTCTAGCAAAAAGCTTGGCTTTAATGCGCACAACAATAACACAGACAGGGTGGCTTGGTTAGTTAAGAGCGCTTGTCGTTGGTATGCTCCGCCTCTTGTCATATACAAGGGCAGGTTTTTCTCGGTGTTAGTTAGATGATAAGGGTGGGCCTTTTATAATATATACTAGTAAACGTACTCTACCATTAAAGTGTCTTGTTTAGCTAATGATATAAGAAGTGATTGCTCATCCTAAGGTTTTGTATCTCGGTTGTCTTAAACTTATTGGGTAACATATTTGTGTCCTAATGAATCATGAAGTTTGTGAGAAAGTCAAATAATTATAAAAGATAATTCTGTACTTAAGAATAAACCCTTATGTCGCGAGGACTTGTACACATATATTTAACAGACAAAAATCCACCAACCCAGAATCACATCGTCATCCAGAGTCGTTCGTGAATCACAAAAAAATATTGTTCTGCATGGGAATCCAACCTACAGACTCGCCACAACAGATTAGTACTTAGGTCACTCAACCATCTATGTAGTCATCTCTTCCAAGCCTTTATTATTATCACACAGGATTTCGGCTTTGTAATTCATGTCGTTATATCGAAATATTATTTTTCCACGGATATACGGTCATCTGATCTTCACAATTCAATGATAATAATATTTTAGGATTATATTTAGATCTACACGCGTGGTAAAAAATTTTAAACGACGATGTGTCCACTTTCCTTTAGGAGTTATATAACAACCGGCTTCCTTTCGAACAATGTAGGCACTCTTCTAGGTCTATCTCCAACAATAGACGCCGTTAGACTGGTAAGAATGAATGGAGACCAAATGGGAGAATATTTGAGTATACTGACTATTCATACAGAGTGTTATAAATTTTTATGACAATCAGGACCAGTGGCTAAACGTACTCTTCGCTCACGTGTAGTAAGTCTAAACCAAAGGCTACTAATACTAAAAATAGTACTCTATATACTCACAGATTACAACTTTTTCTCTCTTTTATGGTTACAATGAGCACTTACTGCCGCAATAAATACCGTCACATTCTTATATAATTAAACTCATCTTTATACCTGATCGTTAAAGTGGATATTAAAGGAGCGATGAGAAAATTAATAAAATAATAACACGGAGAAAATTGAGCACTTTGTTATTATGCTCCGAACAATTTTATTATTATGTTTCCAAAACTCTAAATGAACCATTTGAAAATAATAATAAAATTAACATAAATGTAAATAAATTAATTAAAAGTAATTTATGTATGAATGAAGAAATTAATTAAAAAATATCTTCTTGAAATTTTACTCAATGTAATATATAATTTATTATATAGTCTGACAACTTTATCTTTGAAGCTACTGACAGAGTTGTAACATACATACGTTGAACTTATATACATTTTTTAAGTTGCGCTTAATTGGAGACGACTTTGTTCCCATTTTAACCCACTTGAAACAATCAGGTGGTTCTTTGTTTGGCATACTATTTTTAGTATCTACTGGTTCCCTCGAAGGTGGATTTGAGATTGAACCTGATGATGAATATCTGAAGAAATCAAATAAAAATGTTATAGATTTATAAGGACGCTGAAAATGGAAAATGAACACCTAAACTGAATTAAAAATGCAAAAAATAGCGCGAGACTAGAAAATAAAAATAAAAATTATAGACTGCTGCTGTTATTCACTGCTGCTATCGTTTTTTTAGTATAGTATTTTGTTATTATATATTAAATATAATTCTAGTCAACATATTATTGAACTTTAGGTGGTTCATTAATTCAGCAAAGTGTTTTGACGCTTTAACCTATAGTAACAGCTTACAATTTATAATAATAATGCTGATATCTATAGGCGTAGAATTACTATTCTATGTCTATATGATCGTTAATATTGACAAATATAAAAAATAATTTGGAAAATCCAAAAGTGCACGCCTCATAATTTTTATATGTTTTATCATTTACTATTTATTAGTCAATGCCAGAAATAAAAATAAAATTAAAGAAAAAAGCCTTTTTTAAAAACAAGCTTTTACTATTTACTAATAAAATAAAATAAAAAGTTAAAAATAAATTAACTCTAATAAGACATATAACACTTTATAAGCTCATTGTAACCTTTAACGATAATTAAGCTTCGTCGTCTATTACAAAATAATTCAAAACCGTTCATAATTATATATTTTTAACACTAAAACTTTACACCATAATTATTAAATCTTCCCGTTTCTATCACAGTCCTAATTTTATAAATAAAAGCGTGTTACATTTTGATGGCATGATTAAGAACATTTAGCACCTTCTTTTTCCTATGGCCATCTTCCAGGTCCAACATGGTTACCATATAGTATCAAAGTACTCGTCAAGACGAATCAAACGAGTCCAAACTCGATGGAGTTGTGTCGTTTAATTACGGAGTTCCTATGGCCCGCTTCCAGGTCCATGATCAGACCCTATTTTCCATATAGTATTAAAATACTCAAGACGAATCAAATTAGCATAATTTCGATGGATTTGCGTCGTTTAATTACGGAGTTCCTATGGCCAGCTTCTAGGTCTATCGTCAGACCCTAGTTACCAAATAGTCTCAAAGTACTCGACAAGACAAATCAAACGAGTCTAAACTTGATGAGGTTGCGTCGTTTAATTACGGAGTTTCTATGGGCTTGCTTCCAGGTCCATGGTCAGACCCTGGTTTCCATATAGTATCAAAGTACTCGCCAATACGAATCAAACAAGCCCAATTTTGATGGGGTTGCGTCGTTTAATTACGGAGTTCCTATGGCCAGCTTCCAGGTCCATCGTCAGACCCTGGTTAGCATATAGTATCAAAGTACTCGTCAAGACGAATCAAATGAGCCTAAACTCGATAAGGTTGCGTCGTTTAATTACGGAGTTCCTATGGCTAGCTTCCAGGTCCATGATCAGACCCTATTTTCCATATAATATTAAAATACTCGCCAAGACGAATCAAATTAGCCCAATTTCGATGGATTTGCGTCGTTTAATTACGGAGTTCCTATGGCCAGCTTCTAGGTCTATCGTCAGACCCTAGTTACCATATAATCTTAAAGTACTCGACAAGACAAATCAAACGAGTCTAAACTTGATGAAGTTGCGTCGTTTAATTACGGAGTTCCTATGGGCTAGCTTCCAGGTCCATGGTCAGACCTTGGTTTCCATATAGTATCAAAGTACTCGCCAAGACGAATCAAACAAGCCCAATTTCGATGGGGTTACGTCGTTTAATTACGGAGTTCCTATGGGCTTGCTTCCAGGTCCATGGTCAGACCCTGGTTAGTATATAGTATCAAAGTACTCGTCAAGACGAATCAAATGAGCCCAAACTCGATGGGGTTGCGTCGTTTAATTACGGAGTTTCTTTGGCCCGCTTCCAGGTCCATTGTCAGACCCTGGTTACCATATAGTATTAAAGTAATCGTCAAGACAAATCAAATGAGCCCAAACTCGAAAGGATTGCGTCGTTTAATTACGGAGTTCCTATGGCCAGCTTCCAGGTCCATCATCAGATCAGCTCTATGTCACAATAATATTGCATTGTCATCAGATTTATATATGCATGCTAAATTTCAGCTCAATCGGAAACCAGGAAGTGGATCAAATTTAACTTGCAAGATTTGATTACAGACAACGGGACAGGTGACACTAAATATGGTGTTCCCAACCGCGTGCTGGCCCTGGTCCTCGACCACCTGTGTCCCCGCCTCAGGGGGCTGTTCGACGCGTGTTTAGCGTTCGGGCGGTTCCCTGGGTGCTGGAAGGAGGGGAGGCTGGTGCTCCTGCCGAAGCCGGGACGGTCTCCAGAGTTGGCCTCGGCCTACAGGCCTATCGTGCTGCTCGACGATGCGGGCAAGCTATTGGAGAGGGTGCTGGCTGCCCGCATCGAGCGGCGCCTCGTTGGCACGGGGCCCGATCTGTTGGACGCCCAGTTTGGGTTCAGGAGGGGTCGTTCGACGATCGCGGCTCTGCTGCGCCTGAGGGCCGTGGCGACTGAGGCCGTCGCCAGCGGAGGAGTGCTGTTGGTGGTGTCCCTGGACATCGCCAACGCATTCAATAGTCTGCCATTTAGCTGCATCAGGGAGGCGCTCCGATACCACGGAGTGCCAGTTTACCTGAGTGGCAGACTATCTGGAGGGGCGCAGCGTCCTCTATACCAACCGAGTAGGGGACGTTGTGCGAACGCCCATGACGTGCGGTGTCCCACAGGGGTCGGTCCTTGGACCCACCCTGTGGAACATCGGCTACGACTGGGCGTTGAGAGGGAGCCTCCCACCCGGGCTGGGCGTGATCTGTTACGCCGACGACACGCTCGTCACAGCCCGCGGTGGGACGCTGGAGGAGGCGGCAGGCCTGGCGACTCTCGGCACCGAAGAGATCGTCAGGCGGATCGAGGCGCTGGGGTTGAGGGTGGCCCTGGACAAGACGGAGGCCCTCTTGTTCCATGGGCCCCGCATGGGCCCTCCCATCGGCGTTTCGATCACCGTCAATTCGGTTGACATCAGCATCCGGGCCCATATGAGGTATTTGGGCTTGGTGCTCGACGGGCATTGGTGGTTTCGGGAGCATTTCCGCAGGCTCGCTCCGCGGCTCGTCGGCGCGGCGTCCGCCCTTTCATGGCTAATGCCGAATGTGGGCGGACCGAGCGCTACGTGCCGACAGCTGTACACGGGGTTCGTCCGGTCGATGGCCCTGTACGGCGCACCGGTGTGGGCGGGGTCCCTGACCGTCCGACTCAGGGCTCTTCTGTGGCGACCACAGAGGGCCATGGCGGTCAGGGCTGTACGCGGGTACCGCACGGTGGCGACGGAGGCAGCGTGCCTGTTGGCCGGGAGTCCCCCGTGGGACCTGGAGGCGGAAATGCTCGCCGATTTGTATCGGCGGGTGTCGGGGGTGCGCGCGGAGGGCGGTGTGGTCTCTTTGAGGGAACTCACCGCCTGGCGCGTTGACGCCCGCCTAGATGTCATTGCCCGTTGGGCAGTCCGGCTGGAGAGGCCTCGGTTCGGTGTGCAGACCGTAGAGGCCTTCCGGCCGGTGCTGATGCAGTGGTTGGAATGGCGGCACGGGGTGCTCTCCTTCCGACTGGTGCAGGTTTTAACGAGGCATGGATGCTTCGCCAAATACCTGCACAAGGTCGTCAGGAGGGAGAGTACACCGTCCTGCCACCACTGCGATTGCGACGAAGACACGGCGCAGCATACGCTCGAGGTTTGTGCCGCTTGGGCAGAGCAGCGTCGTGAACTCGTCGCAATCATCGGTGCCGACCTGACGCTGCCGACCATCGCCAGGGCGATGCTCGACAGCGTCAGGAACTGGGACGCGGTCGCAACCTTCTGCGAGGCAGTAGTCTCGCGGAAGGAGGCGGCGGAGCGCGTGCGCGAGGAGCGTCTCCTCGACGGCGCGAGCCGCCGCCGGCGACTGGGGCGGCGCAGGCGCGATTACCTGCGCCTGATGCCGCCCTAGCCAAGGCCGCGGGTGACTGGATCGGGGAATTAGTCCGTCACCCGCCGAGAGGCCGACCGCGTGAGGAAAGACCGACATCCTACCCGAGGGGGGGATGTCGGTCGAGGAGAGGGTACTCCTCAGGGGTATTCCGTCGGGCCGACCACTGACGTCAAGTCACTCTGCTCCAGTGGTCGGCCCAACGACGAAGGCGACGTCACGGGTGGGTTACGGGTGTGCGCGCTTACGCCCCTCTGTCACCCCGGATGGAGTGGTGCGAGGAGTGCGCCGACCGTAGCCCACCCCCCAAAAAAAAAAAGGTGACACTAAATATAAGCGTGTAATGAAAGAAAAGAAATACTTTGAAATTTCGTGCCATTCTCGACGTAGAGCTAAACATAGCTGTATACGGGTATTGAGGAGACCACGGAAGTTTTATTAAATACGTTAATTCCAGACGATAACATATCAGTCGACAGCGAACACCATAAACAAATACGCGCGTGGGCCGCTGACCCACCTCTCTCGCCTGTGTCTGACCTTCCGTCTTTTGCCGAGTTTATGAGTACCGTTAGAGCTCTTCCCCTCAACAAAGCTGCTGGTGAAGACAAAATATCAAATAAAATGATCAAAGAAGCTAGTCGAGCATCGGGCAGCTCAATGTTAATGGTTTTTAATCGTTGTATATCTGAAGGTATTTTCCCTCGGTCATGGCGTCGCGGATATATACGGATAATCCCTAAAGGCGGTGATAAGCCACCAGATGACCCGAAATCATATCGACCAATCACCTTATTGCCCTCACTAGGCAAACTCTTAGAACGGCTAATTGTTCCTCGTTTATTGCCGGGTGGACCAACATTCAACCATAAACAATTCGGCTTCACTCGCGGTAAATCAACTATCGACGCAGCCATTACGGTGAGAAAAGTTATTAATACATCCGCTTTTAAATACGTGCTAGGCGTTTTCCTGGATATCTCAGGTGCCTTCGACAACGCCTGGTGGCCAATGCTACTTCTTAAATTAAAGACTCGTGGGTGCTATAGGAACATCTACCTAATTATACAGTCATACTTTTCACAAAGCTCGACTAAACTGAAACTTGGTCACCATGCTGTGTCGAAGCCACTGACGATGGGCTGCCCCCAAGGTTCGGTGCTAAGTCCATATCTATGGAATTTAGGTTTTGACGATTTCCTCGAATTACCTCTGCCGAAACACTGTCAATTGATCGGCTATGCCGACGACGGTCTTCTACTTGTAGAATCCAACACTAGAGACGGTTTAGAGAAATTAGCAGAAATTTGTCTCAATAATATATTCGAATGGGGCACACGAAATCGGCTTACATTTGCCCCACAAAAAACGTATCACCTTTTATTAAAAGGAAATTTACAATCGTTGCCGCGTATAAAATTCAATAATATGACAGTTAAAAAGAAAGATTCAGTTTGCTATCTTGGTCTACTCTTAGGAAAAAATTTTTCATTTGTCGAGCATATTAAAACTGTAGGTGAATAAGCGAAACGAAATTTCTATGCGCTTACTAGAATATCAACGTCTACCTGGGGCCTTCGTTTTAATACACTGAAAACTATATATGGCCACATATTTGGGGTGTATTTGTTACGCTGCACCCGTTTGGGCTGATAGGGCTACCATAGGGGCAGCTCGCCTTAAATTATTACAAAGCCAACGATTGGCCTTAATATTCTTGTGTAAAGCCTACAGGACGGTCAGTACCGAGGCCTTGCCAGTACTCGCGGGTGTACTTCCGGTTGACTTGGAGATTCAGAGACGGGCATCAATGTATTACACGACAAGGGGAAATATGAACACAGATTTCCTTCTACCGCGCGACCGTAATAAAATCGCTCGATTGTTTGCACCGCAGTCCGTTGTCTATGAAAAACTTTTAATTGAATGGCAAAAAAGATGGGATTCATCATCGAAGGGCCGTCACCTCTATCTATTTTTCCCATGCGTCCGCGAGCGCCTAGAGAGAGTGTGGCTGGAGGTTGACCATTTTGTAGCCCAATTTCTAACTGGCCATGGCAACTTTAAAAGTAAATTATTTTCTTTTAAACTCGTACCTTCACCACTATGTCAATGTTCTACAAATAACCGCGAGTATGAACAATCAGCACATCACATTCTCTGGGAGTGCGATCTCTGGCGTAACGAGCGCGACCTTATGTTAGACAGTTTGCAAGTAACATCTGGAGTAGTATACTACACGGATCTTGTAGCAACTCGAGAAAATTTCCGTGCGTTTAGGCGTTTCTGCCATACCTACTACTGCAACCAATCTTAAGGCTCACATATAGGCCCCGTTAAGTTATCCCGTATCCGTGGTGCCGTACTGCTGCGCTTATCGTAGCTGTACAACCCTTTACTTATTGGCTGACTAGTCAATATTGCTTTCTGTCTCCCGCTTTGCCTGGGAGGGAAGTGGAATCACTCTTTTCCAACTCCTCCTCTTTAACTTTTCTAATTAAATTTGTTGCGGGTTCCAAGACAATTAAAATCATTTCCCGGGACTGCCTGAGGGTCAAACCTCGGTGTCATTTATAGTGACTATTGTGGATCCTGGCTTACAGGAGTTACAATGGTGGGAATGTGTGGTGGGATTAGCTGTATAGGCTGAATGGGATTTATTTCCTTTGCCTGTCCGAATGGACGAACAAAAAAATGTAAACGAACCCAATTTTCATAAAGTATACATACACTGAAGACTAAGCAGTTTAGTTTTTTATTAATTGCAATTAAACGACAAAGAATTACCAAACCATTTTCGAAAGGAAACAGCGCGTTGCGATTATGAAGCTTTTAATAAAAGAAAAACTTCGATACATTCATTTTTGCGGGCATAATCCTGCCAGATACAAAAAAAAATATTTTATCCGACGTCCTCGAATATTTTTTTTAATCAACTATTTTCTTACTTTAAACAAAATAATTGCTTTTTAAAAATATCAAATACGTTTAAACGAATGTTTTTTCTTGACATATGTATTATAATATTATCCTATAAGTGCAATGTGAAAAAATTACAATCATTTTTATGTTTGAAAAGTGCTTGATTTTCATATGTCGAGAGTAGAGTAAGACCTCAACGCTTCGCTTATGAGGCGTGCAATATATGATCATGTATTATTTTTTACATTATTCTGCATTTTGATCGATCAGAGAATCATCGCTCAATATACTACGGTTACAGATGCAGTACGTAATTGTAACCTAATTAAGTTTATGCAAATTTAGGCTTAGGTACAATTGAGGCTGCCAGAACCAGAGCGGCCTAACTACAAGAATCATGTTTTACAATATGGAATTAAAATTAAATTATACTTAATCGATTTGAACATAAGTCAAAAATGTACTAGTACTGCCATCTATTGTTAAAAGCTTGTAAATACTTTTAGGCCACTGTGATTTTGTAGATTAACATTTTTAGATTACGAAATTGCAATTAGGTTAAAAGTTGCAAAAATGCAGTTAGGTCACTTTGATTCTAGCAGCCTCAATTGTTCTTTTAATGGCAATTATTTCATAGTCCCGTTTGTCTTTTATGACAGAGAAACATTTTTGAAAATTCGTTCAGTAAGGTAGGTTTAACATTACAAGTTTCAGAACTGCTCATATCTCTATAAAGCTTAACGGGCGTGAAGCTTTTAGTAGAATTCCCAAATAGTTTACAAGTTGTGAATATTACCAAAAGATTTTGGTGAAACCATTCTTAATGGAAAAGTTCGATGTAATGGATATGTGTTGATATAGTTTATTATTTCACTGGTATGTCTATACTAGTATTGTACAGTTTCTATGGTTGTAAGCGTACATATATGGAACACGGAGAAAGGAACCGGAAAATATAACTCGCTGGACGTACCCTCTCAGCCAAGGAATCAGTCCCGATGACCTGTCCCCATGAAGCAGGAGAATACGACAAATATTTAGGCACCAACATGCCTTTTCGTAAATTAAGCTAACCGTGTGTTCGGTCTACATATGGACTAGTGATAGCCGGCCAAAAAATGATGATACCTAGCACAGTTGAATAAAATTTTTGAAAGGCTTTTATTTATATAAAGCTTAATTATATTTTATGTTATAGGCTACATTTTATACCAGTTGTCATTGCTTGAAAAGTGAGAAAACAGCATTCGTACTAGTTAATCAGAATAATATACAAAAAATATGTATCATGATATGAAAGTATATAAGTACGTGCTTACTGCTAAATAAAAATAAAATAATAGAGGTATGCTGTTAAAAGACGAATATAATTACTCGTTTTTGTAAACAAATATATTTTTAAGAAATCTATATATGCGGTATATTCCACTTATATTATGAAACTGTGTGATTGTGAATTTAAAAAACAATATTCTCAGCCAAAAATAATATAGATAAAACATTCCAGCGTCATAGTGATTCTGGGTGGTTAGATGTAAAATTAATACTTTATATTTTGTTTTTTTTTATCATTTTTATTGTCAATTATTAGAGATGGGCGTTTTCAGATTTTTACGCAAACCGATACAAATTCGATTTCTGATATTTAAATCGATTTTAAAAACCGATTTCAGAAATCGATTTCCAGAGCGGTTGACGGAGCGGGTTTACTTTAGTTTCGATCGATATTCGATGTTTTTAGTTATTTTAGCGTAGCAAGCGAAAAACGCAATCGAACGAACGCATTCAAATAATTTTTCTATAATTTCTTTGTTGATTGGATTTAGGTGTACGATTTTCCTTCATGCTTTATCTAGGCTTAACTAGAGTACTAGACTAGCAAAAATGTTTTGTTTTGGATATGATACAAAACTTTCTTGCGTATTTAAAAATCGTCATATTTACAATGATTTCATGATTAGATTATATAATGTACATTTTTTTTGTATGGTTTTTTTTTATTAATCCCGATTACGAAGCGAAAATCTTACCTTTTTACATTAAATAGTTATTTCTTATTTATCATCAAATCGTATGTATGATACTAACATACGTTAGTATAGTATTGAATCGTAAAATACCTATCTAATTATATAGTTCACGAGATCACAAAAATAACATTACGCGCACACAGCACGTGTCACCAAGGTCAAGTGTGCAAAAACTCTCCCATAATTCAAAAATCTATTTAACAAACACAAAACTTAAACTACTATCATTAAGTATTGTGTAATATTATCATGGAAGTAGTTGCATTCTAATATAGATCTTATTCCCTGACTCTTGTAATTCTGTTTCGTTTCCATCTGCCATTCTGAGTTTCTTAGAAACCGCCAAATTCCAAAACAGATGACAATTCGCTTTATCTTTTCAATGCACTAAACGATCGCTTAGTTAGAATGAAAGGAGGCGAATTTTAATGAAATTCGCTTTTTCTCATTCTGACTAAGCGATCGCTTAGCGGAGTGAAAGAGATAGTTAGTAAGTTTTCATATATTGGTTTGGTTTGCAAAACTAGCAATAGAAAACGATTGCGCGATGATTAGATTTATTATTAGTTTTCGTTTTCGTCGTTTTGTTTTGATATGTGTTGATTTAGTTTCTGCCGAAATTCGTTTTCTAAAATCAGTTTGTATAGTGTTGAATATCGATACGATACGATTTCTGACTGAAATCCGATTTCAGATTCGTTTTGATATATCGGACGCATACCTATCAATTATGTAACACACATTATAAACAAAACACGCCAAATTGTTATGTTAAAAAAAATAAACATGTATAGTCATTTAACTCAACCTTAATGATACCGTATCATTTATTACAATAATCCTCATAAGCCTTATGCTGATCTCGTTCATAGATTCTTAGTTCATAATCCACTTGTTCGTTATCGCACGCATTCATTATGAGCACTAACAAACTATCATATAATAACCTCACAAACATAATAATAACCCACACAATCGTGAAATAAATAATGGAACAATATAACATTTATGAGATATTTATTAAGTCAGCGAAAAGGAATGGTCTCATAAGTGTCTCAAGAATAAGATCACCTTATATCGCTTAATCAACCCCTGTGGGGTGTAAAGTAAACCTTTCTTACTATCCTCCCATTCGGAAGGCAAGATTAAAAGGGCCTGTTTGATAAAAGTCTTATGTCTACTATAGTTTGAGCCATGGTATCAACTGACCATAAACTTCTGTGGTTACGCTCGCGAGATGTGAAGGGAGTTAGAAAGGTCTGGATAAAGTGGCGTGAGTAATGTAATGCCACAACGACCCCGCTATTTCGTCGGACGTTTATGAATAGCGCTTATTTTTCTTTTAATTACGTCTCCTGCTGTCTGTTAAGGTATTTTATTGTCATTTTGTGAAGCAAGGCACAATGTTTCCTATTATATACTAGTATTTAAAGGAAACACATTCAACATAGGTCACGCCAACGCGGTCGGCGATGTGACATGTTTTTCTCGGGCGCAATTCTTGTTGTGCGTTAAAACACTAAATATAACACAGGTCAACACGATTTTTGAGTCTGAGTTCTGTACCTCTGATTTTGATTACTTATGCCAAACTAAAGAAAGAAAAAATATTTTTATTTAATAAAGTTTGCTTTTGTAGATACCAGAACGAAATTTCAACATTTATGGAAAAGGTCTATTTTTCATTGTTAATCATATTTAAAATTAAAACCAGTTATGAATTATATATTTTAATTCATTTTTATTATAAAATACAGCACAAATAAACATAAAAATACAAAAAAATTATACAAAAGAAGCTTTAAAAATGAATACTTTTAGTATTTCTAGTGTAATCGTCAGAACTTTCTCGTATGAGCATCCAAATGTAGTCACCCATCATGTTCTCATTATATTGTCCTTGATATCTTTGTTCAAAGTTCATTAAATCCTGGTGGAAGCGTTCCCTTGCTCTTCTGAATATTCACCCAAGTTATCTTTGAATTTATCCAAGTGTGCATGTAGCATGTGCACTTTGAGTGACATTCTGCAACCCATGACTTTGAAGCTGTCAAGCATATTAGAAATAAGCTCTTAATAATTCTCGGCCTTCTTGTTACCAAGGAAGCCATGAATGACTGCTTTAAGGCTGAGCCACACTTGTTTTTCATGAGTACTCAGGAGCTGAAGAAAATGTTCACTCGCCATTATTTTCTTTATTTGTGGACCGACGAAAATACCAGCTTTAATTTTAGCCTCTGACAGTTTTGGGAAAAATGTTTTTAAATATTGAAAGGCTTCGGGGTCTCTGGATGAAGAGCCTTTACGAATCGATGAAAAGACGCCATTCAGAAGAAATGCAAGGGATTCCGATTGCATCAAACAAACCTTTCACATCATTACAGTAACACAGTCCGTCTTCCTTCGTGAAAAACCCAGCAAACATTTCATGACGCTTTCTTTGGTCACTTATTTTAACGTTGTCCTTGAGCAAATTCCACTATTTTAGCCGTGAAGCTAATATTTCTGCTTTAATTTTAGGAAGGTTTAAATCTCTTATTAAGTCATTAAACTCTTCTGCATCAATGAGATGTGGTTCAACAGATGGTGTCGCGATTGCGAACTCGCTGCCTTCGCTATTACTAGATAATTGTGATAGCGGTACCATCTCTTGAGTCTTCACCAAAGAGTAAAGTTTTTAAACTGAAAGTCTTCACGTTTGGACTAGAAGGAACTGGAAAAATTTCACTGTGAGGTACTGGAGCAGACGTTGATGGTAGGTTTGGATACAGAATCTTCTTGGCATTTTTCCAGTACGCCGCTTACGTGGATTGTGATCAGTTGGCTCTCTCCATATTCTTGGTACTGTAGACTTCATCTTTTTTTTTCTCCTCGGTACCAAGCTGGAAAAAAATTAATATCATTCATTAACAAATGACGCATTTAATGTATATTTTAAAAATATGTAAATAGGTATACAAATGTACTTTAAATATAAGGTATATTTTCTTACCTTCTAAAGTGTTTTTGCAGTTATTACACGAGAAGTGAGGTGCCCATATTTTATCCTGACTTCGTACGGGCATGTTAAAATAAGCTTCATAGGCTTTACAAAGTTTCTTATTTGATGATAAACTAAGTTGTTTGGCTCTCACTTTAATAAACTCACCACAAACATAGCAAAAAGAGTCCACGTCGTTTTTACACATTTTCGATGACATTTTTAGGCCTCGCGACACATAAAATACGTTATTCCTCTAGAAAGCGCACTCGCATATTGCCATGACACTCTGCTACCTCTCACTTCACACCCACAGTCCCTCTCACCCCTCTCTTGCATCATAAATGCAACGGCTTTTAAAAAAATGTGCAAAACCACCGTATATTTAGTTTTCATTATATTAAGTACAAAAGCAAACTTTATTTATTATTAATGGAGTTCCTGTTTACTTTTCCATTTATATAATCAGAAAATAATCACTAAATAAAAGACTCAAAAAAAAAAAATATTTTTGTTGACCTGTGTAATAATTTTAAGACGTCATATCTGATAAGTTTTTTTTTTTTTTTTTTTTTTTTTTATGATAACATTTATTTCGCGGGTGACTGGATCGGGGAATTAGTCCGTCACCCGCCGAGAGGCCGACCGCGTGAGGAAAGACCGACATCCTACCCGAGGGGGGGATGTCGGTCGAGGAGAGGGTACTCCTCAGGGGTATTCCGTCGGGCCGACCACTGACGTCAAGTCACTCTGCTCCGGTGGTCGGCCCAACGACGAAGGCGACGTCACGGGTGGGTTACGGGTGTGCGCGCTTACGCCCCTCTGTCACCTCGGATGGAGTGGTGCGAGGAGTGCGCCGACCGTAGCCCACCCCCCAAAAAAAAAAAAAAAATGATAACATTTATTTAAAATTCTATTTAATATCAATAGCTAATGCGTTATAGAAATATTTTTTTATTTAATTTCTATTTTTAGGCGAGATGGAAGGTACACCACTGATATAGAGCGAAGAGTGAATGCGGGAAATAGAGTGAACGGAGCGTTGGGGCAACTTCTCAGTAGCCACCACCTCAGCCAGAAGGCGCGTGTAGCAATACATAACGCAGTGCTTGTCCCAACCTTACTGTATGGAAGCGAGAGTTGGGTATGCAGAAACGAGTATGAAAGTAAAATTAATGCGGTCGAAATGCGATCTTTTTTTTTTTTTGGGGTGGGCTACGGTCGGCGCACTCCTCGCACCACTCCGTCCGGGGTGACAGAGGGGCGTAAGCACGCACACCCGTAACCCACCCGTGAAGTCGCCTTCGTCGTTGGGCCGACCACCGGAGCAGAGTGACTTGACGTCAGTGGTCGGCCCGACGGAATACCCCTGAGGAGTACCCTCTCCTCGACCGACGTCCCCCCTCGGGTAGGATGTCGGTCTTTCCTCACGCGGTCGGCCTCTCGGCGGGTGACGGACTAATTCCCCGATCCAGCCACCCGCGGCCTCGGCTAGGGCGGCATCAGGCGCAGGTAATCGCGCCTGCGCCGCCCCAGTCGCTGGCGGCGGCTCGCGTCGTCGAGGAGACGCTCCTCGCAAAAATGCGATCTCTGCGGAAAGTTTGTGGAATTAGGCTGACCGACCGCATTCGTAACGACGACGTAAGAGAGCGAGTAGGTATGAAAGAGAGTATTGGTGTAAAGATGCGAAAGGGAATGCTCCGATGGTTCGGACATGTGGAAAGAATGCCGAACGAACGTCTGGTTAAGAAGATATACAATGCGAAAGTGGAAGGATGTAGGTACCGAGGGAGACCGAGACTAACCTACCTAGACCAGATCAGTCATGTACTGAAGGAAGGTGGAGTCAAGAGTCTCCGAAACCGGCGAGCGTGTATGAAGAGAATTATGAATGTTGAGGAAGCGAGTGAAGTATGCAAAGATAGAGTTCTCTGGCACTCTGTTCTTTCTGCCTACCCTGCAAGGGATATGGCGTGATGATATATATGTATGTATGTATGTTGTTTGTATTACTATAGTCGCTAGCCACACCATAACAATGATACAGACTATTGGTAACTGTTTAGGATTCTTATATCAAGAAAAGTTTAACAAAATCGCTATTTTAATAATATCCAAGCGGATTTATTACAAGTTGTGTTTCATTAAGGTAAAATGTAATATCTTTATACAGTTTGGTCACGTCCACTTGCTAAGTATAATGCCTAGAGCTAAGCCATATCGCTCTATACCGGTATTATTGCAGCTCTGCCAAGAGTAGGGTGAGAGTAGACGTTGTCATACCAAAGTGTTCTATAGAATTTCAAGCGGTCTAAATCCTCGCGATTTATTCGTAAATCTGACCTATTTACGTCTCACGCCCCTTAACTTATGGATGATTACAATATGAAGGCAATTAGTGAGAATTATACGTCGTTCTAATGTAGCTATTAGGAATGGCTGACGTGACCAAATACATGAAAACGTGACTCTATTTCACGTATGTCATTTTAGATATTGGTATTATCACAGTGATGGATTATTTTCTATTTAAATACTTTGTAAATATTATTCTTAATTGTTTTTATTGCTTTTGGTGGTAGACGAGCAAGCAGCACACCTGATGGTAAGTGTTACTGCCGCCCATAGATTTTTGCAATACCAGGGGTACAGCTAGGCCGCTGCCTACCAATAAAAATCCCAAACCCACCCAGAAAGTTGGGCTTTCGGCTCTCTCGCTCACCGAACGAAGCACAGCAGCACACTGCCACTAACAAACGTCAGTTTTCTGCGAGAGTGTGCTACCACCCTGGACGGACCGACCCGCGGCTGTAGACAGAAAACATGCACCAGTGTGGTCCTACCACTATTGAAATTTAAATACCTACTCTATTAGTTTATTAAGTCAATTCAACTATTGTTGATAATATAGAATATTTGTCTTATGCTAATAGGTTTTCCGTTTCCGGACGTTAAACTGTAAACATAGTTGTGCAGCTCCCGATAATATAGTGTTTATAAACCATCTACACTCACTTATCGATATAAAATCATCACGAAGTATAAACTAAATTGCTGTGAATATTGTGAAAGTGTTGATTTCACGTAATTTTGGACATTAAATTACACTTTGAAGCAAGACGCTGACCGGATTATTAGAAAGAGGTTAGAAATTAGATCAAAAGTATAGAGAGGTCACTTGACATAATTAACATATTCTTAGTGTTGCCAATCCAAGAAAAATAAAAACTACTGCTGATTACGTTCCATTATACCAGAACTAAATCACAAAAATGGATGATCAATTTCAACTTTTATTTGATAGATTGATAAATGAAATGCAAAATCAAACAGCGGAACTACAAACTTCTATAACAACCAAAATAATGGAAAGATTAGATGAAAAACTGCAACCTATCATAGCAGAAAATAAAATCTTGAAAACAAAATTAGAAAACCTTGAGAAAGAGGTGGAAGGTTTGAAAAGAGCAAAGAAACAAAACAATCTAATATTTTTTGGAATAAAAGAAGACGAGAAATCTAACCTGGAACTACTACAAAAAGTGAAGAAAATTTTGAGAACCGATTTGAGCATACCTTTAGAAGAATACGAGGTAAATAACATTTATAGAATTGGAAAGGAGAAGCCAAATGATAAAGCAAGACCCACTTTGGTAACCTTCGTGAATGAATGGAAAAAGAATGAAATAATAAAATTGAAGAAATATCTAAAAGATGTATACATTTCAGAAGATTATACTAAAGACGTTCTAGAGAAAAGGAAAATGCTGCAACCACAACTGATGGAAGAGAGAAAGAAGGGAAATATAGCATATCTAAAATTTGACAAAATAATAATAAAAGGAAAAAGTAATAATAACAATGACAAACGGAAAAGAGAAACATCAACATCTCCTCATACTAATACCCAGCCAAGGAAACAAAAATCCTTAATGCCATCGAACATTAACAGATTAAATGCTTACGATCTAATGAGGATTAGAAGCAACTCTCTTCCCTCTATTACAACAGATAATAAACAATAGCAACTAACATTCGGCAAACGGAAAACACAACAATCATATAATAAAAAGATCAGAGCAATAACAA
This sequence comes from Lymantria monacha, assembly GCA_905163515.2. Classification (NCBI taxonomy): domain Eukaryota; kingdom Metazoa; phylum Arthropoda; class Insecta; order Lepidoptera; family Erebidae; genus Lymantria; species Lymantria monacha. The sequence continues at coordinate 16,304,336 of LR991096.1, forward strand.
TAGACAACAATCCCCCAAGCCGACTGGTCCTCGTGGGGGAATATGACCACGACCCCCTAAAGGTTCAGAACAGCGCCAAGATTCAAACCAAAAAGAAAACTAATAAAATATATATAGCAACTGTCAACTGTCGATCTCTTAGAACACCAGAAAAACTTCAAGAACTGGAAATAGCATTAGAAGAAATAAAATGGGACATCATAGGGATCAGTGAAATGAGAAGATTTGGAGAACATATAAAAGATCATGGCAAATATATACTACATTATAAAGGAGAGACGCCGGGAAGGTATGGAGTCGGATTCATGGTTAGAAAAACATTTGTAAACAATATAATAGAATTCAGAGGAATCTCTGAACGTATTGCAATCCTTAACATAAAACTGAATGGCGAAGAAGAATGGTCTATTATCCAGGCATATTCTCCAACGGAATCAGACAAAAAGGAAGACGTTATAAAAATCGAAAAATTTTACGAAGACTTGCGAAACACTATCGAAACCGCACATAAAAACGTCATTGTGATGGGAGATTTTAATGGCCAAATCGGAACACAAAATAACAAAGATGAAATTAGTATGGGAAGTCACGGGTTTGGCACTAGAAGTAACAATGGCGCAAGACTGGTAAATTTTTCACTAGAGAATAGGTTAAGTATTCTGAATAGCTTTTACAAAAAGAAAGAAAAAAACAAATGGACATGGAAATCACCTAATGGACTATACAAGAATGAAATAGATTTTATTATGTCTAATAACAGGAAAGTTTTCAAAAATGTGTCAGTCATACAAAATTTAAATTTTAACACAGACCATAGAATGGTTCGGGCAATACTGTCAGGAACACCCCCTAAGAAAACCAGACGATACCATAACAAATACACAGTCATTCAATACACTGGAGAAACAGAAGAATTGCTTAATAGTCTCCAAACGTCATATAACAAATTAATAAACCAACTCAAAACTGTAACTAGAAAAACAAACACAAAGGTCAAGAACGAAATCTCACTTAAAAGCAAACAACTCCTACAGAAACGTAAAGAATTAATGCAAGGAAAGAAAACTAAAGACAATCAACGGCAAATAACAGAAATAAGCAAAATGATTAGCGAGCAACTGCGCAGAGAAAGAAAAACCAAACGGACTAATACGATGAAGAATTATATAGAAAAAACTATTTTTTTAGAGGAATAAAAAGGCACTGAAAGAACTAAATCACAAAAAAGATTGGATACCTAGTATGAAAAAGAAAGATGGCAAAAGTACAGGCAAAAGATCTGAGATACTGAAGGTTGCCACAGAATTTTACCGAAATCTATGTCAAAGCCAAAAGGCGGGACAAATTGAAAAATATTATGATATATCAACCATTGAAGAGGAAATACCGGAAATACTAAAAGATGAAACAATAAAAGCAATTAGAACACAAAAAACGATAAGGCTCCTGGATCAGATCTCGTTACAAATGAACTACTGAAAATAACATTACCAGTGATAGCCCCAAAGCTTACAGAAATATTTAATGAAATTATCAAAACGGAAAAGATTCCTGAGGATTGGACCAAATCGACCATTATACTGTTGCACAAAAAGGGTGACAAAGGAGATATAGCAAACTATAGGCCCATTAGCTTAATGTCTAATGTTTATAAAGTGTTTTCTAAAATTATACTGTCAAGAATTGCCAACACTCTCGAGGAAAATCAACCCAAGGAACAAGCTGGATTCCGCCAAAATTTTTCAACCATAGACCATATCCACACCCTTAGACAAATATTACAAAAATTCAAAGAATATAACAAGATATACTATCGGGGTTTTGTTGATTTTAACAAAGCATTTGACACACTGGAACATGGATATATCTGGGATGCATTAAAAACACAAGGGGTACAGCTAAAATACATACGGATACTCCAGAATGTATATACCAAGAGTACTGCGCAAGTAAAGTTGGAAGATCTTGGTGAGGAATTTCCTATCAAAAGAGGCGTACGCCAAGGAGACCCTGTCTCGCCAAAGTTGTTCTCAGCTGTCTTAGAGATGGTATTCAGGAGCCTAGATTGGAGAAATAATGGTATAAACATAAACGGCGAAAACCTGAGCCACCTACGTTTTGCAGACGACCTCATCATATTTTCTAACAAGCCAGGAACACTGTAAACAACGCTACAGCAACTTGACGATGACAGCAGCAAAGCAGGGCTAACAATGAATTTAAACAAAACAAAAATTATGTCCAACTCTTCACAAACAGACACAATAAAAGTCAATAATGAGCAAATAGAATACGTACATGAGTACATATATTTGGGACAGTTAATATCTACTGAAGACTGCATGGCAAAGGAAATAGAAAGAAGAATAACTAATACGTGGAAGCGATATTGGTCACTTAGCGAAGTAATGAAGAACAATGAAATGCCGATAAAGGAAAAAAGGAAAGTATATAATATGTGTATTCTACCATGTTTGTTATACGGCTGTCAAACCTGGGCATTGACTGAACAACTGGCAAACAAAATAGAAGTCTGTCAAAATAGTATTGAAAGAAGCACAATGGGAGTCAAAAGAAAAGATCGAGTGAAATTAAAAGACATAAGAAGTAAAACAAAATTTAAGAATGCATACATAACATACAAACAACTCAAGTGGAGGTGGACAGGACATATGGCAAGAGAGAAGAAAGAAAAATGGACACGACTTGTAACAGAGTGGTACCCAATAGACGGTAAGAGAAACAGAAGTAGACAGTCTAAGAGATGGGAGGATGACCTCAGGAAAATAGCGGGTCCAACATGGATCCGAACAGCAAAGAATAGGATAGAATGGAGATCTTTAGAGGAGGCCTTTGTCGGAAGACAAGTTGAAGAATAAATACCGTTTGCCTATTGTAAAATTCTATAACAGTTAATAAATAATTAGTTAATAAGTTTAGGCACATATAAATTTTGTAATTTAAACTAAGAATCAACAATAAAGGCTTATTATTATTATTATTAATAGGTTATTCAGGTATTTAAAAAATACAAGATATTATTTTAGTTTAAAACACGCTCAAAATGCAAACTCAAAGTTAGTAGGTTTTGTAGATGTAGTTTGGGGTAACAATGTTGTGGATAGGCAATCATACACCGGCCTTTGTTTTATTTTGTCAGGTAGTGCAATTTTAATGATCATTAATAAAACAGAAAAGTGTTACTTTATCAAGTACAGAGGCTTGGTATACCATATATATGGGCATCACAAAGACATGTAGAGAGGCAATATACTTACGCCTCTTAATATCTAAAGTGACAGGTGAACTATGTTCCATCAACATATTTCATGATAACCAAGGTGCTTTAGAGTTGCCTAAAAGTGGCTCCTATCATAATTGTACAAAGCACGATGTGCGGTTTTATTTCTGTTATGAGAGTGTTAATAATAACATTGTTTAATTAAAGTATTGGGAGACAACTAAAATCCCAGCGGACATATTAACAAAAAGTTTGTGCATTATTGTTTCCTAAACACATTAGGTATACAAAGTAGTTTTTTATTGTTATTCTAGCTTACAAAGTATTGTTTTATTAACTTATTTGGATAAGAGGGAGTACTGTGTTTTTTTAAAATAAATACTCTACTGCCACCTAGTATTAAGAATGTTTATATACCTACTCCGTATTGTCTATGTAATTTGTTCTGAATAAATTCAGTTATCTTGTATTGGTTTAACAGTTCTAACGTTGTTTATTATTAGAAGTTACTCTTAATATTAAAATTTATTGATCTCAAATTGAGCGATTGTGACGTACGTAATGCATAATTTCAAGGTAGTTTTTGAAAGTTTACTAAAATATATTTAAAATATGTAATATAAAAACAAATAAAGAAGATATACAATGGAAGGGTGTAGGTACCGGGGAAGACCGAGACTAACCTACCTAGAACAGATTGGTCATGTACTGAAGGAAGGTGGAGTCAAGAGTCTCCAAAACCGGCGAACTTGTATGAAGAGAATTATGAATGTTGAGAAAGCGAGTGAAGTATGCAAGGATAGAGTTCTCTGGCACTCTGTTCTCTCTGCCTACCCTTTTTTTTTTCCTTGCTGGGTGGACCATGGATGTGGTCGCGCCCCGACAAATCGATCCGGGGTGACAAAAGAGGCGGCGCGTAACCCCATGGACGCACCCTGCAAACACCTCTCTTCGCCGTGCGAGCAGGCCACCGGTACCCGATCTTTGTCTTCGGTGGCCCGCCCGGCGGTTTACCCTTACGGGATCCTCCCGTGTCGACGCCCCGACAGCTTTCGCCGTCGAGGCGTCGCCCTCACGCGGTGGCCTCACGTCGGGTGACCGGACAATTCCCGGGTCCCTGGCTACCCTGCAAGGGATATGGCGTGACGATATGTATGTAAAAAACAAATAGTTTACAAGTAGACATTTACAAGCCCGTCCACAATACTCAAATTTCATCATACCTTTTAATTGACACCTACAATCGTGGAAAGAATGCCGAACGAACGTCTGGTTAAGAAGATATACAATGCGAAAGTGGAAGGATGTAGGTACCGAGGGAGACCGAGATTAACCTACCTAGACCAGATCGGTCATGTACTGAAGGAAGGTGGAGTCAAGAGTCTCCGAAACCGGCGAGCGTGTATGAAGAGAATTATGAATGTTGAGGAAGCGAGTGAAGTATGCAGAGATAGAGTTCTCTGGCACTCTGTTCTCTCTGCCTACCCTGCAAGGGATATGGCGTGATGATATGTATGTATGTATGTACAAATCGTAATGATGCTTGCTTCCATAATTTTGAATTTTCTGAGTGTAGAAATTATTTATCGCCACCCTTTCGAGCCTAAAGACATTGGCGGTCTTTTATATAAAGTTTAAATGGCTTCCGCTTAATGCACAAATATAATAGACATTTTGGTAACGAAAGGGAATTTTTCATAATGCAGCCTGTAATAATCTGAAACATTAAATTAAAATTGAATTTGTCACTTAAATTAGTTTTATCATTTACCGATTTTTAACATCAATTATCTATTTCTTAAATAATTTCACATATAGGTATACTAAGCTATAATATTCTAATCTTCAGCTTCGTCCTCAACATTTTAATTAGTAAACTTTGTAGTGTAGTAGAGTGAACTCATCTAATTATGTGATAAAGGAGAATATTAAAAAAAAAGATAAGTTACACTTTATTTTTCGTTTATTTTTTGAAGTAGGAACCTTAATCAGTTTTTTGGTTGTCGTATAAGCACTAAAAAACTTAACTTTAGATTAATTAACCTAACGTAACTTGAACTTTTTCATGGCACGGCGACTTGGATAATTCTGTGACAATCACTTTAATTTGGTGATAGTACTACTGCAATTATGATATAACAGAATTAAGCGAGTATTAATTATTTTTATCACATATATCAACAAAACTTACAAATTAATTATAGATAATTTTTAAATAATTACTAAAATTATATTTTCATTCATCTTGTTTTTATGTATATCATTCATCATCACTAGAATCATATTTGCAGCAACCATCACACGTAAAAATTACTTGGGTGTCATTTATATTTTTATTTTGGCATTGAATATGGTAAGTATTAGTACAAAAAGAGCATGTTATCCAGTTGGTTTTGTAGCTTAACATCTTGGGAATACAGACCATTGCAAATTCGCAAATCCAATCATCATCTTAATTACCTATGAGACAAAATTTTAAAAATCTGTAAAAAATAATATAAAGCTGTTGTTACTGTTTTATTCAAATAAAATTCATGTTTTAAGTCGAATTATATGTCTAAATATTCTTTTAAAAACCAACTATAATATAAGACTTAAAAATGTCAATCTTCCCTTGGTTAACTCGGTGATACTCTATTGTTTTAAAATCTTGAAAATCGTTAACTTTTTACGCCCAGGAAATAAGCTATTATATTAAAACTAATACGAATTAACTAAAACAAATAATACTACCACAAACTATATGTGTTTATCCACTAACTGTGCAAGTTTCATGAAGAAATACTAATATTTGATATTTTAAAACGAATTAAAAGTCAAAGCACTGCGGCACGACGCCACTACGATGGAAAAAAGGCGCGCTTTTGAGCAAATCTCTCGATTGTTACTTTCTCACTCGCACGATTTAACCAAATAATTACATACAAAATAAAGCTTTATTGCCCTTTAATATGGTTGGTTTTAATGTCTTAAATATAACTCATACAAAGCTGTAGAAGCATTCAAATGTCATGTCACCGAATTAGGTGAATCACATAATTATGCGAGTTTACCCTAATATTTTTCTCTCAAATATCTCATTAAATAAATCTCGGTCGTCTGTATTTCAATATATATATACTTCTACAAATATACGATAGAAGCGTTATATTTTATATACACCAGCATATAGTATTAAAAACTGCCGAATTTTCATTAAGCTTCATATGATGATGTGCATCTGGTATATTGCTTTGCGATTACAACAAGCGAGCATCCAAAATAAACTTATCAAATTGCTGGAGCGTTTGTCCTTTGATAATACTAAAGCTGTACGATTGTCGGACTATCAACGAGCCTTTTATCAATAGATTAACTCTTTTCTGTTCTCATTTGCCTTTAACGCGTATTGCATTGCCAACATCATCATCTATATAAATCCAAAGTCGTCAAATTTGTTAATCATGTAGAAATCAAATTTGTGGGTTAGGCTGACCGACCGCATTCACAACGACGACGTAAGAGAGCGAATAGGTATGAAAGAGAGTATTGGTGTAAAGATGCGAAAGGGAATGCTCCGATGGTTCGGACATGTGGAAAGAATGCCGAACTTATGTCTGGTTAAGAAGATATACAATGCGAAAGTGGAAGGATGTAGGTACCGGGGGAGGCCGAGACTTACCTACCTAGACAAGATTGGTCACGTACTAGAAGGTGGAGTCAAGAGTCTCCGAAACCGGCAAGCGTGTATGAAGAGAATTATGAATGTTAAGGAAGCGAGTGAAGTATGCAAGGATAGAGTTCTCTGGCACTCAGTTCTCTTTGCCTACCCTGCAAGGGATATGGCGTGATGATATGTATGTATGTGTGTAAATTCGTGGGTTTACATTTTACGATAGAGTTTTTTATCGGTAAATGTTGTTAGTGAAAGTTTGCTTAGACTACATATATTAATCTGAATAAATAACTATTTCGTAAAACTGTAAAAAAATGACTTTCTTTAAGTCTTATTAAAATAACAGTGATGCTTTGACATAAGAAAATAATACAACTATTTAGCCTAGTTAGATGATCCTATTTTTACAGAACATAATATTCTTTGTCTATACAGGTCACACTTTCTTTTTTATGTCTTCACTATAAACGATAAGTGTTATTTTCAATTTATAATCATTGTTTTCCTTTTTTTTTCTAAGTGAGCAAAAGGAATATTTGTCTTTTTCTCAATTGAAATTATCAATCAACCCAATTTTAATTCAAAGAATCAATGTCGATATCGCAACAACAATATTTAGTTTCGAATCACGTATTTCGATTGGTGCAACTATGCAATATATATGTAATTGTAAATATTTATATTTTTATTTTATATTAACAATAAACTAAATACTGTATTATGTATGCTTCGATGGTTCAGACATGTGAAAAGAATGCCGAACGAACGTCTGGTTAAGAAGATATACAATACGAAAGTGGAAGGATGTAGGTACCGGGGGAGACCGAGACTCACCTAAACCAGATTGGTCACGTACTGAAGGAAGGTGGAGTCTCCGAAACCGGCGAGCGTGTATGAAGAGAATTATGAATTTTGAGGAAGCGAGTGAAGTATGCAAGGATAGAGTTCTCTGGCACTCTGTTCTCTCTGCCTACTCTGCAAGGGATATGGCGTGATGATATGTATGTATGTATTTATGGTAGCGGCTACGAACACTAACTCCATTGCTCACAATTATGGTAAAAACTAAGATGACCTTGGTTAGTAACTAATGCCCTGCCGTCAATGATTACGTTCCTCATTCAGATTGACGTCAGGTTGGTTGTATAAGTTAAAGGTCTAAAGGCAAGTCTTTGTCAGCTGCATGTCTAAGAGGAAAAATACAAGCGATGCCCTCCTAATATATATCCATAAAAGACAATGGTTGTATACAGGGTGTAAGGGGACCGCTCCCGAAAACAAAGACAGGTAACCCTACTAGTAATGATAGGCTAGAAAAAAAATCGATTCGGATGCAAAATTTTTTTTTACCACGTGAGGTCGTTGAACTCTTGAACATATGATCGTGAGTTTTGAATAGATTGCGTCTTTTCTCATCTGAGTATAGTTACGTATTTTTTATCGAGCTATCGTTACATGACACTGTCCTAATACGATGGAATGTGAAAAAACTTAAAATAATTCTGAAAAAAAATTTTTTTTTGATCCTGATCGATTTTTTTTCTAGCCTATCATTACAAGTAGGACTAGTAGGGTCACCTGTCTTTGTTTTCGGGAGCGGTCCACTTCCACTCTGTATATGACATCGCTAAACTCAGAAACTATTTAACCGATCATTATGAAAATTTGTATATATATATATACAATTATACATATATGTATTTTTACACGGAGAAGGTTTATAAGCTATCCCCGTTGATGTAACTCTCCACCAGGCGGCGCTGCGATATATCGATTTCTACAAACAAACCAACGAGCTGGGTTTGTTAGTATAATATGGAATAAGGACATAATTATGATCTTTAATGATCTACTGACTTTTATTTTATTGAATTGTCTCCTAGATGTAGTAAAAGATGACCAAGAGCTTTATATTGACCTGAGCTAACTCCAACTGATGCTGTTTGGTCAACAATTATACTCCCAAGGAGGGTTGAGACGTCAGACAGGTGGCCGGTCATAAAACTATTGCCAAAAACTTTTGCAATATGTACGAGTAGATATTGTGTCGACCCCAAGCAATTGGGATAAGAGCAGGAGAATGATGATGATGACTTTTATTTTAGAAAAAAAACATTTCTTATTGGAACAGTATATCTGATATTAAAAAAAGCTTTTTATTAATACTTGGGACATCAGAACAATTGAATTGCACAAGATATTTGACGTGTCTACTTATGCCTTACTCTACGTTTATTTTAATAACGTATCTTAGCCAACATAATAATGTCGAAGTGATAAAGGTATATTCGTAGCTTGTTCAAATATATGGATTTCAAAGTCAGTCATTGTTATTATTCTTCTGCATATTCAAGAGATTTTCTGCTCGACGGTAGACTCTTGGCGTTTTCTCATTTTAATATTAAGTTTTTATACAATTTCTATTGTATTTTATTAGATGAAGAAAATTTCTCAAATTTACATTTTAACTATTATAAATTATGTATACACCGAAATTTATTTCTTTTATTTATGATCTCGTTAAAATCGTTTTGAGTTTAAGTGAAACTTGTTTTAATAGTCCAATTTGAAAATTATTTTCACATAAATGGTTAATAAGTATCTAACTATAAAACTTAATATAGAGCGCAGTTATATTATAAAAAAAATATTGTAATTTACAGGAATATGAAACAAACAACGATACATCGTCATAAACTCTCGCATCTAATACTTTTTTTTTAATATAACACTAAGGAAATAATGCTCGTATTGCGGGAGACTACAAACTTCCAATTAACTAATACAAATTACATCTAGACTCAGAACAACAATTTATGGATCGCACAAAGTATCGTCCTGGGGACGTGAGATTAGAACCCACGACATTTTTGATATCTTAACCGTTACGCTATCTGTGCAGTCGAATAAATAGCAGTGTCAGCAAACGACTTCATTCATTTGACCGCATTCATATAACTTCAGAGACGACATTTATAACATAACTAGCGACCCGCCCTCGCTTCGCTTTGGTTACGTCAGTTCAGTTGTGTAGTTTATTTTCGCGACATAGGATTCCTTTCGGAGAAGGAATTTCTTTAGAAGCTATATTTAAAAAACGTAAAACCAACCAAAATCATCGTAAAATCGATTAATACAGTTTTAAAATGCTGGCAACTATGCAGAACAATACATACCTACATTAAAAAATGGCGCAAACGTAAAACATCTTTTTAATTGTTTAGCATATTATATCCGGAAGTGTCGAAAATTTGCGGAAATTTGCGGCATAAATGCCTATATCTTTTGATTGCGTCGGCTTAGAAGTTTAATTTTTTTACAGCCTTAAGGGACAGTAGACTTGAGTATTTGTTGTAAATTTTAGCTTAATACTTCCACGCGTTCCTGAGAAAAAGGGTCTTGACAGACAGACGGACGGACTTTTTTTTCTTTTTTTTTTTGTGTGTCTTAGTTGTTAGCCTCAGATGGCTATGACAACTTTACCCGGACTGTGGGTGAGCGCTGAGGGCTCTCAACCCGTTAAAGTTTAAGCGACCGGTCCCAAGGGCACCCCCTGTGGGGTACGGGCCTCCGCTCGGGGGGTCGCTGGCAAAGTGGGTTCACCCACGTTTATGACTTGAACGCGACACGACTTCCGTCCCCGGCGGCGGGGGCGGAATCGTGGATACTTATTTATCAGGGCCGCGCGGGCTGTGTATGCCTCCGCTTGGGCGAGCGTGATAATGTCGTCGGGTTCGTCGAGATTAATCGCGGTTGACGGATCGCGGCAATTTTTGAAGGGGTATAACTAGAAGCATTAACCACTATGGGATTAGGGTGAGTGACGGCAGACTCGAAGTAGCGGCGAGAGCACTGCTTCATGTACTGCCTGATGGTCGGCAGGCCGAGATCTATGTGTAGGTCCACATTGCGCATGTACCACGGTGCTCCCGTCGCACGGCGCATGAACCTATTCTGTAATGTTTGCAAACGGTGTAACCTGAAGGGTTTCGCTTGTGTGAACACAACGCTAGCGTACGTCATGATGGGACGCACGCATGCGGTGTATAATCTAACTTTGCTACTGAGTTATTTGGCTTTGGCATGCAGCAAGCTGTGAAGGCGTCCTAGCACAAAAGCTGCGCGCGCGCAAACTCGCTTTATGTTAGGACCGAAGGACAGGCGATTGTCAAGGGTGACGCCGAGATATTTGACCTGTTTAGTCCATGGGATGGACTGGTCGGACATCGTTATTTGAGGGAAGGAAGCCATTGGGTGTAGGCGATCCGTCCACCGGTGGAACATGATCGCTTGGCTTTTTGTGGGGTTAATAGTAATTCTCCAGTAGCCGCTCGTTGGAGATTACTGATCACTGTCTCTATAGAACGACCTGCATAGGAGATGGCAGTGTAGTCGGCGAATAGTGCTATTTGCACATTCTTGAGCTGTGGGATATCGCTGGTGTACAACGTGAACAAAATTGGAGAAAGCACCGATCCCTGGGGGACGCCGGCTTTTAGTGGATGCGGTGCGGAGAGAGTGCCTTCTACCCGGTAGCGGAAGCTACGATCAGTTAGAAAGTCCCTAACTATTATACCTTGATAGCGGGGTATGCCTAACTTAAGTAATTTGAATATAAGGCCATTATGCCAGACTTTATCAAACGCTTTTTCTACATCGAATAGAAATAGCTATGTTGTAGCTTAACACTGGCATACTCGACTATTCGATGTACTTGCTGTACGCAAGAGTGTTGCGTGCGAAAGCCGAATTGAATCGGCGGGATAAGGGCGTTTGCCTCTGCGTATATTCTTAGGCGCCTAAGAATTACGCGTTCGTATATTTTTGCGAAGCTATTCAGTAAGCTAATAGGGCGGTAAGAGGAAGGTTCGGTACGCTTCTTGCCGGGTTTGGGGATTCCTATTACCACGGCTTGTTTCCATTGGTATGGAAAAATACAGTTGGCTATTGCGGCGTTAATTATAGATTAAAATAATGAGTAGTGAGAGGGGGAAGAGTTTAATTACTCTGTTTGAAATGCCGTCCGAACCTGGGGATTTCCTAGGGAGGAGGACCTTGACAATCGTTCCCACCTCGTCAGTTGTTACTGGCGGGGTAGGTTCGTCGGTAGTGTCGGTAGTGGTGGGTGTACGCGATGTACAACGCTCCACCTCGCTTTTTATTAGTTCGGTGTGTCGCGCGTTTATGTTTTGTGTGCTTGACGTACATTGCTGCTCAAGGCTAGCTGCCAAGCATTTGGACTTTTCTTCGTCCTCGAACGCTGGCGGTTGATCAGGGCGGGTGAGTGGTGGCATTGTGGACACTGTGTCCTTTTTGAATCTCCCCTCCCTCCCTCTGCAGTGACCGCATTCGAAGGCGGTTGTCTTCGCAGGGAAAGCGGTCATAAGCTCGGATGGCTGCGTTCTTTTGCCTTAGCAGATCACGCACGTCAGCGGGTAGGCGCCATAAACGATCGCTCGTGTCTGGCACCGACGGACGGGCGGACAACAAAGTGATCCTATAAGGGTTCCGTTTTTTCCTTTTGAGGTACGGAACCCTAAAAATATGATTTTTACATCCTAGCAACCCACCTTGCGGATGGAATTTCGTAAAATTCGTTCTTAGCTGACCTCTACTCGGCGAAAGGAATATATATACCTACCAAATTTAAAGTCTGTAGAGCTTGTAGTTCCGGAGATATCGTGATGAGTCAATACATAGGTGGAAATCTCTTATATATACGAGTATATAGATAAGCTATGAATGAAAATCCATGCGGAACACCTTATAGCTTGGAATCACATTATTAATACCATTATTCACAATCACATCAACCAATCGGTTGTCCTGAATCTTGATTTCATTTGTATATTTTAAATGTATGTTTGTAAACACCGCCACAGTTCTGTGAAGATGCGAAGTGTTATTTAAATAAACTTCTATTTGGAAAGAGAGATAATACTTTGATTTTGTTATTTGTTTCGCACTATTAAGAGACCGCATGCTATCTATCGAAATAACGGTTTAATTAAAAAATAGCAACGTAATTTTGGTGAACATTTTGGTTGGTTGAACAAATTGTAAGAGCTATGATATGGAGTGACGTACGTAAAGAGTAAATGGAACAAAGAAGTCGAGGCCTTCGGAACGCCTTTGAACGCTTTGACGCCTATGAGCGTGGGTTAAAAAAAGACGATAAAGCGGATTAAATTATGTGAATTAATATAGTATGCTATATCTATGAATATGCATATGTATGTTGTAGAATATAAAACGCTTGATTATTCTCAACCTACAAATTTCTTTAATTTTGTATTTATACTTTGGAGTTTGATTATGATCTGAGCACATTCTATCCATTGGAAGCCCAAGATGTACATTGGGTGGGCGAGCGGAACCGATTATACCGATTTTGATGCAAAAATATGTGATTTTATAACCCATATTCGAATTCTTAGTTGGGCAAAAGTATAGTAGGTTTGTGTGCAGAATCTTCTAAAAACTTGACGATTTAGTCAAGTTTAATTAATACAGCGATATACCGTAAATGGCATTAAACTCTAGACTTACAGCATTCACTAACATTTGTTACTTTTTAAATCAAGTAACAAATCAGTTTTTAACTATATTTTGGTTTTCCTTTTGCACCACGCTAGATCTTATAAGCCAAAAAAGGAACGTTCAACAGAATTATTGTCCACACTAAGATGTTTTTATTTCGTCGTTTGTCGTGTAATATCGACACACAAACCAATATAGTTTCACATTGTTAGTGGTGTCGATCACGAGTGGTTATATATAGTAGTTTTTCTCATCGAACAAAATAATAGACGAAAATCCTAACAACTTTAAGAGAAAATAAAATTGAGAAAAATATAATTACTTATTATTAAATTGAGAAAAATGAAATTATTATTATTACTTAAAATTTTAAGTGCTTTTATGAATGCAAGTACTAAGTACAAGTATTACGGTACAGTACTGCTTACTTTTTGTTTCAAAATAAAAAGCGAAATGAGTAGGAAAATGTTGGTTTACTTACAAAAACTGACGAATTATTGGTGGCCTTGAAAGTTATCGTATTATTTAAGGGGCCACACAAATAATCTAATATCATCATCATCATCATCCTACTCATATCCTGTACTCCTCATCCATCGTACATATTACAAAAGTTATTGGCAATCATTTTATAACCGGACCACTGACTAACATCAGTTTTCTTTGGGAATGTCATTGTTGACCTGACGGCATTATATATTATGGTTGCACCAGGTTGATATAAATCTTTTTGTTTTTCTTTTACGACATCCACGAGCAAAGGGTTTATTATTTAATAATAACAATTAATTCAATAATGGTTACCAAAATTACCTCTAAAAAAAAAACAATAAGAACCGAGACTCAAATTCAAGAAGCGACTAACAACCTTCGTCAGTGCCCAGCAAGCAATCGTCGCCTGTCATAAAATCCCCCAAAATCCCGCCACGTAGATATCCAGCGGGTAGTTTTATTTCATTACCGAATAAAATGTCCAGGGATTCCCCTCTATTTTCGTAAGCAACATGGGACTGACAGGTGCGGTTATAATTTTCATTTTTGTATCCAAAAATGTCGTTGTCTCTCACGATTTGTGTACGCAAATTGTGTTATTATTGTTATTATTTTACTGCTCCATATTCGTTATTGCGTGCTAATTGTGTATTAAATGAGACATTAGGTTTATGGCGCTAACATTTTAATGCGTTAATTGAGAAGTTACGATTTACCATATTAACGACAACTCGAACTTTTGAAGTATAACTATGTTAGTGTAATATATAATTTAAATTATTATATAATAAGGCCGAATTCATGGCATATAATAACTTTAAATTAAGATGAGCACAACAGGGCTTTTTCGTGGAAGCTACAAATGAACGTGGTGGTAAGTGTCATAATTTTCTATGACTAATAACGTTCATAAAACCTATTCAAAGACTATTAACCGATCACGAGGAAACAAAAATGTTGCCATCATAAATCATCATCGTCATCATCTTGCTCTTATCCCAATTACTTGGAGTCGACGCTATATGTACTCTTCCTTCATAATACATATTGTAACAGTTATATTTTTATGACCGGCTGCCTACCAGACGTCAATGGAATGCCAAGTGCATTCCAATTTCCAGTCAATTGGCAATATGGCTGTCAACATTAGCATTCTCGGTTCAGATTGGCAAATTGCAAAATCTCGTATGTCCCAATATGATTTTTCTCTGGTATGGAAACAGGTAGTCCTGGTAGTAAGCACTATAGTCACCTTAAAGACAAATTGAGTAAAGGTATGAGCAGTCTCATTGATATGTTCAAACATCAGAGTTGTCACTTAATCCCCAGTGCGTCAGACATAAAGAAATGTTAATTTTATCATCCCCATGTCAAAAATATGTCATACGATAGTGTCAAACCGGGGTTAGGTAAGTGATACTATTCAATGAATATCTATTTCAATAGATGGATGGATGGATAGGAGTCAGATGACACACGTGTTATTAAGTAATTTTCAAATTATTTAATAACAGGTGTATCATCTGACTCCGACTTTCATGGCATCATCATCATCGTGCTCTTATCCCAATTACTTAAGATCGATTAAAATACACTCTACTATCGTACATATATATTGCAATAGTTTTATGATCGACCTCTTGTCCGATATCAACCCTCCTTAGGAATGCAATTGTAGACTGTGGTCTACGGCATTAGATAGAGTTGGCTCAGGTCGATGTAAAACTCTTAGTTATCTTATACGACACCCATAACCATTGAAGGGTTAGATAGTATTCTTAACCGCTACCACACAGCGCTTTCGCCACCACAAATAACACAGGTACGAGTATAATTCAGAAGGATTAATTAATGTTCAGAAATGCTTATGGCATCCTTATATGTAATGCTCTCCAAAGGTACATTACCTATTACGTAAGCCTTTTAAGAATTTCTTTAATGAAATTATTACTCGACTACATACTTCTTGTTTATAAGCAAACGACAATCTCAAGTCACCCCATTTAAGTCCTTTGACTAATTCATCCTTTGATCTAGTAGATTAATTAAATAATGTCTAATTATTTACATTCGTTATATATATATATATATATATATATATATATATATATATATATATATATATATATATATATAACGAATGTAAATAATTATATATATACACTACCGTCCAAAAGTTTGGAAGCACACCTGTTTTCAAACAAAACAAATAAATGCCGACTAATAGCGGTAAAAATTAGCAATAATCTTAAGTTTTACAACCTTTTACGACTGTCTACACAAACACAAAAGGATTATTATCCTACATTCATCAAGTTTTATGGAATTCCTTAATATTGACGAAACACGTGTTTTATGACTTAATCCGTCGGCTACTTTATCCTATGCAATGGTGTAGTTTTATTGATAATGTTTGCTGGTTTTAACTTTTTTAGACCTTATTCAGTCGCACTTGAGCATTGGCACGTGAAAGTTGTGATATTAACATTGTCTGTATTCGAAAGATATCGGCTACTACTTTGACCGTATTTTTTCTTCTGAAAATGGCAAAACGCAAGCAAATCACGCTTGAACAGCGAAGCGCTATTTGCACTCTACGCGAGGAAGGATACAGTGAACGTCAAATCGCAGAAAGGCTCGCAATTTCTTGTAAAGGTGTCCACTATACCCTTGCTAGAAAACAAGAAACGGGGAAAAATGAAGATAGAAAGAGATCTGGTAGGCCCAAATCCACAACAAATCAAGAGGACAACTTCATTAGAGTTCTTTCTAAACGGAATCGACGCTTAACTGCACCACAGATCACTGCAGCTCTGAATGATACGCGAGAAACACCCATTTCAACAACTACTGTTAAAAGACGCTTACTGTCTGCGGGATTAAGAGGATGTGTTGCTGCTAAAAAACCCAAACTAACAAATCGACATAAGAAAAATAGACTAGAATGGGCAAAAGCGCATAAAAACTGGACTATAGAACAATGGGAAAATGTCCTTTGGAGTGACGAATCAAAATTTCAGATTTTCGGATCCAATAGACGTGTCTTTGTACGCCGGTCAAAAGAAGAGAGGGCTTCAGAGGCATGTACAGTGCCTACCATCAAACATGGTGGTGGTAATGTCATGGTTTGGGGGTGTTTTGGCAACAGTAAACCCGGCAATCTTGTGAGGATAACCGGAAAATTAAACAAGGAAGGCTATTTAAAAATTCTCCAAGATTCTGCCATACCCAGTGGACTAAGTCTCATTGGTTCTGGATTCATTTTTCAACAGGATAATGATCCTAAGCATTCGTCTAAATTGTGCCAGAACTTTTTAAACAAGAAAAAAGCTGAAAACATTTTAAACATCATGCAATGGCCATCTCAATCCCCTGATCTTTCTCCCATTGAACTTGTTTGGGATGAACTTGACAGGAGGGTGAAAAGTCGTTGTCCTATGAGCTCAGAACATTTGTGGCAGCTATTAGAGAACGAATGGAACAAATTAGATAAATATTATTTTAAAAAATTGATCAATAGAATGCCCAGAATATGTGAGAAGATTATAAAGGAGAAAGGTGGACACTTTGATGAAGCTAAAATTTAATCTAATTTACCATTGTATATTATTTTTTTATTTTGTTTAAGTTAGTTTCTGTTTGTTCTTTATTTTTTTATCAATACATTTAAATTTAAATGACTTAGTTTGGTTTTATTCGATTTTACCTTGCTGCTTCCAAACTTTTGGACGGTAGTGTATATATATATATATATATATATATATATATATATATATATATATATATATGTGTGTAAATTACGTGTCACGTTGTTTGTCCGTGATGGACTCCTAAAGTACGTAACTGATTTTAATCAAATTTGCACAGCATGTGTACTTTGATCCAACTTAAAAGATAGGATAACTTTCATCTCAATTTATAGTAATATTATTTTAATGCAAATTTTTTGTTTATTATTGGACAGTCACAATTGTCTGTTATCTCCAAACGATTCAAAAGATGGCGGTATCTGTTAACTGGATTGAGTAAGTATTTAATAGATGGCTCTATGTTAAACGTAAAAACGTTTCATATAAGCTACAATTTATTAGCATAACCACCACGTGTTACTGAGGCCACTTTAGCCAATGCGTGGCCAGCTCTGCTAATATATATATATATATATATATATATGTATGTATATATATATATATATATATATATATATATATATATATATATATATATATATATATATATATATATGTATGCATATATATATATATATATATATATATATATATATATATATATATATATATATATATATACACACACACACACACATACAGGGTGTATCAGAGAATGGAGCAGCTGGTCAGAAGGGTGGTAGGTAATGATGGTAGGAACCCATAACAAAAATTTGAAGGGAAAATTTCAAGGTCATTGACTCGTCAGCTGTTTGTAAAGGTGACGTTTGTTATACTGTAGCAAACGTAATCATTGATTTATTTAGGTACTAATGAATATTTAAGAAAGTATGAGTATGTAGCAGACTATTTATCATTTACTTGGTACATTTCATTCAGTTTTAAAGGAAAAGCAATGACAAAATTGAAAACTTTAAATGCTTGTAATTTATTAACGAATCGACATTTTCCCTTTAAATTTTTGTTAAGGGTTCCTAGCATCATTACCTGCCATCCATGTGTATATATATATATATATATATATATATATATATATATATATATATATATATATATATATATATATATATATATAATTGTATATATATACAGCGTGACTGGTAAAAGATTGTACATATTGAGGGAGAGTATTCAGTACTCGATTCTGATACCGAATATATAAAAAAAATTGATACTTAAATTTTGAACTAATTGTCCTATAAAAATGATTATTTACGTACACCTCCGCATAGATATTGAAATTACATTAAAATAGTAATTAGTCGAGCGCGTGACCTTGACAACAGTGCTAAGTAGTGGCTCCCGCGCACACTCTGCCCTGCACCCCCGAGGGATGTCCCCCGGGGTGAGTGTCCGTTTGTAGTCAGCTGATCAGTCAAAGCGCGTGCGCCGTATCGGGTGTTTTGCATTTCTGTGTTTGTTAACCTACGCGTCTTTCGATTGCCCGCGTTTTGATTTTAACTGTGACTATTTGTGTGTGAAGTGTGATAGAATATCTTATTCGCACGAAGAGTGTTGGGAAATGGTTCGTGCATATGCTCGACCAAATGGCAGTGTACGAGGTGCGATTGATTTGTATCGAGAAATGTTGAGAAGGTGACCATCTTTTTGAGAATGTGTCAGGACACACTAATATTGTTGAGGTTTATATGTATCTCCTTTTTTCACGGGATCTTCCATAGGGAAGATGCCCGGTCCTTTGGGAACTCGCCAACTCACTGAATGGGCCCCCTAAACAGTCGCCACAGGCACACAAGCCATACGGGCAACAGGGGGCAACATTGGTGCAAGTGGCTAGGGGTGTCGAGCGGTGCGGCGCCGGTTTCACCATTGAGTCTGTGATAAACAGAGCCATGGTTTCCCCGTAGTTATGCCCTTGAAAATGACACTTCCACCCCCGAGCATATAACTCTGGCGACCCCTCTCTGACCAGCTGTTTAAGGCAAGTCAGAGCTGAGAGTCCTTCGGGCACTCTTCGGTTTCCACTCTAGCCAGCCAATGAAGGCCAGCTGGAGACGAGGCCCTGATCGACTCTCTGGAGTATTCGGGACCGCAATGTCGCCACTCACATTCAGCTCGCCACAAGCTGCCCTGCGGTTTATTGGCTTTCCTTTAAACCTTTGATACATTTTTTTTTATACCAAAAGAACTTAGGAAAGCCGTATAATGTACCTCCGAGTTTTGCGTTAGCCTCATGGTGAGGTAACGACTTATTATTATTATTATTATCCTACTCTTATCCCAATTACTTACTTAACTTAATACTTAATATGTAAGGGATACAATATGTGCTCTTTGTTCATAGTACTTATTGTAACAGTTTAAATACCGTCATCCTAATAAAATGTACAATAAGAACAAAAATGTTATAATTATTATTCTTATTGTAAATTCTAGTTAGGATGGTGTTCCCGAAAATATCTTTATACATTTTGCTCTTCATTGACGCAAAGACACAGAAAATTCGATGCCTTTGTTCATATTATGCTTTCTAATCGGATTATACTGTACCAATTTGACAATCTTATTAAATATTTTAAAGGAATTACCGCACATAATGCTTCAATAACAATAAATACTAATTTGTCATGACAGCAATTAGGTTTTTCAAAACCTAATAACGCAGGCATACAACGTATCATCAATTTTAAATAAATATCTTTCATAACATCGTTACGTTTTGGTTAGTTTACTACAAAGTTTTCTCCGTGTGGTGACGGAGTAAGAATACTATTCACCACCCCATATCTTACCCGTGGGTGATCGTACAAGACGACTAAGGGAAATAAAACGCATTTAACATCTATGTGAGAGAAGGAAAACTCGAAACAAAACCTTATACCAACACGCCTGACCAGCGCGGTATAGTAGGTTAATTTCCCTCCCATTACGGAGGAGGCCCGAGCCCAACAGTGGGACATTTATGAGCTGTAATGATGATGATGATGATAACTACAAAGTTTACTGCAAAGTAACTATATCTTAATATGATATATTTTTTTAATCTATCATGTCGTAGTTTTTAATGAAACTAGAATAAACATTCATTGGTGTATATCCTCACAAACTTTCATATTTATAATATTAGAGTGGCGTTATTATACACTTTTTCGGTTGCAATTTAAAAATGCTATTAAGTTAGTATAATATTTTTTTTCCTAATGTTATTAAAATTGAATATATTTACATTGACTTGACTTTGAATTTCGTACTTGTGCGGAATTTTTAATTCCTTGGAAAATTAACAGAATAGCAATCGAAAATTCAATTAATAAATCAAAAACTTTCATTCATTGCTTGTAATTAAAAATGCAAGGAGTGGTTATTATACTATTTGAAAAAAAAACATAAATTATAATAAAACTGCGTTTTTAAAAACAATTTATGTAGCATTAAGTAGTCCCGCGGTGATAAACTACTAACTCGTAATGAAAGATACACCGATTATACGGGCTAACAGGTGTTCCGTTTGGAATTCAATTTAATAACCTTAATATCCTCTATGGAACACTATAAAGACCCCCAACAGCGTGCGGGACCTCTGGCCAGTCACTAATGGCTGCTCTCGACGGTGTATTATTAGACCATAAATCTCTACATACTTACCCTTGAATAAAATATATTTTAAAATTTTCTTTTTATTTTTTTAGTATGATTTCATTATGTTTAACATTGTTTAGTGTACATAATAGCATAATAGTGACTATTTAAAATTAAATAAAACAATTTTTATGGATTTTACTGCGTTTAAATTTAACCATGGTCTACTAGTGATCCTTAATGATGAAAATATTCGAACATCAGGACCTTTATTTCATTTACTATTCTTTCTTACTGTCGATTATAGACTACTGCGTACATATGAATATTTAATTTAAAGTAAAACTAACCACCATAGCGTATGGAAAAGTGTTTATCAAAAGACATATTGACAGTACTATTATCGATAGATTGCTTTTAAAATATTATTAAATATGTACACCCACAAAATCAACTTCTGTTTTATTCCATTTTTTTTCTACCGACATATTTGATGTTTTATTTAGATATTATATTTTCAATTACTATTCTACTCGCCAATGACATGTAGATATAAATATTAAAGTCAGAAACATAAATTGAATGTATAATAAAATTATGTTAGCTTGTACAATGTAAGGACATAATAAGGAAGACAAATGAATTTGACTGCACAGATGGCATAGTGGTTAAGACATCACTTACAGTGCCAGCAGGTTCGATTCCTTCGCAAATACTCGTTCTAAGTCTGGGTATAATTTATGTCCGTTAAGGTAGGGACCTTAACATTGCGAGGGCGCAATATAAGGATGATTTTCTTAGTGCAGGCAGTTGTTTTATTTAAAAAAAATGTTATCACATTTATTTTGTGTTCCACAACATCTAAAAAACCAACCTAATATATTGATAACAGATTGTTAAACTTTTGCACGTGTGTTGATTTTTTAACTAATGAATGTTTTATACTTATTTGCGAGCATCATGCACATAAATAAGCCCATGGGCTTTTGTAATTAAAATTAAAATAAAAAAAAGCCAATATTTAATATTCGAACTTTGCACACTACTTCGTCAGCAGCTGCTGACTGAACATAGTTTAACCTAAAGTAGTTCCGGTTTGATCGTTTGTTAATATTTTGTTTTCTGTTTTTAATGGATATTTTTGTAGTTTCACACCAATATGAGACGATAATTCTTACCTATAGCTTTAATTAGTTAACTACTTATTAAAAACAATATTATATTTTGGTATAGGTTTTTATTTAGAACTTTCTTTCTCTTGCAGTAACATTAGTGTTTAGTCATTTTTTACAACTGCTGCGGGAAAAGAGTGAAGGGCAAATTACTATCATAATCCGTCACCAGACAAAACTTTCAAATTCTACTACATTTGAGCATTTAAATATTATTGTTTGATGTTATTATACATAAAATAGTTTAATGCTTATTTTTTGTTTACTTAATACGTAAGCTAATTATAAGTAGCTTAATACGTGGCTAATAGTGGCAATTATTGATAAAGATTAGAAGAAGCTATATAATAATAAGAATATATAATAATCAGAAGATATATATGAGCGTGGAATTGCTCTTTTACTTTGGTATCATAACTTGACTTATCTGTTCTTCTTCTCAGCCCATACATTTTTGTATTATATACAATTGTCAGATAAAAGCTTACTCATTAATGAGCATTAAATCGACCAGCTATACCACGCTGGCTAGATGGGTTGCTATAATGTTCTATTTCAAAGTTTTCTTCTCTCGAAATGATGAGTTGTATTTAAAATTCCCTAGCAGTTTATGCCTTATCAGTTCATACGACGACAGAGTTGTTCTGATGTTTTGTATTCTTAAACCGCCACTATTATACTGTGTAATATTATTTGTTATTATTCTAGGTACATTACAAATTGTAAAAAGCGAAGAGGAAGACCAAGGCAAGTTTGAGTGCGTTGCTGAGAACTCTATCGGCACTGAATTTTCTAAGCCCACGGTCCTGTATGTCAAAGGTAAGTCTCCTTTTATGTACTATTATTTTTTAACCTACAATAATAGTTAATAATATTCTCTACCATATAAACCCGGTTTATTAATAATTTCCAAAAAAAAAAACCTTTTTCGACTTGATTCATATTGTACATGTGCGTACGCTTGTTTTATAATTAACATAAAAAATATTCTCTATAACTATATATGCCTAATATACGAGTATATAGCTATGAGTAATAAAAAAACTTGTAGATCACCTAAATGGCTTGGTTGTGAAAATAATCTTAATGGATATATAGAAACGTTATGTCTTATTTTTTATAATAATTTATGTAATTTACCTTTTAAATAATTTCTATCTCGGGGCTACGTAAAAAATAGTCATATGTAACGTGGCCAGTTATTAATTAATCATATCAATACGAAGATCCTAGTTGACGTTGATATTCTAATATATCCTATATCCTGCA
Source organism: Lymantria monacha (assembly GCA_905163515.2). Classification (NCBI taxonomy): domain Eukaryota; kingdom Metazoa; phylum Arthropoda; class Insecta; order Lepidoptera; family Erebidae; genus Lymantria; species Lymantria monacha. The sequence continues at coordinate 16,327,934 of LR991096.1, forward strand.
TAGCAATTGCATTTCCTTTTCCCTACAATTTTAAAATATTCAATAAATGAAAAATGTATTTATTGAACATAATAATTACAAACTGATTGTTTCCTTTGACTTCATGAATTTTTAAACTTCATATACCGTGTTGACTATTAATTTCCTTTTAATAAAAGATAATATGTTTTAAAATATCCGGTTTCGTATTCCTCATTCGAATACTAGGCTGAGATATGTCTTCGCTAATATCTCTAGACTGTTCTTAGTGTGATATTCTACCTGTAAAAGACCGTCCTCCGCGTAGTCGATTAATAGCTAGTTATGTGGCAAAGCTTAGCAAGGAAGCTTTAAGGCAACCTGACGAATACGTGATTTGGACACATGAATTTACTTAAGAGTTGTCTAATATCAGCCACCAGACGTTATGGAAAGTACTTGAGATGTCCAGGACACCTAAAATGTATTTTAAATTAATCAATAACTAATAACTTTGCTCACCGAAATTGCTGAGTCGTCAGTCGATTTATTACCCAGAATGAAATGAAATTATTAACAATGCAAAACTTGATGTACCTACCCAGGTAGGAAAGAGAAATAATGAGACATTCTAAGAGCTTACTTATCAATGTTAGTAATATGGTTAGGTGAGTTGAGTAGGTATACCTATCAAAGTTTTATCATCAATGTCTAAGTTTAAGTAAACCGTTTGTTAAATATATCTTAGTTAAAGAATTAAGTTGAAGTTTCACTGCATCAAAGTGTGACCATCCCGAAGCAATGCGGCTAAATTACCTAATAATTATCCATCACATTGCCTACGCCAACATCATTAATACAGAGTGAGAATAAAGACGGAACTCATTATTTATTTAGAAAGGAAGGCGAGATATCGTTTGGCTTAAAATTGTGTACCTACTTCGTCTGTATTGTTATATACATATATTCTTTAAGCTTTCCCTTGACCACTAACTAATCAGAAGCCTTATTTGCTATGCAATGGCAAAGTCAAATAATGTTTGATATCATAATATACTTGTAAACTCAAATGTTAAAAAGAAATTGATATAGTTATAAATAGTTCTCGTGCAAGACTATTCCACAATAATTATAACATGACTATGTAATTTTAGTGTATTTTTGTGTGATCATAGGATCTAATGTTATGGAATTAATATCGGCATAATTAGTATCGGCAGAGTCTATAAGTAATCCACACCGAGATCAAGAAATCTGTAGTTGCGGTCAATCCAATAGGTGCTTACCGGACACGGGGTCTTCAGTAAGTACCTGCATAAAATTGGAAGAGAAGGGGCCCCCATGATGCCGTGAGTGTGGTGCATCAATTGACGTTGCGCACCATACCTGGAGCCCTCAGTGTCACGTTCTGTCGGCGCAATTTGGGATCGCCTTGTCGTTGCCGGCCATCACCTCTAAGATGCTTGGCAGTGATAGGTGACGATCGTCGATGGCCTCATTTTGTGACGCCATCGTGATAAGGAAGGAGGCCACAGAGCGGGAACGCCAGGCGCTTGCGTCCGCTGACTCGCTCCGGCGGCTGCGACCAGAGCGGGGGTGGCGCCGATATGCGTTCCTTCTCTAACTGCCTTGAATGACGACAAGATGTGGCCAGACGACCATGTGTTGGTGTGTCGGGGATAAAATATGATCAAACGATCTCTTCGGCACTCCGGAAAAGCGCGGAAGGGGCCCTTGTGGTATTAGTGGGTATTCCAGTCGCGCAGTGGCTGACGAGTCCCACACGAATCCTCCCTGACTGTCATCACTGGTGCCTAAATTCAATTCAACAACGTGAACAAAAATTTTACAAGTGGTCAGTCCAATGGCGATGAGGGGGAATATGGTGGGTTATGAGACCGCACGCCGCCCCTTCGTCGCCCCGATGAATTAGTCGCATTATTTCAGGTGAAATTGACAGCAAAAAAGATTTTTGTCTGTAATCAACACCATAACTCAGCCGTAAGTCATTTATTTTATTTAACGTTATGTTCAAAATGAATAATTCCCTAGGTTTTTAAACGAATCTTTGAATTGTGTCAAACATGTTTACAGTCTTCTAGACTGTAAAACGTGTTTGATATAATTACAAAAGAAAGTTGAAAAATCAATAGAGTTGTTAGTTACATGAAATTCGAACAAAAACCGAACATGTCTGCCGGGTAATGTAGTAAATAACAATTAAACTACTACAATGAAACGTAGTTACTCATTGAGTAGGCAATTGTTGAGGTAAAATGGAATATGAACCTTATCTTAATATTCATTGAATTTACTTTGCATTCAATGGTCTATAATACAAAATGCATTGCGTCACGCCTCAATCAAATTATTTGCACATCGGCTATAGTAAACGAACTAAAGTGCAGGAACTCGAGACCAGCACAATTTATAAACCCTGGTTACCAAGGTACAATTTTACGTGACCTTGTTGTACAATACGTATCTTTACTGAGAACATCCGTCTGTCCTGAGTGTAAGGATTACCATCTTCAAAGTGAGCAGCAATTTCACTCTCATACTCTTCAGCTTTTCTCTAATCAGTTTAGTTAGCATTTGAGTTTCCCACGTAGCAAATACCATCTGATCGGATTATCGGCTTGGATTGTGGATCCAAACCAATAAATCTTTGAAGACAATTTTTAGATTTTTTACACACATTGGTTGTCCGACGAAGTTTTCCCTCTATCATGAAACAGGAAATAATAATTAACAATTTAAACTTAGAAGCGAGCGAAGTAGCATCGCCCTCATGCGGCCGCCTTAATACCGATAGCGGGCTAGTCCTCCGTCCGACCAGCATCACTGTAGGCTAAATCGGGAATCGTCACGACTGTGGTAGGAGGAATCACATATCTTGTTAATTTTAGAGAACCGCCCAGAAGCTAAATAGGCTTTGTATCATCATCATCTGAAGCGTAGCGTTACACAATTATATGCACGATCTTCTACCATGGACCGGAATTTTACTTGCATTATACCACGGTGGTGAAACATAAGCTTTTATTTCGAATTCTCTTGGAGTATTAATATCATTTATTTTTTTTACAATGCCTGTGAGAAAGAAAGATGCAGATATATTCTTGATGCAATTATATTCTTACCAGGTCAATGCGCAACAATTGCATCCAATTTTCGCACACGATGATTGGGCAATGATAAAAAATAGATTATTCATTGTATTTTAAGGAAACCTACTTTTACTTAGCTACTGTATGCCCCGTATTATTCTAGACTAACTTCTGCCGCTTGATGAACTTAGATGAAAAACTTAGAGCCGGGCCCTGTCTGCAGTTAACATTCGCGTAGATTGGTGTTGAGAAGATAAATTTCTATTTTTCTTGTCTTTAGTTAGTTGAGTTGAGTAAAATCAAATATTACAGGCATTGTAATCAAACTCTGTTAACAAAGATTTATAAAAATGTATAAATCTTTTTATAAGATGTGATATGTTAAGAATTATTCAAAAATATTTAAACGTGCCTGTTCCTGTGCTAAATCTATTTATCTGAGAAGCAAAATTATACAATCTAGTGATATAATTAAAATGACATGGAAAGTGATAAATAGTGAAACCGGTAGAAAAATTGTACGGAAAAAGGATTTTAATTTAAAAATAGGTGATAAAATTGTGAAAGCGGATAATGAAGTGGCGACAGAATTTGAAAACTATTTTACAAATGTGCCAGTACTAATGACTAAATCTTTAGCGTCATCTCCTAATTTAGCTGAATCGCTCCTTAAACAATGCATTGTGCAATGTAACACTTCCTTTAAATTTTCAGATGTCAGTGTGAATGATATTTTAAAGTCTTTTAAAACTCTTAATATTAAAAAGACAGCAGATCTGTGGGGCTTATCTGTAAAGACTGTTAATTTTATAATATCTATTATTGCTCCCCACCTGGCATGTGTGTTTAATGGTTGTGTAGCTCGAGGTGTGTTTCCTGAACTCATGAAATTTAGTAGAGTAATTCCTTTGCACAAATCTGGTAGTATGTTAGATGTTAACAATTTTCGCCCTATTTCCATACTACCAACACTTAGTAAAGTATTTGAGAAAATTTTGCTTAATCAGATGTTGAGTCATTTTAACAAACATAGTATTTTCCATAAAAATCAATTTGGTTTCACTAAGAATTCCTCTACTACTGATGCGGGTGTCGCATTGTTAAAGAATATCTTTGCAGCCTGGGAGGAATCGCATGATGCCTTGGGTATATTTTGCGATTTATCTAAGGCATTTGATTGTGTGCACCACGAAACCCTTATCAGGAAATTATATCACTATGGGGTCAGGAATAACGCTCTTGAGCTTTTAATTTCTTACCTAAGCAACAGAATTCAGAGGGTCGATATTAATGGTGCACGATCATCTGGTTCTGTTATTGAAATGGGCGTTCCGCAAGGGTCCATTCTGGGGCCATTTCTGTTCCTTGTATATATTAATGACTTACCCTACTATATAGGAGACAATCAAAACATTGTGTTGTTCGCAGATGACACATCTTTGTTATTTAAAATTAAAAGACAAATGCTTAATTTTGACGATGTGAACAACGCACTGTCTAACGTTGTTCATTGGTTCAACACAAATAATCTAGTTCTTAATGAGAACAAAACAAAATGTATTAAATTTACCACACCTAATGTAAGACAAGTGGGAACCAATGTTCAAATGAATGGTGTGGCTCTAGACCTTGTGGAATCAACCGTTTTTCTAGGCATCACTATAGATGCTAGACTCCAATGGGGCCCTCATATTGAAAAATTGTCAAGCAGGCTTAGTTCAGCGGCTTATGCGGTCAAAAAAATTCGAGTATTGACCGATATTGAAACAGCTAGAATAGTTTACTTCTCTTATTTTCATAGTCTTATGTCTTACGGCATATTGCTGTGGGGATGCTCCGCAGATTTGAGTAGTATCTTTGTTCTGCAAAAAAGGGCTATCCGCGCAATTTATAATCTAGGCCCAAGAGTTTCACTTCGAGAGAAATTCAAAGAGGTGAATATTCTGACTGTTGTATCACAATATATATACGAAAATGTTTTGTATGTAAAAAGAAATTTCAGTAACTTTGAAAGATATTGTGACATTCATTGTGTGAATACTCGGAATAAGGACAAATTAGTTGTACACAATACGCGTCTTGAAAGAATTAATAGGTCATTCATGGGGCAATGTATACGCTTCTATAATAAAATACTAAAAGATATCCGAGATATGACAGTGAACAAGTTTAAAAGGGCTGTCAAGAACAGACTCTGTAAAAAAGGTTATTATAAAATCTCAGATTATCTAAGTGATAGTTCAGACTGGCTATGAGCAGCTCCTCTTTCAGCAATTAGGTACCTACATTATTATTTTTTTTTTAAAACTGTTTAGTTACTATTTCATTTTAATAATTATACATACTTGTAAAGCGTAGCGTGTGTTGCCTGACGAATTTTGATTTTTTTGCATTTATAGTACGTCATGGTATTGGTCATGCACACTGAAAGGTCCGCTTGCGGTAGCTGCGTGGAGCGGGTCTCTCCCTTCCCTCCAAGGTGGTTGAGGGGAGTGATGGCTGCTCTAGTAGTTAACTCGTGATCGGGTGCCGCTTGTGGGATCCGGTCCAGCCATGGTCTTTCTTTATTGTATTTTAACTATTGCGTTCGAAGGGCATCGCACTGAAGCTAATTAAATAATAAACATGTACTATTTTTTTTTTATATATAAAAAATGAAAAAAATTATAATAACATAGACAAAATATAAATAGACAAACCCACTGAGTTTCTTGCCGGATCTTCTCAGTAGCGGTCTCATTCCGATCCGGTGGTAGTTTATTAGATTAACTTTAAATGTAAAAAAAAATGACAATATGTAAGTGCCCTCGCAGGGTTTATGCATAATAAATGTTTTGAATTTGAATTGAATTTGAATATACATAACGAGAATTGGATAATTATATCTTAACATGTCTAAGTGTGACTTAAATTAAATCGTGATAGGTTCTTTTTAGCCAATTTTGTTAAATTTCCTATCTTCCTTGTATCAATAACTCCAAATAGCACTAATGCGTGCTGAAATATGTACCAGTGAGTCAACCTATTCATAATATTAATGTAAAAGATTTGGAGGATCTTTGATATTCTTTTTACTCGGTCTTCAATATGGAAAGTAAATATTTTAAGTGGCAATTTGGCAAAATTTCTGTAACAATAGGATATTATTAATGTCCAGTTAATTGTAACAGTCATAACAAATATTGCCATAAAAATTCGAATATTGAAACGTTATGCATATACAAAGTCAGAAATTGCATCCACTTTCAGTATATTTAATAATAATCCGAAGTCAAGATAGATGATGATCCTTAATATGACAACATAATTACTTTTCTGAGTAATAAAGGTAATCAGAGAATGACTGATAGTTTGATTGTTATTAAAATGAAAGTTTTTTAAAGGAACTGCTTCGATAGTCTTACAACTGATATCCGTATGAATTTAAAAATGTGCCATGGCATCGTGATGTTTACAGTACATTGAGTGAAGGTTTATTGTTTTTAAGATTAGGTACGAGTAATTTACATACATACATATCATCACGCCATATCCCTTGCAGGGTAGGCAGAGGGAACAGAGTGCCAGAGAACTCTATCTCTGCATACTTCACTCGCTTCCTCAACATTCATAATTCTCTTCATACACGCTCGCCGGTTTCGGAGACTCTTGACTCCACCTTCCTTCAGTACATGACCGAGTAATTTAATTTTATTGAAATGCAATATCCTTTAGATGCAATTTATTTTGTGGGTATTACCAATCAGACTGAGCCGTCACGCTCGCATATGTAACGCTCGTTGTTATAAAGTCGGCTCTTGTCAACTAAGGGACTATTTTTAGAGTTCCATACAAGTAATGATCAATTAGCATAATGACTTCTGATGTTTACGCGAGTATTATACATTTAAACTATTTATCGCGGATTCTATCGCGTTTGTATCTATTTGATTTTTAATTTTCCGATCAGTTGGAGCAAAATTTACCAGAACAATTTATGTATAATTATAAAATTATATATATTGTAAATGAATAACTATATATTCCGTGTGGTGATGGAGTAAGAATAGAATTCACCACCATATTATCCGTAGTCGTAAAAGACGACTAAGAGAAATAATGTGCATGTAACATCTACACAAAAGAAAAACTCGAAATATAACCCTATACCAGGTACAGAGAATGCTCGAGAAGTGGCGCTGTAAATTGGAGAATGTTGGCTTGAAAATCAGCAGACCTAAAACGGAGTACATGTTCTGCGATTTCGGCGGTCTCTCCAATTTTACACTCATATCCCTAGATGGAGTACCTATACCAGTATGCTCGGATTTGCGATACCTCGGTTCTCTTATTCAAATCGATGGCGACCTGGATCGTGCGGTGAAACACAGAATTGATGCGGGATGGATGAAATAGCGGCAGGTCACGGGTACAACATGCGACCCCAAAGTACCCCCTAAATTAAAGGGTAAAATATATAAAACCCTAATAAGACCTGCTGTACTGTATGGATCAGCATGTTGGGCGACAAAAGCGACGGATGAGAGACGACTGCATGTAGCGGAGATGCGAATGTTGAGATGGATGTGTGGTGTGACGAGATTGAATAAAATAAGAAATGAGTATATAAGAGGAAGTTTGAAAGTTGCGCCAATGACGGAAAAGTTAAGGAGTGAAAGGTTAACATGGTATGGACATGTAATGAAACGGGATGAAAGTAATGTTGTGAGGAAAGCTTTAAATATGAGTGTTGAAGGCTTTAGGGGTAAAGAAAGACCAAAGAAAAGATGGATGGACTGCCTGAGTTATGACATGGATAGACAGGGAGTGACTGCAGAGATGACGTCTGATAGGACTGTATGGAGGAAGATGACATATTGCGTCGACCCCAAGTAATTGGGATAAGAGCAAGATGATGATGATAACCAACCCGTCTCACCAACGTGGTAGGAGGTAATATAATAAAAATAAAGGTAAATTTTGCTCCTTATTGGAGGAGGCTCCAGCTCAGTACTGGTATCATGATGTAAATTTTATTCCTTTATGAGCATAGAACAAAAAAAAATATTTTGTATCATTAACCTCGCCCTGCTGAAGTTTTTATTTCTTTCGTGTGATCTTACCATTTTAGTTAACTTACAAATTATATCAATCGAGTATAAAATCTCAGATCGCATTTTCAAACCATGAAAAAAATTCGCTTGAAACATTTTACCTGGCAATTTAATTAATTACATACTGCTTGCATTTCGTACTAAGCATTTGAAATTTGAATCCGACTGCATTTCTTATTGTTCGTACCAAACATGATTGTACGGTTAAGATAACATAATATTTCCTTTTATATATATACTATACATATATTTCCTTTTATATATATGTATATACTTTGTATACCTGTTCGGATTCATATCGAGCCGCGCAGCAATAGATGATGCCATATTTGCACAGCGGCAACTGTGCGAACAATATCGTGATGAAACATTTTATGGTGGGCACCGAAAGAGGAAAATGTGTCTGTGAAGTATATTAGGTAGTTCTTACGTCGAAAACAGCGAAACGCGCAACGAATCAGCTGCTGGAGACGCCGGCGGGTTCAATGTCGAGGTAGGCAATGTTGAGTAAGGTGTTAAGTTCCTACCTCTTCCTGCTGATAATTGATGCTTTAACGTTGGAGATATAAGAAGAGGCATCCTGGTACATGCTATTCGTTGATAACACTGTTCTCGTCGAAGAAGATGACTTATAATAAGTAAGTTTCTTAAAGTTGAACTATTATCCCAAGAGAATATAATACCGGGATAAAAATATACCTTGTGTTAATTCAGGAAATGGTCTACCTATCTGTTTACGCGTGATTAAATAATAATAATCCAAACATCTTCACAAACTTTTACATTTATAATATTATTGGGTTTAATAAATAATAGAAATAGGTAATCCCACGTGCTCCCAGTTTAGTAGTAAAATGTTTCATCACCCCTTACCTCAGCTAACGAGTAGTCGTTGCATTCATAAGAACTTTATGATGGCGCACCGTGAAAATGAGCAGCAATGCTCCTGGGAAAGCCATAATACCAAAAGAAGGAGCCCAGAATAATGAAATGGAGTACATTGTGAAATATAAATAATCATTATCGTACCGATACCGACCTTATCACAGTTTATGTGGTGTCAGCACAGTATATTTTCTTTCTGTGATATATATGTGGAAGAGTAACTAAGGATTCTGCAATGGATTTGACAATCTGCTTTAGAAACGTTATCGTTGACCATACGGCACTAGTTGAAATGGGCACAGATCGTGAATCTACTGCGACCACTCCGTACAATTTCGTTACTGTTGTAATCCTGCAGCACAGCACAATTAAAATATATGAAATATAAACCATAATTAACAGACTACCAGTTGTATAATATTATCTAGTTGAGCTATTTCAACGAATATAATCAGTTTCGTTTCATCTAAATGTTTATGAAGCTACCGTTGTCGACACGTTGGGGCGACGCTATCTCTGCAATGTATGGAGATAATATTACATCATTTACCACCGTATGTACTTTCTTAGTATTCAACTCATGATAATGAGGAATGGTGTGATATTTTATTCAGTATATCCTGTGACTGACGTTAAATAATAGTAGGTAGGTAGGTATTCCTTTCAAAATAGTCACTAAATTACTGTCCATTCCGTATATCGTAGATTATTACAATATATATATATATAGATATATATCAAGTCAAGACAACACGTGCCTCAAGACGATTCATGTTAATTTTTGGGTAATATCAATTTATATTACAAAAGCAATTCCTCATTTAAATGTTAGATGATTACAGAAGCAAAGGCATTAAGAAAACGAAAGAAAGTCTACTTAAGGATTGGAGTGAAGAAAACTAGAGATTAAAATTAAATTTGTATTAATTTTGTAATAAAATAAAAATATTAATTAAAATATCATTGATTTTTTTAATTAACAGACCATATTGTTTGGAAAATCTATTGTTATTTTGATTAACTATTGTATTCTCATGAATTTTGTTTCTGTGGTTGTTTATATTTTGTATGAAATTGTATTTATTATTAAAAATCTTCAAAAAACATGATTATATCTAAAAATTAACTTAAATCATCTTGAGGCACTTGTTGTCTTGACTTAAAAAAAATATAAAAAAAATTCCCAGTGTTTTTTCATCAAAAGGAAGCTTTTTAGGGGGCGCCGCAAGAAATTTAATTTTTAACGACCACCCTAATATATATATATATATATATATATATATATATATATATATATATATATATATATATATATATATATATATATATATATATATACATTCACTCTTGTGAAAAAAAAATGTAAAAATGTGTAATATAAGTAGTTACAAGGCAATCTTCAAAAAATAGTATTCATTTATTGAAATACATACTCTATCATTCTTCTGCTCTAATACACTTTGCTTATATGCTGGTAAGTTGGCACAATATGTTTTACTCTAGCTCTAAGTAGTAAATATATTACACATACTTCATATTTTTTGTTTAGCTGTGTGGCTATTATCTAACCAAACACTTTTGATATTAATATTGCATAATATTCTTAGTACACCGACCAATTTCCTAGATATGTTATTTTTCTGAAAGAATGTTTTCCTATCAACACATCTACTCAGAAACTTATATAAAAAACTTAATGCTCATGACCGCAATGCACGGACTCGGACGAAATCTCCAAATACTATCATAATAGAGTACTATAGTCTAAAACTAGTCTAGGTCTAAAGAAAATCTTATCCGTAATTGATATCTGTACGTTTCATTATATATGAGCGCACCAAAATTTAAATAACTAGAAATACGTTACACGAGTAATTACCGAATTATGTTATTAATTAAATTTCTCACTTGAACCTATGAGGTAACTTAGCTACTCAAACGTTATAATCAACATCAGTGGAAGTAAACACGATGTATCCATATATTAATTACAAATTTGGACTGTCAATTTGCGTGTATAGAGTCAATTTGGGTTTCCTATTAAACACTTTGTATGCGGTTAACTTTAAATGATAATATAATATACTCGTCAACATTTGGATCAATATAATTAGCGCTAAGGTTCAGGATATGTTAATTTGTAATACAACTTATTATACATAACTGATTGATTGAAATATTCGGCTAGCTTTTATCTCGGAATATAATTAAATATATTTTAGAAATAAAACTGTTTTTACGGATTCTTTCGCGTTTGTATTTGATTTTTAATATTTCCCTACGTTTTTCAGAGTTCTTGATCACGGGAGGACTCTGGCCATGTTCTCCCGTCACCATGAAAGGTATAAAGTATTTGAAACATTCGGGAAATCAAAAACCAAATAAAAAACGCGATAGAATCCATAGAAAATAATTATATTTCTAATTTAATACTTGCGTAAACATCAGAAATCAAATGTTTTCTCTATGGTTATACGATGTATGTTTTCATTCGAAGTTTTTTAAACTTTATCTTGTAATGTATAATTATTGTTATATTAAAGAGTTTATATTAAGATTGGTCGGCAAAAAGTTTTTTTACCATCACGCAAATTTAATTTCACCAGGATAACTCTTATTAAGAATGTACATGAATAATGCAACCCTATACTCCGATAAAACATTTTATCTCTGGTTCCGTATTCCCAAAAGTATAGAAAAATATATTTATGATTTCTATTCTGAACATCTCTTCACTTTTTCTATCTGAATTATACAAAATTTATTAGCAATGTTATTATGAATGCACATAAGATTCATTGTAAGGTTAATAACCAAAAAAATGATGATGTTATTGATGGAAAGGATTCAACACAGGGGTAACTTGTAGAACTATTATACGAAAGAAAACATAGCATATATCACAAGTACAAGATGAAACTGCTGATGATGACGCAATTTAATTAATGTGATAATATTTTGTGAATATAGTCATAAACTATTACTAACGATTGATTTATGATTGCTCTTAAATTTAAACCTAGCTGTACCAGTTAAAAACTCGTCTTTTTTATTTTATTCTAAAGCCTGGTCTAAACTTAGGCAACACACCCAAACTACGTTACCTGTTTCGATATGGGGATCATTAAAAATACTACGCTTAGTCACAGGGGCGGGGAGAGTGTTCGTCACGTAGTCGAGCTAAATTTATTCATCATCAAGCTTTTTTTAACCTCCCTGTTTGCAAACTATGATTTAAAAGCATGATCATCATCATTCCCCTACTCTTATCCCAATTACTTGGGGTCGATACAGTATGTACTCTTCTTTCATAGTACATATTGTAAAAGTTATTGGCAATAGTTTTATGACCGGCCGCCTGCCAAACGTCAACCCTCCTTGGGAATATAATTGTTGACCAAACGGCATCAGATGGAATCGGCCCAAGTCGTTATCAGGCTCTTAAGTCGTCTTTTACGACATTCACGAACAAAGTAAAGGTTGGTAGACTTGGTAGTATTCGTAGCCGCTACCACACAGCAATGCTTTAAAAGCATATGCATATAAACTTACTACGCGAAAACTAAACAAGGTCTTAGGGTATACTACGAATGATCACCGAGGCAGGGGAGGGGACTAAATAGTAAAGGGTCACGTAGTATAAGTTTCCTTACCTCATAATAAATATAAATGTAATAAAATAACTGTTGTGGTAATTCGCAATATCTTAATAAAACCTACTCTCCTCCTTGTGTTCAACACACCAACATTGTAATAGAATGGGAATACCATGGATTTCATTTTATTTCATTCCTTCGCGTTTTATTATGCCATTCATATTTTTTGGAACACAAGAATGCCAAACGCACACACCAATGCATATTGGATGGTTAAGTAATAATCATAAATAATCTTTTAACTTGGTCACTTTTCACTTTCTATGTTCAAATTTGAAATACGAGTAATATGTTATCACTGAGTTATGGAATGCAATAAAAAATAAATTATGGTATGAAATTACTTACAGCTTTGATGATTGAATGATTTCTCGGTAATCGTTGATAAACTTCAACGTGGTCATTATCCTGTAATAATCTTAGTTTGGTGGCAATTTTAGGACACCATAGAGCCAAAAAGTTTTCTTTTGGAAAGAAACCTGCAGTACATCCAAAAGAAAACTATTTTGTTAACTTTTTTGGCTGCGGGCTACGGTGTGGTCACGGCCCGCTAATCCATCCTGGGCGACGGAAGAAGCGGCGCGTGATCCCGTAGAAACACACAACACAACACACAACACAACAACGTACCTATCGACGCCGTGCGAGTGGGCCACTGGAACCCGGTCTTTGTCTTCGGTGGCCACCATTTTATTACCTGCCTACAGCCGCGGAGATGTGTTTTGCGGAGCGATACAAAACCGTACGGCATGGCGTGCGTATAGTATAACTGCAGAATTCTATAAAATTTCGTACATTTTATCGATGTATGTTCTGCCGTTTAGGAGGAGTTCAATCACGTACACTCGCACAGAAGAACCATTATGTTATTTTGTAGACCCACTATACCGTAAATCTTATTTTTTTTTTAGAAAGTTGCTATCTATCTATCCATTCGGATAGGCTTCGACGGGTGTCGGTGTCTGCTGTTGGATGTTAGCCCCTCTACGAAAGAGGGTAATGGCATATTTGCTACATTTAACATACAGGTAGACAATCGCAGTGGATGTTATAGGTTTTCTAGGAGGGTGCCCCTGTCCTCTTAGTGATCCTTCTAGCCCTTATCGCAATTTTTTCGACTCCCACGGAAAAGAAACGAGACGACGCATTGTATTTTTAACTCATCACCACAGGGATAAATACAAACGCTTACAGTCCTTACGTCCGAAAAGACGTCACGTGCTGTGATCACCGTTCAATCGCCATTCATTTCTTAAGACATTTTTTTAATGCCACACTGCACAGGGATTCTATTTCCTTGGATTATGAGCAATTAAGAAACTACATATTTATCTCCCTGTACAATCCTGCACAGTTTTAACTTATTTATAATAATATGTTAGATAGGTTTCTTAAGACGTAAAAAATAGGATGAATATCAAATATGAATTATTAATTAATAACCAAGATTTCACACATCACTGGTCAAAATCTGACTGCACAAATGGCGTAATGGTCAAAATATCGTGCCAAGTGTCAAGGATTCGATTCGATACTTATACGATCCAAAAATTTTTGTTCCTAGTCTGCGTATTAATTGGGTTAAGTTTGTCAATTATGTTTTAGTTAAGTCCCCCGCAACTCGAGCATTAGTTCGTTAGTATAAGGTATTTGGGGTTCGTTAATATAATTTAAAAAAAACGGATTACCAAAATGTCAAAGAAATAGTGATATAAATATACCTCTTTTTTAACAACATTATATAGAATTTGATTTATAAAACGATTCACAAATTAATATGTATGTATATATAACGCATATATTCTTGTTTTTATCATGAGAGTATAAAAAAAACTAAGGTAACAGATTATTTCTAGAGTCCTTAATAAAGTGCTAATAAGTCCCTTTTCCTTGCGAATATCGCAATACTTTTAAGGATGTTTTCGAACAAACTTCAGGGTAATCTTATTGTGATGATTGTAAACGACAACTTTGAAATAGTTGCTGAATATACCGTATTACCGGCTCAGTAACATCCTAAGTGAAAAGCGAAAGCGAAACGAAAAGTTAAAGTTTATTCATATATTTTTTAAGCTCAACACGTTATTAATTTTTAACCTGCTTTTATTATTTTGAACTGTATGAATATCTTTTGTTAATCAGAATCGCTACAGAATCGCTTAGAATTAGGTTTAGCGACTTCTTAATGTCTGATTATTTTCAATGTTCTTTGCGCCCATGATTAGGGAATAATTTCATAAATTTGTCGTAATGTATTGACCTACAACATTTTTATTTCTGTCTCTTTTTTAATATTATTTATCATTATCCTTACATATGTCCCACTGCTGGGTCTGAGCCTCCTCCATAATGGGAGTGGAATTGTCCTAATATACCAAGCTGGTCAGGCATGTTGGTATAGGGTTTTATTGCGAGTTTTCCTTCTCTTGCCTATGCAATTTGTGTTGTTATATGCGTTTTATATCCCTTAGTCGTCTCTTGCGATCACCTGCGGGTGAGATAGGGGGTGGTGAATGGTATTTTTACTCCATCACCACACAGATAATATTATTCACATTCTAAATCTATTTCTAATATTAATTGTCAAAATATAACAAATTGACATCTATTATAGATGCTCTATGAAGGCGTGTTTTTATAGTGTTTTAATTACATCAAATGTTCTGATAATGTCGAACCCATTAATTCTTTGAACGCTAAAAGTGTAAACAAACATGCATTAAGAAAGTGACATAAATTACATTGTTATTATAAATTGGAAGCCGTAACTTAACACTTTATCGTTTTACAACACTCCGCACTTAAGAACAATTCCTTGTATCGTGAGGACTACACAAACATACCATTGACAAACACAAATTATATCCAGACTTTGAGTTTTAAAAAGACCCACAACACTTTACACTAGACTACTATTTATGCAGCCGATGACACGAATTACGTATTTGTTTCATTGGCTAATGATTAAACTTTTGATATATTTAACATAAACACTGTCAATTATGATAATTATGTAGGTTTAGAAACCCTATAACTATACCGCTTATGACGGATACAATCACGGATAATAAATTACGTACTTAATTATTACGTATTTAATAAATCATCACTGCATTTAGAATGGATTTCATTAAAATTAAATATTATTCCATGAAAATATGTAACACTAAGCTATGCGTAATATTTTTATAGATATTATCGTATTTCAATTTTGTTTTTATTTTCTCGGGATACGAAATCTAAAATAAAATAATGGTATAATTAAACAACAGTAATTTCGATAGTTAAGGAGACGTGCGCCATCTGCCCGACAATGTTTACTCATTGTATGAACTTAATACTTTAAACTTTGCAGTTAGAATTGTATTAAACGATGACACAACCTTGTTATTCAAATTACTGAAATTTAGCATTTAATATGCTTAATTATTTATAAAAACCCGATTACGAAGACTTAAAGACGTAAATATAACACGACGCGAGATTTGAAGGTCCTACAATAGTTCACGGTGGTGTAAGTGGCAGCACGATTGGGCCGGATTTCCAATAGGTGTGGGTTCGTATCCCACTTGTGACATCATTTTTCGCTTCGTAATCGGGTTTTTATAAATTACTGATCTGCCTGTGACTATATTTGTAGTGCTTTTATTAACGTCAGAAATCACAAATTATTTTAATCATTTCAAAGTGAAAACATCTAAGACTGATAATTATTGAAACAAACTGCTGAATTGGCCTCTGATATTATTAAATAATAATGTTCCTCTTAAATAACAAGCAGTGTGCTAAGTGGTGTTAATAGCGTTATTTGCCTTTCGTAAGGCGATCCATGGCTAACAGTGGACGTCAATAGCTGATGGATGTTTGAATGGATTTAAAAAGCAGTATCTATTAAAAATTTAACTATGAAATGTTACTTGAATTGTATTTGATATATTTAAGTTTATGTAAACACTAATTATGCTTAAAATAATCCAGTACAAGCTCGAAACAATCTTTGATAGTTCAAGTCTAATTTTTTAGTTCTAAACTTAAACCACCCCTCAAAATAGAACTAGCAGAAGCGACCGTATCTTATTGAATTAGTTTCCAACTAGTCACAAGGGACTCAGGATTATTTTCATTTTGAAGTGATTCTCGACTCTCGGCTAACTTTTATTTTGAACAACGTTTATTTCTTTTCTTTATCTCTAATGTATATCTCTGAAATATATTTTTTTCTTCAGCCTATATTGGCCATAAACCTCCTCCATAATGGGAGAGAAATTACTCTTCTATCTCGTATGGAAAGGGTTTGGCTTGCGAGCTTTCTTCTTTTCATCATTCATCTTCTTTAAAAACATCACTTCAAACTAAGGAGTAAAACCTTATAGCGAAGGAGTTCACAAACATACATTTTTAAGTAAAATTAGTATAACTCAGTATTTTGTATTCGTCTTTTATTTATAACCCATACATATGTCACTATTGAGCTCATTCAGAATAGCAGAATAATATTACACTCTTATCATCTTACTAATTGAGTTATATTTGAGAGTGTATATTTTCTATTTATGGCCCTTAGTCATCTCTTCATCATTAGCCTATCGACAATCGCTTCTGAATCAAGGCCTCCTCACAAGATAATGCCATATTTAACACGCTTGGCGAGCAGGTGGGCAATCGTTGTTGGTATTAAAAGGTTTCCAAAAGAATACTACTGATCATTCTACTGGTCAAATAGGAATATATGAAGAACGTAATAAGTAAGAATATATTAAAAGCGTATTAAGTAAGAATGAGCGGCCTCGGTTCGGTGTTCGGACCGTCGAAGCCTTCCAGCTGGTGCTGGTTGAATCGGCGACGCGAGGTCCTTTCCTGCCGACTGATGTAGGTCTTGACGGAGTATGGTTACTTCGGCAAGTACCTGCACATAGTAGTGAGGTGGTAGAGAACACCATCCTGCCACCACTGCGATTGCCATGAGGACACGGCGCATACGCTCGAGGTTTAGGCGGCCTGGGCAGAGCAGCGTCATTAACTCGTCGCAAGCATCAGTGCCGACCTGACGCTGTCGAGCATGTTCGGCAGCGTCAGAAACTGGGACGTGATCTGCGTCTTGTGCGGGACAGTCGCCTCGCGGAAGAAGGCGGCTAGGCGGGCCTGAAAGAAAATCCTCTTCGGTGACACGCTCCGCCGCTTGCGCATGGGGCGGCGCAGGCGCGAGTACCTGCGTTTGATGCCGCCTTAGCCGAGGTCGCGGGTGACTGGAATAAGGAATAGTCCATCATCCGCAGAGAGGCTGACCACGTGAAGGTGACGTCCCAGCAGCAAGCCGAATTCTGTACCAGTGCTCGGCCCAATGGCAATGGGTAGGGTATACGGGGGTTATTGCGGCCACGCGCAGCCCTTCCGTCGCCCGGATGAAACGGACTACGTGTGTCCAGACCATAGCCCGCCAAAAACAAAAAGGCAAAACTTAACAGTTTGCATAATTATAAAAACCAAAACTTCTTTCTTCTTCACAGCAGAATAAGTTCAATGATAAAAAGCTGCTTTTATCGTTATTTATAGATACTTTAATACCAATTATTTGTGAAACTTATACATATTTAAAAACATAGTAAATCTGCATGAAAACAATAGAGCTGTGTTTCGACTGAACTAACATACATAAATTATAATCAAGTAAATACAGAGAAGAGTACTAATAAATAATATAAATAATAATCCTAAGCTCGTTCCATAGCACGCTAAGCGACTTTGAGCTTAGTCGTGAGGCCTACATTTAGGAACCATGTCTTACTAAGAATATAATTGTACATTATAAAAATAATAACTTATATATAGCATAAAGAATAGATATAAGTTGATTCGTTAAATATAAAATAACTAGTATCTCAAAAATAATCAATACATATATTAAGCTTCAATAGAGCATGAGTTATTTGCTTTATGTAAATCATTCGATTGAAAAAGTCTTAGTTATAATAAAAAGAATAATTTTATATTAAAAAATAAACAAGAAATTATATTATTTTAGATTTACTATTTTTTTAGACAAGCTAAGGTCTGAATGCACGCCGACAGAATAGACGGCGCGCCGTCTATTCTGTCCGGGATAACGGAAGGGTAGCGTGTAGTCCCATAACCCAACGTATCCCCTCCCCGTCGCCATTGGGCTGGCCACTGGCACTGAATCTTTGATATCCGTGGCCAGGGTTTTAAATTTACTTACGAATGTTACACGTTCCTTCATTGAATAAATTTCAAGATTGTCTCCAGAATTTGACACCGATTTAGGTATCAATATTTTTGTCGGTGAAGTCGATGAACTTGGTTCTTATTTTCACATTTATATTTTTAGTGAGATCGATCATTAACGAGGTCGTCACACATGACTTCGCCGACGAAGTCATGGTCAAAAGCTAATAATATATTATTAGCACGGATAGGAATATTTTGTTTTCAATACCTATATATTAAATGCATATATAGAAACACATAAATCATATTTTGATGAATTCACATTTGAAATTCAATCAAAACTAACCAATATTCCATTAATCATGTACTAATATAAATTTAAATATAGGGTACTCTGACGGGAAGATAGTTAAACAGTCTGAGCTGTCCTTCCGACTTTGAATGATGATCCACTATTTTGTTTGACTTTCCTTTTGATTTGTTATTGATCAATATTGTTATATCTAAGACAAACAAAGGCGTAGCCATTCCGCTTAAAATGTTCCTCGATGTGATGTTGGTGTAAGAGTAGATACATAATGTCTACATTTTTATACTTACAAGATGTCATAAAGTGAAACCGTTACATTGTCGTGTCCTTCAGTTTAGAAGATTTCTTATCCTATTCTTACTAAATATTTAAATGTAATCGCTATTTCTATTATTATAAACAGTAGCTTAAGCGTATAATTTCGATTGTCTTTAAGTCATATCAAAAGAACCATCATGATTTTAATTTTAATATTTACTCGTATATTCACCCTAAAATATTCCATTTCTTTTTTTGATTTCTTTAGGATTTATTACTGTATTTCTTTTCCTTTGGTAACGGGAAGCTATACAAATACATATTATTGATTGACACAAGAAATTATCCTTCGTGGAAATCGCATCGCCATCTGTACTGAATACTACTACTCATTCTCCAGGGAGACAACTGAGTTGGTTGTATGACTCCCACAAGAAAGTAAAAATGGATCATACACTGTAAGCCACACGTGGTAATGGTATCGACATATAATAACAAAACGTATAACGTCTTTTCAGAATAGAATAATACAAGGTAATCCGATTGTACACGCACACACGCACAGCACACACACACACACACACACTTTTGTTACGTTAACATTCGAGGATAAGTTTTATTTTTTAAAGTTTATTTTTACGTTATATGTAACTGCACACACACGGCTGGGCAGCTGTCAATGTCACACAATACAGACAGCAACGGATGGCACCCGTTTTGGCATATCAGGCTAGTTATACTAACGTCTCAAAATGTTGTTATTAAAATATGTTACTTTATCTGGCATTAAATATTGTATCGATCCTTTGAAAGAAATAATCGATTAGCGTTGTCTCTGGCGCATACTGTGTGGCGTTTACAATCGCTGTACAAATGCAAGAGACTGTAGTTACGTCAAGTGAAATATATATTTTTGTCTAATATATGGATTCAGAAAACAGTTGATATAATAGGTGTATTTTATTAAGTAGCAAAAAGTAATAATTGTTTTAACAGCTCCTAATAGATACCAGATTATCAGTTCTTCGTGCGATGTCCCACAAATAGTGCGACAAGGACAACGCTCTACGAAATTGAAAGAGATAATCGAATGATTATCTCTTTCCAAGGGTCAATGTGCAATATTTATCGCCGGATCTTTTATATTATTAGTTTTATAGCTTAAAACACTTTACAAAATAAACTTTAAAATAAATTATTTATTTAAAAATAGTAGAATCGTGACAGTCAACTCACTTTTTGTTATCATTAAAGTCATCATACAAAGGGGTTAGACAATTTTATACATACTCCGTCACCACATAGTAAAGTAGACCCGTTCAGAACATAATGTGGGAGTCGGAAGCCCAACTTTCTGGATGGGTTTTGGTAGATAGGCAGAGGTCTAACTGTACCGCTGGTATTGCAAAGTTTCATGAGCGGTAGCAACACTTACCATCAGATATGCTGCTTGCTCATTTACCATAAGCAATAAAAAAAATAACTCTTTCAACCAGAATTATACAAATAAAATATAACACAAATAGTCATTAGTGCATTCAAACCAACTCTAAGCTGAATAATTATTACCACTTGTGTCTGCGGTTCTGCGCTCTTTGAATTTGCCATTGAATATTCCGGAGTTTTGCCATTGAATATTCCGGAGTTACAAGTTGCAGTTAATCCGCTGATATTCCTTATTATTCGAAATATTCTCGTTGCATTATTTATTTTACGTAATATTTTCATTATATTTTTTCTTTCGTAACCGTATGTGACCGCATAGCCTACTTTTCAAACAGAATACGTGTTTTTGCGATCACCTACCTTACACTGTCAATCAATGGAATTTTTGTTTTCACCTTTACTTGGCTTCACTTTATTTTGGATGCTTTTATTTGTTTGTTACGTTAGTCCAGGTACTTTTTTTATGTACGGAGTTTGACGGTTGTCGTTTTTAGTCTATGGTAGACGTATATATTTACTCTGTTAAATGTTTGTTGTAAGCCTAGAAGCAAAAAGAATAACGCGAATGATCTCACTGAGGATTTCTCAGCATTATTAGATTCAAGTTAACCTTTTATATATTTTTTTGTTTGTCACTTTGTTATATCATGATATAAAAATTAATATATATATATATAAATAATCATTGTACTTTACAACCATTTAAGCAATTAACGCAGACAAATTACACTCAGACTCAGAACAACACTTTGTGGGTCGCACAAAATATTGTCCTGCGTGGGAATCGAACTCACGCCAACGACATGAAAGGTTGGTATCTTAACCACTACGCCATCTGTGCAGTCAAGTCTATATTTATAATATTAACATTTTAATATGCCACCTCGTCTAGCCAGCATCGTATAGTCTACTGGATACTAGATGTCCTTCCCATTTAGGGGCACAACTCGACAGTCCTTTTGCCAAAATATTTTCAGTAGCTCAATCTGAAAGTTACATATCGAATTATATGTTGCCGTTCCTATATCATTCACTAGCAATTGTAAAAATTATAAAAATCCACTGCCTCACAAGTATGATATTATGAACATAAAAATGCTGTTTGCGAAATTTTCACGAAAAGGGCAATTTGGAGTTTCTCGCATTTCCATAATTGTACATGGTCTCAATAGCAAACCTGAACCTGACAATTTTGTCTGTGTTTTGACGTTAATACTGAACGGAAGGTAAAACTAAATGATTTTAATTACTTATGTTTGAAGCTGACAAATAAGAAGTTAATACATTTATATTTCATTTTGACCTATAATTAAAAAAACATATTTTAAAAATTTTGTTTTCTTCTTATATGCATGCAAACATAGACCATTATGCATTACGTTGAATTAAACATCGTAGACACGTTAATTTGGTTAAACATTGTAGACTTTCCATCAAGCAATTTGTAGTTACTATATTTAGTCTAAAACTAAAATTTCGCTGTGTGGTTACGTTTGCGGTTACGAATACTACCAACCCTTACTTTGCTCGTGGATATCGTAAAAGACGACTAAGAGCCTTACAACGACCTGGGCCAACATCATCTGATGCCGTTTGGTCAACAATTACATTCCCAAGGAAGGTTTACGTCTGGCAGGCGGCCGGTTATAAAACTATTGCCAATAACTTTACACTATGTACTATAAAATAAGAGTACATATTGTATCGACCTCAAGTAATTGGGATAAGAGTAGGAGAATGATGACTTAGTCTAAAACTATATCTGGCAGACAACAATAAGATCCTTCCTTTACTAAGAGGTACTCGAAAAAACAAAATGCCGCGCTAAGGAATAAATCCGTATGTCGCTGGCGCTTTTAGAATCATACAATAGGTACTACCACACTTAGAACAATCACATATGTATCAAAAATCCTCACTATAGGGATAGAATCTATGAAACACTACGCCATATATTGTAATCTTAGTATTTACTGTGTGGTGACGGAGTAAGAATACAATTCACCACCCCCTATCTTGCCCGTGGGTGATCGTATGAGACGACTAAGGGATATAAAACGCATACAATATCTGTGCAAGTAAAAGAAAACTCGAAACAAAACCCTATACCAACACGTCTGAGCAGCGTGGTATAGTAGGTTAATTGCCCTCACATCCTAACTCAAATTCTATACATTGCATTCCATCAGATTATCAACGTCTAGTGTTGGGCATATGCCTCCTAACAGGGTGTGATAATATAATATTCACGCAAAAAATAAAATAAAAAAAAGCTTTGACGGGTTATCGATCGTAGCTAGTGTTTCCCAAATGCAAGACTTGCCGCAAGAGTCTCGCAGTGCTTCTTTTCTTTTTTTTTCGGGCTAAAGCCAGCATTTTACGATTCCCTTGGCAAAGAAAGGATTGTCAACATTTTGTATTCTTAATACCAGTACACTGTGAAATAATTTGATGTTATTTTAAACAGTCTCATAAATATAGGTGTCATTATAGCCCCACTCCCGTTTATTGATAGTTCTTAATTATTGATAGTTGTACAGTTAGTGCCACTAGATGAATCGAGTTTCATTAATTTAGTTGGATTTTTCATTTCTATGTGGATTTTTCATTTCTTTCAAAACAAGTGGCTTTGTATTATTCTAACAGCGAGAGTTGCGAGACTCGCAAGAGTCTTGCATTTGGGCAACACTAATCGTAGCTGGTTACCCAGGAGAACGCTGCTGTATATTCATCATTTTTTTTTTTTTTATTAGTAGATATAATAAATTTAAAAAAAAATATAGTTATCATGTACAAAATAAGCTGATAATAATATATTACATTCTCAATATCTGTGTCATGAAATGTCAAATGTACGAGTTATCAAAAGTCGGATGTGATCTGTCAACGGATCCTCGCGTCCCCTGCGGCAGACTAGGGTACGACAGCAGTTATTCCCGGTCGAATAACATCCATTATACACGAAAAGAATATCTAATTTGATCCGACAATGTTTTGTTGAAATATATATACATTCTATTTTAATGTAGCCAACGTAATATTGCTATTTTTGTACAAAAGTTATAAATACTTATATATTTTTTAAATAACTAAGCTATAAATACTTACGTATTTTTTAAATAACCGTTGCTTATAACAACACGTATTTTTCGGCTAAAATAATAAAATCTTGGAATTATTAGTCGCGAAGTAAGATTGCCTGTGTTGAAAAAAAAAAAAATACCGGGTTCAATATTTTATTTTGAATGTTACAAAAATTTGTTTTGTTACTGCTACTGTTTTAATAAATTAAACTGCATAATTGCAACAGTATATTACTTTTACCTCCATTTGGTTACACTGCCTCGACAAAAGTCAAGGCCCAAAATTAAATCCATAAAGAAAGGAACAATACGGCCGGACTGTCCCACCTTCAATCCGACGAAACCTCGAGGAAACTAATAATGTTACCAGAACAAGGCTTGCAAGAAAGACAAATTCAAACAACAAGATTACTAAATTCTAACTTACGAAGTTGCGTTCTCTCATATAGTATGTAGACGTCATATAATATTGTGTTCTGTTATGAGAAATGAAAATATATCGTTGTAAGCATATGCTATTTCATGTTATGATAATTAATAACACCTTAATAGATACTGAATAATTATTTTACGAATATATAGTCTTTAAGTATTGCAACACATGCTGAGTGGTAGCGGCTACGAATACTACCAACCCATACTTAGCTCGTGGATGTCGTAAAAGACGACTAAGAGCCTTATAATGACCTGGGCCAACACCATCTGATGCCGTTTGATCAACAATTACATTCCCAATGAGGGTTGACGTCTGGCAGGCGGCCGGTCATAAAACTCTTGCAAATAACTTTTTCAATATGTACTATGAAAGAAGAGTGCATATCGTATCGACCCCAAGTAATTGGGATAAGAGTAGGAGAATGATGAGTATTGCAACACATGGCCTTTATTTATAATTTCAATCCTTTGTTGATAATCCTTTGCAAGCTTATATGATTTTTGCTTTTAGCATAAGTATACGAATGCTAATTGTGAGGATTCTTACCACTTAGCTCTTGTGGCCTTCACCACCTCTCTTACCCATGGCTATCGTTAAAGACTACTAAGGAATCAAATAGTCGCAAAACATCTCCGTCCGTGGCGACAGAGAAGCGGCAAACGACCGCGTAGACCCGCCCTACAGATACGTCTCGACGCCGTGCGGGTGGGTCACTGGAACGCGGTCTTTTTCTTCAGTGGCCCACCCGGCGGTCTACCCTCATGGGTATCCTCTCTAACACATCTAATCAGTGTGGTATATATTAGGTCAATTTCCCCCATTTTCTTGAGGAGGATCGAACCCAGTAGTAAGATATGCATAAGCTTGGTAATGATACTAATCCTAGGCTCCCTTCATTTGATTGTTGCTATAATGAAATATTGAGAAGCAGTTCGAAGTTTGGATATATATAATACTTAATGAAATTTGAAAGTTATATACGCTTATCCACCTCACTCCTTTAATAATACGACCTTTTGCATACAGCATAATTATGTAAGACGTTTATAGCTTATATTAGATTTTCAGAAATACATCCTTTTTTATTTTATTTTTCTTACAAAATCCTTTTATATATTGACGTCATCAAACAGTTTATCGCCATCCACTGCTAGACGTAGGCCTTCCCTATAAATGAGGAGATAGTGCCATAATCATCACGCCTGGCAAGTGGGTTGGCAATTGTAGTTAGGTGTTAACATATTACCTTGGCGAAGGCTGCTGGCCACTTTAATGAAATCCTTAGGCGATATTTACCACTCCCACGACTAAGCAAGCGGTAGCAGCAGTTGTATTCTTACCCTGTCGCCACGTGGGCAGCCTATTGGACACATAGGCCTACTCACACAGTTAGTGTTATAAGTTTCTCAGGACAATGCTGCTCTTCATTCTCCTGATGATTCCTCAGTCAGTTTTTACGATTCCTATGAAAAAGTACGGTGGGAACACGCATTGTATTCTTAAACCTTCACCACACATTTTTATCACTATTATTTCTTAAGTGAAATCTTCTTTAGCGGCGTTGCGCACTTTTTTGGGATGGGTAAAAAATGTTAAACTCGCATCAGGACACGTGATTTGCAAAATTCGTAAGACGGAGGGAGAGTAGACCTTAGGAGAGAAAGTAATAATATAATATGTGTATAATATAATATATGTATTTATTGTATGGTCACACCCATGCATACTACCTTTTGCACTCTTTTTATTTTTTGTATTTGTTTTCTTTATAGGATTAAGTTTTCACTTCTGTCAGCAGTTCTCGTGAGTGCTTTGTGTTTTTTATTTTATTTTATCGATATTGTAACAAGTTTGTAGACTTTGTGAGACGTCGGTTACGACTGGGCGTTGCGAAGGAGTCTCCCCCCCCGGGCTGGGGCTTATATGCTACGCTGACGACACGCTCGTCACAGCCCGCGGCAGGACACTGGAAGAGACGATGAGCCTGGCCACTCTCGGCACTGAGGAGATGGTCAGGCGTATCTAGGCGCTGGGGCTTAGGGTAGCCCTGGACGCCGACCACCGAAGACAAAGATCGGGTACCGGTGGTCCGCTCGCACGGCGAAGAGAGAGGATTTTACGGTGGGTCTATGGGGTCACGCGCCACTTTCTCCGTCACCCCGGACCGATTTGGCGGGGCGAGACGCACCCATAGCCCACCAATAAAAAAAAAAAAAAAAAAGGGTAGCCCTGGACAAGACAGAGGCGCTCCTGTTTCATGGGCGCCTCATAGGGCCGCCCATCGGCGTCTCAATCGTCGTCAACTCCGTCCTCATCAGTATCCAAGCCCATATGAAGTATTTGGGTCTGGTGCTCGACGGGAACTGGTGGTTTCGGGAGCATTTCCAAAGACTTGTTCCCCGGCTGGTCGGCGCGGCGTCCACCCTATCATGACTTATGCCGAACGTGGGCGAACCCAGTTTTGAAGGCCGACAGCTGTATGCGGGGGTGATCCGGTCAATGGCCATGTACGGCGCACCCATGTGGGAGATGTCTCTGGCCGTCCAACTCAGGGCTTTCCTGTGGCGCCCACAGAGAGCCATGCCGGCAGAGCCATCCGGGGGTACCGCACGGTGTCGACTACACCCCCATAGGACCTGGAGGTGGAGATGGTCTCTGATGTCTACCGGCGGGTTATCTTAATACAAAGAAAGAACTTTCTTTCTTTCTTCTACCTTAGTACGCGACGAGGGTGGCTTCCTATCGCTCAGCGAGATAGCCACCTGATGTGAGGACGCCCACCGGGACTTCATCGCCCGTTGGGTTACGCCGCTGGAGAGGTCTAGACACGGTGTTGTTACCGTTGAGGCCCTCCGGCCCGTACTGATAGAATGGATAGAGCGGCGGCACGGAGTCCTCTCTTTCCGGCTGGTGCAGGTCTCGTCGGGGCACGGTTCTTTCGGCAAGTACCTGCACACGGTCGCAAGGAGGGAATTGACTCCGTCCTGCCAACAGTGCGGCAGTGACGAGGACATGGCGCAGCATAGGTCTGTACGAGCTGGGACCGGCAGCGCTAGCGCAGACGCTGCCGGCTGTCGTGAAAGCGATAGTCGACAGCATCAGGAACTGGGACGCGAGGCAGTCATCTTGCAGAAGGAAGCGGCGGAACGAGTCCGGGAGGATTTCCTCGACTCGAGCCGCCGCCGGCACCCTGGGCGGCGCTGGCGCGAATATCTGCGCCTGATGCCGCCATAGCCGAGGCATCGGGTGATTGGACCGGGGACTAATCCGGTCACCCGAAGTGAGGCCACCGCGTGAGGATGATGCCTCGACGGCGAAAGCTGCCGGGGCATCGACTAGAGAGGAACCCGTGAGGGTAAACTGCCGGGCGGGCCACCGAAGACAAAGATCAGGTACCGGTGGCCCGCTCGCACAGCGAAGAGAGGTGCTTGCAGTGGGGTCCATGGGGTCGTGCGCCGCCTCTTCCGTCGCCCCGGACCGATTTGGCGGGCGCGACTACCTCCATAGTCCATCGCAAGTGAAAAAAAGTGATGTTTATCTGCTTGCATTTCTTAATTATCTTTTACCATCACCCACAGAATAAGAAATGTTTGTGACCATTCTATTTTTACTCTGTCACCACATAGATGGATATTATGTTTCAAAATACACAAAATACAAGCATATTATATTTTAAAATACGTAAGATACCAGATATAATAACCAGTTAACTTGTGGCCTTAATGGATTTTGTTCATGCCATGAATCTACGAACACGTAAAAGCTATTAATAGTACACTTACCAATGCTATCCATCCGTCGTCCTAAAAAAGCAAAGAACCGGAGTCGCTGGCTCGTCCTGCTAATTTTAATTAATCGTGAAAACAAGGAAGCCGGCGTGCTGCGTTGCGGAAGCATTTTTATAAAGGAATAACAATTTTCTTAGTAGAAACGAGACCGGTTAGAATAAATTAGAAAATATATTGCTACTTCGTAGAAAATAAAATAGTTTTATTATTGTAATGATAGCACTTGTTAATATATTCACGCTATTCTACTGCGCATGTGCGCCTTTGAAGAGAATATAGCCTACTATTATTCCGAGGTTTTCTTTCTTTTTTTTTTTATTGCCAGTGGTGGGTAACGAGCAAACAGCATACCTGATGGTAAATGATACTGCCGCTCATGGACCTTTGTAATACCAGGGCATAGCTAGGCTGCTGAAGAAAGCGCTTTTCTCAAAGCTCGTTTAAAGGACATGTCATAGCGCTCGTGAAACACAACAGCAGAAAGTTCATTCCAGATCATACACGTTCGTATAAACCCTGCTATGATGTCGAGGTACTGTGACAAAACAGTGACTGTGGTACCAATTCAAACGGTTCCTCAGAGCACTTCCCGTGAAAGAGCCTGTACAGTATACAGAGCGACCCAAAGGTCTCTCCAACAACTCTGCAAAGATGTTATCTGCTTACAATTGATTATCTTTTACAATATCCAAGTGACCTATAATCCTTTTAGTGTGCTAACTCTTGGGGCTGTATTGGGCATACCTACCCTATATATTCTTCGATAGATTCAACTTTGAACATAATAATAAAGTAAGGTTAAAAGTTTTCTAGAGATTCATTTGATTTTGTTAATTTAATTTATACCTATATTACTCTTTCATTGCTCAATTATTCAGCCGACCATCATTATTTTTTTATTATAGACGTTTTTACAGGGAAAAAAATCGACATATTATTTTTTTTTAAAAAGAGACCACCGTTCCCAAAGCCTAGAAAAGAAAGTTTTATCATCATGTAGCCATCGAAGTTAAGGCATCGGTTCCAATAGACAACTTATGGCACTCGACACGCTGCCCTTCTTCATCCTGGACATTTGGAGGAATTGTGGCCGAACCATACCTCACTAAAAAAAAATCTGGCATGCGGACTAACTGAATAAAATGTGTTAATCCAAAATTAATTCACAATCATTTGCTAGTACTCGCATAAAAAATTCTTTGCAAATTGAGCACTAGCTACATCGTGATTTTTTCGTCTTTAAATATATACCGTTATTTTATCATAATTTTTATTAGTTAAATAAATGTAGCAGATATACCCGCACCCGCCAACACTGATGTCAGTGAAGAATGGCGGCTACAGATCGTGTAAAGCCCAGCTGACCCCATCTCTCAGCCCCCACGTCCCACCTTAATTAAACTGAGCCAAAGTGCCACAATCGTCCTCAGACAACCTGGTATTTTATGCTACACGTTACTTACACGTAATCAAGATGTTTTTCTTAATTTCGCTTGAGAAACTTTGAGGATTGCCCTTTGTTTTAATGTGGGTGGTTTTCTTTATAATTAACTTGTTAGATTACTAGTAGACTTGAATAGAATTTCAAATTAGAAAATAAAAATACCGTAATGATGTATAACAAATTTTACGCCTTTTAATTAATTTTATGCTACCGTTTTTTTTTTCAATACGGCTGTCTATAGAATGGTCACATCCCGCTAAATACGTGCGAGCGTGCGGGACGACCCCATAGACACGCCCTACATGTACCTCTCTTCGCCGAGCGAACGGGCCACTAGAACCCGGTCTTTGTCTTCGGTGTAGTTTTATGCTACTCTAAAGTTAAATGCGTTTAATGCGAAAGTGGTAGGATGTAGGTACCGAGGGAGACCGAGACTAACCTACCTAGACCAGATCGGTCATGTACTGAAGGAAGGTGGAGTCAAGAGTCTCCGAAACCGGCGAGCGTGTATGAAGAGAATTATGAATGTTGAGGAAGCGAGTGAAGTATGCAGAGATAGAGTTCTCTGGCACTCTGTTCTCTCTGCCTACCCTGCAAGGGATATGTCGTAATGGTATGTATGTATGTGTAGTATTGAAATTGTAAAACTTAACTAAAAACCATACCGTGTGACTTTCTCTATCCCTACTTTTGTTTGTTGACGGATTATGATTTTTTGTACACGGCCTAAGCCGCTGTGACGCTAACGTCACACCATAGAATAACATAATACATTGGAAATAGAGAGGCCACTCTCGATTTTTTTTGTCGCCACTGATGTCAATGAAAGCGCCATCTATTACGCGACTCAATAATTATTTCCTACCCACACATGCGCAATCCGGACACACACACATACTTCTCACACACATACACATACTTCTTCTTCTTCTTCTTCGGAGACCGAGACTAACCTACCTAGACCAGATCGGTCATGTACTGAAGGAAGGTGGAGTCCAAGAGTCTTTGAAACCGGCGAGCGTGTATGAAGAGAATTATGAATGTCGAGGAAGCGAGTGAAGTATGCAGAGATAGAGTTCTCTGGCACTCTGTTCTCTCTGCCTACCCTGCAAGGGATATGGCGTGATGATATGTATGTATGTATGTATGTAAAGTTAAATGAAACATCTAATAAAAAGTTATAAATATTAAAAACCGATGTGAATATTTTATGCACCCAAAAGTCTAATAGGACGTCTGTCTAGTGCGATCATTTTTCCATAAGAGAATCATGTAAGCCTCCGAATATATATCATGAGTAAGATTTTATATTTCATCTAATCCTTTCTAATATTATAAATGCGAAATAAACTCTGTCTGTCTGTCTGTCGCTCTTTCACGCCATAACTACTGAACCGATCTAAATGAAATTTGGTACACTAGTCTAGAGCCTGATAAAGGACATAGGCTACTTTTTAATGCAAAAAAGGGGTTGTAAAGCGGGATGAAAAGATGTAAGGAAGTATCGCCATTTTTAAAGCCAGAACCTTGAAACTTATTTTTAGGCTATTGATTAGATACAAATAAATATGACATTAAAATTTTACATACACATACATACATATCATCACGCCATATCCCTTGCAGGGTAGGCAGAGAGAACAGAGTGCCAGAGAACTCTATCTTTGCATACTTCACTCGCTTCCTCAACATTCATAATTCTCTTCATACACGCTCGCCGGTTTCGAAGACTCTTGACTCCACCTTCCTTCAGTACATGACCGATCTGGTCTAGGTAGGTTAGTCTCGGTCTCCCTCGGTACCTACATCCTTCCACTTTCGCATTGTATATCTTCTTAACCAGGCGTTCGTTCGGCATTCTTTCCACATGTCCGAACCATCGGAGCATTCCCTTTCGCATCTTTACACCAATACTCTCTTTCATACCTACTCGCTCTCTTACGTCGTCGTTACGAATGCGGTCGGTCATTAAAATTTTAATTTTATTTTAAAATATAAATAGGGGATGAAATACTTTAGAAAAGTAACCTTTTACGCGAGCGAAGCCGCGAGCAGAAGCTAGTAATTAATATATAACTCTTGATACAATTTTTTGTGACGATAAAAATTATTTTTATTTTTACTATGTTGTCTTTATTATTTCAAAGTAACGAATATTTTTCAGTATGGTTAGTGAAAGTATTCCACTGTGATCATGATTTTGAACCACCTTTCAAGGGTTATGGTTTGACTATGTTTTGTTGATTATCATTTAACATGCTAAGTTTTTTATAAAATTTATTTATGAATAATAATGTGATAAGGATATGTTATAACTTAGATAAACCACCACTCTAATCACCTTTAAATAAATATATCATTAGATCAAAAAATATAACACGAAAATAATGTCCCATTATAAAATGTCATGGTCAAATGTTATAAGAAAAAAAAATATAAAAGCATGATGTCAACCCGCCTTGTACTAATAATAATATCCAATTTATAGGAAATGAATAGACCTATTTGGTTTACTTGGAATCATTAAAATAATTTGTAGCCTTTTGATCGTGAATTCTCATTACACTAATGGTATCGGTGAAATGAAATCGTGACTGTAACTCTAAACAAATTGTATTGCGTTTGTTAAATTTTAATCCCTACTAATAATAAAAAGGAGGTGTGACTTTGTTTGTTTGTCTGTTTGATAAGGCGCGAAGCCTTTAATATTCAACTACTAGTCTAAATTTGTACACACTTACCAGGGCACAGAAAAGGGAATAGAATATAGGCGCATTAATTTAGAAAGAAGTACTGTTTCCTGTTATAGAAAAAAAAAGTGTGTGCGTCAGCTCCGACGCACGACTGGAGTTTACTCCTTAAGTACGAGTATCAAAACAGGCGCAAAAAAAAAGCTCATTTGATTAAAAATAATATATATATATATATATATATATATATACAGTAGCGCTCAAAAGTATTTTGACAACAATAAATAGTTAAAATAAAAAAAAATAAAAACAATATAGAATTGAATCAAATTATTTATTAATAATAACGGCATGTTTTACAAATTGAAACACTTTTATTTTAGGAATTACTAAAGAATAAGAAAAAATAAATTTTTCTCTGATTCTTGTGGATCAAAAGTATTTTGACATTGAAAAAAAAATTTTTTTGAACTTATTTTTTAATATTTTTGACAATTAATAATTAGTATTTGGTTGCATATCCATTTGCCTTTAAGACAGCTTCACATCGTTTCGGAATTGAGTCTTCTAATTTTTGTAAATTATTGATGGGGATTTTGCTCCATTCCTGGTATAGAGCTTCATATAAAGTCGAGCAAATTTGAATAAATTCGACATCTCACGCGACGATCCAGCTGCTCCCAGAAATGTTCTAATGGGTTTAAATCAGCACTTTAGCTTAGCCCCTACAGTAGTTTGATTTTCTTGAGATCTATGAAGTAACTAACATGCTTAGATTTGCGTTTCGGGTCACTATCTTGCTGGAAGTACCAACCAGGAGGCATATTATCTCTAGCGTACGGTAGCATTTGCTTCTCCAATATCTCAGCATACTTAAAACGATCCATATCCATCCCATCTATCTTAAATGCGGGTCTAATTCCGTGACGAGAAAAACATCCCCAAACCATAACCACCATTACCACCTTCATGTTTCACTATGGGTGTTTGGTATCGAACATCATTTTTTTTTGTTTGTAGGACGTCGAACATATCGTATTCCATCAGATGACATCAAATTCATCACTCCACAACACCTTGGACCATTTTGAGCTAGTCCAAGATCTATGCAAGCATGTAGCAATACATAACGCAGTGCTTGTCCCAACATTACTGTATGGAAGCGAGAGTTGGGTATGCAGAAAAGAGTATGATAGTAAAATTAATGCGGTCGAAATGCGATCTCTGCGGAAAATCTGTGGAGTTAGGCTGACCGACCGCATTCGTAACGACGACGTAAGAGAGCGAGTAGGTATGAAAGAGAGTATTGGTGTAAAGATGCGAAAGGGAATGCTCCGATGGTTCGGACATGTGCAAAGAATGCCGAACGAACGCCTGGTTAAGAAGATATACAATGCGAAAGTGGAAGGATGTAGGTACCGAGGGAGACCGAGACTAACCTACCTAGACCAGATCGGTCATGTACTGAAGGAAGGTGGAGTCAAGAGTCTCCGAAACCGGCGAGCGTGTATGAAGAGAATTATGAATGTTGAGGAAGCGAGTGAAGTATGCAGAGATAGAGTTCTCTGGCACTCTGTTCTCTCTGCCTACCCTGCAAGGGATATGGCGTGATGATATGTATGTATGTATGTATCTATGCCGTTTTGCAAATTCGAGCCGCAGCTTCCTGTTCTTTTCAGAAATCAGAGGTTTCTTGGCCGGACGTAGTCCATGGAGTACCCGAAGTCTTTTAGCCTATGTTTTACAGTTGAAACACGTAAATTCACGTTATAGTACTCTGGCCGTTCATTTTTATTTGCAAAGCCGATTTTCGCACATCACTCGTCGTAACTTTCTTACTAAACGGTTTTCATGCGGAGTAGATTTTCGGAGACGACCACTATGGGGCTTATTTTATACTGTCTTACGTTTAGTATAAACCTTATTCCACGCACTAACTAGCTGCCGATACACATCAAACTTCCGAGCAACTTCTGCTTGCGGCTTTCTCCTTTTCACAGCAGTTATCACAGCATTTTGAAAATCACTTGAATATTCTTTTGTCGTAGGCATGTTAAATAGATAACAAGGATATTATGAAAATAAAAAATACTAGCTTAGGGCTAGCTTTGTCAACGAAAAATGAGAATGTAATATTTGTCAAAATACTATTGAGCTGAATATGAACACGTTTCTAAGAATATATGTAAAGAAAACAGACAAGTTACAACTTGTTTCCATTAATATTTGCAGGCTCATTGGAAGTATTAGTGTGGAATATTTTTTTTTTTTACCTAGGGGTACGCGACATTGAGATATTAACGGAAATATGCTTATCAAAATATTTTTGAGCGCTACTGTATATATATGTATATATATATACATATATATACATATATATATATATATATATTTACATTTATTAAAATTGTTCAGTGAAGTATTATCTCACGTCAGAAAGTGAAAGGTGCTCAGAATAGGTTGCGCACCAAAAACGTAACGAGGTCATTCGATCACTAGATTTTACTCCTCAAATTTTCTCATACCGGGCGCCTTATATGAAAATCGATTCTTAAGGAGTAAACTCCAAAAATATTGACTAATTCTTTATTAGTAGTAATCTATATAATATAATTTCTCACATTTCGGCTCCTATAAGGAGGAAGGAAAAAATGATACAAAAAAGCTAAAATAATAAAGGATAAGATGATACAAAATCAAAGAAGAACGAGTAGGAACTCTCCATTATAGCAAAACACTTGCAGTGTTTTGCTATAAATGTACGTACACAATAGTGGTAGGACCACGCTATTGACATTATTAGTGGTAAGACCACGCTGTTGACAGTTTTCTGTCTACAGCCGCGGGCCGGTCCGTCCTAGGTAGTACCACACTCTCGCAGAAGATCGACATCTGAGTAATGGCAATGTGCTATTGCGCTTCGTTCGGTGAGCGAAAGAGCCGGAAGCCCAACTGGGGTGGGTTTGGGAATGGTAATGGTAGGCAGCGGCCTAGCTATACACTTGGTATAGCAAAGGTCCATGGGCAGCAGTGACACTTACCATCAGGTGTGCTGCCTGCTCGTCTACCACCATAAGCAATAAAAAAAAACAAATATGATTAATGTTAGCAGAGGGCGTTAGAATCTCTCTTAATAAATTCACACAGAATTACCATTAGGTAATTCTGTACGTATTAGGCTAAGATCACATTTTTGGCCAAACAAATTATCGACCCCTAGCCATCATCATCATCATCTCAGCTCATATATGTCCCACTGTTGGGCTAGAGCCTCCTCCACATTGAGAGGGAAATTAACCTACTATACCACGCTGGTCAGACGTGTTGTTATAGGGTTTTGTTTCGAGTTTTCCTTCTCTTACATAAATGTTTTATGCGTTTTATATCCCTTAGTCGTCTAATACGATCACCCACGGGTAAGATAGGGGGTGGTGAATTGTATTCTTACTCCGTCACCATACGGAAACACCTAGCCATAACAGTTGACAATCCGATTTTTATACTACTAGTCCAAAAGGACAGTATTTTTTGTCAATCCATGTAAATAAGTTCAGCTTGTGTCTGAAATAAAAGAGTAATTAAATTCGTGAATGCGTCATGAATATTGAATAAGACCGCGTCCGTCGCATATTGATACTTCTCATTCCTAGTACTTTAATAATGGACACACAGTGAATAAGGTCCCTTTTGGCATTAATTAACATAATGTAAACTAAGTATATAGAATCATTGGTTGTTTTCATTACATCTTAGTTTTCTAATGTTTACTCGATTATTTACACATTTGAAATCAAACTAGTTTTACGGGTTCTATCGCGTTTGTATTTGATTTTTAACACTTTACAGCGTTCATAATCACGGGAGTCATCCCGTAACCATGAATTAAAAATCAAACACAAATGCGGTAGAATCCGTATAACTAATTTGATTTGAAACACCTTAGTTCCTGCGCCAACTCATTTTATTGCCTTGCAGGCTTACCTTTTTACAAAAAAAAACAATGCTGTTTTTCTTGTATGTGACTTAGTTGTTAACCGCAGATGGGTATGACAACTTTACTCGGACTCTGAGTGAGAGCTAAGGGCTCACAACCCGATAAAGTTAAACGGCCGCCAGGCACCCCCTGTTTGAATTGTCCGGTCACCCGACGTGAGGCCACCCCGTGAGGGCGACGCCTCGACGGCGAAAGCTGTCTGGGCGTCGACGAGAGAGGAACCCGAGAGGGTATATCGCTGGGCGGGCCACCGAAGACAAAGATCGGGTACCGGTGGTCCGCTCGCACGGCGAAGAGAGGTGTTTGCAGGGTGGGTCCATGGAGTTGCGCGCCGCCTCTTCCGTAGCCCCGGGCCGATTTGCCGGGACGCGACCACATCCATGGTCCCACCTTGCGAAAAAAAAAAAAAAAAAAAGGGCACCCTCTGTTTGGCCACCGAAGACAAAGATCGGGTACCGATGGCCCGCTCGCACGGCGAAGGAGGAGTTTGCATGGTAGGTCTATCGGGTCACGCGCCGCCTCTTCCGTCACCCCGGACCGATTTGGCGGGGCGAGCCGCATCCATAGTTCACTGCAAAAAAAAATGGCACCCCCTGTTTGGTACCGACCTTGGCTTGTAGGGTCGCAGGCAAAGTGTTTTTTCCCATATTTATCCCTATAACGCGACACGTTTAGAGCCTCGCGGGCTGTGTATGCCTCAATCTGGATGACCGTAATAATATCGTCGGGTCCGTCAATTATGAACGCGGTTAGCGGATCGCGGATATTTTTAATGGTGTGTAATTACACATCTTTACCACTATTGGCGGCAGAGTCGAAGTGGCGGCAAAAAACAATGCTCCTAAGGAACGAATCATTATATCGCGGTTTTATTTAAAAACCTACAGGTCAGGCCCACTGCTAAGCACGCAATAGTTGTCTTATCTGTAAGTCTCTTGCTGTATAAAGGATTTTCAACTACTATACATGCTGGCCACATGAGTTATCGTAGTGTTTCACATCGACTTCTCTTTCTCTTGCAGTCATTATATTAGCTTGCATCTCTTAATTGATTTTTACTATTATATATCTCGGGAAGGATGAAGTCCGTTGTATTCTTTCATCACCACATGGTGAAAACATAACAAACTTATAATTAACGGATACAATTAACACGCAGACTCAGAAGAATCATTTGTGGATTGCATAAATAACTGTCTTGTTTGGGGATTGAACCCACGATTGAAGATCGCTACTTAGACCACTATGCGATCATCTACACAGTCAAATACGTAATTCAAATTATACACTTGTATTAAGAAAATATCTTCTTCTCAAAAGAACGTACAATACTTTTACTTCACGTGAGAAAGGAAATGGTTTATTTAAACCGCTTACACCAAACAAAGTTTGGCTATAAAGTTTTTTTTAATTTTTCTTTTCCTAGCTTTTGTATTACCTAATTACGTCCGTCACAATACATGCGGTGGTTAATACTTGCAAAGTATTCTATATCATCATTATTGTAGTCTGTATACATCTTACTTTTGAGCTCACGTTTCCTCTACTATGGGACAAAATTAATCTACTATATATCACGCTGGCCACACGTATTGGTATAGGATTTTATTCCAAATTTTCCTTCTCACGCATCGATGTTATCAGGATATCATATGCCTGGCTGGCTATGGATGTCAAGGAAGCGGTACCACTGGCCGGCCCAACGGCGATGGATGGATTACGATGGGTTATGGGGCCACGCGCCGTGCGTCGCCACGGACGGAATGGACGGCGTGAGTCGAGACCATAGCCTGCCAAAATATATATATAAATATATGCCTGACGCATCTTTTACGACACCCACAGACAATAGAGGGGGTAGTGAATTGTATTCTTACTTCTAGGCGTTTTATAAATTAACATACAAATTACGCAGTCTGCAAAGATATAAGACTATATTGACTAGAAATACTAAATAACTAGGATGGATACACTTACTCATAAATAGAGAGAGTCCATTTCTCTACATGGGGGAGGTTTTTACCCAAAAGGAGGTCCATACAGATGAATTATAGGACATAATAATAATTCTAATTTGACATAACTAAATTAATAGACGAGGCATCGGGTGATCGGACCGGGGATTAGTCTGGTGGCTCGGAGTGAGACCATCGCGTGCGGACGACGCTCCGACGGCGAAAGCTGCCGGGGCGTCGACTCGAGAGGATACCTGCGAGGGTAGACCGCCGGGTGGGCCACCGAAGACAAAAAGCGGGTTCCGGTGGCCTACTCGTACGGCGTCGATAAGTAAGTAAGTAAGTTGTTGCGCAGGTCTACAGGGTAGCGCGCTGCTTCTTCGACCGCCCCTTCTTCCGCCGCCATGCACAGATTAAGGGGGTGTGACCACACCGTAGTCCGTCGCCAGAAAAAAGCATAAAAATCTTATTATTTGATTCATTATTAATTCATTATTTGACTATGTATACTTGTATGAACATCAAATGCTTTATTATTAATATTGACTATAAAAGCTTGTGTATTTTTCTTTTTAATCGTAGCCACCATACACCACAATCATAAATGGCAACTACTGCTTATGGTGCAACAGCAGCGGTACTAAAAGACTGACTGTCGTAACTGTAGGATTAAAAGGAATGGAATGAGAATCTCCGAGAATGTGATAACATTGATATCTACAGGTAGAAAGCTGTCGGCAATATGGCATCTAACTAATATTTAGATTATGTAGCTACGTCGTTATTCATTCCAATGAGAAATTGTACGAGCATATTATGACGAGAGCGGTATAGATCTGCGTATAGAGTTATACATGTTAAATAAATTATTAATTCATATAAATTATTATAAGTAATAAGGCTGTGTTTTATCACAGAACATATTACACATTGAAGGAAGAAGACTGTTAATTTTACATATAACTTTCTTAAGTCTCCGGATAAACACACATCAAGTAGAACGCATGACAGGCGTTTTAATTTGGGAATACAAGCCGTGTCGCTTGAAAACGAAATTCGCTTTCGTTTTGTTTTTCATATTTGTATACTATTTATTTGTATCTTTTTTTTTATTGCCTTTGACAGACGAACGAGCAGCCCACTTGCTCATTCATTTTCATAATTTCAGCTTTTGCCCATCTACCGCTTTTTTTTTTTTAGCAGTGGACTATGGACGTGGTCGCGCCCCGCCAAATCGGTCCGGGGCGGCGACGTGCGAGCGAGCCACTGGTACCCGATCTTTGTCTTCGGTGGCCCGCCCGGCGGTTTACCCTCGCGGGTTCCTCTCATGTCGACACCGCGACAGCTTTCGCCGTCGGGACGTCGCCGTCGGGACGTCGCCCTCACGCGGTGGCCTCACGTCGGCTGACCGGACAATTCCCCGCGTCCGATCACCCGAAGCCTCGGTTAGGGCGGCGTCAGGCGCAGATATTCGCGCCTGCGCCGCCCGGGTCACGGGAATCTTCCCGGACTCGTTCCGCCGCCTCCTTCTGCGAGATGACAGCCTCGCAGAAGGCGGCGACCGCGTCCCAGTTCCTGACGCTGTCGACCATCGCTTTCGCAACAGTCGGCATCGTCAGGTGGGCACCGATAACAGCGACGAGGTTACGGCGCTGCCCGTCCCAGCTCGGACATACCTCGAGCGTATGTTACGCCGTGTCCTCGTCACTACTGTAATGGTAGCAGGACGGAGGCCACTCCCTCCACGCGACCGTGTGCAGGTACAAGCCGAAGCAATCGTGCCCCGACAATACCTGCACCAGCCGGAAGGAGAGGACTTCGTGCCGCCGCTTCATCTACTTCATCAGTATGGGCCGGAGGGCCTCAACGGTAACAACACCGTGTCTAGGCCTCTCCAGCCGCGTAACCCAACGGGCGATAACGTCTCGGCGGGCATCCTCGCGCCAGGTGGCTATCTCGCTAGACGATGGGGAGCCACCCTTGTCGCGCACTGAGGTTACCCGCCGGTAGAGGTCGGAGAGCATCTCCGCCTCTAAGTCCCACGGGGGTGTCCCGGGCAATAGGCATGCCGCCTCGGTTGACACCGTGCGGTATCTGCGGATGGCTCTGACCGCCAAGGCTCTCTGTGGGCGCCACAGAAAAGCCCTGAGCTGGACGGTCAGAGACCTCGCCCACACGGGTGCGCCGTACATGACCATTGAGCAGATCACCCCCGCTTACAGCCATCGGTCCTCGAAGCTGGGTCCGCCCATGTTCGGCATGAGCCGCGATAGGCCGGACGCCGCGCCGACCAGCCGGGGAGCAATCCTGCGGAAATGCTCCCGGAACCACCAACGCCCGTCGAGCACCAGACCCAAATACTTCATATGGGCCTGGATACTGATGTGGATGGAGTTGACGACTAACGAGGCGCCGATAGGCAGCCTTACACGGGGCCCATGGCATAGAAGGGCCTCCGTCTTATTTAGGGCCACCCTAAGCCCCAGCGCCTCGATTCGCCTGACCATCTCCTCGGTGCCGAGAGTGGCCAGGCTCGCCGCCTCTTCTTGCCCATCTACTGCTCAATGTAAGCATTTATTTTTGTGAGGTGTGTTACGGTCGTCTCGCTCCTCGCATCACTCCGTCCGGGGCGCCAGAGGGGCGCAAGCACGCACACCCGTAACCCACCCGTGAACCTCGCCTTCGTCGTTGGACAGGCCACCTGAGCAGCGTGAACTTGTCGTCAGTGGCCGGCCCGACGGGTACCCCCTGAGGGGTACCCTCTTCTAGAGCGAAATCCCCTCCCTCGAGGAGGACGTCGGTCTTTTCCTCGCGGTCAGCCTCTCGGCGTGTGAGCCTCTCGGCAGCCTCCTTCTGCGAGACTACTGCCTCGCAGAAGGCTGCGACCGCGTCCCAGTTCCTGACGCTGTCGAGCGTGACCCTGGCGATGGTCGGCAGCGTCAGGTCGGCACCGATAATTGCGACGAGTTCACGGCGCTGCTCTGCCCAAGCGTCACAAGCCTCGAGCGTATGCTGCGACGTATCCTCGTCGCAGTCGCAGTGTTGGCAGGACGGTGTACTCTCCCCCTAACGACCGTGTGCAGGTATTTGGCGAAGCATCTATGCCCCGTCAAAACCTGCAGCAGTCGGAAGAAGAACACCCCGTGCCGCCGTTCCAACCACCGCATCAGCACCGGCCGGAAGGCTCCCACGGTCCACACACCGAACCGAGGCCTCTCCAGCCGGACTGCCCAACGGGCAATGACGTCTTGGCGGGTGTCGACGTGCCAAGCGGTGAGCTCCCTCAATGAGACCACACCGCCCTCCGTTCGCACCCTCGACACCCACTGATACAAATCGGCGAGCATTGCCGCCTCCAGGTCCCACGGGGGAGTCCCGGCCAACAGGCACGCTGCCTCCGTCGCTACCGTGCGGTACCCGCGAATGGCCCCAACCGCCATGGCCCCAACCGCCATGGCCCTCTGTAGTCGCCACAGAAGAACCTTGAGTCAGACGGTCAGGGACCCCGCCCACACCGGTGCGCCGTACAGGGCCATCGATCGGACCTCAACGTAAGCCTGCCTCATAATTGACACTCATATGAAGATATAGTATCGTAATCGCCACATTTTGGGGGCTGGTTAGCGATCGCTATTATATTACCCATGAGAGAGCTGATCTCCGCTCTCCCGTTGAGCCCTTAGACGATTTTTACAAGTAGAAAGGCTTTTTACCACATTTGTATTCTTATCCGGTTAACACACAGGCAATCGGCTCTCTTGCTCACTGAAC
Organism: Lymantria monacha; assembly: GCA_905163515.2. Lineage (NCBI taxonomy): Eukaryota > Metazoa > Arthropoda > Insecta > Lepidoptera > Erebidae > Lymantria > Lymantria monacha. The sequence continues at coordinate 16,369,997 of LR991096.1, forward strand.
GAAACGCAGCAATAAATTGCTATTACTTAAACGTCAATTTTCTGCGGTCATTTATGACTTCAGATAGAAAACGGTCAGCAGCTTCTACATACTAAGTACCTTCGTAAATTGTATGGATAGAGTTACTATATGGTTCAATAAGTATTTTTCTTTAATTCTTTATTTCTTCTTTGAGAGTTTAAAAATTTAAAATGTAATATATTTTAATGGCTGTCATTCCTTTATTTCCAACTAGTTTCTGCCCGCGGCTTCGCCCGCGTAAAAGGTTACTTTCCTAAAGTTTTTCATCTCCTATTTTTATTTATATACCCATTAAGGGTATTTTTTTTTACAAAATTTTAATGTCATATTTATTTATATCTAATCAATAGCCTAAAAATAAGTTTCAAGCTTCTGGCTTCAAAAGTGACGATAATTCCTTACAACTTTTCATCCCCCTTTACAACCGTTTTTTGCATTAATAAGTAGCCTATGTCCTTTATCAGGCTCTAGACTATCTGTGTACCAAATTTCATTTAGATCGGTTCAGCAGTTTTGTCGTAAAAGAGCGACAGACAGACAGACAGAGTTACTTTCGCATTTATAATATTAGTAAGGATAATTCTTTTCCTTTTCACATCTCCCATTACTTACATTGATACATATATATCAATTTAAGGTATGTGGGGAAATAAGTATCCTATTTACCTACATACCTTGATTGATATAATTTATTATACTAGGCAAGACAAGGCCTTACTTGATATACTAGGCAAACTATCTGGCGTAAGTTTCATTTTGAATTTTCCATGTGTTACATGACACCTAATATATTTTAAATAAATAATACACATTATTTAGTTTATAGGCATCTCGGCGCATATCTGTCCCGCTGTTGGGTTCAAGTCTTATTCCCAAGGAGGGTTGACGTCTGGCAGGCGGCCGGTCATAAAACTGTTGCCAATAACTTTTACAATATGTACTATGAAAGAAGGATACATATTGTATCGACCCCAAGTTATTGGGATAGGAGTAGTAGAATGATGATGTTGAGTTCAAGTCTTCTATATTGACGTACTGTACCACGCTTGTTAGACGGGTTGGTATTGAATTTTATTTCGAGTTTTTCGTATCTTACAGTGATATTATCACCTTGGGTCACTTATTCGTGAGAAAAGGTGTGGCGAATTGTATTCTTACTCCATCAGCACATGGAAAATTTTCATAAATTATACAAAAAATATGCAATGCAATATATACAAACTCCTTATTCGGTAGCTTATGTATACGAAATAATTGTAATATTATAAATCTGAGTTCATTCAGACTTTCATGTATTTTCGAAGTTCTATTTGGGTAATTACAGCAGGAAGCTCGAAGTCTTAAACTGTGACCAATTGCTGGCAATATTCTTCTTAATCCTTTTTGCATACAATTAAAGATTATGGGCCTAGTTGTGATTCTATTTTCACCATATTTTATCCATATGCAAAGTAATAATTGCAAAAAAGTAATATCCTATATGCAAAGCAATAAATACCAAGCGACATGTTAATGAAAAGACAGAGACGTTCATGATCAGTTGGCGCATTTTTTTTGCTAATTTCAATAATGTATATAACTAAATATCGCTTTTATTCATTACTAGCTATCCTCTTCTCACTGCCCTCCTTTCCGGAAAAGTAATCACCAACATATCATATACTAAAACCAACTCTAAAACACGCTTCATCTTATGTTATAAGTATTATTACGATCGGTTCAGTAATTTTCGTAGTATAACCGGACAAAAAAACTGGTTCTCCATTTATTAGTATAGATTTCATTATTTATATTATTTACTGAAAAATAAACAAATTGTAATATAAACTGATTGTAAAAAATGTTATATTCATCAACAAATTGTAAATAATATTATATTCATAAACACTGTATATTTTTTTTGAGACAACTTTTATCGGATAATTGAAAAAGCAGCCCAGACACAACTTGTATTACGTTTAGTATAACCACGTATGTACAACGTGACCGCACGTTTGGGCCGTAGCCGCCCAATGAACTACTAACATACTTAATGATAATGAGGCGGCCGGGCCTATCATTCGTTATCTGAAGAGTCCCAATAATCACTGAACGTGTCAACAATAATAATAATCTGTGCTATATAACAAAGTAAATTGCACGGGCTATCTTCTGATTATACCCGACAAGTAGACTGTGCCTTCAAACTGCGGTCTAGGCCGGTATCCTTTTAAGGATACCTATGGCATCCTATGTCAGTATAATGTAAGCGAAATACGCCCTTAAAAACATTACAATAAAATAGGCACAGCGCAATGTGTATATATATAAAAATTAATCGGATTATATCATCATCTCAGCTCATATATTGCCCACTGTTGGGCTCGAACCTCCTCCATAATGCGAGGTAAATTGAGCCACTATACCACGTTATTCAGACGTGTTGGTATAGAATTTTGTTTCGAGATTTTCTTCTCTTACATAGATGTTACATGAGTTTTATATCCCTTGATCGTCTCTCACAATCCACCCACGGGTATGATATGGAGGTGGTGAATTATATTCTTACTCCGTCACCACACGGAAAATCGAATTCTATAATATCTCGTTCAGCTCAATTTCTTTTTGGTTTTATTCCCATAAATATTATATAGAAATTAATACAAATATTATAAAACATTTTTGAGTTTAAACAGATGTCTTATCTATATTTCTATTTTGTAATGAATCTGTATTTCATCGTCAGTGTTTACAGCAAACTGAACATATTTTTTTTGTTCACAGTGAGACGTGTTGCACCGCAGTTTTCAATACCGCCCCCTCCAAAATCAGAAGTGATGTTAGGTGGGAATATTACACTCAAATGCGTTGCCTTCGGTTCACCTATGCCTACTGTCAAATGGAGAAAAGGTAAGATCAAATTATTTACTAGCAGTTTGTATTTGTATCTGTAATCACAAACCCATTTCTTAAGCCTAATTCTTTACTAAAAAAATTGAAATGATATTTAAATAAATCCTTTTTTGAAATGGAGCTAGCGAAGTCAAGGCATCGGTACCAGGGCTCAGCCCAATGGCGATGAGCAGAGAATACGGTAGGTTATAGAGCCGCAGCAGTAGGGCGGGGTGTGTCCAAACCGTGAATGCCAAAAAGCTATATCTCGTTGGGCAGATATTACCTGTGAAAAATCACCTTAACATATGTATTACAATGCCACTTAATAGCTAATAATAAAATAATAACGTTTTTAATAGGCGCAACAAAATGGCTGACACCTGAAGATAATCCTCCGCTTGGTCTCAACACCCTCAAACTTGAGGACATAAAGGAATCTGCCAATTATACGTGTGAAGCGACCAGCGCGCTCGGAGTCATTGAAGCAGTAGCCGAAGTTAAAGTACAATGTAAGTTTAAGTTCACCCAAAATAATTTAATTCATATTTGAGTTGTATAAATACTAATCTTCGTTTTCTAAGTTTCTTTATCTTTTCTAAAAAAATCTGTGAGATTAATAGTCTTACATCGCCACTTCACAAATCTATTTGATTATAACAATCTCTCATCATTCTCCTACTCTTATGCCAATTACTCGGGGTCGATACAGTATGTACTCTTCTTTCATAGTACATATTGCAAAAGTTATTGGCAATAGTTTTATGACCGGCCGCCTGCCAGACGTCAACACTCCTTAGTAATGTAATTGTTGACGAAACAGCATCAGATTGGAGTTGGCCCAGGACGTTATAAGGCTCTTAGTCGTCTTTTACGACATCCTCGAGCAAAGTAAGGATTGGTAGTATTCGTAGCCGCTACCACATAGCTTTAATTATAACAATCTCTATGGTGCAATAATAAAGTATAAACATCAATTTAATTAAAAACATAATTAATATTTTATTCGAATCACCTCAATTTCCTATTATACACCAATTAATCCGAGCGATTTCACCGAAGCGACCGAGTTGACTAGATGAGTGACTGAATCAAATTACACTCATAATTTCTTGTGATAACTGTTGCAAATTTATGGTAATAACTTCGCCGAGGTGGAAAGAGGGATTTACGAAAATCAATTTGATAAATTGCGGCAGGCAGAGAAGACATCCATTATGAATTAGTGCTATAATTCATAATTGAAAGGGTTAGAAAGTTGCGCGGGAGCTGGGAGACAAAACGAATGTCAGCTTGATTAATGATTAATTGTTGTAAATCATGACAACATTTTCCTTATTTTGTAGAGATTAAGTCATTCATTGCATTCAATACATTAATAATATACTATTTCAAATCTGTACAAGCCTTTTTGGTAGATTATCCCTCCAAGATGCTTGAGGGTAGGTAGGATACTAGAGCAGCCATCACTCGATGGCTGCTCTAGTAATTAACTCATGATCGAGTGCTGTTTATGGAATCCGGTCCAGCCATGGTCTTTTATATTGTATTTGACTATTTGGTTCGTAGGGCATCACACTGGAGCTGATTCTTACTAAGCATGTTGTACTATATTTTTTTTAAACAATCAGTAAACAAATAACAATAGACAAACCCGCTGAGTTTCTTGCCGGATGTTTTCAGTAGCGGTCTCATTCCGATCCGGTGGTAGTTTATTGGGTTAATTTAAAATGTTAAAACTGACAATCGCAGGGTTTATGCATAATAAATGAATTTGAATTTACTAAAATAATTTAGAAAGCATTTATTCTTTTATATTATACAAAAAAACTTTTAGCAATTCTTTTCAATGTATTAAATTTAATCGAAAGTTTTGTTATAGAGATTTGCTGCCAGTGAATCTTGTACTAACTACGTTTAACTATGGAGCTATGATTGATAAACTTGTTTGATGTCCCATTGTGGCCATAAATGCTCTAAATTATCAGAAGTATAACTAAAATCAATAAAATGCGTAAAAATCGTTTCATTTCTTTTTTGTTCTGTTTTTTTTTTTGTATATTGTCTATATATTGACTGTATTTCGATCATTTGCCGTGACACAATATTTTTAATTAGGTACTAGCGAAGTTGTCTTTGTTGACCAACAATGAATTTTAATATTTTTTAACATTAATTTTTGTATTTTTCATAAACATAGTTCTCATCTAGGTTTATGGAAAATAATTGATAATTACAAAGAAAAGACTATAAATATATATTTTTTTAAATCACAATGAGTTTGCACACAAAATTTTGTTAAATAAAATATTAAACGTAAAATTATAAAAATTAGTTAAACTTTAGTCGCAAATGCAGAAGCGGAAACTAGCGAATAATTTGTGTTTTGCGGGAATTATAAATATTTACCATTATCGCTCTGTTGCTAGCAGTTTTACATTTTATAAACTGTAACATTATAGCAGAAAAGTTTAGTCTACCGACTAAACTCGAAAAGATTTTTCAAAAACGGCAATCGAAAGCAAAAAAATCTATTGCAGTACTAAAAATACAATATATCACTAGTCTCCTCCTACTCGCGATTACCATAAGGACAGATTTAGGGAACAATAGAAGAAAAGACAACATTTTTCTGAGAAAGCTAAAAAGATGAAATTTTTAACTGTTGCTATTGATGTTTAATTTACCTACATTTTAATATTATTTCATTTTAATATATCTTTTTCAGGATAGATACAACTTATAGTAGAGAAAAGTATTCCTCATTTGTGGGCAAATTAGTCTAGTATACCAAATTGGCCATGCGTGACATAAGGTTTAATTTCCAATAAACCTTCTTTTGCAGTGATTTTATATCTTACTAGTCTCACAGGAATGTTTTTTATTGAAACGTTACTCTTTTATTCTACCAACATATAAACGCACGAATAAAAAACATTTGCTTGCAAACCGTAGACAAAAATTTCAGTACTAACTAAACTGATTTGCGTGTGTCATTAATTAATTTTGCTTGGGAACGTTCATTACTGTTTTATAACTATGTGCTATATTAGCAAGGTAATATTTTAGCATATCACATAAACCTTGCAAGTAATAGTGGTATATTTACGTTCATAAAAGTAAAAATATACGTGTGTGTGAAGGCTTACTTCAGAAATTATTCATCGCTGTTTTTTATACTAATAACTTTTTAGGCGCATTAGAAGTTTTTGGTTGAGTAAAAACATCAATGTCGTTTTATTGCTGTATTAATTTCGTTGTATTTTTGAATTCTACGTGCTTTGCGCAGCACGTCATGTTTTGATTAATATATGTATCAATAAATAGATATATTAATATATAATTGCTGATAAATGTATGTATCTGATAAAATGAAAATTCGAAAATTAGATATTTTTTTGAAGTCTAAATTATATTTTGTGAATTATATTGTTTCATCATTGATATCGCGGCAGGCTTTTTACACATACAATGAATGCACTCACACCCAAACTTGAAATAAGTATTTGTGAGTAGCACTAAAATCTAACCCAGTTTCCCCAGAGTTTATTATTTAGACGGCTCGATTCTTCATATGTAGGTGGCATATTTATTACAAAATGTATATTGTATTAACAGCATTGCCGGGCCCGCCGACGGAGGTGCGACCATCAGAGATCACTGCAACCACCGTGAGACTAACATGGACCTACATTGGAGTGGAAGAACCGCAGTATTACGTCATACAGTACAAGCCTAAATATGCCAACCAGGTATCATAAATACTGACCTGCATTTACATCTATCCAGAAGATATTTGTATATCTTATATTAATTAACATGATTAAATCTTAAGGGAATTATTATTAAGAAGACTCTAAAGTAAGAAATAATACCTTTTAAGTCTAACCATTATAGATCGCGCAAAGAATAGCTTTGCTTGGTAAATCCAACCCATGACTGATAAGTGCAGTCAATAATCGAATTAAGGACTGAACTATTAATATGCCACAAGATCTCAATTTTATATTCATGAGGCACAGTACTTATTTCTAAAGTTAACCATTTTTCATATAAGAATACACAGTACATGATATATTATTAAGTGTGGGATAATGTCATAAAAATATAGCATATTAAGTTCATCTTTTTCTCAGCTCATATACGTCCCACTGCTGGGCTCGAATCCTCCATACTAGAGGGAAAATTGATGTATTATATCACGGTGGTCAGACAATACGTCTGACGTATAGGATTTTATTTTATTTTTTTTTCTCTTCATTATAAATTATTCAATATTTATCTTCAAAACACTGCCAAAAAAAATGTCACTTAGTGAACTAAGTGACATTTTTTTTGTAATTATAAATTAAATATTACAAACAGGCATTCAGTGAAATCTCCGGAGTGATCACACAATATTACTCGGTAACAAATCTGTCACCCTACACTGAGTATGAGATGTACGTCATAGCTGTGAACAACATAGGACGCGGACCACCTTCAGCACCAGCAGTCATCACTACAGGAGAAACCGGTATGTACATGCTTAACAATTAGATGAATACAATATTAGCTAATATGTTTTGTTTTGATTTTAAAATATTTAAATAACCGAACTAAGTAATAGTTTTCAAATTAATTTAACACAAGATAAACTCGAACATAATTAATTTCACATAATAAGGATTACTTCTAAATTATAAGTTCGGGATGCATATTTAATCACTACTTTCGTTCAACGCCAAAGGCAATTGTGAAGTTTAGTTTCTAACAATTACCGTGTCTTAGAGGTGAAGAATGAACCGTGGACTCGTTTATCTTACGTTTATCTTTATTATACAATACTAATTCTCCATAACATCTGAAGACAATTTCGTTGACGACAACTGTTTATTTCTGCTAAGTATGTGTATGTGGGATTTAAATTTTATAACTTAAAATTTTTAGTAATTGATTATTGTTTTTGAACGGAATGAAAGGTGTTGAACGAATGCTGTGTGAAAGGGAAGAATGTATGTCTTGTCTCTCTCTCTCTAACGACGCCGCCATTCCGAGAACACGGTTGAAATTGTGCTCTGTACAAATTAAGAAAATAAAAATAGTTAAAGTACGAATTTAGTGTTTTGTTTAGACCCACGCCTACATGTATAATAAACTCTACTACTATGTTTTACTTTAGAGTATCTTTGCCCAGTAAAGTACCTGATTTCAAATCTGAATTGAGCGCCGTAAACTACCTAGTAATATTTGAAATAAATATATAGCAAATGTGTAATACTCGCGTAAACATTAGGAGTCATTACCTAGTAATAGTTCATTTATCACCCAAACAGTGGAAACACATTAAACTATGCTTATTCAAAGATTGATTCTGTAGACTTCTGTCTTCTGTAACACGTCGATAACTGAAAGGCACGCTTAACTGTTTATTTTCTAGCAGTAATAGGCTAATAAAAACAATTCGAACTGCTGTAATTAATTTGTAATTATTATAAATATTCTTCTCAGCCGATATACGCATCCCCGCTCAAGCGCATGAGTTGGAATAAGGTTATACTGGTTTTATTTCAAGTGTAAGGTACACTTAAAATAACTTTCAAAAATATATTTTATGAAACATTAATTAGTTTCTAAACCTATGAGCAATCCTACTCAATGCCCTGTAACGATAGGATTGATTTAAATTAGATATACTTAAACGATTTTTCTTATCCCCTTATATATATATATATATATATATCCCCTTAATATTAATGATTATAATAAAATCTATACACAATGTAACGATTAATATATATATATATATATATATATATATATATATATATATATATATAGTTATAATAATAATCAGATTAATATAAATAAATACAAAACCGTTTACTCTATGACTGAATTTAAATGATTTCTAACTCTAGAATTCATATAGATTAAAATCAATTCAATGATATGTTTACAATGATAATACGTTGACCTTGTTCTTAGTTTTGTTTCATTAACATCTCTTTTCAATTCTTTTACTTTTCAAACAGATTCATAAATATACTGTTATATTAATAGAATCGATAGTATAGACATAGAAGGAGTCAATGTTTCTATATTCGTATTAAGTATTATTTTCTCTTATCTAACATTTCGCCAAGGAATCAAGCTATATTTTTTTAATAGTTTAATCTTTAAAATTTCCTAAACAAGATTTTAAACTAACATAAAATAATGCTATCTCTATAATATTTTACGCCTATGTGTAATAGGTAACTAAAACCATCTACGCATTTTCCCATATGCTTGTTATCATTTAATTTTCTCTCTCGCTTTCAATTCTGTGATGTCTAAAATTAATTTTACTTGCTTGGAAATAGATAAATAAATTTCTTTTACTTTACTCGCTCTCAACTCTCAGTTTTAAGATATTTTCTTTGAACGTTTTTACATGTCTACGCGTATACTCGTAACGCGATGTACTACATTCGCCGATGCTTCATGTAAGTTTGCTTCAGGTTTATCATTGTCTTGTATTTCTTTTGCACTTTTATCTTCTGTTATAGAATGGCGTAGTGCGTATTATTTTTCTTTTAATCACGCACCATTTCGTTATTATTTTGTTATTATTTTTTTAAACTTAGGTTTAATATATTTGACCAATTCTTAATATGAAACACATTTCCGCAAATTTCTTTGATGGCACCTTTGTGTTAATATATGTGATGTTAGTACTTATTTTCTGATATTTAACGTTATTGCTCTATTTTCATGCTCTCTTCCAGGGGATGCATATGCAGGTGCCAGTAAGTATACATTGTTAAGTATATTATATACACTATTTTGTGAACCTAAAATTCTTAACTGTGTACGTTGACAGCATGAAATAGTTGGTTTACTCGTAAACTTGAAATGTTTTACATTCTAACTGGTGGGTGTAGCTAATTCGCTTATCCAAAAAGTTAAAATGCATGTAGGTACATATAATAAACTGTTGTAACTAGTGTCCGTATGTTAACTTGTTATTACATTACTCAAAAACTACAGAAAGGGTTTTTACGACATTTTGTAGTAATATTTGGTAGTGATATTTTTGTTAGGAAGTGGAGTAAAACTTTAGATAAATTTAGACTCTTCCAAAGCATGAAATTGTAAGTAAATAGAAGCCTATATATTATTTAAACATTTTAAATGATATTCGCTGTGTGGTAGAGGCTACGAATACTACTAACTCTTCCACCTGATGGCGTTTGATCAACAATGACATTCCCATGGAGGATTGACGGCAGGCAGGCGGCCAGTCATAAATTGCCAATAACTTTGCAATATGTACGAGTACATATTGCGTCAATCCCAAGTAATTGGGATTAAGAGCAGGAGAATGATGAATGATGAAGTGGTAATCATCTTTTTTTTTTTTTTTTTTTTTTTTATTGGTGGGCTATGGGTGCGTCTCGCCCCGCTGAATCGGTCCGGGGTGACGGAAAGGCGGCGCGTGACCCCATAGACCCACCGTAAAACCTTCTCTCTTCGCCGTGCGAGCGGACCACCGGTACTCGATTTTAACTTCGGTGGCCCGCCCGGCGGTTTACCCTCGCGGGTTCCTCTCGTCGACGCCCCGACAGATTACGCCGTCGGGGCGTCGCCCTCACGCGGTGGCCTCACGTCGGGTGACCGGACAATTCCCCGGTCCGATCACCCGAGGCCTCGGTTAGGGCGGCATCAGGCGCAGGTATTCGCGCCTGCGCCGCCCCGGCCGCTGACGGCGGCCCGGGTCGCGGGATTCCTCCCGGACTCGTTCCGCCGCCTCCTTCTGCGAGATGACAGCCTCGCAGAAGGCGGCGACCGCGTCCCAGTTCCTGACGCTGTCGACCATCGCTCTCGCGACAGCCGGCAGCGTCAGGTCGGCACCGATAACAGCGACGAGGTCACGGCGCTGCCGGTCAAAGCCCGGACACGCCTCCAGCGTGTGTTGCGCCGTGTCCTCGTCACTGCTGCAATGGTGGCAGAACGAAGTCCACTCCCTACACGCGACCGTGTGCAGGTAAAAGCCGAAGCATCCGTGCCCCGACAACACCTGCACCAGTCGAAAGGAGAGGACTCCGTGCCGCCGCTCCATCCACTCCATCAATACGGGCCGGAGAGCCTCGACGGTGACGACACCGTGTCTAGGCCTCTCCAGCCGCGTAGCCCAGCGGGCGATGACGTCTCGGCGGGCGTCCTCGCGCCAGGTGGCTATCTCGCTCAGCGATGGGGAGCCACCTTCGTCGCGCAGTGAGGTCACCCGCCGGTAGAGGTCGGAGAGCATCTCCGCCTCTAGGTCCCACGGGGGTGTCCCGGCCAGTAGGCATGCCGCCTCGGTCGATACCGTGCGGTACCCGCGAATGGCTCTGACCGCCATGACTCTCTGGGGTCTCCACAGAACAGCCCTGAGCTGGACGTTCAGAGCCCTCGCCCACACGGGTGCGCCGTACATGGCCATAGAACGGATCACCCCCGCATACAGCCGTCGGCCCTCGAAGCTGGGTCCGCCCACGTTCGGCATGAGCCGCGAAAGGGCGGACGCCGCGCCGACCAACCGGGGAGCAATTCGGCGAAAATGCTCCCGGAACCACCATCGCCCGTCGAGCACCAGACCCAAGTACTTCATATGGGCCTGGATGCTGATGTGGACGGAGTTGACGACTAGCGAGACGCCGATTGGCGGCCTTACGCGTGGCCCATGGAACAATAGGGCCTCCGTCTTATTTAGGGCCACCCTGAGCCCCAGCGCCTCGATTCGCCCGACCATCTCCTCGGTGCCGAGAGTGGCCAGGCTCGCCGCCTCTTCGAGTGTCCTGCCCCGGGCTGTGACGAGCGTATCGTCAGCGTAGCATATCACGCTCAGCCCGGGGGGGAGACTCCCTCTCAACGCCCAGTCGTACCCGATGTCCCACAGAGTCGGCCCCAGAACCGACCCCTGTGGAACGCCGCACGACATGGACGTCCGCACAATGTCCCCTGCGGGACTCGCACAGAGGACACTGCGCCCCTCCAAATAGTCCGCCACCAGCCGCCTCAGGTACAAGGGCACCCCATGAAATCGGAGCGCCTCCCTGATGCAGCTAAATGGCAGACTATTGAATGCGTTGGCGATGTCCAGCGACACCGCCAACAGCACTCCCCCGCCGGTGAAAGTGGTAATCATCTCTCATGGACTTCAACAATTACTAAGATGTTGCCTACCATACGCTTCTTATTGATTCTTTTGTTAGTTTTACGCCAAGGTGTTTCACAACTGGTTAACAGTGATGTCTACCAGGTAGATCCAGAAACTAGCACCAATTTTCTTAAATAGGTTCCTATTTAAGCATTAAGAGAGTAAAAGTTCATTAAGTGCAAATCCCTTAATGAACTTTTACTCTTTTACTTCACTACAAGATCTATCACATCACTTGAATCTCCAAAAACGATTTCATATTCTTATTCTTTATGACCTTCGGCGATTTTATGCTAATACACGAGTAACATCATAACACGCTATTAATGAAAATGCTACAAGAAATTTCACAAAATGTCATCATATCGAAAACCATACCATAGTGATGCCACATAGATATCGTAACGTTTCCGTGTTACGTATTTCCGTGGCTACATCAAGTACGGGTGATCGTCATTCTAGATATGCTGTGGGCCTTATTGTCAATATATGTATACACCCATCACAGATTATGCATCATAGCTCTTCACCCTTATTGTGCAAAGCCATTCAGCGACTTCATAATTGGAAATCGCTTAATTACTATTGTAACAAAAAAAATAGTTAAAGACACAGATGAACGTTAAAAACTAAAAACTTAACAAACGAAACATAAATAGTTATCAAAAAAATGCATAAGATTCTGTTTTCTATCAAATTTCGGAATAACTTTTCTGGAAACAAGTTTCTATAAATCAAACCATCAAACCATCTTTCAACTTTCTATAAATCAAACCATCGCTTAATTTTTTAGATTGTTCAACCTCTTGATTATGGCAAAGTACCTTAATAAACAACAAACTTTCTTCATCTTTTTTTCTATTATATGTATAAGATCTTCATTTGTTTCATCAAAGTTGACTCTTTGAGTTGAGGCACTTCAAAAGCATGTGGCAGTTTTCCAGTAAAGTATTTGCATTTCTTCTAGCTAGGAGATCTCTTATATGCTCTTTTCCACATGTTAACGTCGCCAGTAGTGCATTTTCAGGGTAAGCAAAATATGCGTTCGTTGAACAGGATCTATGACTTCTTTTAACGTACTTGATAAGCATTAAATTCAATTAATTTCCAAAGATGCCGAGATCTGTCTTTGCATGATGGTTGTGTTTTTATTTGGAACCACACGGAGATTTTACTTTTACGATGTATTGGGAGAAATTAACTAAAATATTTGATGTTATTGATGTAGAAATAAAGAATAGACAAAGTAAAGACGCATAATCCTGTTCGTCTTAGTTAACAAACGGGCATCTGACTGATTTCTCCAGGTGATTTATTTGCTAAGCCATATGTACATCTTCCAGTAATTGCTACTCAGATAATTTTGTATATATGGTATATATATTTGGTCTGTGCTTAAATCATCAGTGGTTATTACCATATATAACCTGGTATGGCCTTAAATTCAACTACAGCTCGTGTTTCACAATTATCCAGCAACTTACCAATAAGAACTTGTATGGAGATGGACTAGAAGTTTTACTATCTACGTGATCAAACAAATGTCTCAAAGGTAGTTCATTTAAATAAAGCATGCAAACTGTCCTTTGCAAGGGTCTCTGAAGTCTTTTTTTCACGTGATGACATCACTAAATTTACCCGTATTTGTTACCATTATATCGCATACAAACAGCCAGGCGATCATCAGTACTAATATTTTTAGCCAAAAAAGAGTGTTTATTGATATCTCAATGGCCTTACCTGTTCCTTGTGATAGTCACACATACCCTAAATAAATGGAACCTGGTTCCTTTATGATACACCCTTTTAATGATTTTATAATTATTTTGCACTTCAAGTGATAGGCTTTGAAGAGCTGGATGACTCTATTGTGTGAGAGTTTAACCAATTTCTCTAGAAATTGATGGTTTTGCTACACTTCTTCAACTTTTTGGGGTACTCATTCTTACCCTTCTTCAACTTGTTGGGGTACTCATTCTGTAATTGCGGAGAACGCAGGCTCTTTATTACTGTTATTTCGAATTTTCACTTGTATTCTGTTCCACTCGTAACATGTTCATGCATCTTTGTGTGTTGGTAACTAATTATCCTTTATATCTTATATAGATTATATGTAGGACACTTATACAACTGTCTATTAATCGACATGATGGATAAATTGATCTACAAGTTTTAAAACAAAAATGATAGTTTAACGTAATTTTACAAGAAACTACACATATTTTCACAAGAACTTTCTGAATGTACCTCAAAACTGTTTTTTTTTTAAATATCAACACAATTTAAATATCAATATCGATATGTATATCAGTGAATTCCAATTCGAACATTAAACTACACCCAACCACAAATGTGCAACTTAAGATGCAAAACTACCCACTTGATCATTTTTTTAAAAATCTTCAACGGCTTTAAGTAGTTAGTTAGAATTATTCAATAATATTTTAGAGGGTTGATAACGATACCTTACTTCAAAATATTATCGCTATTAGAATTCGATTACAGAAAACAAATTTGACCCACCCTAGTAGATACATATATGAGTTGCGAGCTCAGTTAAATGTTATGAATAGGTAGCATTAGTTCATAGGTCCATTTTTAATCTATTTACAACTAGAACATTTAGTATTGCTATATAATAGCAACATATCATCATTATTACATAAAATATATTAAATTTGACTTCCAACCTCATCTCAGTTTGAATGATTATTACAATGTCACAAAGCGAACAAATAAAATCTCTGAAGAATTGATAATGAAAACGTTGGTGTATAAAAATTACCAACAGGTCTTTTAAATTCTTTACATTTGTAATAAAGGAAAAGTTTGGTCTTAAGCTGACGACCCGGATTCTAGAGCCAAACGAGATTATAGCGTTTTAATATTGCACGGTCCCGAAACTTTTATTGTTTCGTCCTTTGTGAGTATTATAAACAGAAAAGATTTTTTTTTCATTGAGTGACGCTCCGTTTTTCGTGTTAGAGACAGCGATTACAAATCCTATTAAATCGTCTATTGTGCCCCCGACGCTTATTGTGCTATTATTTTTATTTTGTATATAATTGAGATGAGTCGAGTCAGTTCTTAATTTAATATTGGATTGTTTACGTGTTATATTGTATTTAAAACAAAAGCTTGTACACTGTTATTAGATTTTTGACACACAATTTTAAAATTGCGTGTCCAAAATTTGTTAAGCTTAATAGTTATTACACTTCATAGCATGCATTTTTTCGTTGTTAACATGGTGTATTTAACTATTTGTTTTTATCAGATTTTAAAATAACAATACTCTTTACATATTTATACCTAACTTAACCTAGCGTAATGCTGATTTTAATGTAGCTTATTTTTAACGTCTCACGTTTTAAAGCCCCTTTTTAGCAGAATACGGTCTAGACACACCCCCCTTCATTCTGTCCGGGGTGATGGAAAGGGAGCGTAAAGCCTCATATGTTGTTGTGTTCTCTTACCATCATTATTGAGCTGCCCACTGGTAGCGATTCGTTAGTATATGTGGCGCGCCTGACGTTTTTAAGCCTTAAAGACAGTTACATACATACATATCATCACGCCATATCCCTTGCAGGGTAGGCAGAACTCTATCTCTGCATACTTCACTCGCTTCCTCAACATTCATAATTCTCTTCATACACGCTCGCCGGTTTCGGAGACTCTTGACTCCACCTTCCTTCAGTACATGACCGATCTGGTCTAGGTAGGTTAGTCTCGGTCTCCCTCGGTACCTACAACCTTCCACTTTCGCATTGTATATCTTCTTAACCAGATTAAAGAGGGATTTAAATATTGACCTGAGGGATTTAAATATTTAAATATTTCAAATATCCTTGAATATTCTTAATAATTAAAGACAGTTTAAGATAGTTATAGGTGTAACACAGAATTAATTAACCTTTTAACGACTTCTATCGTCATGGATATGGTAGTCAATATTTGCAATATAACCCATTGATAATTCTATTTTCACTTAAAAAAATACAACAAAAAATGTACATAGTAAATAAATAAATATTAGTTATGCTTCTACTCGAGCCTTCAAGTGTTCGATATTTAAAGATTTAAAAACGTAAATAATATAATCATTCATTCATTTGGGGTATAAGGTTACATCTATAGTGGAACATATTAAAATTTTTCTTTTTTCGTCGTAGAGCCTGGTTCAGCACCGCGAAATGTACAGGTTCGTCCGCTCAGTTCCAGCACAATGGTCATACAATGGGATGAGCCAGAAACACCCAATGGACAAGTAACGGTAATAACCTTACACAGTTTTTTATTTAATTTAAATTATATTTTGAATTGAAACGAAATTTCTACATCGAAACTGAAACGCTTTATTTAGCTAATAGCTATAATATACGTTATATAAACGTTCTGTTTATGCTCCGTTCTTTTGATTGATTTGTTTTTATTTGATTTGAAATTTATTTGTTTTGCAAAAATATATTAGAAAACGAAAAAAAAACTGGTTATAAAATGAAATTTTATTAAATATCCATCGATATTAACCATTGTAGTTATAACTTTTTTTTAATAAATTCACTATTTAGTTTTTTTAATATTTAAGTATTACAGGCTAAAATGATTTGAATTTAACAATAACATCCTATTGCAGGGTTACAAAATCTTCTACACGACGGATCCATCTCAGCCTTTGCAATCATGGCATTCTCAAATGGTAAGATTCACCTGCTTTTTAGGGTAAAATAACACTCCGCATTAAGGCATAAGACATTGGACTCACAATACCCAACATGGCCGATCGGTATTCGAACTACTCCGTTTTTCAGTTTTAGTAGAGAAATTGCCCTAATATTAGGATAAGTTGGTGTAGATTTTTAGTTTGAGTTCACTTTTCTTGTAGTAAGTAACGTTATACACTTTTACATCATATTCTTACTCTATCATCACATTTATAATATCTCTTGTAACGTTTAAAACTTAATTAATAATAAATTAAATTCAGAAAAAGATAAAGTTATCCTTGATTAAGCACGAATAGTGTTTATACAAATGCAATGGACTGCTATTCCATCTTTCCACCGATAAAACCCTTCCCCTAATTCACGGTTAGAGAGAGATCTTCCCATACAGAGAATATTACCACGCTTTCGTGAATATACTCGTGGTGTGGTAACATTGTATTCATAACCCACTATATGGGCAATATTACAATTGCTCATTTGTTAATCTTGAATTGTGATCTATAATCTTTTTAAAAAGTCCCTCGCTATCATTGTGTACAACAAAATTTGCTAAATATTTCCTCATCATCAACTATACCTAAACACCCATTACCGACTTTACATTTCAACAATTATCGGTCTTGAAAGAGCTTGGCCTATTTAATACTTAGAGTTACAGAGTATAAGTCTGTTACAGATGGACAATAGTCATCTAACAACGATCAGTGAACTGACTCCGCATACAGTATATACAATACGGGTGCAGGCGTTCACTTCCGTGGGACCCGGGCCTATATCCGCTCCAGTGCAAGTTAAAACGCAACAAGGTAAGAAAAACTTGTTACACGTTTTGTTTAATTTGCTATTCTACGTAATAGCTACGTCGTAGCTGTTATGTAGCAGATGAATTATAAAATAAGCAATCAAAGATAATATGGCATGTATAGTCTGTGGTACAGTATAAACATAAAAGTTTTTTTTTTATATTAGGGGGCGTCCATTAATTACGTGAGGAATTTTTGAGGATTTTATGACCCCCGCCCCTCTTGGTGAGATGTCGTAACATTTTTCTCTATCGGGAAAATCTCACATGAGATTTTTCAAAACTTGTACTTGGGTATAAAAATGTCAGATTTAAAAAAAAACACGTTTTGCTTAACCACCAATTAAACACAATTTAGTTTTACACCATTTTCTGCTAAAAAAAATTACATGATATTTGCCACCACCCCCCTCTAGTGAAGTTTAGTAAGATTCGGCTCGAACAAGTACCATCCCTCTTAATACCATCCCGCTTAATACCTCACGTAATTAATGGACGGGTGTCCATTAATTACCTAAGTATCAGTAAAAAAAAATGAGCTGGTTAGTAATAATTTCTGGTGATCTCATTATCGATACATATTAAAAGGAGCGAAGTCTGATCAAACCATTCAATTTGTATATAAGATAAATATTTTTTTAATTCCTTATTGAAGAATTCCTATATTTGTGTAATTTTATTCACAATATAGTCTAATATATTTGAAATTATTT
The DNA here is from genome assembly GCA_905163515.2 of Lymantria monacha. Lineage (NCBI taxonomy): Eukaryota > Metazoa > Arthropoda > Insecta > Lepidoptera > Erebidae > Lymantria > Lymantria monacha. The sequence continues at coordinate 16,388,297 of LR991096.1, forward strand.
TAGGCGATCCCTAGGGTCGTTTCGTAAGACTACTGAATTCTAATTCTGACTATCTCTAATTATTTTATTCCATAAAACAACATAATAGTATAATTTATCTTTGATCTAAAATTAAGAGAATTTTAGACATCGTTTAGTTTAATAAAATGTAAATTACAGTAATTACCTCACTAACTTGGTTTAACGTACCATTATAAATATAGGTGTACCATCGCAACCATCCAATCTAGTGGCAGTAGAAGCGGGAGAGACTTCAGTGACATTGTCGTGGAAAAGACCAGCCCATGCCGGAGACAACATTGTATCCTATGAACTGTATTGGAATGATACTTATGCAAAAGAGCACCATCGAAAGTAAGTTGCCTCGAGTTTGTTTAACCAATCAATCAATCTCATATTTATTCAGTTGGTATTTTATTAACTTTAGCGATTAGCTTACGGAGGTTTTACATTTAAAGAAAGACTTGTATTTTCGTTAAACAATCACGGTTACACAACATCGTGTATATATGTATATTTTTTTTTTGATACCTAATGTATTAGCAAAAGCAACCATAATCTTGGATGTTAAATATTTTGACACACTGATGTTGATAAAATATTTCTTTCTTTAGTTACATACATACATACATATCATCACGTCATATCCCTTGCAGGGTAGGCAGAGAGAACAGAGTGCCAGAGAACTCTATCTCTGCATACTTCACTCGCTTCCTCAACATTCATAATTCTCTTCATACACGCTCGCCGGTTTCGGAGACTCTTGACTCCACCTTCCTTCAGTACCTGACCGATCTGGTCTAGGTAGGTTAGTCTCGGTCTCTCTCGGTACCTACATCCTTCCACTTTCGCATTGTATATCTTCTTAACCAGACGTTCGTTCGGCATTCTTTCCACATGTCCGAACCATCGGAGCATTCCCTTTCGCATCTTTACACCAATACTCTCTTTCATACCTACTCGCTCTCTTACGTCGTCGTTACGAATGCGGTCGGTCAGCCTAACTCCACAGATTTTCCGAAGAGATCGCATTTGGACCGCATTAATTTTACTTTCAAACCATCTTCCAAGCCGGTTGGTCGCCGTGGAAGATAATAACGACCACCACCCTCCAAAGAAACAATTAGAAATCCCAATATCCGGCAACCCTGTAACAAAGAAGCTATACATAGCAACATATAACGTCAAAACACTTTCCTCATACGAAAGATTGTTGGAACTTGAAGAAGCCCTAGCAAACATAAAATATGACGTCATTGGTCTGTCAGAGGTTAGAAGAACTGGCAGCCAAATAAAAGAATATGAAAATACAATATTATGTTACATAGGCCATACGCCAGGCCTATACGGTGTTGGTTTTTTAATAAAAAAATCCTTACAACCTTATATTGAAGAATTTATAGGTTTAACAGAAAGAGTTGCCTTACTAAACCTTAACATTCAAGGCTATAAAATGAGCATTATACAAGCCTATTCCCCCACAACTTTATCAAACGAAGAAGAAGTAACAAAATTCTATCATACTTTGGATACAGCAATACAGATATCGTATAAAAACCTTATAATATTAGGCGATTTTAATGCAAAAATAGGACAACCACTAAAAGATGAACACCTAATTACAGGAAAATATGGTTATGGAGAAAGAAATGACAGAGGTCAAAGACTAATAGATTTTGCATTTGAGAATAAACTTTCAGTGGTCAATACTTATTTCAAGAAGAAACCAAAGCACAGATGGACGTGGCGTTCACCCGGCGGAGTATACAAAAACGAAATCGACTATATAATGTCCAACCAACCTAAAATATTTCAAAATATAGAAACACTAAACCTTAACTTCTCTACAGATCATAGAATGGTAAGGGCTACAATAGCCCTAAAAGTCATAAGAAAAACCAGAACTAAATTTACCAAATATAAAATCAGTACCTTAAAAATGCCAGATGAAATTGAAACATATAAGCGACATCTAATGCACCATATACTAAATATAGTTGAGAATCAAGTGGAGATGACAGTACAGGAATTTTATAACAAACTACTACATGCTATCAACCTCAGCTTGCATCAGGCAAGACAAGTTAAGAACACTTCTACTAGACACAAAATTCTCTCGGAACGGACAATCACATTACTAAATAGAAGACAAACACTACAAAAAATGAAAGACAAATCTCGATCGGAAAAAAATGAACTTAGCGCCCTATACAAGTTAACTAGTAAGTAAAATACAAACTTTCCTTACAAAAGGTAAAAGTTTCAAAAAGGCTTTAAAAGAGCTCCGTACGAACAAGACTTGGATCGAGGGATTAAACGACTCAGGACAAACAACACACAACCGTGGAGAAATAATCAATATTGCTACAGAATTTTATAGAAACCTATATAATGTGCCGACGCATCAGATTAAAAATGACAACCAGGAAGAACTAAACAGCCACGAAGAAAATAATATAGACTGTATCGACGAAATGGAAATTATACTAACAGCTAAGAAGTTAAAACTAGAAAAAAGCCGAGGTCCGGACTACATTACCAATGAAGCAATAAGAAATGGATATGAAGTACTAGCATCACCACTTGCATCACTATTTAATTTAATACTAAAAACTGCGAACACACCTACACAATGGTCAGAATCCAATATAATTTTGCTCTTTAAAAAAGGAAACCCTAACGACATCGGCAATTATAGACCAATATGCCTTCTCCCAACGATTTACAAACTCTTTTCCTCCATAATAAATCAAAGAATAACAAAAACTTTAGAAAAGAAACAACCCGTAGAGCAAGCTGGTTTTCATAAAGGTTTTTCAACAATAGACCACATACATACACTGGAACTCATTGTGGAAAAATATCAAGAAAACCAAAGACCTATCTACATAGCCTACATAGATTACCAAAAAGCTTTTGACACAATTTCGCACACCAGTATATGGGAAGCCTTAAATAAACAAGGAGTAGAAAATGAGTACATAAATGTAATAAAAAATATATACAACAACAGCGTAAGTAGAGTTAAACTGGAATCATGTGGCCCTGATTTTAATATCAATAGAGGAGTGAGACAGGGTGACCCACTGTCCCCAACTCTATTTATTGCAGTATTGGAATTAATTATAAATAAATTAGACTGGAGAAAGTGCGGCTTGTATATCAAAGGAAAGTATCTGAGTCATCTAAGATTCGCAGAAGACCTGGTACTTCTGTCTGAAACAGCTGGACACTTAGAATGTATGATACAATCGCTAAACGAAGCTAGCAGACAAGTCGGATTAGAAATAAATCTATTAAAAACAAACATCATGACCAATAGCTACAAACAAACAATCTCACTAGAGCAAAAGCCAATACAGTACGTGGATCAGTATATCTATTTAGGAAAACGGATATCATTTGGCAACAATAGCAACGAACTAGAGGTAGAGCGCAGATCAAGAATTGCATGGAATAAGTTCTGGAGTTACAAGGAAGTGATGAAAAGTAACATGCCAATAGAAGTAAAAAAGAAAATGATGGACTCGTGCATTTTACCATGTCTCACATATGGCTGCCAGACATGGAAATTCACCTGTAAGGTAAAAAATAAAATAATAACATGCCAGCGAGCTATGGAGCGTAGCATGCTAAAGATAAGAAAAACACACAGAATCCATCACACAAAAATAAGAAACATCACAAAGACAGTAGATGCGCTCAATTTTGCTCAAAGACTGAAATTTAAATGGGCTGGCCATGTAGCACGGCTTAGAGATAATAGATGGACATCTGAAGTAACTACATGGAACGGTCCTCAGGGGAAGAGGCGTGTTGGTAGACCATGTACGCGCTGGGAGGACGATATTAGAAAAATCACTGGACCGGACTGGATCAAAGTAGCAAAAGACAGGGAAAAATGGATATCTTTGGAGGAGGCCTTCACCTGAGAGGGGTCCATGGGGAAAATACAAATTTAAATTCAATATTAATTTTTAAATTCAATTATAATAAACAATAATAATATTATTCAAATTTATCTGTACATTCGAATTATTTACACTTAAATTATTATCACATTTTAATTATTTACACATTTATATTATATTTTAAACTAGATTAAGAATAAGATTATTGTTAATTTCATTTGTAAATGCATGGAATAAAAGGCTTTTTATTTTATTTTATTTATTTATTATAATTTTACTTTCATACTCTTTTCTGCATACCCAACTCTCGCTTCCATACAGTAATGTTGGGACAAGCACTGCGTTATGTATTGCTACACGTGCCTTCTGGCTGAGGTGGTGGCTGCCGAGAAGTTGCCCCAACGCTCCGTTCACTCTATTTCCCGCATTCACTCTTCGCTCTATATCAGTGGTGTACCGTCCATCTCGGCTAAATCCACATCCAAGATATACAAATTCATCCACTTGCTCTAGTACATCATTACCTATTGTTACTCTTACATCTGTTCTGGCTTCATCTCTTTCAAAGACCATTATTTTGGTTTTGCTCACATTCACGCGTAGACCCCTTTTCTTACAATCTTCTGTCATTGTGTCGACTAGGGTCTGCAGGTCAGTCGCTGACTGTGCCAGCAGGACTGCATCATCTGCATAAAGCAGAGCAGAGACCGCTGAGTCACCCATCTGGACTCCCACATTCATATCGTTCAACCTTTGGAGACATTTATCCAGATATATGATAAACAGCCTGGCTGATAGAACGCAGTCCTGCTTAACGCCGATATTGACGTCAAACCAAGGCGACATTCCATCATCCAGCCGCACACAGGCTCTACAGTCCATGTAACTGGATTGCACAGCTTGCAGCAGTTTACCGTTAATACCATACTCCGGTAAAATGTCCCAAAGTTCCTTTCGTACAACCGTGTCAAATGCTCTCTCCAGATCCACAAAACTGCAGACAACCCTCTGACCTAGGGCCAGATGCTTCTCCACAATGTTGCGCAGAGAGAACACTTGATCCATGCATCCCCTTCCACTCCTGAAACCTCCTTGTGTCTCACACAGTAAACCATCGGACACCATCCTCATTCTCCTTTCAATAATTTTACCATACACTTTTGCTGCCAAACTGGTCAAGCTTATGGCTCTGTAATTTGCGCAGTCATAACGTGTCTTATCACCAAATGGACCAAGTACGTCCTCATAGTCGGGACGCTTGGTCCCCACCCATCCGTTCAAATCTCCGCATACAATCACGCGTTCACTGGTTTCTGCCATATCCAGAACTTCCCTAACATTATCCCAAAACTTCTCTAGGTCTGATGCCACCGAGGATCCTACGGGAGCATATGCTACAACCATGAATACCTTGGTGACACCAAGTTTTATACGGACCCAAAGAAGTCTGGGATCATACATTCCGTAATCCTTCACACCTGAGGCCAAGCGAGAGGACAGCAGTACTCCTACCCCCATGCTGGCTCGATCGCTCTGTGGTACACCAGACCACAGAGCCATCCCGCCACCAGGAAGATCGCAGGCGTCGCTGCCCCTTCGCTTGGTCTCTGTTACACAGAGCACGTCTAGCTGTTTGTCCGCCATGACGGATATCAGCTCGTGCAACTTACCTTCCACACAACCTCTTACATTCCACGTGCCCACCCGGCACTCTGCTCTCCTCGACTCGCCTGACTGGGCAAGGCGTGATGGGTGGCGGCCCCCATCGCCGCAACTGCCGAAGTTCGTACCGACGGGGGCGGGTCGGTACGCGTCGCCTCCGGGGGACGCCCTAACCCGCATTGCGGTACGCATTTCGAGCCGGATTAGCAGTCTAATTAGACTGGCAGGGGACGCGAACGAGCACGCTCCGGACTATGCCCCCCTTGTCTTTCTTTAGTTCTGAGCATTAAAATAATTATGCTATATGTTTGATCCAAAGTCGAAATATGAGAATAAGGATAAATACCTGCCGTTTCTTGTTCATATCTCTATACTCAAAAAATGCTATGGAATATCGAGAGACTGGATTTTCGCTACCTTCAGCGTAACTGTTTTCGCAGAAGGAGTTAGTAGTTCGATCAGGCTCATTTTGTTCTCGTTCTCTGTGATAGCGTTGCAGACACAGATATCTATGCATGTTACCGCCTCTTTTTTTGCGGTGGACTATGGATGTCTCGCCCCGCCAAGTCGGTCCGGGGTGACGGAAGAGGCGGCGCGTGACCCCATAGACCCGCCATGCAAACTCCTATCTTCGCGGTGCGAGCGGGCCACTGGTACCCGATTTTTGTCTTCAGTGGCATGCCCGGCGGTTTACCCTCGCCGGTTCCTCTCGAGTCGACGCCCCAACAGCTTTCGCCGTCGGAGCGTCGTCCTCACGCGGCGGCCTCACGTCGGTTGACCGAACTATTTCCCGATCCGATCACCCGAAGCCTCGGCTAGGGCGGTATCAGGCGCAGATATTCGCGCCTACGCCGCCCGAGGCGTGGCGGCGACCTGAGCCCAAGGTAATGTCCCGGGCTCGTTCCGCCGCCTCCTTCTGCGAGATGGCTGCCTCGCAGAAGGCGGCATGTTACCGCTCTAGCCAAAACTATGGATAGTTGTATCGGATATTAGTCCGACTACATGGAATCGATGTCCCAACTTGTATTTGCCGGAACGTCGGCGGAGGGAAGTACCTAAACAGGGTAGTATTTTCGGTGGCTCTCCCATTGGGTGGAGAGGTAGTATGCGATGCGTTATGGTACCATGCCATTTCGTTTTCTCGGACAACCAAGTGGAGTAAGATGGGACGAACTATAATCGCCCAAAAAAGACTTCATACTTCGTAAGATTGAGCTAGAGATAGGTCATAACCCAATGGCTTTTACTAATCAGTGTTTTAGATATAGGCTATATACTAAGATTTTTATTAAATTTCTTAAAATTAGTGAAATTTTGTATTTAATATGCTTAATTATTTATAAAAATCCGATTTCGAAGCGAAAAATGAAAAATCCCTCTTGTGACATCATTTTTCGCTTCGTAATCGGGTTTTTATAAATTTCTTCAATCTGATATATAATATATTCTTCTAGACGGATCCCTATAACTGAAACATACACATTGAATGGATTGTATCCCAACACATTGTACTACATATGGCTCGCGGCAAGGTCACAACGCGGTGAGGGTGCCACCACTCCGCCCATTGCCGTGCGAACTAAACAATATGGTATGTGTTAACCATTGACACAGGGAGTGACGTCTCGTGAATGAGTGACTGTAGACCAATGTACGGGAAGAAACCAGTAATAGTTATTTCAGAGCTACCTTCATATAATTTGTCTACAAAATATTACATTTAATTGTGCAACTTCAAAACAAATGTCTGAATACTAACTGGCATTTTCCCTATCGTTGCTTTGTGAATATGAGAGTGATATGAACCTATTGTTGGTACTCCAGGTAATACGTAATGTAATATTTCATATAAGAGCACCTGCCCGGCACGCTGCCAGTAATACAGCACAAGCACCAACTTTTATATCACAATATGTGTTTTGTAATCGTAACTTTGTCGAAACGGTAAAGTGTACGCCCCAAGTTAATCGCACGAACGAACGTAGTCGTTCAAGTTATTCGCGTAATTTGTATACTTTAAAGCGTACGCTATACCTTAGTAGTAGCTTTATGTTGTACTTAGGACAGATTCTAATTCGGCGGTTTAACGCCTCTATTGACATTTTTTTAATACAAATGCGAACGATGCGGAGAATATTTCAAAAAATTCAAGTAAAGGTATAATTATTATTTTTCAATTTATATCAATAAATGTGTCATGTCGTTAGATTAATTCATCAATTAGTGAGAAATTCTCCACATTGCGAGCGTATAATCATCACAAATTACTTCCAACAGGGTAAAGTGTGACGGATGAGACTTAGAGATGTATGGGCGAGCGGATCCTACAATCACACAACACTAACAATATATGTGCATGCTTATTTTATTTTGTCGACTGATGTCGTCCTTTTATATATATTATTTTGAGCACATTTTATTTTTATTTCAATCGCATTCAGTGATTGCATCGATTAGGTAGGTTCTGGTATAACGCGACGCGTTGTGTTGCGCGACGCATTTCAGTTCCAGGTGACCCCGCGGGAGATCGTCTGATCTGCCCCGCTGTGGTTTGTTTACCGTTGAGCTTGTCTAGTTCCCGGAGCGCCGCCGATGAATGTGACGGCTGTAGCTGTATCGCCAACCGCTGTACGCGTGTCATGGCAACCACCGCCCGCCGAGCGGGCGCACGGCAGGATCGCTTATTACAAGCTGCTTTGTGTGGAATCTGGGAGGGGGGACAGTGAGGCTACCGTCGTCAAACTGAACCAAACATCGTTCGTGCTCGACGAGCTACGCCGTTGGACTGAATATCGCATCTGGGTGCTTGCGGGCACCAGCGTCGGCGATGGTCCTGCCTCATACCCCGTCACCGTCCGAACGCATGAAGACGGTACGTGTCTAACAACAATCATTGTGTATTAACAACATTTGTTCACATTTCACAGTCAGCTCAATTTTATGACAATCTTCTAAAATAATATTAACAAACAATACCAATAGCAGTGAATCGAGTCGACTTTTTAATAACACCTGACGTAACTTTAATAAATATAAAGTCATAAAATTGAGCGATGTCGGGCCAAAGAATTAATTATTAATAATTGATGAATAATTTAATTATCTTCCAAATTAACAAAGTTCTTTGGCTATGTAATATCAGAGGAGTTTTGGAAGTTCATTATAGAAGAAAATTAGGTATGAATTTGTGAATCTACTGTAATGTTATATTTGACTCAAAAACATCCTCTCTTAATACATTTTAACTAAACTTCAATGAAATTTATCTAATCAATAAATTAATCCTTTAGTTACAAACTTTTGGGATGCTACAAAGTTGGTATAAATTGGTATATAAAATCGTTCATATCAATAATATGTTTGAAAAAATAAATCTAATCTATTACAATTAATGTTATGTATTTGTTAATTAAGATATTTATAACATTACATTTTCTGTATGAATGATTTTATCTTTGTGTTGGGTAAGATTGTTGTTAAAATACAATTGCAATATTTATAAAATAAAAAACATGATAGACTTTGAGCATTAATATATTTCAATCGCAACAAAACTTAATTAATTGCAGTTATATTTCAACAATGAATGATATATAATAATATATGCAATTGATTGAACTAATATTGGTGGTGGGCTAAGTGAACCATTAAATATCGCAACGGTTACAATTCATAATCACGTTAGTTTACTCTGCGCTATAATAACTACCAATATACTAATGTCATTTTTTCTTTTGTTCTTTTTTTGTGAGCACATAGCAGGATTCTAAACAAGGAGGTTCAAATTTCTCGTAACAAAAAATATTATTATGCTTGCCGATAATATTCCATGTTTATATATATACATATATATAATATATATTTAATCATATCACTGACTATCATATTGGTTTCGCTATATTACAGTCGCTATTTCATAGCGGCGCATAGATATATCCACTCACTTGTCACATGTAATGATTTCTTTTGATGATGAGCCTGTTTGGCACGTCATCGTCACGTTAAGATGGCACTCACTGAAATGCAAAGTTTATAATAATGCACCTGATATAGTGTCGACGGCACCGTTATATTATTGATTTTGGCGCACAGTTGTTCAGTATTTAGCAATGGACACAGTTTTGCATGCTTTCTTTACCGACACCGCACCGTTTTTCGTTATCAATTTTCACTGGGCACCAGATAGGTTCCACGTTTTGCTGCACGCAACCAATAATTTATTAATTGTTTATATTCTTGTTGGATTGCGTGAAGTAAAACTGCACTTTTAGGAATCACTCAGCACATCTAACGACAACACGAGGTGAGAGAGCGAGGGCGTAACACAACAATATATTGAATTTTGGTGTGGCTCATCGTGTAAAGTTTAACATTCTGCACTGAGCGCTGTCAAACCATTGCGTTTGTCCACGCTCATTGTCATATGAATGTTTATCTTACAGCTGAGTACTTATATCACTATTGAGTGAACGTTCGGCTATTACGCTCTATCGCACCAATGCCCGAACGCCGCATTTGAATACCAATACCATCCCCACACGACACGCGCGCATGCTACTGAACTACTCACAATTACTTATACTTCTTTACTCACTGTACTGTCCTCACTTAAACTTACTCTACTATTATTGGGAAGGTTGCGGGTCGAAGCAATGTCCCGAGGATCCAACGCCAAAATTCAACAATAAACATTAAATAAATTGGTCGCTCGTTTAGGATCCCAGGGACCAGGACCGCGACACTCTTCGCCTGTACTCCCCAACTGCTCAGCTCGATTACTAGACTACGCGCTACTACTCTATCTCTTTATATCTATCTCTATTTTTCTCTATCTGTCTCACTTGCTCTTGTGCTACAATTTCTTGCCAGTAGCAGTTTCAACTCTCGCCTCTCTTCTTTCTTCTGTATACTCTATCGAACTTTCGTCGTGCATGCACACTAGATATTGTGACATAATATACAAAATATGCATAACGTTCGCTATTGCCGTTAACCATGTACGGGCGGGACTCAAAGAACGCTGCTGATATAAAATCAACATCAATTACTCCTGTATAAGCACATCGTCGAGTTAATATAGATCACAGAACAGTTTCACCGAAGAGCAAACCAATGGACACTGACACAGTCACAAACATCACAGTGGATACACGAGGTACGAGGCACACACTCAGAAGGTACGACCGTTGACCATTAAACAAGACCTACACTGAAGTACACACACTTAGACTGGCGCCGTCGTGTTAATCAATACATGTGCGTGTGAGTGACTTCTCTGCACCAGAGGACATGGAACTACTTATTAAATGTCCTTGCCTTTTTCTGTTCAACTCTTAATAATACTTATTAAAATCATCAAATGGTAATACGACTTATTATTAATTAATTTGTTCTGTAAAAGAAGTCAGTATGAATTAAACTCATCAAGGCATAAAAACTGCATAAACTTCACAGAAAAAGGTAATGCACGCGAATCTACATTGGCGCGCGGCGTCCCAAGCGGCTTAAATCGAATGCACCTCCTAAAGAGCTAAAAATACAGGAGGATATAAAATAAGAGTGCCCCTATTTGCTGACAAGCGTTCTACTCGTTATCTCTCACTTGGTAGTTCCGTTCGCCCTGCAATGTTCGCACAATATGTCTTAAATGTATTTGAATGCGTTTTTCTCTTTTTTCTCTCGTCACTGACTTTGTATGGGCCGCTGGTAACCCGTACAGCTATAAGGAGTGAGTATCAATTACTATAGTGCTTGTTTCAGTGTGTGTTTGTGCTTGTGCCTTACGCTTTCATAGTAAATCTTCCTAGCTCCTTGATATCTTATACTAAAACAAACTGCAAGTGAGTGAACCTCTAAAAGCATGACTTCCTAGACGATTATTGATAAGTTAAAAGACTTGGCGTGTCTTATTATGATTTATTTTTGAACCGATGCTCCAAAGTCTTGACGTCCCGAGGCATGTTCCCTTGCAGCGTGTGGTTTAAGGTTTATATGTATATTATAGAAATGCTGCTTTAGAAACTTAGTTTTATCTTAAACTTACTAAATGTTGATTCTTTGTAAAGCTTGACGGTTTTAGTTGTTCTTTACGATGTGGATTGGAAGGTAATGGATTTTAATTGGTTATGGTGATGTGAAAGGGCGTATATAATTATGTCTCAGTGTGTGTTGGTATTCAAATGCCCGATCGAGATGCTGACAGGCGTATGTAGATACTCGCCGCTGACCAAAGTGCTCTATCAGCATTGCCGATGGAGATTACCGACAACACTGTCATTGAATTAATAAATTATCAAAAAGACATAGACTTCTTCACTGACAAGCCTTCGTCGCTGGCGCTTGATTCAAATTTAAAGCATTAAGAGTCGCTTTAGGTAGTTTTAGTACGCTCTCGTAGATGCTGATAGGGCAACTTAGGTCGTCTTCCAAAGAAGTAATGTTTAGATGTTTAACATATGTCTTGTATATTCACAGTACCTGGCGAGCCTCAAGATGTCAAGGTCGTTGCAATGAACTCTACTACAATCCATGTGACATGGAAACCTCCTCAAGAGAAGGCTAAAAACGGCATCATAAGAGGCTACCACGTCCACGTACAGGAAGTTAGAGAAGAGGTGCCTATATTTATTGTTTTATTTTATAATAATAAAGTTAATATTCACCGTGCAAACACAATAAACTACAATATATTCTTTAGGGCAAAGGTCTTCTCAATGATCCAATGCGATTCAATGTAATGGAAGATACAGTTCTTGAACTAAATGTTTCGGGACTCCAACCAGATACACGATACAATGTGCAAGTAGCTGCTTTAACGAGAAAGGGAGACGGTGACCGAAGTGCGCCAGTGTCAGTAAAGACACCTGGCGGTGTGCCAAACAGGCCTACTGTCAACCTAAAGTAAGTCAATACATTTCATTGGTTAATATGCCATTTTTATATTTTTAATAATCTTACAATTATTTTTTTTTATATTTGCAGAGTTTTAGAAAGAGAACCGATTGTGTCAATAGAATTAGAATGGAGCAAACCGACTCAAACATATGGTGATTTACTTGGATATCGACTGAAATATGGTGTGAAGGATCAGCCTCTCCAGGAAATTAATTTCCCTGGAACCAAAGTACATAATTATAAAATTAATGATTTAGAAAGAGGCGTCCAGTATGAATATAGGATAGCAGGTAAAAATCATATCGGTGTAGGTCAAGAGACTATCAAATATTGGCTCACACCGGAAGGGGCGCCAAAAGGACCTCCCACTAACATCACTCACCACTTTCAAACACCAGATATTATTAGTATTACCTGGGATCCCCCAATACGAGCTGATCGAAGTGGCCAGATAAAGAAATACGATATTCAATTCTATAAAAAAGGCGACCAATCTTCTGTTGTTGAAAAAACGACTGAATCAACTAAAGCTGTTTTTACTGGACTGGAAGAAGACGCACATTATGTATTTAAAGTTCGGGCATATACTGACCAAGGAGCTGGACCGTACAGTAAGGATGTTACAGCACATACTGAAAGGGATATTGGTAGAGCACCCATGTCAGTTAAGGCCGTCGCGACTTCAGAGTCTAGTGTAGAAGTCTGGTGGGAAACCTTTCGTTCTAGAAAGAAAATTATTGGCTATGTTATTTTCTACACTATGACTCCAGTTGAGGATTTAGAAGAGTGGCAGCAAAAGAGTGTTCATGTAACACACTCTGCTGACTTGGAGAATTTGGAAAAGTTCGCAGAATATGCTGTTGCCGTAGCTGCTAAAACAACAGATGGCTTAGGGAGATTATCAGAAAAGGTTACAGTTAAGGTTCGACCTGAAGAAGTGCCTTTACACCTTAGAGCTCAAGATGTTTCCACACACTCCATGACATTATCATGGTCACCACCTTTACGTTTAAACCCCGTTAGCTATAAGATTTCTTATAATGCAATTAAAGAATTTGTCGATTCTCTTGGTATGACGCAAACGCAAGAAATACCAAGAAGAGAAATTATTGTGAAGCACGATAGAACATCGTACTCGATAAATGATCTATCTCCTTTTACAACGTATAATGTTAATGTAAGTGCCATACCTAATGACGATTCATATAGACCACCAACAAAGATTACGGTCACCACTCAAATGGCAGCTCCTAAACCTATGGTAAAGCCAGATTTCTATGGTGTTGTTGAAAACGAAGTACTCGTCATTCTACCTCAAGCTTCCGAAGAATATGGACCCATATCCCATTATTATTTAGTTGTAGTACCTGATGATAAAGCTCATAATCATAAGAATCCGGATCAGTTCCTAACAGATGATTTAATAAAAAATAATGTACGAACAGACGATGAAAACGCGCCATACATTGCTGCCAAATTCTTACAAAGAAATATCTTATACACATTTCATCTTGGTAATGATGAAATGTATGAAGGTTTTTTGAACAGAAAATTAAATCAGAATAAAAAATATCGTGTATTTGTACGCGCTGTAGTTGATACTCCACAAAAACATTTGTATACGTCCAGTCCATTTTCTGAAAACCTTTCATTAGATATGCGAGTAGCGCCGCCCGGTGAAGAACCAAGCAGACCTGATCCCAAAGATATTCATGGTGATCCTGAAATCAGAATAGAGGAAAATAAAAAAGAAGCTGGAATGGTATGGGTTGTAGGCCCAATAATTGCAGCTCTTATGCTCTCATTATGTTTGGTTGTTTTGTTTATATTCAAAAAGCGACGCCAACCGTGTAAAGCTCCTGACCAAGCGGCAGTAACTAGACCATTAATGTCGGCTGACGTTGGTTTTGGAGCACCATCAGATCCAGTAGAAATGAGACGGTTGAACTTTCAAACGCCAGCTATGATTTCTCATCCACCTATTCCTATTTTAGAACTAGCTGAACATATAGAAAGATTAAAAGCCAACGATAACCTCAAATTTTCACAAGAATATGAAAGTATTGAGCCAGGTCAACAATTTACCTGGGATCATTCGAATATGGAAATTAATAAGCCGAAAAATCGATATGCTAATGTGATTGCTTATGATCACAGTCGTGTAATTCTCCAACCTATTGATGGGATTTTGGGAAGTGATTATATTAATGCGAATTATTGTGATGGATATCGAAAACATAACGCATACGTTGCAACCCAAGGTCCTCTTCAAGAAACGCTAGCAGATTTCTGGCGGATGTGTTGGGAACTTCGAACATCTACTATCGTAATGATGACTAAACTAGAAGAAAGGACGCGAATTAAATGTGACCAATACTGGCCTAGCAGAGGCTCTGAAACTTATGGTATGATGACCGTAACTATTGCTGAAGTCCAAGAATTAGCCACTTATTGTATAAGAACTTTCCAAGTTGAAAGGAATGGTAATAGTGGCGAAAGACGTGAAATCAAACAATTGCAGTTTACTGCTTGGCCTGATCATGGTGTACCTGATCACCCAGCACCATTTCTTCAGTTCTTGCGGCGTGTCAGGGCTCTAAATCCACCTGATGCTGGTCCCTTAGTAGTCCATTGTTCTGCCGGTGTTGGTCGCACTGGATGCTTCATTGTTATAGATTCTATGCTGGAAAGAGCTCGACATGAACGTACAGTGGATATCTACGGTCATGTCACATGCTTACGAGCTCAAAGAAACTATATGGTACAGACTGAAGATCAGTATATTTTCATTCATGACGCCCTCCTTGAAGCTGTTATTTGTGGCGATACTGAAGTTCCTGCTCGTAATTTACATGCTCATATTCAAAAATTAATGCGAGTTGATCCTATTGAGAATATAACAGGTATGGAATTGGAATTTAAGAAGTTAGCTAATATGAAAGCTGACTCCAGCCGATTTGTATCGGCTAGCCTTCCTTGTAACAAGCATAAGAATAGACTGGTTCATATATTGCCGTACGAATCTACAAGAGTATGTTTGACCCCTCGAGATGGTTCTGACTACATAAATGCCTCGTTTGTGGATGGCTACAGGTATAGAGCAGCTTACATCGCAACCCAAGGTCCATTAGCTGATACAACTGATGATTTCTGGCGAATGCTTTGGGAGCACAATTCCACTATCATCGTAATGTTGACCAAATTGAAAGAAATGGGCCGGGTAAGAAATTGTTATTTTAAGTCTCGTTGAAAGTCTCGCAAACAATTATTAATAGATTGTATATTTTTTAGGAGAAATGTCACCAATATTGGCCTTCAGACCGTTCGGTGCGCTATCAATGCTTTGTGGTCGACCCCATCGCGGAGTATAATATGCCTCAATACATTTTGAGGGAATTCAAAGTAAGTGTCCCGTATATAATCAAGTCTTTCATTTATTACTAACAACTATATCTCCATAAGCTGGTGATATTTAACAAATCTCTACTTGTGTATTTATCCATACAAACCTTATTGACTTAATTACGTACTTTTAGAAGCTTGTTTAAAAACCTAAGTGTATACAGTATTTTTTTTTACTTATTGGTGTATATTCAATGTTCGCGTATCACACATGTTGCCTTTGTAGGCGTCCAGAGAATCTTAGAAATTAAATAACAATTTAATTAAACTTCCAAAACATTATAGTATTTTTTATTGTCTTCCTTTTTTTTTGTTACTTACGTATCTAATCTTTAAACGAGCAATTCTTATAATTTATTATATAACTATATATAATCTGAATTTCAGAAACGGCTCCAACGATTTATATGAATTTTAGCATGCAGGTTCCGGGGACGATTAATAGATCTAACTGTTTCGTTTATAGAAAATATTATTATTAGTTTAATTTATAGAAAATATTGTATTGTCAGTAATTTCAGGCAGTGAAAAAATATATTTATTCGTTAGTTGAAAAATTTTGACGTTGTGAAAAAATAGATATAGCTCAGTTGGAAATTTGAGCAGTCTAATCCAGATAGCGCCGGTTCGAATCCTTAGTTTTATTTTTTATTATATTCGCCTTTTTTTAATTTTATCATTATTTTATTAAATATTTTTATTATATTTGAATATATCTTCCAAAACACACCAAAATAAAATACCGAATAAAGCTCTGTCATCCAAATATTTTATGTATAAACAGTATCTTAGTTTAAGTTTATATCTTAATTTAACATTAAAACCATAACTATTATTATATAAATAAATAATAAGTAATATATACTAATTACTTTAAATATTTTAACTAGGTAACGGATGCACGCGATGGTTCATCTAGAACAGTTCGTCAATTTCAATTTACTGATTGGCCTGAGCAGGGCGTACCCAAGAGCGGTGAAGGATTTATCGATTTCCTAGGACAAGTGCATAAGACAAAGGAGCAATTTGGCCAAGATGGACCTATTACAGTACATTGCAGGTTTGTATAAAAAAAAATTCAGAACTCACTTCTCCAGCAATATATTTGAAATTTGTAATAGTGGTAGGGTCCACACTGCCACCGAAGACAAAGATCGGGTACCGGTGGCCTGCTCGCACGGCGAGAAAGAGGTGCTTGCAGGGTGGGTCAATGGGGTTGCGCGCCGCCTCTTCCGTCACCCCGGACCGATTTGGCGGGGTGCGACGTCCATGGCCCACCACAAAAAAAAAAAAGGGTCCACACTATTGATAGTTTTCTGTCTATAGCCGCGAGCCGGTCCTTCCGAGGTAGCATTAAACTTTCGCAAAAATCAACGTCTGAGCAGTGGCAATATGCTTCGCTCGGTGAGTCGGAGAGCCGTCAGCCCAACTTTCTGGGTGGGTTTGGGGTTTTCATCGATGCCTCTGGTATTGTAAAAGTCTGTGGGCTGCAGTAACACTTACCATCAGGTGTGCTGCTTACTCGTTTGCCACCATAAGCAATAAAAAAAAAGTAAATAAAAGAACTAACATTATAGTATCTGAAAAGATATAGAAGGACTTGATTAACCTTTTTATTATATGCTGTTGGAATGTAACTCGAAGTAGAAGCAGGCTTTAAATTTAAAAGAAGCACATTAAACGAACTTTTACTAATCGATATAGCTTTAAGACTTTCGAACTCTTCTGTTAATCTATTACTACTAATCAAAGCTTGATTTTTGTAAACACTATCTAACGGTGCTAAATATATTAGGATGATGTTTTTTTGGGTATTATATTAATTAGCGTAGATTCAATTCCCACGTAGAACAACACTGTGCGATCCACATATAGTCGTTCTGAGACGGTCTGTAATTTGTCCGTTAATTATGTTTGTAAAATACCCGCAATACAAAGTTTATTTCCTCAGTGCAGAACGTGGTCTTTAAAAAAATATATATCACCTGCGATTGCCAAACCGCCCAAGCATGGCGATTTAGCATTATTTTCATTTATTAAGACTTACATGTATTGGAACTTGACGTAATGTTTATATGATTACTTATAGTGCGGGTGTGGGCCGCACAGGCGTGTTCATAACTCTATCGACGGTGTTGGAACGTATGCAGTACGAGGGAGTTGTCGATGTGTTTCAAACTGTGCGTACGCTGCGCACGCAACGTCCTGCTATGGTACAGACTGAGGTAATATATATTTTATATTTTATATTAATAACTTACTACTTCTTCTTTGATAATATATTTCGTACCACTATTGGACGCGCGAGTATTCAATAATGGAAGAGAAAGTGATTTTTTAACCTTCTTTCACAAGAATATTAGTACATACATACATACATATCATCACGCCATATCCCTTGCAGGGTAGGCACAGAGAATAGAGTGCCAGAGAACTCTATCCTTGCATACTTCACTCGCTTCCTCAACATTCATAATTCTCTTCATACACGCTCGCCGGTTTCGGAGACTCTTGACTCCATCTTCCTTCAGTACATGACCGATCTGGTCTAGGTAGGTTAGTCTCGGTCTCCCCCGGTACCTACATCCTTCCACTTTCGCATTGTATATCTTCTTAACCAGACGTTCGTTCGGCATTCTTTCCACATGTCGGAACCATCGGAGCATTCCCTTTCGCATTTTTACACCGATACTCTCTTTCATACCTACTCGCTCTCTTACGTCGTCGTTACGAATGCAGTCGGTCAGCCTAACTCCACAGATTTTTCGTAGAGATCGCATTTCGACCGCATTAATTTTACTTTCTTACTATTTTCGGCATACCCAACTCTCGCTTCCATACAGTAATGTTGGGACAAGCATTGCGTTATATATTTTTTTTTTTTTTTTTTTTTTTTTTCCAAACACTCGTATGCTTGGGCTACTATCTCCCCTGACATGATCAGGGACCTTGTTTAGATTTGATTACATTACAATACGATACAATTTACAAGTTGAAAAGAACAGAAAGTACAAACACTAAAGTACATACAGAACGTAACTATATATTAGATTAAGGTTAAACTATTAGAAAAGTAGAATACAGGCAATTAAAACTAGATAATGAGGGAGTAATTAACTATTATTATTATTTATATAATTTCTTTTTTTTTATTATTATTATTATTTTATTTACTTTTTTTTTTTTTTTTATATATTTTTTTTTTTTTTTTTAATTTTTTTTTTTATTATATACCTTTTTTTTTTTTTTTTAAATAATAATATATGAAGAATTTATAAATAGTGTTATTTAAAGTAATAAATAAACAGAAAGTACAGACACATACGTACGCAGAAAACAAGAATTTCATGATAAGGAGTAATATAAATTTGAAGTTTTTTCTAACTTCAGATTTATACTACTCCCCATCATGAAATTCTTGTTCATAAACAGAGTTTTTTATTAAAAGTAAAGAAATAAAACTAAAGACATGAGGTAGAAATAGAAGAAAATAAAGAAGTGATAGAAAGTTTACAACTTTTTTATACTAGTGCCATCTGTATATAAGACCTAACTTATCCTAACATAATGTGGTGGTGTAATGATGCGATGTGTAAGTGTATGGATGTGTTATTTTGTTCTGTTTCTTTTGATGGCAATGTTTGCGACTTTTCTACAATAGTCTAAAAATGTTTGTCTGTTGTCTTCGTCAGTCAGAAGTTGTGGGAAGTTGTCTTCAGTTATTGTAATGTCAGTCTCCTGTTCTAAATTGTATCGGTCCTTATTGTTGATCGGGCATTCTGTGATTATGTGTATTATTGTTTCTGTGGCGCCGGTGTTGCAGGGGCAAAGAGGGTTCTCCTTACATTTAAAACGAACAAGATAGTCGGCGAACCCTCCATGGCCCGTGAATATTTGTGTTAGTGTGCTGTCAATTTTGATGTTTTTTAGTGTTTTGTGAGCCATAATGGTGTTGGGGAAAAATTTTTTGGTGGTGTTGCCGGTATTTGTGTTGGTGTACCTGTCACTCCATTCTTTACTAGAATTTTGTCTGATTATATGTTTGCCAAAAGAGATAGGGAATTTGTTGTAGTCTGGATGTGTTTCAGGGTTAAGTGCCGCCGATTTGGCAAGACTATCCGCTTTTTCATTGCCTTTTAAACCGATGTGTGATTTTATCCAAAAGAGTGAGATGAGTTTGTTCTGATTGAAGCATGAATTTAAATGATGCCGGGTGTCTAGTGCTAGTGGGTGAAGAGAAAGGCCATCAGTAACAGTGTC
Organism: Lymantria monacha; assembly: GCA_905163515.2. Classification (NCBI taxonomy): domain Eukaryota; kingdom Metazoa; phylum Arthropoda; class Insecta; order Lepidoptera; family Erebidae; genus Lymantria; species Lymantria monacha. Next base: position 16,408,426 of record LR991096.1, read on the forward strand.
CAATGCTGCTCTGGAGTCGCTGAGGATGGCACATCTGGTGAAGTCACTAGCTGCTACCATCTTAACCGCCAGGCATATGGCCAGCAGTTCAGCCTGGTAGACGGTGCAGTAAGAAGCTAGACAGATTTTTTTAAATTAAATTTCGTGATTTTGATTCCAAACAGAAAATGCGGCGCCGACCTTATTGTCAATTTTACTGCCGTCTGTATAGATTCTTACTGCATCGTCAACGAGGTTTTCCAAATCTTCTTCGTTGTTAATTTTGATGATCTGCGTTATATATTGCTACACGTGCCTTCTGGCTGAGGTGGTGGCTACCGAGAAGTTGCCCCAACGCTCCGTTCACTCTATTTCCCGCATTCACTCTTCGCTCTATATTAGTGGTGTACCTTCCATCTCGGCTATATTCATATCCAAGATATACAAATTCATCCACTTGCTCTAGTACATCATTACCTATTGTTACTCTTACATCTGTTTTGGCTTCATCTCTTTCAAAGACCATTATTTTGGTTTTGCTCACATTCACGCGTAGACCCCTTTTCTTACAATCTTAAATATTATCAATCTTAGAATATTAGTGATATTATTAATTCACCAAGCTCTCCTGGCAAGATGGATGGGAAGGCGAACGCTCATAATACCTTTCGAAATCACAACGTAATACTTTAAATAACAAAAGAAATAGTCATAGGATGCTACAGTATGACTGAGAGCTGTATCACTCATTGATGTAATGTTTCCCTATTCTAATAAGAGTACCGGGCTCAATGACTTAAGATGATAGTTAAGGTCGATTGGAACTAATATAGGTACAATATAAGGTCTTCATTCATATATGCTCTTCAAATAATAAAAAAATTAGAAATATTTTCATTAAAAATCATGAACTATCAACCATTACATGGAATCATTTTTCAGCTCATAAATTCCACTGATGGGCTTGAGAGAGAAAATAACGTACTTATACCATGCTGATTCGATAGATTCGCCTTTTATTAACTGTAATAATTATATCTGTAATGAAATGTAATAATAATAATATCGGATAGATCAAAACTGTGTTAGGTTTACGTCGTTTTGGACGCCTGTTATGATGCTATAAAGAAAGCAAAGACCATTGGCTACTTCAATAAATAAACACGAACAATCACATAGAGAATCCTCTCTCAAATCAAAAACAATCTGTACCTTTCACGGTATTATAGACCCAATAACGGCAAAGTAACTCCAAAGATCAAATGTAAGTCTATTCTCTGAAATCTTATACAATGGAAATGGAATAACTCGAGGGAAATGCAAAAATTTTAACTTAATGAGTTTTCAGCTTAGCGAATATTTCGGGATACAAAGGATTTACCGACTATAATTTCGACATAAAAGGCACAATTTCTAAGTAGGTACGTGTATATTCATTAAGTTGTAAAGTTATAATGAAATAAAATTTCATTTTAAATATTTCGAATTGATGATGAATGAACACACGAAAATTATGAGAGTAACTTTTTAAAATAAAGTTTTTTTTTTTTTGGAGTTTATGGCTTGGTTACTTAGACTTTTAAGCCAAGTCTTCATAGTTTAGACACTTCGTGCCTTGTCTTCCGTATTATTGTTTACCACTTCTTCAAATTGTAATTAGTCCTTGATAGTCACTGTCCGTCAGTAAGTCAAGTCGTTACTATCAATTTGGCGCTGATAACCAAATCCATAGTTTTGTTGGGAATTTTGGGTGAACACGAAAATACACGAAAACCACTACTATACCATATTCACTACACTTCAGCACTTTAACTTTATCATATTCCATAAAATACCAGCAAAATTATTCAATGTAACACTACAAAACACTAAAGAAATGAATATAATACAAGAGCGTGACATGACATTTCCATATTCGCGCCAAAAAAAACTCTTTAAAATAAAGGTATGGGACCTTTTCCCTACAAGTTATAGATAGAAGTGTACCCACAATGTATTCGTCTATTAATTACTGAATTGATGATGGCTTGCAAAAGTAAGCCCGAAACAATTACTGCTATAAGCACAGGACCACTGGCCCTCGTAAAAATCACCTTAAAATCTCAATAGTAACAGTCCGTACCCTGCGTCCTGTACTCCACCAGCACTGGCGAGAACGCCTCTGTAGTTTGGGAATAAAATAGGGTCATTTTCAAGCGCACTGACCAAGGAATCATGACATCTTAAGAAACATCGTCTCGCAAAGCGGACGAAAATTACGTGCCGACCGCCTGATAGAAAATCCAAAATAATGTGTGACTACACTACTGCTTTTCAATCAGAGTTTTAACAATAAGATTTTTGAGGAGAAAAGTTAAAATGTTTTAAGAATAAAGAACTTACGTAGGTAATTCCATATAACATTTTATTATTTTCTTTTAAAGAATTCAAAGTGAGATGTTATTACATTGCTAACTTCGCCATACTGAATGTGGCTTTAAATCTTCGCGTTATGAATAAATTATGTATAATATCCACATAATATTTTGTTCGTAATATAAATGTTAGAATAAAATCATCTTGTATTTTAGCTAATGTATAAATTATATTATATTGTATTATTATTTTGTGTTATTATTTAATTAGCTTTGAATTACTTTGGAACTTATTAAAAGTTATCATTATATCTATCTAGACCAGATCGGTCATGTACTGAAGGAAGGTGGAGTCAAGAGTCTCCGAAACCGGCGAGCGTGTATGAAGAGAATTATGAATGTTGAGGAAGCGAGTGAAGTATGCAAAGATAGAGTTCTCTGGCACTCTGTTCTTTCTGCCTACCCTAAGGGATATGGCGTGATGATATGTATGTATGTATGTATCTATCATTATATTTGATGATTCAGCCCGCGTGTGAGGAGTACTGGTATATTAACAACAAAAATTTGTTTCTACTAGGCCTTAATGACTTCCATGGCCTCCCTGGATACAACAATATGTCACTAACTCTTTATTTCTCACTAGTATATAAAAGACTTTTAAGAAAAGTAAGCAAGTCATGTAAGAGAAGAAAACCTGTAAATAAAATTCTATATCAACGCGTCTGACCACCATGATTTAATAAATCAATTTCGCTATTATTTTGGATGAAACTAGTGTTCAATAGTTGAATCTTTGCGTGTTGTTAAAAAAGAAGAATGCAATTAAATATCTTCACTTTAATTATTTTTGTGAAAGATGTCATCACATTTTTCAACTACTAACACAGTTTATCATCAGACTATTTAGAGGCTTAAAGAGGTTCAAATTATTCAATATCCACTGTTTATTAACATTGTATATATTTAAAAAATATTTTCATCACCTTAATGATAAGGTGCTGAAATGATGATGACATCATCATCATCTCAGGTCATAATATGTCCTACTGTTGGGCTTGAGCCTCCTCCGTAATGGGAGGGAAATTGACCTGCTATACCGCGCTGGTTAAGACGTGTTGGTATAGGGTTTTGTTCCGAGTTTGCCTTGTCTCGCATAGATGTTATATGCCTTTTGTATCCCTTAGTCGTCTCTTACAATCACCCACGAGTAAGATGGTGGATGTGATGGACGAGGGGGTGGTGATTTGTATTCTTACTCCGTCACCACATGGACTATTTTTTATAATAATAATAATATTTTTAAGTATATTAAGTTTAATACAAGTTTCAATCCTCAGGACCAGTACGAATTTTGCTACCGCGCGGCGCTCGAATACCTCGGCTCGTTCGACCACTACGCCAACTGACGCTGAGACTTACTCGTCTAAGGCACTCGGGACTTGTCACGTACTTAATCAACCAAGGTCACAGAAGTATTCAATAGTAACGTATGACCTTTATTTAATTACAAAGATCAATACGCACTATTTTTATTCACAAAACTTTTCTAGATTTAACAGCAATTATATCGCATTCGTGTTTCGATTCTACATCGCAAACCCTAACTTTTGATTTCAGATTACTTTTTTCATATATCGACAGCTGCCATATAAAAAGGACAATAATATATAATAAATTCTTAGATCACAGATTATTTTTAATAAATTCTTAGATTACAGATTACTTTTTACAAGCTAATGGAGAATAGACGAATGATATTGAATACTTCTATGTCCTGGTACTAAAGATAAAAAATATCGACAATGTTCCACGCTTGAATAAATATTCTTAGCGTAGTGCACATGTAATATCGACTGACTGTCATTCCATCTTTTTAAATGAGGCTAAAATATGTAATGAGTGCCTAGGAAAGTTACTTATGATGTATTTACGACTGTGACCACTTAAAATCATGATTGTGAGTCAAAAGGGTAATAAATATATAAAATGATTATCCTATTACCTATTTTATGATATCGAGGTGGAGATATGCATAGTATACACTACCTACCGCCTTGACAGTCGATAAAGATGTTGCGGCAAAATTTAATCATTGTTGACTATAAAAAAATATATATTCGGCTTATAAAATTGTAAACTATGCATATTTCTGTCTTATCACAGCTGTTCGTGCTATTATTGTCTCTAAATTGCATTTTAAACGTTAAAAAAAATCAATATAAACACAGTTGAAATTAGATGAATTAATACCAAGTTTGAGAAATATTTAACAATCAGTGTAATGTTTACGCCGTGAAAAAATATAATTTGCAAAAAAAATATATTATAACGTAATTATAGATAACGAACAGTACGCTTAGAGACTTAAGTAACTTTACGCGTTATAATATTCAATTCTAAACGTTACATACATACATAAATATTATAAAATGTATAAATAAATAGTTATTGCCGCTGTAACTAGAAGTTTATTTTTCATATCGGGGTGTTAAAATATGTTAAGGTAGTGTTAATTGTGGTAATACGTTTCATTATTGCAATATTGAAAAAAAAAAATATTTAGACGAATCGGCTGTGTCGTGTGAATTTTTGTGTCTGTCCTGTGTGTAGTGCATAATGTTATGTAAATATATGTATTGTATTTTTAACATAACTTTATACAATATATGTTGTTAATATACTTGCCTAGTTAAATACAAAAGTTACGCTTCGGCGTTGTCAATAAAAATAGAATTGGTGACATATTTAGAAATTACTATCTATATAAACGTTTATTACGCGTAATGGGATCCAAAAAAATATCACTATGAATAATGAAACTAATTAAAGTTTAGGCCATTGTCGATTACATTTTAAAATATAATTAAATTGACTGTATCCAGGCCATAATCAAACTATTCAATAGCGATAAATACAATTATAACTAAAATAATTAATAATAAAGACCATAATTACATAAACAAATAAAAACAAGTAAATTTAATCAAATAAATAAAAAAAACATATTGAAATTAATTGAGGTCATTTAAAATCATAATTATCAAACTGTGTCCACTATAAAAATATATTTATTGTTTCAAACTAGATCATATTAGCTCTGAAGAAGAGTATTGCGATGAGTAGGTACTAAACTGTGAGTGATATAAGTATGTATATATGTATCAACAAGGAGGAACGAAACTAACCTGGAAGTCAATAGATATCGCCTATGCTATGTGTTCGATTCAAAGGTAGGCTAATATGCCTTGCCTGCGACTGATGCCGCCCTAGCCGAGGCCGCAGGTGGCTGGCCCGGAAAGAAATGTTAGCAAAATAAGCTGACTAGTATTTAGTTAATTGTACGTTTTAATATACCCCTTGATACAGGGTTCCTTATCCACATTCAAAACTTTTTAATATGTTCTGCTCTTTTCTCCTCTGTATCTAAGTAAAAAATACATGCTACGTCAACCCTTTATATATTAAGAAAAGGGTAAATATACCATACCTCGAAAGTGAATTTTGTTATTCACAGTGATTAAGTAAAAAAAAAATAGTTTTATGTTACAAAGGTACACTAAATATGTCACCATTTCTATTATTAGAACGCATAAAAATTCCTAATAACTGTCTAAATAACTCTTTTTGCATTTTTCAATTACTTTTATGTGCATTCACTGCTTGCTTTTAGATTATAATCGTGATGCGATGACATATCTATATGTAGTTAGTTAAATATGTTTTGGTGTGGTAATTGATAGAGATAAGAGAAAGACGATTCAATTTAATTTTGAATCTCGATACTAAATGTATCGTGTTAGGGTGTATAAGTGAATAAGTGAACACAGGTGAAATGAATTGAGAGTTCCGAAAAGCATATAAAATGGAGAACGAATAATTTTAAGTATGTATCAATCAAAAAAATATGTAGAAATTTGTGTTTCCCTGATAAAAAAATATCCTATTTATTTATGCTTCTCGTTAAAAAGCGCGAATAAATAATGACAAGACGTAGTACATTTTTTCGTGTAACTCGAAACATAAGCAACTGTTCTTGAAGCTATTTTAAGCTATCTTTAAGTATACTTAGTATGTTATTTAATATTTTACAGTAATCTCCTTGCATATTAATGTATAAGATTTTTACTTTTTTCACTCGTTTTATACAATATATCTACTACTTATATCGACCTATCTACGTATAAGTTAACTTTGAGCTTGTATGAAATTTAGGGAATATAAAGCGGTTGACGCTATTTTCAAACGTTTTACTTAGATATGTGAACAATTAAAAAAGTAACTCATATTTAAGGGTACTAAAATAAAAAAATATTACATCTGGTTTCGGCTGGTTGAGAGCTACCAACCGTCATTCGTAACTGCCAATCGTTTCACTTACAATTAGCTATAAAAGTATAATAAACAATATTATAAAGTACGAAACGTGAGTAGAGTTAAATGTAATTGTTAAAATAAAGATTTGGTGAAATAATAATCAATGAATTATATATTAAAATGTGATTTGAAACAATTTACAAACTAGTCTAGGACAGCTATTTTTTTTTTTAAATCATTAACGATAATGGAAATTAACATGTTTTAACCTCATTATAAATGTTCTAATATTTTATTTTATATTTATAAATAATTCTCGCTCTCTTATAGTGGCAGCTCATTCAGCTTATTAGACAATACCTGAACGCACACTAAGATCTCTTTGTACAGCTATTATTGTCTATTAATCATGATACTTAAGCTTATTGTGTAACATATCTTTCTGTCAGGATGGAATCAAATCTATATCTACTTAATACCTAATAATTCTGTTCGCTATACATGATCAGTTTATGTGTGTTGTGCTTATCGAACAGACTTAATGTTACTTCGCTTGTATTTTTTTAAAAGTTATAAATATAACTTTTTAGTTATTGTGAGATGAATATTGATGAATCAATAACGATTATTACTTTCTTAGTCCATTTATAGATTGTTACTAACATATACGTATATAGAAACGATTCTTTTGAATTTTTTAAAATAACTTACCGTTAATTTGCTACAATAGGTGTACTAAAAAGGTGCTGTTTATTTCTTGATTTAGTACAAAACCGTTCTTTTTTTTTTACTATTCTATCTCAGTAATTATTCATTCAATTGTTAGAATACTTATATTCCCTATTTTAAGACTGATTTTATTAAAATGTTTTATGTGTTCTTATTGTTATATTTGTGTATTATGTAATGTGATTTGTATTTCGTCAAATCTAATTTTCTATATCTTAATGTTCGTTCATGATTGCCGCATTCTTATTAACTATATGTTCATGATAATATTTTATTTAACCATTTGGCAGATTGTGTGTGTGTTGTCATAAAAATATTTTAATTTAATATTCAACTCAATCGTTTTATATTACTAAGAAATTTTAAATGAAGTTTTCATAACTTTATTTAACAATGGTGTATTTCATGAAACGAAATGTAAACAACAATATTTATAATTTGCTACATCAACATCGCAAACCATATTCTCAAATATCTAATTATTTATTTTAACGCTTTTATAGAATTTGTATCTGCAAACTATACCCAAGTATCAAATCTTGAAGTATATTCATTTCTAATGATCTAAATGTAAATTACAAACGAATCGATTAGTAAAATACGCCCTTAGCTTTAATTATTTTAGTGTAATTAATTTGGCGGACGCAACATGGCTGACGGGACGATGTATGTATGTAATTGTAGAAGTTTGTAGAGAACGATTATTTTATAAAAAATCCCCCGCGTCTCGGGACACAGTGGATTCGCAAATTATACATATGTATATGAAGAAATAAATTTATGTGAAACCAATATTCGACAGTTTTATTTTTTTCCTCTACTACTCACCTCCTTTCTTACGCCTATCAACGTCTACTAGACATAAGGGCCATACTAGTCATAAGGGGATAGTGCAATAATCATATATATCATCTCAGCTCACATATGTCCCACTGTTGGGCTCGAACCTCCTCCGTAATGGGAGGGAAATTAACCTACTATACCGCGCTGGTCAGACGTGTTTGTATAGGGTTTTGTTTCGAGTTTTTCTTCTCTTGCATAGATGTTATATGCGTTTTATATCCATTAGTCGTCTCTTACAATCACCCACGGGTAAGATAGGGGGTGGTAAATTGTATTCTTACCCCATCACCACACGGATCATATAATCGTATATATTCGCATTTGGAAGTTGGGTTGCTGATCGCAGTCAATATTGTACCGTTTCCAACAGATTTTTGCTGCCCATTTTACTGGTGAGCTCTCGAAACAGTTTTAACGACTGCCACAACTGAGTAAGGGGCAACATTAGACTATTAAACCGTTACCAAATAGTGACTGCTGCACACGAATGCTTCTATAATGGATATGATAATAGTTACCAATACGTTTTTTTTAACACCTCCCTAAGCACTAAGGAAATAATCCTTGTATTGCGGGGGACTTTAAAAACATACAGACTCAGAACAGTTTGTGTAACGCACAAAGTATTGTCCTGTGTGGGACTCGAACCCACGGCACTGGCATGAAAGGTCGGTATCTTAACCACTACGCCATCTGCGCAGTCAAATTTACAGTACGTGAATCTCCATCTGATGAAAAAGTAGAAATACAATGGTCGCTACTACTACGTACTGTGAGTAGGTATTGTAAGAATTGATGAAGGAATGTAAACAGTAAAACGGAAGGTAAATTTGAAATAAGCATGGTAAGAATACAATTCACCAACCCCCATCTTACCCGTGGGTGATCGTAAGAGAAGACTAAGGGATATAAAACGCATATAACACCTATGTAAGAGAAAGAAAACTCAAAACTAAACCCTATACCAACACGTCTGACCAGCGTGGTATAGTAGATCGATTTCCCTCCCGCTATGGAGGAGGCTCAAGCCCAACAATGGGACGCGTATATGATCTGAGATGATGATGATGTTCTGGATATAAAGATTCGAATCTGAATATCGACTGCATAGATGTCGTAGTGGTTTAGATACCGACCTTCCGTACCAGTACTATCTATGGGTTCGATTCCTGCACAGGACAATACTTTGTCTGCGTTAAATATATGTTTGTAAAGTCGGGATACGGATATTGGAAAAACAAACAGTTTCTAAATACGGTTACAGTTATGAAATTAGTTTTGATTATCCGACAGTTTTGGATAATTTCATTTACGATTATTGAATTTTTAGAGAATAGTAAAAAGTAAATGGTATATTTTTTTTAATTATTATACTATTTAACGAATTAGTTATGATCCTACTCACCTTTGAAGAGGCGTTTAGGCTATGTATGCCTGAAATTGTCTAAAAATCTGTCCTATCGTATTTCATACAAACAACGATCGTATTGATAATCATTCGAAACTTTTAATATTGGTTTCGGTCATGATTTCCAATGTAATTTCATTTCGGACATCCGAAAAATTATATATTGCTCTTCTCCCATCATCATATCGGCTCATATATATCCCACTGCTAGGCTCGAGTCTCCTCCACACTGGGAGAGAAATTGACCTACTACACCACGTTGATCAGACGTGTTGGTATAAGATTTTATTTCGAGTTTTCCTTCTCTTACATAAATGTTATATGCATATTTTATCCCTTAGTCTTAACGATCACCCACGGGTAAGATAAGGTGGTGAACTATATTCTTACTCCGTCACCACACATATAATATTGCTCTTAGTCGTATGTAAAAACATCAACAAGCAAAGTAAGGGTTAGTAATATTCATAGTCGCTGCCACACAGCAACTCTTTGCTGTCCTTTTTTCCTTTTTTTTTACGCTGTGGAAACGCATTTACGCGCTATGCCCTGCCAGTGACGGGGAGGAGTGTGAGACTCGCCGGCTAACTGCCCGGCCGAAATACCCACTAAAACCACAGCCGCCCCTTCCACGCTTTTACAGGGTGCCGGAGAGATTGTCTACTGACATTCGATCCCCGACACCCCAACGAACTCTTTGCTATTCTACCACCAAAATGTATAAAACAGAAATGCATTCCCGTAATACGAGCTTAATTTATTTACAGTCTCTATACTCTACATAACTACGATGCAATATATTCGTCTAGACTTCTATAATGTTCTCAATACAATTTACATCATGACTATTAAGTTGTAAAGCTGAATTTAAAATTCTATTTAACTACAGAGTACATAAAAGTACGTATTTAAGTATTAATTAATGTATTCTTTTTGTGTCGATAAATATCTATAGAGTTCACTTACGTTGTAAGTCGTTGGAAATAATTGCTTTAAAAACGACTTAACTAAAAGTAATTTAATAGTGGTAGGACCACGCTGTTGACAGTTCTCTGTTCACAGCCGCAGAACGGTCCGTCCGGGGTAGTACCACACTCTGGCAGAAGATCGACGTCTGAGTAATGGCAATGTGCTATTGCGCTTCGTTTGGTGAACGAGAGAACCGGGAGCCCAACTGGGTGGGTTTGAGGATTGTAATGTTAAGCAGCGGCCTAGCTATTTCTTGGTATAGCAAGGTCCATGAGTCGCAGTGACACTTACCATCAAGTGTGCTGCTTGCTCTTTTGCCACCACAAGCAATAAAAAAAAGCTCATGTGGCCCCCTAAGATAAGATTCGAAAAAGCATGCATATGTCCTCGTGAAACATCTAACCGAATGATTTGAAGGTAAAATAACGAATAAAACAGAATGGAGATTATTCTAACAATATTAATAAAGTTCCTAGAGATCTGAGTTATTAAACAGTTACGAGGTAGTTGTATTTTAATACCTTTGAAAGTAATTTATGTTATTATAATATTAGATAACTCACCTTTTGCTAACCACTAAATAATTTAAAAAGATAAACACTTTTAGTATACCTTCTTGTCAACTAGGTTGCAAGTAAAGGAAAATGTAAATTTATGACCGACCCTATCGCCTTATTCCGCGAGACAACTACCTTACAGGAGGCGGCAACCACACCCTAGTTTCTACCATGTCAACCATCGCTCTAGCGAGAAACCTCCATGCACTGCTTTTTCTATTTACCTCTATCAGAGATGGCTTCTACATGGATGAAGTCGCGGGCAAAAGCTAGTAATATTCATAAAACAGTAATATTTAAGGAAATAAAAGAAAAATTAATAGCCAAATTAATATGAATATTTTATGATAAAAATTATAGCTCTGTGAATAAAGTTCATATGATAATATCTATAGTGAAAGTGAAGGATAGGTGGATTTACGAGGACCAGATTAACCGATCGGCTACGTTGAACATTTTAGAGTATGTTTCCCTTACAAAAATAGAAAGGATTACAAAAACGGATACCTCCGGATTATAAGGGTCATGACAGTGTCTGCCTTAAAAGATACTATCGAAAGGACATGTTTGCTTTGGTAATACATAATCTACATTGCAAAAAGTATACAGTCTAATAATAAGACAAAAAGTGCTAATATATGTGTGTATGTGTGTGTTGAAAAAAATTTTTCACATGTTATTTAAATGGAAAATAGAAATTCACGATGAGCGACCTTTTAGTATTAATATTAAGAGCTGCCGTTATATATATATATGTGTATATATATATATATATATATATATATATATATATATATATATATATATATATATATATATATATATATATACATATACATATACATATATATATATATATATATACTCTGAGCTCTGAGCAGGTCAAAATCGTGCAAAGGTGTCATATCGAGTACTTATTCCAGCGTAATGATGCTACCTATCCAAATAGCCTTAGCGATTCGTATGAAACACATGGGAAAGGAAAGACAGATAGACATCAATGTACTCTTAGCCAATCATTACAATCTAGTTTCTTATAACTAAGCTAGCATCAATGAAGGTAGATAATTACCTAATTGTAAATTAATTTAGGAAAAAAAATAGTTTATTCGTAGTTTAAACTATAAGCCACTGAAACTGCTTACTCCACCCAGTATCAGTATGTATAATCAACAGGCTACCGGACGGCCCACAAAAACCCTAAGCTTTCAAATATCCAATAACATCGATTTTCCTAAATTGGTGTTATATAGTGTTAAACAATTTGTTATCCACTCTTAACTCGCGGATATCGTAAAAGACGATTACAAGCAACACGTCTAACTGCCGCAGTACAGAAGGCCAATTCCCCTGATTGTAAAAAAGGGTTGTTTCCAAAACAGTGACGATTAAGAGAATTACCTCCGAATGGGTTTATAAGCGTCGCAGGTGCGGTCGACAGGTAGTCAGTTGTTGCAACTGTTGCAGTCAATTGTTGCCACGACATAATGTCCGATCATGTCATGTACACGCGTATAAATCCATTAGCTCTTAGTCGTAATATAAATCTTTGTGATTTAATATAACAATAACGAAACGAGTGGTGTGATCACGTGAAACGCGGGCTAAATATCTCCGGAAATATTGATTTTAACGACTTGGTACTAAGAATATTTCTTGTAGGAAATTGAAGGTTCTACCAGTTTTTCATCTATATTTTTTCTGTAATTCTTATTATTCACGAGATAAATGCGAAAAAAACGCAAATTTCATGGAAAATCAAGTTTAAGAGGCCTGTATACCCCGCAGGTTCGAGTTACGGCTTGGCCACAATGGACACTTTTGTAGAGTATTCAATTCTAAAAAAACTCGTCCATGGTCGAAACGATGCTATGAAATACCACTGAGCTATAGAAATTTAAATAAAAGGTCAGTTTCTGTGTATTTTTAATTGTAAATCTTTACACGCCTTAGTCGACGACTTAATATTAACATTAAGGGCCCAAACTTTCAGGGAATTCTTTTTTGGGTACTTGCAACAAAATTTCACGATGGGACCGAAAAAAAAATCACCCTAATATATATATATATATATTATTCATGGGCGCCATTCTCACCACTAGAATACATGTAAGCCAAGATCCACAATATACTATGTATGTATGTATAGGTTTAGAATACTTGCTAGTTAACCGCACAGAAATGTACTTGGTACATAGCATAGGTACGAGTGAATTGCATAGGCAATTCACAACAAATTCTTGTCTTTACGGACTTTTACTCTTAAAATCTAACATGAAGCTTAATATATATTCGGTATTTTCATAAAATAAAAGCAACTCGTTAAATAACAAAAGTCTTACGATTCTATATTTATGTAGAGAATAAAACTTTTTTAAACTAAGTTAAATATAACGAATGACAACAATAGAATACTACAAAGGAGAGAATAAACTTATTTTATGTTCAAGTTAACAATCACTTTTACTGCCGCGAGAGCGAAACGCTTTTCTTTGATGATTTGACATATTTCTATTTTTTATATAAATGAACACATTGATATTTTTCATATTTTAAATGATTAATCACATTTTATTTATTATTCCGTAATATAGCTACTACAATCTATGAAAAATTTCGTTTTAATTACTAAATTCGATATATCTACATATGTATAGTATGATCTTAATTAAAAGCTATGGATGGAGTGGGGAATTAAATAGAGTCTTTATCCGATCTTCACAGACGACAAAGTTGTATGTATTACTACTTATCTCTTGCACCAAGATTTTCTCCTATGCGATTCCTACGTAACACATTATGTCCAATCAGGTGCGGATTTTTGGGCTGCAGTCTAGGGCTCCGTGGACACAAAGCGCCCCCAGTCGCCAATGAAAATAATAGGCAATACAATGTTTTTTAAAATCAAATTATAAGATTGGTACTCCTGCGATCGATCAACACATATATCGATCGAAACGGTGCATTCCCTGTCGCTTGTTTTCGTTCGTTCTCAAGACTCGTATATAAAAAACAAATATAGAACAACAATGTTAAACGATCGACTAAATAATGTATCAATTATATGCATAAATTATGATTTAATAAAGAATTTACATTGTAAAGATCAAATACAAGAATTTGCAACACTAAAAGCCAGATACAGCTCTCTCGCTTACCGAACAAAGAACAATAGCACATTATCATTACTCAGACGTCTATCTTCTGCGAGAGTGTGGTACTACCCCAGACGGACCGGCCCGCGGCTGTAGACAGAGAACTGTCAACAGCGTGGTCCTACCACTACTAAATCAGGCGGTAGGTAGTTAAATGTTTAATCATTATAAATAAATAATGACTATGGAACTCGTTAAACCGAGTCTAGTTGTTAATAAGTAATAAAGACAGAACACAGCTTCCTGTTGCATTTATAATGTGAAACACATTGATTAGAAATATACTAGTCACAAAAATTAAAGGATATAAAAAAAAATCCAAATTTTTGGGTGATTTTCAACGAGCTGTAACTCCGAGGAAAATAGTTGTACAGAAAAAATAAAAAAAGCAAATTGTAGCTCTAAGTGTCTAGTTTTCAGATATGACTATAAATTTTTTTTATCATGTCCAGGTCTGGAGAAATTCTAAGAAAACAACCAAAAACAAAATTTTCAAATTTTTTTTTCGTCTAAAAAAAGGTCCACGGGCTTCAAAAAAAATCTTTTGAGTGTTTCGTTCAAAATTTCTTTTAGAAAATTTAATACTCTTTAATTTGACGTATTCAAAAAGCCTGTACAATGATTTGCCGCGGAGTTATCGTCAATCAAAGCAAAAAAGATCTTTTTAACTTTGATAATCAATAACTCCGGAAATAATGATTGTATAGAAAATTGAAGGAAGGTTTTGAAAACTGCACAATATCCTCTATAAGAAAATGTAAACGTCTTTTAGAAAAAAAAATTTTTTGAATTGAAAACTCGGACTGAAAAAAAGACGCATCGCATAATTAAGGATATTTGGATAACTTGGTATAACTTTGGATAAAATGGATGAACGAAAGATATCGTCGGTAATTTTTTAACCTTAAAGTGTCCCCTAAAATCCCTCAAAAATTCAAAGCGCTGCGATTTTTTTTTCATTGTGCCCCGAAGCTTCAAATTCTTTGTTTTTGCAAAAATCACCATTATGAGCAATTTTGTGATTTTTATTAATTTTTTCAATGGAAAAATTTTTTTCTCTCTAAAATCTTTATTTTTTTGATCAAAAAGATTAACTGTTTAAGAACTTTGAAAAAAAAAATCAGTCATTATTTCAAGAGATATTGATTATCAAAGTTAAAAAGATCTTTTTTGCTTTGATTGACGATAACTCCGCGACAAATCGTTGTATAGGCGTTTTGAATACGTCAAATTAAAGAGTATTAAATTCTCTAAAAGAGTTTTTGAACGAAACAATCAAAAAAAATTTTTTGAAGCCCGTGGACCTTTTTTTAGACGAGAATAAATTTGAAAAATTTTTTTTTGGTAGTTTTCTTAGGATTTCTCCAGACCTGGACATGATAAATTTTTTTTATAGTCATATCTCAAAACTAGACACTTGGAGCTACAATTTACTTTTTTTATTTTTTTTGTACGACCATTTTCCTCGGAGTTACAGCTCGTTGAAAATAACCCAAAAATTTGGATTTTTTTTTATATCCCTTAATTTTTGTGACTAGTGTATATCAACATTTTTTTTTTACGGTGGACTATGGATGCGTCTCGCCCCGCCAAATCGGTCCGGGGTGACTGAAGAGGCGGCGCGTGACCCCACAGACCCACCATGCAACTCCTCTCTTCGCCGTGCGAGCAGGCCCACTGGTAGCCGATCTTTGTCTTCAGTGGAGAAATATATCAACCTCAAATTGGTACAATGAATGAATATCGTTCAACACAGATATCTAGCGACGTACCTCATGAGATTGACCTCTTATTGTTAACAACCAGACATTGAGGTCAGCTTCGTAAAACTTACTGGAAGTGTTTTTATCTACATACGATCTGTGCCAGCACTTTCCTTTCCATGAATTACTTATTTATTTATTTTATTTGAACCCCAACCAACGTCTCACGATAACTTTATCTTAACATAGAATACAAAAAAAAACAAAGTCGCTTCCCGCCATCCGTGCGTTTATATTCTTTTTAAATTAGCAACAGATTTGAATGCTATCGTTAGTAGACAGAGTTATTCGAGAGGAAGGTTTATATACAGGGTGGAAGTGGACCGCTACCGAAAACAAATACAGGTGACCCTACTAGTCCTACTTGTAATGATAGACTAGAACAAAAATCGATTCGGAATTTTTTTTTTTTAAATTAAATTGTAAGTTTTTTTTCACATTCCATCGTATTAGGACAGTGCCATATAACGATAATTCCATAAAAAATACGTATTTATACTCAGATGACAAAAGACGCAATCTATTCAAAACTCACATGTTCAAGAGTTCATATGTTCAAGAGTTCAACGACCTCGCATGGTGAAAAAAAAATGTTTATTTCATCCGAATCGATTTTTTTTCTAGTCTGTCATTACAAGTAGGACTAGTAGAGTTTACCTGTCTTTGTTTTCGGGAGCGGTCCCCTTCCATTCTGTATATAATACATGAATATATAGTAGAAAAAAAAACTAAGAATTAAAATGATTTGTAATGTTATGTTGTAAAACTCTATTTTTGTACGCTTATATTGCAAACGCTGGCTAAACTTTACGATATAGATCGAAATAGAAATTGTATATTTTGCAAATATCTCCAAAAAACATTTGTCATAATATTTTCTTTTTTTAATGCGAAACGAGCAAGGTGGCAAACGAGCAAGCAGCGCACCTGATGGTAAGTTTTACTGCCATCTATGGGCTTTGCAATACCGTACAGCTAGGCTGCTGCCTGCCAATGAACACCCCAAACCCATCTAGAAATGTGAGTTGCCGGCTCTCCCGCTCACCGAACGAAGCGCAACAATATTGCTGCTGCTCAGACGTCAATTTTCAGCGATAGTGTGGTACTACCCTGAACAGGCTGGCTCGCGGCTATAGACAGAAAACTGTCAACAGTGTGATCCTATCACCCTTAAAATATATGTCTATCTCCAAAGAATAAACCGTAATAACCATCTTTTATATATACTAAAAAGTTTATGTACGAAGCTATGTTAAATAACATTAAACAGTATTAGGTATAGTATTATCGGCGACAAAAGCGACGGATGAGAGACGACTGCATGTAGCGGAGATGCGAATGTTGAGATGGATGTGTGGTGTGACGAGATTAGATAAAATAAGAAATGAGCATATAAGAGGAAGTTTGAAAGTTGCGCCAATGACGGAAAAGTTAAGGAGTGAAAGGTTAACATGGTATGGACATGTGATGAGACGGGATGAAAGAAATGTTGTGAGGAAAGTTTTAAATATGAATGTTGAAGGCTTTAGGGGTAAAGGAAGACCAAAGAAAAGATGGATGGACTGCGTGAGTTATGACATGGATAGAGAGGGAGTGACTGCAGAGATGACGTCTGATAGGACTGTATGGAGGAAGATGACATATTGCGTCGACCCCAAGTAATTGGGATAAGAGCAAGATGATGATGATGAGGTATAGTATTAGATATTAGGTACGTCTTATCCAATTAAATACATTAGATATATGATGCATGTAATCTAGATTAAAATTACCTTTTTAGCACATTAAAATAAATATGCGGCAAATCTGTGGAGTTAGGCTGACCGACCGCATTCGTAACGACGACGTAAGAGAGCGAGTAGGTATGAAAGAGAGTATTGGTGTAAAGATGCGAAAGGGAATGCTCCGATGGTTCGGACATGTGGAAAGAATGCCGAACGAACGTCTGGTTAAGAAGATATACAATGCGAAAGTGGAAGGATGTAGGTACCGAGGCAGACCGAGACTAACCTACCTAGACCAGATCGGTCATGTACTGAAGTAAGATGGAGTCAAGAGTCTCCGAAACCGGCGAGCGTGTATGAAGAGAATTATGAATGTTGAGGAAGCGAGTGAAGTATGCAAAGATAGAGTTCTCTGGCACTCTGTTCTCTCTGCCTACCCTGCAAGGGATATGGCGTGATGATATGTATGTATGTAAAATAAATATCTCAGAAGAATCAAAGACCAAAACGCAGAACTCACAACGCATACCTTTGCCTCGATAAAATCTTTGTATACATATTTTCCGTGTGGTGACAGAGTAAAAATACAAAACACCACCCCATATCTTACCCGTGGTGATCATAAGAGACGACTAAGGAATATAAAACGCATATAACATCTATGCAAGAGAAGGAAAACTAGAAACAAAACCCTATACCAACACACCTGACCAGCGTGGTATAGTAGGTCATTTTCCCTCCGATTATGGAGGAGGCTCGAGCCCAACAGTGAGACATATATGGGCTGAGATGATGAGATGATGATACATATTTTCAATCTATCCATCCATTCATCAGCCTATTGAGGTTGTACTATTTAATATAGACGTCCCAAGAGGAGATAATGCTAAAATGAACATTATAACAGGCGGGTTGGGCCCAGGAGAGAGCTACTGCCTTTTCTTCTTGTGATCTCTTAGGTGGTATTCACGCCTCCCACGGGAGTAAAATATGATAATGTATTGTATTCCTAAATCGCCACTACAAAGGTGTATTTAATCGCAAATCGATAAATTAAAAGTAAACTTTAAGTTTATAACCAGCAAAGATAAACATTAAGAGGAAGGAAACCTGAAACAAAAGCTGCTCTCAAAATTGTTACCCAGAATGTAGCTTTATACTGCGAAGGTCAGCAGTAGTCGCAGTTAGAAAAATAATATTCTGTCGAAACATTGAACTGAAAAGTTCATCTGAATTAGGAACAATAAATTATAAGATGATTTTATTATATGACGGGGTTCTAATGATACTTTGCACTATCTAGGGATAGACGTGGTTGGTCTTTAACATCTTTGTGGACCTACTCTGGCTCGGAAGTGGTTTCTAAGATAGCTACATGCCTTTCAATTGAATATGCAGCCTACCTAGCGTTGATTCACATATGAAATTGATTCTACTTTATAATAACTACGAAAAATAGTTACGATTCAGTTACGAATATTCAGATTTTAGTTTTTCATTAGGTATATTATTGTAATAATCTACACTTATAAATAAAACTGCAGTGTCTTTTAGTATTGAAATAAAACTATTTTTATAGATTTTATAGTGTTTATTTTTAATTTCCAAACGTTTTAAACGCTTTTCATCTTTTTCACATAGGACTGAGGTATCTCAGGTAAAAATCGCAATTCATCGCAAATCCATGTTTGTAACATAAAAGTTATAGTTTTTTTATTTGATTAATATAAGTTTATTATTATTGTTTAAGACATTTTCCCTCATATCCCTCAGTCTGCTTAGTATATCCCATGGAACCGTAATCCATACAAAGACATACCACGTAGCGGTGATGTGCCAGATATCTGTTACCATTGCGATCAGATTATAGTCTGCCAAACAAATAGGTATTTAATAAATAACTTCAAATATCATATCAACATTGAAGAGACCTTCTAAACTGACCCCCGAAGTTCAGGTCGAGATACATTAAAAGCGACGCTTTTAAAAAAATTATTCTTAAGCAAAACAATTTTTCTCCATATTTGTAACACAATGTTCTAATAGTAGTCTCTTGCTGTTCAGTACTAAAATTTCTAAAGGTGGCAAAAACATGATTAATTACCTCGCATTTTTACGAGTCGATGAGCCGTATTTAAATCATCGGTTAAGCCTTCGCTGGTAGCCATATCGTCCACCAACTGCTCTCGCTATTAATCCCGCGATAAATAACTGGTCTGATATTTATATAGCGTTTATAAAATAACACTTCTTATTAATCAGCTGTTGCGTTTAGAAATTATATAAATAATAATAATAATAAGCCTTTATTTCCCTTCTATTTACAATTTACATTAAATTATATCTACATAATAATATATTAGTTATCACAAGACTTGGGTGCCCCAAGTCTGGATGTAGGCCTCCTCCATGTTCTGCCAAGCACTCCGGTCGTGCGCGAGTCTCGTCCAGGCCACTGCTGCTACATCTACAATATCGTCACGCCATTCTTCTTCTTCCTTTGACGTCCTTTTGTGCGTGTGCCGTCTCTCGGATACCAATGTATTATGCGTTCGCTCCACCTACCGTCTATTGTTCTTGCAATATTACCTGCCCACTTCCATTTTAACCTCATTAGCATGGTTACTGCATCTGTAACTTTGGTTCTTAGTCTAATGTCCAGATTTTTGACTCTATCTTTTAATTTGAGGCCTAACATTGAACGTTCCATTGCTCGTTGAGAAGTGTTTATTTTCCTGATTAACTTTTTCATTAGCGACCAGGTTTGACATCCATATAGCAGAGACGGTAAGATGGTAGTGTCCATAAGTTTCGTTTTTAAATATATTGGTAAGGTGGTAAGTAAAAGAAATTATATAAATAGCTAATTATTAAAATAAGAATATCATCTTAATCATTCTCCTGTCCTATTAAGTATAGAATCCGGATTCTTATATCAGTAAACGCATTTTATATCACTATATCAAAGAGCGGGGCTCTTTGAAGATATTCTTTATTATCGTTATATCGATCGCGGTTTCAAAGACATTTTTTCTATGTAGGTATGTTCATTTGACGTTAAGAAACATCATTACATCTAACCAAAAGACCTAGCCTATTTCCATATAACGTGGGGTTTAACCTCCAACGCTTCCAAAAACTAAATAAGTACTCATAACAAAAAAAAAATCGAATGCAAACATAAATTGATATACTGCTTACTCTTCGTTCGGTGAGCGAGAGGGCCGGAAGCCTAACTGGGTAGGTTTGGAGTTTGTATTGGTAGGCAGCGGCCTAGCCATACCCTTGGTATTGCAAAAGCCCATGAGTGGCAGTAACATTTACCACCAGGTGTGCTGCTTGCTCGTTTGCTACCACAAGCAATAAAAAAAAACATATAAAGAAGTAGGTAATTAACTCACTATATTATCTTCGTCGTTTGCATCATCATCATCCCCTACTTTTATACCAATTATTTAGGGCCGACGCAATCTATACACTCCACCGTACATATTGTAATTATTGGCATTAGTTTTATGATCGGCCGCCTGCCCGACGTCAATTACAAGTATGGTCCTTGGGAATGTAATAGGGAATATGCACGTGACTCCAAAATGAACCAAATATTTTTATTTGTAATCTTTATTGTTTAAAATACATACCTATACAATTATTTTTGAAATGACGTCATCGTACACTCGAGTCTTCTGGTATCAAGGTGTTTCTAGTGATTATTTTGTATCGTTACCCAGTTATTTCATGAGTTATTAGTTTTCTGTGTTCTTTGTGTGTTTCTGTGTTATTAATCCTTGTGAATGAGAGACTTAACAAACGTCACTTTTTGTCCCTGTTCTAATGGCATTACTTTGTATTGCATATGATTCTCTGTATCTAAAACCCAATAGAAAGATAAATAATAAATAATTTCGAACTTTTCTCTTACTCTAATAAGTTACATGTTTTCATTCATAGGTATCATAGATGACTAAACATATATTACTTTTATGGATAAAGACCCATGTACCTATCAGATATTGAGAATATATCTTTAAGAACTTTACGTAAACTAGGTAGGTATGTGTACGTCGAAGTTTGTAAACAAAACAAGTACCTATGTGCATGTAATTAAGGAAAAAATGATTCTTTTATGTACTTCATCATTTCTCTAATGTGTTTACTTACGTTAAATTGATCTTCACAACAGTATAAACTGCTCAAACACGACACATTGTCTCTTCTCATCGCCTTGCACCATTTTTTTCTTATTTATTACATTTCTCGACATAAGAAAATATACTTTGTTAGGTGCAGTTTTGATAATATTTTGACACATAGGAACAACACAATATTTATAATACCGTTTTCTGTTCTTTTCCATGGTAATAAGTTGACTTTACACTCACTTTTTTAATTTTCAATAACTTTGTGAACTAAACGTTTCGTTGTTGACATCCAACTTGTGTGTGTATTCTGACGTCACAGAAGCGCGCCATGATAGCTGCGTTTAAATCGCCGAAAAATGATAGTGAATTTAATATATATTTTTTAGCTTAATAGTTTATATTTTGGATGTGTTATATTTATTTTTGGTAATGTAATAACTAGTAGAAACCGATTACGAAATGAAAAATGATGTCGCAAGCGGGATTCGAACCCGCGCCTATTAATATATTAATACAATTCTAACTGTAAAGTTTGAAGTATTAAGCCTATAACAATGTGTAAACATTGTCGGGTAGATAGCATACCGTCACCTTAAGACGTAAATCGTATTATACGAAGTGAAATTTGCATGTCCTACAATTAGTCGCGGTGGTGTAGTGGCAGCACGATTGGGCCGGAATCCCAATAGGCGCGGGTTCGAATCCCGCTTGCGACATCATTTTTCATTTCGTAATCGGATTTTATAAATAATTAAGCATATTAAATGCTAAATTTTAGTAATTTAAACTAGTAGAAACGTTTAAAAAATTAAAAAAAAAATCATGCATATTCCCCATTGTTGACCAGTCAGCATCAAATTAGTTGAGGGTCGATATTTTAGGTTTTATTTGCAGGTCGAGGGTTTGAAGAATTTACTCTTAATTGTCTTTTACGATCCACAAGTGATGTAAGGGTTGGTAGTATACGTAGCCGGCCACCACACAGTACGCTAGTCAAACTTGTTGGAATGTATCTCTCTAATTTTTATTTCTCTTACAGTGATGTTTACTAAGGGCATATTATAAACACGAAGACTTGTTGAATAGCAATACAAATTGCCCACAAATATCTTTCACTTTCATTGCCCGCGAATATCGTGAAAGACAAACAGAAGCATCTGCTTTACTCTATTGCAAGAGCAACAAAAATCAAATCGAAACCCTATACTCATCAATTTACCATCCATTGTAAATGAGATCCAAGTAGAACTAAAAAAGAATAATTAAAAGTTTTATGTACTCATAAAAGATTTAAAGCTGTGTGGTATAGCGGCTACGAATACTACCAACCCTTACTTTGCTCGTGGATGTCGTAAGAGACGACTAAGAGCCTTATAACGACATGGGCCAACTTCATCTGATGCCGTTTGGTGAACAATTACATTCCCAAGGAGGGTTGCATCTGGCAGGCAGCCGGTCATAAAACTATTGCCAATAACTTTTACAATATGTACTATGAAAGAAGAGTACATATTGTATCGACCCCAAGTAATTGGGATAAGAGTAGGAGAATGATGAAATAATGAAAAGATTCAAAGCCTTAAAAAGAAAGTATCATTATCCCGTGAACCAGAGTTTCATTTCAAATATTAAGAAAAAAACGAACAGGCGTATTTAATTAAAAATAAACAATACATAAGTCTTCTTGTTTAAGCATAAATTATTTATTAGTCAAGTTTCGCGGGTCGTCAAGATCTTTATTAAGTATCGCAATTCATGTGAGGCGCAAATGGAGATAGATTAATGACTCCGTTTATAATAAACAATGTTATCAGCTTGACAAATGCTGAGGTAATAATTAAGCCGCTTGCGTGAATCAGTAAATATTTTATATTTACAACAACTAAAAATTACAATTAATTAAATGTATTATTATTTATAAAACCAGTGCTAATGGTAGCAATCGTAAATATTACTAATTCTATTATTGCTTATTTTTGTATCGTAATAGCAACTAAGAATTCTAATCTGTGTTAATTACACTTATCGTGTAACCAACGATTACGTTCTTAAGAGGGAGGTCGTCAGGTACTGCAAATAATCTTTACCAAATACTTTGCGCTTCTTTAACGTTATAGGAAAAATACCTAGTGCGACAAATACATATATATTGGCATAATATTAGGAAGATGTCGAGGTATCTATAGATCTATACTATAACTGTCAAGAACCTAAACCCAGTCACGGCGGTGCATTTTGTAACTTCCACATCTTGCTGACATAAGCTACATCTTAACTACATAAAAGGGCAGTGACTATAATAATAACTATATCCGTTTTCACCAAGAACAAGGTGTGGTTCCTATCATGTTAATAATTTTTTTGATGTTAACTGAGATTATAAAAAAAGAAGAGGTCGTATAAATGACACGTAATATTAATGTCATGTCTCATTTATATTATCTTACGTGTTACTTAAAATTTAGGTATTGTTCATGAAAACAGGAATTTAGTTAGCTAATTAAGTCATCAGCGTTGCCGAAATGCGATCTTGAGCTATATAAAAAATTCCGCATAGCTTTGGCTTGGAATTCTATACTTGATTATGATATGTCTGAAGCAAAACCTACTTAATCCTTTTATTAGTTCGTGTATCTTATACTTTCTTCACTTAGGGCACCATTAAAAAAAAATTTAGTTCAATATACTGATATAGGGATGCTTTTATAATGTATATGTCTATATACCCCTATACCAGGGGTCGGCCACCCTTTGAGTCGAAAGAGCCAAAAATTAGAATTTATAAAAGTTTAAAGTTTTTAAAGAGCCACAACTTTTTTTTGGCATCCATAATTTGTGCCTAATGCTCGTTAATCAATTCAAAACCATTTTTAAATGTTTTGTTTATAAAATATTTTTTTGCGTATGTAACTAAAGAGCCGCAACTTCATATCCAAAGAGTCGCATGTGGTTCGCGAGCCGCAGGTTGCTGACCTCTGCCCTATACCAACACGTCTGACCAGCGTGGTATAGTAGGTTAATTTCCCTCCCATTACGGAGGAGGCCCGAGCCCATCAGTGGGACATATATGGGCTGTGATGATGATGGTAGGTATATACATATATTAAATCAATTGTATTTCATTAATAATAGTGTTAAAATTACACAAAATTATATACAGCATATATTTTAATTACATTATAACTTGTTAGGTGTATTGTATATACAATAGTAATGTCGCTATAATAATTAAAAGAATCAAAATTGTGTAGTAATATAATTAATATTGTGTATATTATACTATATCAAAATCATCTTCATAATACAACTCTTCTCCCAAATTACTTGGGGATGACTCAATATGTATTTTCTTCCATCGTACATATTGCAAAAATTATGGCAATAATTCTATAATCGGCCGCCTGCTTGACGTCAACTTTCCTTGGGAAGTTGGGAATGTAATTGTTGACAAGTCGCGATCAGATGATGTTGGTCTAGGTTCTTCGTTTTCTTTCAGCCACTACCTATTTACATAGGTAAGAACCCTTACGGGTTCGTAGTGTGAACAAATTATTATTCGTTTTTACACATAAAAATGTCATCCACAAGAACATTACTTAAAATGGCGCTGTGCCGACTGCATTGAAACGCCATACGACATTTACTCAGTCCTATTGATCCAGAAACATTCTACATTACTACGTCCGACTCGTTGTCGCCCTTAGAGAACCTTTTTTTTTTTTTTTTTTTTTATTGGTAGGCTATGGGTGCGTCTCGCCCCGCCGAATCGGTCCGGGGTGACGGAGAAGGCGGCGCGTGACCCCATAGACCCACCGTAAAATCCTCTCTCTTTGCCGTGCGAGCGGACCACCGGTACCCGATCTTTGTCTTCGGTGGTCCGCTCGGCGGTTTACCCTCGCGGGTTCCTCTCGTCGGCGCCCCGACAGATTTCGCCGTCGGGGCGTCGCCCTCACGCGGTGGCCTCGCGTCGGGTGACCGGACAATTCCCCGGTCCGATCACCCGAGGCCTGGGTTAGGGCGGCATCAGGCGCAGGTATTCGTGCCTGCGCCGCCCCGGCCGCTGGCGGCGGCCCGGGTCGCGGGAGTCCTCCCTGACTCGTTCCGCCGCCTCCTTCCGCGAGATGACAGCCTCACAGAAGGCGGCGACCGCGTCCCAATTCCTGACGCTGTCGACCATCGCCCTCGCGACAGCCGGCAGCGCCAGGTCGGCACCGATAATAGCGACGAGGTCACGGCGCTGCCCGTCCCAGCCCGAGCATTCCTCGAGCGTATGTTGCGCCGTGTCCTCGCCACTACTGCAATGATGGCAGCCTGGAGTCCACTCCCTGTACACGACCATGTGCAGGTATTTCCCGAAGCACCCGTGCCCCGTCAACACCTGCACCAGTCGGAAGGTGAGGACCCCGTGCCGCCGCTCCATCCATTTCATCAATACGGGCCGAAAGGCCTCGACGGTCACGATACCGTGTCTAGGCCTCTCCAGCCGCGTAACCCAACGGGCGATGACGTCTCGGCGGGCGTCCTCGCGCCAGGTGGCTATCTCGCTCAACGATGGGGAGCCACCCTCCTCGCGCACTGAGGTAACCCGCCGGTAGAGGTCGGAGAGCATCTCCGCCTCTATGTCCCACGGGGACCCTTAGAGAACCTAGCGATGTGGCCTGTCCATTGCCTCTTCAGCGTAGAAATCTTTCCGGATAAGTCGGCTACAGCTATTTTTATGGAGTTCCTTTTTTTGCTTTGAATTTTTTATTTTTAAATTTTTTTTTTAGCTTTGTAATAAACACAACTATTTATACCTGATAAAAAAATTATAACAACTTCATCAAAGCTAAAGTGTCACCACGAAATTAAATTATAAGTAAAAATTATATTGAGCACTTTAGCACGCAGCTACTTGAAGACATTTTTATCTTACATTTCAGGAAAATATAAAACGACATCGCTGGTAATTTTCATTACTTTAACTAAATTAAGTCCTATTTTGCGTGACATCGTTTGGCTTTTCTATTTTGACAATTAAAAAGATAATAGTGGTCCATATTTTATTACGTGGCCCAACAAAATTACAAAATTCTTTTTTGACATGCTAATGGAGATCAAGTGGTGCGTTTTAATAAACTCCGCTTAATGTTGCCAGCCTGAATAATGTAAGTTCTTTTTTATTTCGTAATTAATATGTGATTGTTCTTTTCTTTAAAGGTTCTTTAAAACGACGTCTATTTAAATAGATTATATTTCTATTTTTTATATTATGTCCCACACAGGATAATACTTTGTGTGATCCACAAAGTGTTGTTCTGAGTTTGGGTGTAACTTGTCTGCGTTAATTGTATATTTGTAAAGTCCCCAGCAATACAAAGACTATTTCTTTAGTGCAGGGTCTTTTAAAAAAAAATATTTATATTTAATAAAAAAATATTTATATTAATAATTAATATTCTAATTACAATCTTCGTGACTTTGATACAAGGCCAGATGTCGGTGAACCTAAGTGAGACTCCGATTTGTTTTACGTAATTTCTATGTTTGTAAAGTGCCCACCACATAGAGACATATTATGACCTTATTTAGTTATCCTTAAGTATAACAAAAGAAACCCTCCCTGACAATAGGTACCATAGAAATGATTAAGAAACATATGCCAATATTATATTGAACAATTTTAAAACTATAGCCAAATGGACGGCCGATAGATTACTTTATTGATAAATGAAAATGTCGCTTGAGGTCTCTTGAAGATATACATAACTCAGAATTATATAAATAAAAATATATATTCTCGCAGATACATGAAATGCGTACCTCGGGGAACGTTAAGCCGAGCGTCGATCCTAGCTATAATGAACATCTATGACAATCGATATAGGAGGTCAGTACTCTCAACCTGCCCTAATCTTAGGATATTGTAATCCCTTTGGATTGAGGGGGTCAGCCACCGGAACCAATATAATTTGGAGTAATAAAAGATATATAAGTATTACCCATATCTGGCTATAATTTGTCTGATATATTTTTTAAAAACAATACTCGGCACTAAGTAAACAATAGGGTGTAATTGGGTTTTTATAAATAATCAAGCATATTAAATGCTAAATTTCAGTAATTTGTTTAACAGGGTTGTGTCATCGTTAAATACAATTCTAACTGCAAAGTTTGAGTATTAAACCTGTACAATGTGTAAACAATGTTGGGTAGATGGCACACGTCTCTTTAAAGACAAAAATATAATGTGATGCGAGAACTGAATGTCCTACAATAATTCACGGTCTTGTAAGTGGCAGCACGATTGGAACGGATTTCGTCTTTAAAGAAGTCTTCGTGTGGGTTCAAATCCCACTTGTGATAATTATTTTTCGCTCATAATCGGGATTTTATACGTTAAAATGTAAAAAATAAATACGTGAAGAATTTTTTTTCTTTCTGTTCTGCCGTTCGAACAGGCAAAAAGAACAAAGCCCATACAGCCAAGTCTTATTTAATTTTCTTCACATATTTTTAAACACTTCATATTGAGCAGCCTGTTAATAGTCACTGTCCGTCAATAAGTCAAGTCGTTATCATTAATTGGGCGCTGGTAACCAAACTAGTGATTTTTTTGGGCATTTTTGTAAAACATGAAATATATTATCATAAAAGTCATAAAAGACCTGCAAAATTATTCAATATAAACCTATAAAACACTAAAGAACAAAATATAACGCAAGAGCGCGACATGACATTTCCATTTATAAAAACTTAATTACGGGCGAAAAATTATTGTCAGACATGGGATGACATCCCACGTTAACATTTATTTTCAGATTATATGAAGAAAACTGTACTGATTTGTGAAAATAACTTACATTTATTTTCGAACTACAGCCGAATGGACGGCCGATAGGCCGATTAACATTTATTTTCATATTATATGAAAAAACGGTACTGATTAGTGAAAATAACTTAACATTTCTTTTCATATTATATGAAAATAAATGTTATTTTCACAAATCAGTTAAATTTTTAGTCTATTTATATGCTAATAGCAAACCCAGTCCGTTGGTTTGTTTGTAAAGTCGATATATCGCAGCGCCGCCTGGTGGCGAGTTGCGTCAATGGAGATAGAATATAAACCATCTCAGTGAAAAAATACGGTCAAATAGTTTCTGAGTTTAGCGATGTCATATATACAAACATCCTCTTTTATAGGTATTGATAGAGAAGATAAAAATTTATAAACCAAATTTACTCTATTGTGCAAAGTATGTTTATTTAAACGAATATACTTAAACAATTACCTACAGTTGAATTATTAACAGGTGAAAAATATAAACCTATTTTATCTTGTACAAAACAATTTCAGAATAAGTAAACAACCATTTGGAGTACTTGTACAGTACCTACATTTACTTTACATTTAGTTAATAAAATGAGTAGATATATAAATAATCTTATCTACAATACACCTACACGTCCTCTCAGCCTCAACGTATCTCCTAAGTAAAAAAAACACAATAGGAATAAATCTGATTTATCTGATTACGCCACCCTACGGATTCTGGGTGTAAGGTCTCAGCCAATAAGCTTTAAAAGTAACGCGGAACGATTTCGTGTGCAAAATTAATTTGGGCGTGCGCCCCCAATACCATATGTAAATGAAATTGAACCTTGCGTTATTTTATTGAGAGGGGGAGAGTTTGATATTTGACGTTGTTTGAACTTCCGTTGAATATGGAAGGTGCGAGGTGGGAATTGACTTGAAGAGTTTGCTTTGTTTTTATTATGCATGAGAAACGATAAGAATAGATTTCGTCGGGCGCCGGATTGAAACAACATGGCGATCACTGCTGATACTGTAGTAGCGTTGCGAAAAAATATCATATACCAATAACTGTATTACATAATCTTGCTTATATTTGTGTTAGCTATAAAAAATATATGTATTACATTTCCTATTTATTTTTAACAGTTTTACATTCGTGAGTGCACTATAAAAAATATCATTGTAGATTTAATTGCTTGCAAAATGAAAAAAAAGTCATCATTATCCTACTATTATTATTACTCGAGATGGATGCAATATGTACTCCTGTATCATACTACATATTGCAAAAGTTATTGGTTTTCTGTCCGGTCGCCTGCCTGACATCAACCCTCCTTGGCAATATAATTATTGACTAGATTTCATCAGATGGAAATTCCCCAGGTCTAGTTTAAAGCTCTTAGTCTCTTCTTTTACGCCTATAAGTAACGTTTGGTAGTATTCGTAGCTGCTATGTATGCAGTTACAAGAAAAATCAAATTTAAATAATTTATTATGTACTAGTCCTAACATTTAGATAACCGAGACAGATAAGCCAGATGTTTTTTCTTTGATCAATTATGTATGTTGTTTTTTTTTATATATTAGTATATTTCATTGTCGTCGTTCATGTAATTCGTCTAATAATTCGCAGTGTCTGAAAACAAGGGGATTATAACTAGTAGATATGTGTTACCAGCGATGACTCACGGCACTAAAGCGTGGTCTGTAAATGTCGGCCTCATAAAAAGGCTCAAACTAAGTCGCTTAGCGTGCTATGGAGAAAGCTATGCTCGATATTTCTCCACCTGATAAAATCTAAAATAATACGAATATCCGTAGAAGAACGGGTGTAATCGAGATAGCCATTTATTAATCTGTGCCTGAAGAATTAGCACACTTAAATAGCAATTTGCAGGCCATATCGCTCGTCGAATCGACAACCGTTGAGGAAAAAAAGTTCTCGAATGGCTACCACAAAACCGACGACGCAACGTAGGTCAACCCCTCACTAGCAAAAAAAAAGATGGCAATAAAGCATAGAGACGAAAGGGTTATGAAGGAGCTCGAACTATCATCTCGATAAAAAAACAAGTAAACACGTGCATGTAGTTAATGACCACCAACACACAATATCTATAAAACAAGTGCCAACATCGTCAAGAAATTTACAATGAGGACAGTTGACGTTAGAAGACCAACATACAGACGGGTTTTCCACCATCAACATCAAGCAATTGCGCAAAGTAGATAACCCCAAAGGAATATGCAATCATATAACATCAAGGACGCGCCAATATACATACATATAAAACATCATAAATGTATTAAAGCCACTTCAAGAAACCTAGAATTAGGTATATAACATCAATATAATAATTAAAATACAAAACATCAAAAGGCACGGACAAAAGTCTGTGGACCAAAACTTTATTATATAAAAAAAAACCTTTACTAGCTGGACTAGCGACATCTTGAAGGTCGCAGGAAGCCGTTGGATGCAGGTGGCCCAGGACCGTTCGTGGGGACGCCTATGTCCAACAGTGAACGTCTTCGGGCTGACGGATGATATTCAGATAAGAATTGTGATGGAGTTTCGGGGTATATTAAGATACGAATTATATACTGATGATATATAAATATTTTTATATCCTATCGATATTGGAAGGCTTAAGACTGGTTATTTAAATAAATAAAAAATAATTGTTGAAATAATGAAAAAATTAAATCAAGTATCAAACTGGAACTATCTAAATTAAGCGACTGCTCGATTTGCCCAAAAGAACTACTTTACCCAAAAGAACTTTTTTATTGTCTGAAAGCACTGACAAAACTAGCTGTTCTATAAATGAAACGTACCTAGATCGATTTATTGCCCTGAAACCTCCTGGTTTGCAGGACATACAAAATTTCATAAAAAGCGTTGTAGCCGTTTCCTAGATCTTGTATACATAGAAATATAAGCGGCCCGTCTTCGCTTCGCTTTGGCCGCTATGTCTCCGCATTTGAAATCCCTAGTAACTTCTAGGATGTTCCTTTTAACGATATGCTGTAAAGCGCTATTTTAATGTACACTAAATACACCACGTACCTATCTGATATATTTAATTCGATAAGGAGTACCTACAATATGGTATATTTACATTGTTAAAAATTGTTTCGTTGGGTGGGATGAAATGGGTTATTTACCCATTATTTTTTATTAATATGTAAACATGTTTACTGTAGTTTATACTTAGGGGATACATATATACCATTATGTACACTTTCGTAGATCTTTTTAAGATACACAAATTAATAGTATATTATTTTGATATATCTTGTAAAGTATAGCTAGCGTTTCTAATGTAAGCACCGTAAAATATATTGCTTACATTACATTACAAATCTTTTAAATTCTCGCCTTTTTCTACAATAATATGCATGTATCAATAGTGGTAGGATTACGCTGTTGACAGTTCTCTGTCTACAGCCGCGAGCTGGTCCGTCCGGGGTAGTACCACACTCTCGCAGAACATCGTCGTTTGAGTAATGGTAAAGTGCTATTGCACTTCATTCGGTGAGCGAGAGAGCCAGAAGCCCAACTGGGTGGGTTTGAGGTTTGTATTGGTAGACAACGGCCTAGCTATATCCTTGGTGTTGCAAAGGTCTATGGGCGGCAGTGACTCTTACCATCAGCTGTGCTGCTTGCTCGTTTGCACCATAAGCAATAAAACAAAATATTAGACATATAAACTTCACTCTTCTCAATCATTTTGTCTATTGATGAAAACCGTATTAAAATCCATTGCGTAGTTTAAAAGATGAAAGCGCACAGATAAAGGCGGTGACTTTATTTTATACTATGTACCTATAGATTTATATAGATACAAGAATTGTTCATTTAAAGATATTAGATAGATTAGATTAATATACTTTCAAATAATCTACCAACAATTTTACATTTAGTTTGAAATTAATAATCTAACATCGAATCGAAACGTAGCCGCAAGCTAAGAAGAGCCGGCATGATATTAAGCGAGTTTATCATTTCTAAGTTATTTCTTTTAAATAAAATTATATACATGTTTAGCAAGTATCAACTCGTGTAATGCCCTTCAAATCAAAATAGATTTCTTCTTTTTTTTCCACAATATTAACCTAAAATGTATGCTGGGACAAGATGCAGTGTCTGGTATAAGCGGCGGCCGATCACTAGTTTAAAGTTAAAGTTGACTACTAAAGCAGCTATCACTCCCCTCAACCATGTTTGAGGGAAGGGCGACCCACTCCATACGGACGACGACGGACGGACAGCGAAGTTTCAGTAATAGGGTCCCATTTTTACCTTTTGAGTACGGAACCCTAAAAATGTTAAATGAGGAGTTGCTGATAGCCGTTCTGTATTATCATCGGCATAGCTCGTATTATAGTTTAGGTGGTTTATTGTAAAAGCCATTGCCTCATGAAATAGTTACTAATTCCTTGGAGACGAGTAGTACGGATGACTAGACTGTCATTATATCAAGTATTCACGAGAAATTTATATTTTTGAAATTTGACAATTTTTAAGATGAGAGTAAATAAACTTTAATATGCTGCACATTCTCCTGATACCTGTTTTGGTGATACTCACGTGAAGATAAGGGAGGATGACGCAATATTCTTAACCCGTCAGTGCACGCGCTATTTTTACTTTTAATATTACATAATTAATTCTGCTATTTTATTACCAACTTCCATTTTTTTTTTTACATCTTCCTTTGCCAACCCAATATAAATATAATTTATTGTACATATATGCATACATTACACGCCTCCTGTTTCGCTACCTAGTTAATAGATCAATTCATTGCTATCCCACTATTACATAAGCAGAGATATCTTCTTATAATAATATTAATTATAACGTAATGGCTTTAGTTACAAAATGGTATGTCCTAAATATATCTTAACAGACCTCAAATACCGCAGAAAAATCTTGGCATGCAGATTACGGTTTTTCTTTCGCTATAAAAAGCCTACAAGTGTACTATTAGATTTGATTGCCAATTTAAAAAAAAATATTATTAGGTGATAAAAATGACCTCAAAGATTTTACACTGTCATCAATTTAAAATATTATTAAGTGGGTTATTTTGATGCATTAATTTAAATAATTTATAACTTTCGCTGAATTTAATAATGCTTCGCGAAAACTGCCTTCGACAGCCGAAATTCAAGGGGATATATCATTATTACCCATCAACTTTATTTTTCAGCTGCCATTTATCAATTGTTAATGGCCCTAGGCTGATATCGGCTGGAAATTGAGAAATAAGTCACTCGCGAACAACTTTTCAAGCTGATTATGATTTATTATGTATTTCTGAGCGGCGAGGAAATTTTGAACGACCAAAGAATCGGCTTTTGGAATTTGCCAGTGGAAAAATGTTCGCGAAACTTCTTTATTGTAGGCTACATAAAAATTATGGAATGGAATAAATTTATATTTTCGGATTACCGTTATCATTATAGGTTAAACTAACATAGACCAGAATTCCTATTTTACATATGTACCTAATATCATATATTTTATTCGAAAGAGACTTCTCCTTTTTATAAGTAACCAGCTATCTGTATAGCTGGTTACTTATAAATACTTATTAACGAGCAAAAAATGATTGTCACAGATGAGACCCGAAGCCACATCGTCACCATCATCTCAGCCTACATATGTCCCACTGCTGGGCTCGGGCCTCCTCCATAATAGGAGGGAAATTGACCAACTATACCGCGCTGGCCAGACGTGTTGGTATAGGATGTTATTTCGAGTTTTCCTTCTCTTGCACAGATGCCATATGCATATTATATCCATCCCTTAATTGTCTTTTACGATACCCACGGGTAAGATACAGGGTGGTGAATTGTATTCTTACTCCATCACCACATGGATAACCCTATTGAAAATTCATTCTAATTGTCCTACTACTTAGACAAGCTGTCGTATGACAATCAATTTTATCGATAAGCATTATTTTCTCGTTTTCATGGACGACGTGTGCCATCTACCGGACAATGATTACATTTTGTGACGATTTAATAATCTAACTTTATTGTAGATTACTTATAAAAACTAAATTATTTTAGATGTCTGGTTTCTTTGTATGTAAAAGTACCTATGGTGACGAAATAAAAATACAGTTCACTCTCTCTCACAAGAGAACAAAACTCGAAATGAAATCCTATATCAACTCGTCTGACCAGTGTGGGATAATAGGTCAATTTTCCTCCGATTGTGGAGAAGGTGGAGCCTCGTCCACTATATTGGGTTATATGAGATGATATGAATGCATGAATGAATGATAAAAGAGGATTGCCAATACTTAAATATTGAGTTCGATCTCGGTCAAAAATGTCCTGGAATCATAATTATACGCTTATTAATCAGGATAACCATAATATCACTTTACCTATACTTAGCTGCGTTACAATTCCCTTTCTTGTCCATGAATGTCATATAAGAAGACTAAGGTATATGACATGCAGATAATATCTGCGCAAGAGAAGGAAAGGGTCAAAATAAAACCATATACCAAGCCGTCTGAACAGCGCGGTATAGTAGGTTAATGACTTTTCCATTGTGCAGGAGGTTCGAGCACAGCTGTAGTACGTATATGAGCTGAAATATCGTTGATGATGAGATATATTACGATCATTCTTTCTTTTTTTTTTTACAACGAAACACATCTAAATATTAACTGCATATGAGCGTAAAGGTGCGTTCTAAATTTGTGCGTGTCTCATATTCATATATGATTTTCGACGACAAATGGAGGGAAATAGCTACTAATCTATACTTGCTAGATAGATCAGCAGGGTCAAATATGATTGGGGTCGCTCGCTGCCTCGGACGGATGGGGTGGGGTGTGAATATACCATAGCCTGCCACCAAAAAAGATGGTCACATGGTTCTATTTCAGACAAATTTTTGCAGTTCTATTTCATGCTTAGGTACGTCGCTAATTCATTTCTGGCACCTGGTACCTGGCAGGCACCTGCAGAAAAGTAAGGAATAATATGCCAACAAGTGTGGATAATCAACCTTTGTATGGTCAAACTCTGATAGACCACGAGAGACTCTTTAATAATCAAGTTCAATTGTGTTTTGTAGACCACATAACTTTTTTATCGGTTTGACTATGGGGCTCGAACTTTGTCTCGTTCAACAAACACTTCGAATTTTGGCATTTTATTATCCTATTAGACTAGTATAATATATATACAGAGTGGAAGTGGACCGCTCCCGAAAACAAAAACAGGTAACCCTAATAGTCCGACTGGTAATGATAGGCTAAAAAAAATATCGATAGGGATGAAAAAATTTTTTTTTCACCGCGCGAGGTCATTGAACTCTTGAACATATGATCGAGAGTTTTGAATAGATTGCGTCTTTCTCATCTGAGTAAAGTTACATATTTTTATGGAATTATCGTTACATGGCACTGTCCTAATACGATGGAATGTGAAAAAAAACTTTAAATTCGTTGCGGAAAAAAAAAAATTTAATCCGAATTGATTTTTTTTCTAGCCTATCATTACAAGTAGGACTAGTAGGGTCACCTGTCTTTGTTTTCGGGAGCGGTCCACTTCTACCCTGTATATCCACTTAATATAAGTAACTATTACATAAGTATCAACTTGTATCTGCAGTTTCACTAACACAATATATTTTCAATAAAGCAATTGATAATGTTAATGTTTTTATACCTAAGTTATTAGCAAGTCCGGCGAGTTTGCCTCTGAAGCACCTTCGAAAGGTAAACAATCGCAGGACTGACCGTTGTATTTTGCCTGTTATCATCCCAGTCTGACGGTTTGGTCAGGTTCCAGCAAAAAATATATATTACATTTCGGGATACAAGCAGTCTGTTTTATTCCAGAATTGCCGAATCCGTTAAGGAAACCTGAAATAGGCTACAAACTTTCGCATTTATAATATTAGTTTGACAAGCAATGCATATAATGTATTGACTTTTTTGCTGCTACAACCCTTGCCCTGAGGGTGAAAAGGACCCTTGTTAAAAAGGCGCCCACGTTACGGTATACATTTATCAGATTAATTTTAAATTGCGTTATTTATCGTACGATAGCACGAATGTCGTACCTTTAATTATATGTATAATTTGTATAAAATTACCTGTTTTGAAAATACAAAGTAATGATTGTGATCATAATAGAGTGACAACAACAAATGTTTGTGCCTACATTAATCTACATATTTGTAATAAAAAACAATTTCATTAGCGTAGAGTCGACGTTATTAAATTGTGAAATTTAATCTGACATGGTCTTATAACTGTAATTACATAATTCTTTTAATTTGTTTATTTTTATTACATATCCAACAAGAAGACCGCCGGATGGTAAAACATGATACTTTAGTAATATTAGAGTTCTAACACCTAATCTTCATCTTCATCTTTTTAGTGTGTTTTAGAAGATATATTAAAATATAATAAAAATAATTAATAAAATAATGGAAAATTAAAAAGGCAAAAGTAACAAAAAGAGAAACTAAGTATCCGAACCGGTCTCGATTAGATTGCTCGATTTTCTAATTGAGCTATGTCTATTAATTAATGACAGCGTCAAATTTTGTCTTCATATTTTAATAGTTTTCAGCCAATTATCATTCTCCTACTCTTCTCAATTACTTGGGGCGATACAATGTGTATTCTTTTTTCATAGTACATATTGTAAAAGTTATTGGCAATAGTTTTATGACCGGCCGCCTGCCTGACGTCAACCCTCCTTGGGAATGCAATTGTTGACCAAACGGCATCAGATGGAGTTAGCCCAGGACATTATAAGGCTCTTAGTCGTCTTTTACGACATCCACGAGCAAAATAAGGGTTGGAAGTATTCTTAGCCGCTACCACACAGCTCAGCTGTATTTTAGGATTATTCCTAATAAAATAACAAGAATGCCATCTTATTCAATGACAGAATAAACCACAACGTTTCTATCCATCAGATCGTGTCCAAGCTGTCAAAGGTAATCAGGCTTGCTGTCTTTAATCTATTCACTTGGGGATCTGACGAGCGTGTCATCGGGCTAACACATTAATCTCAGCCCGGGCCACTATGCAAATCCCAGCTGTAGCTGATGATCCGACAGAGTTGACCCCTAGACCGTTCACAGTTTGAACCTACCTTGCGTCTACTTTATAGTTTTAAAGACTTTAACTATTGTTTGTTTTAACTAGACATGCGCGAAACAGTACTTCGCGAAGTGATGTTATATGGCATTACATTTCGTGCCGAGTAATATTACATTTTACTATCACTTCAAACATCACACGACATTTAATTTAATATAAGCTTTAAGGTTCTAAAAATAGAGCTCAAAATAAATATTTATCGACCGCAGGCGCAGCGCGGTCCAGTCGTTCTATCCCTCTCACTCTCCCGAAAAGACACACGGCGCGTTTGAGAGATAGATAACCATTACCAAATTACCGAACATTGCAGAAATACAGAACAGTACACGAGTGTTCGGCGTCATGTTTAATGTGATGTTTAATGTCATGTCATGTTTAGTCGCGCAATGTGTAATATGATAGTACGCGGTCGGGTAATATTACGTGTGATACATCACTCGCATTACTTACACATGTCTAGTGAGGGCGATAACGGCGTCGAGGGAGGATGGTACCCGAAAGAGTAACTCGCCGGGCAGGCTACGGACGCCAAAGATTCGATACTAGTGGCCGGCCAAATGGCGATGGGAAGGGATTACGGTGGGTTATGGCACCACGCGTCAGCCTTTCGGCGCCTCGGACGAAACGGACGGCATGTCCAGACATGCCTGCCAAAAAAAAGGGTATCCTTTCACTAATTAAAGTAATTTGTGTCCGTTACTTGCATTTTTGTAGTCCCCCGCAATACAAAGATTAATGCAGGCCCTTAGTGCAGGGTGACAAAAAAAAAGAAAAATTATTCACTTATTTTCTATAGGAAGGGTTTCACTATACGATGGCGTGACAAGCACATTGGGACATTACGCCTTGGCGCTCAAAGGCGTAATGCCTTGGAGCATTTAGTGCGATGCCATGCAAAATGTCATGGGTTCAATTTCGTTGCAAGTTAAATATGTGTACAAACCATGGAGTACTAGTAACCCATGGAATGTTTATATTCCATTTTTGATACAATAAAAACATTATTATTATATAGGAAGTGTCATATTTTAGAATACAAAGATCTTTTTTTTGCTCGAGGTGGCAAACGAGCAAGCGGCACATCTGATGGTAAGTGTTACTGCCGCCCATGGACCTTTGCAATACAAGGGTATAGCTTGGCCACTGTCTACTAATAAAAACCCCAAACCTACTCACAAATTTGGGCTCCCGCCTCTCTCGTTCACCGAACGAAGCACAGCAGCACAATGCCACTGCTTATTTCGTCATACGCCGATTTTCTGCGAGTGTGTCCTACCACAGATGGACCGCCACCAAAGACAAAGACCGGGTTCCAGTGGCCCGCTCGCACGGCGTGGAGGGGTACTTGTAGGGCGGGTCTATGGGGTCGAACGCCGCTTCTTCTGTCGCCCCGGACGGATTAGCGGAGCGCCACTATTCCATACCCCGCCGCCAAAAAAAAACCCCGGACGTACTGGCCCATGGCCGTAGACAGAAAACTGTCAAAAGTGTGACCCTACCACTATAAGCCTGGCACATCATAGTATGAAAAGTATAATGGGTTGAGTGTAAAACTCACCTAACTTTTATTTCCTCTACTTAAAAAAAAATTAATTGCAAAGTCCTGCCGTAACCATAAACGCTGTTAAGTGTTCGAAACGTTGGGCATTTAAAAATCAAATACAAACGCGATAGAATTCGTAAAAATAGTTTTATTTCAAATTACAAAATCATTTATTTATAATATATACAAACATAATTAATATCAACAATAAAATGCCATCACAATTCTTAAGTTGAATACTTGTTGAATCAATAAATAAAATTCACATCATAAATGCAACTTATAATACTTATTTCTTAATAACTTATTTATCGTCATTTATCACCTCTTCATTATAGGCCTGAAATAGAACAAAAAACATTATTGACTAAATTATTGTCACGATTTAGTAATTAAAAAACATTATTGACTAAATTATTGTCACGATTTAGTGATTAAAAAAATGAATAGCACTAATATGTCCTGTTTGAGACCTTTTTTTGTTAAAAAAGACCTGCACTAGGGAAATAATTCTTGTATTGCGAGGGACTTCACAAACATGCAATTAAGAAAACAGACAAATTACACTCAGACTCAGAGCAACACTTTGTGGAAGACCCAAAGTATTGACCTGCTTGGGAATCGAATCCGCAGCACTGGCACGTTAGGTCGGTATCTGAACCACTACGCCATCTGTGCAATAAAGCCTATAACCTACCTCTGTGCCAAATTTCATCAAGATCTGTCTAGCCGATCAGGCGTAATTGACTAACAGACTAACAAGCATCCTTTTAAACTTTAGCATTTATAAAGCAAGCTTATACTAGCGGATTCACTCTTTTTAAAATAGATATTTGTTAGTCAAATATACCCTACGGCATTTACACATTTGTGTGGGATGTAGAATCCTTTACAAAATATATGTCCTAATGATTCTTGGATTATTTTTCAATGTGTCTGTTGATGTCGAAACGAATTTATTGAATTTTTGTATGATATCATCATTCTCCTACTCTTACCCCAATTACTTGGGGTCGATAGAATATGTACTCTTTCTTCATAGTACATATTATAAAAGTTATTGGCAATAGTTTTATGACCAGCCGCCTGCCATACGTCAACGTTGGGAATGTAATTGTTGACCAAACGGCATCGGATGGAGTTGGCCCAGGTCGTTATAAGGTTCTTAATCATCTTATACGACATCCACGAGCAAAGTAAGGGTTGGTAGTATTCGTAGCCGCTAACATACAGTGATTTTTTTGTATTTTTGTATGATAATGGTTTATATTCTAAAATAATGTATAAAAATCTTATAATACTGCACGAAAAAAAATCGCTGGAGACAGAATCACAGGCATAGCTAATATTAAAAATGTTCAAAATCTATATTATAAAAATTAACATTAAAAATTAATATTATAAATGTTCAAAATCTACCCTACGTATCTTATTAGATAAAAAAATACTCACTTTTTTTGAAATCCAAACTTACTGAGTAAAGTTGGTTGGTTACTAGGTAAAGATAGGCTTTTCTTAAATGTAGGTACTTTAGATGGAGACTTCTTAAATCCATTCAAACGCGTGCTGACTTTAGGCTGGCTATTGGATAATATTTGTGGTTGGCTATTCATCCAAATATTACTGCATTCTATAGAAGAAGATCCAAATGTCTCCTGTAATGAAATTATAATTTTACAACTGTAGTGTACCTAGAAATGTAAATTGAACCTCTTGTATGAAGACTAAATACCTGTCCTAACCCTAAACTAACCCTTACCTGGAACTGCTTTGTTACTTATAATATCTTGTATTGCTTTCTATGCGTGTGGTGATGGAGTAAGAATACAGTGAAAGTGGGTTATCGTAAGAGAAGACTAAGGGATATAAAACGCATATAACATCTATGCAAGGCAAGGAAAACTCGAAACAAAACTCTATACCACGGGTCGGCCACCCTATGAGTCAGAAGAGCCAAAAATTAGAATTAATAAAAGTTTAAAGTTTTTAAAGAGCCACAATTTTTTTTGGCATCTATAATTTGTGCCTAATGCTCGTTAATTAATTCAAAAACATTTTTAAATGTTTTCTTTATAAAATATTTTTTTGCGTATAGAACTAAAGAGCCGCAACTCCACATTCAAAGAGCCGCATGTGGCTCGCGAGCCGCAGGTTGCCGACCCCTGCTCTATACCAACACGCCTGACCAGCACGGTATAGTAGGTCAATTTCCCCCATTGTGGAGGAGGCTCGAGCTCAACAATGGGACATACATGAGCTGAGATGATTGCTTTCTAACGTTACCTACTCAAAGAAGCCTATTAACTAACCTAACCCTTTGTTTGTCTGTCTCTCAGCAGAGTGTAACTTATAATATAATCTTAGTGTAATATTGCACGCCTCATAAGCGAAGCGTTGAGGTCTTGCTCTACTCTCGATATATGAAAATCAAGCACTTTTCAAACTTAAAAATGATTGCATTTTTCTCACATTGCTCTTATAGGATAATATTATAATACATATGTCAATAGTGGGACATACATATATGAACTGAGATCATAAACACACGAAGGTAGGAGGGAGAGAAGGAGGACGGGGAGAGGGAGAGAGAAGGAGGAGGAGAGGGAGAGAGAAGGAGGAGGAGAGGGAGAGAGAAGGAGGAGGAGAGGGAGAGAGAAGGAGGAGGAGAGGGAGAGAGAGAGATATATAAATACAGGTTGCCGATTTAATTAGTAGAATCCTTGAAGGTGGTGTATCAGACCATGATACACTATCCAAATCAGTAAAAAAAATAGTACCTAATTTTTGATTAAATTGCCCTAATGATAAGCGGTCAATACACTTTGTAATATAGAAGTTCGATGTAGGCATATACTCGTGCGTGTGACATTGAACTAGTAGGCAAAGAGTCCCGCTCGCGCTACGCTTACCGCCGCGCAGCTGGGTCGAAATGTACCTACAGGTCAATGTACGCTGGCAAACCTATTGTTTTGATAAGAAACAGATCACTTTATCTCGGGATTGGGCAGAGCTAGGAGTCTGCAACTAACTTTATTGTTTTTTATGACGTCATATATATATATATATATATATATATATATATATATATATATATATATATATATATATATATATATATATGTATATAGAGAGAGAGAGAGGGAGAGAGAGAGAGAGAGGAGTGAGAGAGATTCAATAAACAATCTTTAGAACAACGCTTAAAAATTAGGCGTATCATTAATAGAAAAGCTTGTGAAAATCAAAATTATTTATCATTTACTATTAGTCAATGCCATAAATATAATAAAAATATGTGTGATAGCGGCTACGAATACTACCAACCCTTACTTTGCTCGTGGATGTCGTAAAAGACGACTAAGAGCTTTATAACGACCTGGGCCAACTCCATCGGATGCCATTTGGTGAACAATTACATTCCCAAGGAGGGTTGACGTCTGGCAGGCGGCCGGTCATAAAACTATTGCCAATAACCTTTGCAATATGTATGAATAGGGGTACATATTGCGTCCACTCCAAGTAATTGGGACAAAAGCAGGAGAATGATGATGAAATGAAAATGAAAAAAGAAATAGAAATTTCGTGCCATTCTCGACGTAGTTACAACTAGCTGTTCATTTACAATGCTTGCAGCATAGTAAACCCATGGCTGTATGGGATATGTTTCCTTCATTTATGGCATTGACTAATAGTAAATGATAAATAATATAAAAATTATGAGGAGTGCGCTTTTGGAATTTCCAAATTGTAATTTATCTTAGTGTAAATGTGATTACAGTAAATGTGTGGTTATAAGAGAGATAGAGTTGCTAGAGAGCACAAGTATATGCGTTTTATATCCTTTAGTCATCTCTTATGATCACCCACTGGTAAGGTAGGGAGTGGTGAATTGAATTCTTACTCTGTCACCACACGGATAGATATTCTGTTGGATGGATGGGTGAAAAAGACAAATAAAACATTATTTACTCACTTGTGTATCAGTAGGTGTAACTAAATTCTCCATAGGATATGTATTCTCTATAATAGAATCTTCACTCATGGCACTATCATAATCCAAATTTGGCCTAAATAGATTTCTACTTTTTGGACTT
Organism: Lymantria monacha; assembly: GCA_905163515.2. Taxonomy (NCBI): domain Eukaryota; kingdom Metazoa; phylum Arthropoda; class Insecta; order Lepidoptera; family Erebidae; genus Lymantria; species Lymantria monacha. Next base: position 16,451,960 of record LR991096.1, read on the forward strand.
GGTTCTAATATGGGACTAACTTGCTTAATAGGACTGTTGAATGGAGAATTTTCCTTTTGAGAGTTTTCCAAAACTTCCTCAGAACATTCTGTTCGATCTGACATATTGAAATTCTCACTTGTCGGCGATTTGACAAGTTTAAATGGATTCCTATTTTTCTTTTCAGGACTTTCTTCGATAGTAATACTCTCTTTTGAAATATTATTACTAGTACTTGTTTCCTCATTATTGGAGAAAAACTTACTTTCCACTACATTATCATCTAATACAGTCCTAGGGAATCGGCTGAGTTTTTTTAAGCCGCCACTTTTTAAACATTTTCTATAGGATCTTTCCTTATTTTCTAATATAGGTGATTTCACTGACCGTTTCAAAATATTATTTTGCTTTAACCCTAAGTCATAATCTTGAGGATATTGTACCATTTTCTCACTGTCTTTCTCATAATCTAATCTTGTTTTTTTGGTTGCAGGCTCCAAGCAATACATGCTGCTTAAAGTTTCTATTGACAAGCTGAAATTTATTAAATATTTAAGTTAGTGATTTCTGATATATAAGCGTGTATTTCACATTTGAAATAAAACTATTTTTACTTATTTTATAGCGTTTGTTTTTAATTTTTACAAAGCCCTCCCGAGACGTATTGGTAAAGATGGGAAATTAAAAATCAAATACATACGCGATATAATCCGTAAATACATAGTCCACATCCATCTTTCACTATTGGAATTGGGAGAATTTCATGAAGGAACTCACCTCTCATCCTGTGTCTGTGATTCAGGTACATATTTACTAACTAAATTGACTATCTTCTTTCTGGGCCTAGTCGTTGGTGCTAATATTATAGGCTCCACTTTCTCAACTTTCTTTTGCCATGGCTGCGGGTCATCCATGTAAGATTTAAATTCTGGCATCCATATAGAAGGGTAGGAAGACACACCTTTATCTTTCCAACTCCCAGTTTTAACTGGTTCATTCTGCAAATAAAATGATAAATCCATCACCATCAAACATTTGATTGCACAGATGGCGTAGTGGTTAAGATACCGACCGTGTCAGTGCCGTGGGTTCGATCCTATGCAGGACAATACTTTGTGCACGATCTACAAAGTGTTGTTGTGTTGAGTCTGGGTGTAATTTGTCTGTGTTAATTGTATGTTTGTAAAGTCCCCTGCAATACAAGGAATATTTCCTTAGTGCAGGGTGGTGTTCCGAATGTGGTGACTGGTTAAGAATAAGATATGTCACCATATATTCTCTTACTTTCTTATGGTAATCCAAAGAGTAAAGTTATATTAACTGAAAAAGAGTGGCAACTCGATGGTAAAATATGCATGAATGGAAAGTGCTGCTACCTGGAGCTTAGGCGATGAACTAAAGTTGAAGTAATATACATATATACCTATGTATCAACATATGTGTATGTAATTATATAGGATTTTTTTTACTATGAGACATACTGTGATATAAAAAAAAAAAAACATATCAGCCGTTAACGAAACAGCAATAATATAAACTTAACAATGAAAATTGAGATAATTTCCAGAAAGAACATCAATAACCGAAAATAGATTATTGATAATAAGTACATAACAATTCTCAGTTGTCAAACTTTTGACAATCAGGACAAAATGGCAGCTATGTTAGTACAATCAATCTGTAGGCGGCGCGACGATCAGTAAAAATAAGTAATGTTTTAACTGTGCCCCCCAGTGGTAGTCGTAAAAAGCTGTTGAAAGTTTACTAGGAGAATGGGCAGCAGCCTACTGAACCAGTCTAGCCAGCTAGGTCAGGTAATAGTAAGCGAATCTCCCTCAGCTCAAGGCCCATGTCTACCAATAGCATATAAATAACACTGAGAAGGAAAAATAATTAAAATTTTATTTTTTTAAATTTACAAACCTTATTATTGCAATAATCGGGATGCCAGTCGTCCATTTTCTTTAAAGTGAAAGGCTCTAAGTTCCCAAGAGCCAATTGGAATGCAATTTTGTAGTCCAATAATTCACCAGCATTAATGCATAATGCTTGTTCAACATCTGTAATAAATCTCAACATCATCTCAGCTCACTTATACCTTCCATTACATATCTCCCACTGTTGAGCTCTAGCCTCCGCCACAGTAGGAGGATAATCGAGCTACTACGCTAGTCAGACGGATTGCTATAGTTTCGTATTACCTTCTCATGCAGTAATGTTATCTGATTGCGTCACTTGGTCGCCTTTTACGATTTCATAAGATAACGAAGTGGTTGTATTTCTTACTACATCACCAAACGGACAAGAGTAATATACATATGAGATATGAAACTTAAGATTTCTGTTATTTAAATTACTGAAATTTTTTGGCATTTAATATGCTTAATTATTTATAAATACCCGATACGAAACGAAAAATGATGTCACAAGCGGGGTTCGAACCCGCACCTATTGGGAAGCCGGCCCAACCGTGCTGCCACTTACAACATCGTGAACTATTTTTAGGACATGCAAATTTCGATTCATATTATATCTTACGTCTTCAAGGTGACGTATGCCATCTATCGGACAATGTTTACACATTGTATAGACTTAATACTTCAAACTTTACAGTTAGAATTGTATTAAACGATGACACAACCTTGTTTCGTTTCGTTTCGTATCGGGTATTTATAAATTTCTGTTATTTCTTTTGTTCATGTTATGTTGTTTTTTTCTTTAACATCTTACCATTTCTAAGGGTCTATAATATATCTTAATTAATTGAGCATTTAGTTTAATTTTAATGTTACATGTCAATCATATGTTTTTAAGATATCATTTACAAGTTATCTTTAAAATAAAAAAGATATTGTGAGAAAGTTACACACACTTAAAGGTTCATTTCCGTGCATCGATCCGTCGCAGCCGTTCGATCGCGTGCGACTGTCGCACGTGGCTCAGGCGACCATAGACAATGTATGAAGATGTATGGCGCAGCTTACGTCAATCGTCGTTTACGGCTGTCGCGGATCTCGGAAACGGCGCCATACATTTTCATACTTTGACTATTGTCGTCGACCGCGCGCGGCAGTCATAAGCGACTAATCGCGCGTGGCCACGATCCACTTCAATGCACGAAAATGACCCTTAAGATAAGTTATTTGGTTTAAAAGTTAGTTCTGTCAACAGATTTAAGTTAATTCTGTCAACAGATTTAAATTGGAAGTCACATTACCTTCGTCATCAGGTTCGGTCAGTCGAACCATCTCTCTGTATATAGGATCATAAACATATTGATGTTTGAATGTTGCTTCCGCTTTAAGAAAATTTTCTCTGTACTCGTCTGTTACAACTAGCGATGATTTATTAAAAAAACTAGGCAATTTCTTAAGTGCCTGAAATAGTAACAAATATACTGTTGAATGAATAATAAAAAAAAAACAAAAAGAATTTAATAACATCTTTTGTTTAGAAATATAAGCTTCTTTCAAACAAAAAAATAATTTAAAAATCCTGATATAAATCAAAATATCATTATTCTCCTATTCTTATCCCAATTACTTGGGGTCGATACAATATGTACTCTTCTTTCATAGTACATATTGTAAAAGTTACTGGCAATAGTTTTATGACCGGCCGCCTGCCAGACGTCAACCCTCCTTGGGAATGTAACTGTTGACCAAACGGCATCAGATGGAGTTGGCCCAGGTCGTTATAAAGCTCTTAGTCATCTTTTACGACATCCACGAGGAAAGTAAGGGTTGGTAGTATTCGTAGCCGCTACCACACAGCAGTCAATATAAATCAATCATATAAATCAAAATATATGTCGTAAAATAAAAACATGAACTTATATTTCCTGTTATTAGACTAGCTCCGATCGCCAAAGACGTCTGCCGAGAATGGCAATTATGATATTGTCCTCCATCCATGTACGAATCATCCATCCATGTACGAATCATCGAATGATGAAAGAACGTGTTAGAAGAATATAAATCATCGTCTATAAATTTATCCCAATTTATGTGTACATATATATTTTCGTAATGGAAAAGTCGGCCAAGTACACTGCAAAGCATAGGCCAAGTTTTACGGTCGGCCATAATGACGTAAGACTCATTTTCATTGGTCGTTAATTCAGTCGTTATACAGCAGGCGGGGCGTCCCCGAATACGAGCTATCGACTAATGAAAGTGGCTATCTACATCTTGGTCGATTTACGGCATGCGGGTATTCCCCGCACGCGGCCTAACAACCAATGAAATTCATTGGTTGGTGTAACAAACAATTACAACCAATGAGATTCATGCCGGTGGCCCTATAATATGCTTAAACAGAAATGTCCCGTACCCCGAATGCAAGCTCTAACGACTAATGAAAACGAGCCTGTACGTCTGTTATACCTGGTTAGGAAAATAAATGCTAACCACAAAGCACTAATTGTTTTATTCAGGTTACTTATTCGGGTATTATAACACCCATATTAGCTTTAGTAATATTATATCTGTTACCACACGTCACAAAGTAGTTAAACTTAATTAATCGCCATCACCATTTCAGCAAGTATACGCCCCACTGCTGGGATCAAGCCTACTTTACAATAGGAGGGAGATTGATTTAATACACCATACTGGTCAAGCGAGAAGTGTAGGAGCGCGAGATTGTCTTGGTATGGACATTTGATGAGGAGGGATGAAAGGCATGTGACAAGGAGGGTTACCAATATGCTTGTGGATGGGCGTAAGTCGTGGGAGACCCAAAAAAAGATGGATGGATTGTGTAAACGAGGATATGTGTATGAAAGTTGTTAGTGCAGATATGACGGCTGATAGAAGATTGTGGAAGGCAAGAACGTGTTGTGCCGACCCCACTTAGCGTGGGACGAGGGCAGGCAAATGATGATACTGGTCAAGCGAATTGGTATAGTGTTTTATTTGAATTTGTTCTTCTCTTACAGTATAGCACCTGCGGGAAAAGAAGGAGTGCTGACAACTGTATGCTTACATTGTCACCACATGGATATATAAAATATTAAAAAAAACTCACATTAGTAAAATTGGGGTCTTGAGTAGCGGTCACAAATTGTCTTGCTTTGGCAAGTCCTATGCCAGGTAATGATGCTAAATAATCACAACCAGACATAATACACATCCGTCTGAACTTGTCAAATGAATAATATTCTATCGGGCATTTCATCACTAGTGGCAGTTTTGCCGTTTCTACTAAAGTGCCCGTACCGTCCAAATCCATTTTGAACAGAACCTGTAACAATATATTAAATTACTTAAATTTAGCGTTTAATATGCTTGATTATTTATAAAAACCGTATTACGAGCGAAAAATGATTGTCACAAGTGGGATTCAAGCCGTGTGGGCTTTGGGATTCAAGCCCACACCTATTGGAAATCCATTCCACACGTCTCCTTAAAGACGAAAATATAATACGATGCGAGAATTGAATGTCCTACAATAGTTCACGGTGGCGTAAGAGGCAGCACGATTGGAACGGATTTCCAATAGGAGTGAGTTCGAATCCCACTTGTGACAATCATTTTTCGCTCGTAATTGGGTTTTTGTAACATATTAAATCTAATCTATTATAATTTGCAATTTTTTTAAGTGCAGATCAATATCAGTGTTTCTGTTGCCGCAAAAGAAAGAAAAGATCGCGCTACTAAGTAAAATACCCACACCATATTTTATATCAAATTTAGGGATCTGAAAATGATCGTTATCATGAGACCTCATTTAAAGTGGTTACTTCTCACGCAACTTTAGCAAACGTATTTTTTGGTAGTGATAAAAAATATCTGATATGACTCGATAACAATTGATAGGTATATACCTAAGTGACCAATTCAAGAAGCGAAAAAAAATAGCTAGGAAAATTCAGGTTACATTCAGTCAGGTTTACATGTTTGTGTTATCATAGTTTTCTTATCAACTTTGGAATTATTATTTGATTGACTATCGTTTTTAGGCCGATAGCAATCTTTAGTATTATGTCCAAATCGTTTACATCTGATTTGACTGACTTTGGACACGTACCAGAAATGTGACACAAATACTTGCAACTGAAGCAGAAAATATCATTCGTCATTCTACTACAGCATTGTGCAGCTTGATGATAGGTTTTACTACATTTAAAACATTTATCATTTAAGGTGGAACTAGAAGCGTTTGAGACGATTGGTCGTTTGACAAATCGAGAACCATTCGCCTCCCTACACAAATCTTTAAGAAATTTTAATAAATCTTCCGGATCGTGGCACGTAGATGACGACGCACTTGCTCTAATTATCATATCCTCTATCCCATACACCAGGCAATCAACTGCCTTCTTTCCTTCTATACTACAAGCGTTTAGTAATAAGATTTTATCGTAATAGTATTCGTCTATTCACCTAACTTCATTCTCCTATCTAACATTCTGATAATAAAACAACGTAGTACTTTCAGAAGGGAATGCTTTTCTGAGTTTTTCCTAACATTCGGGCCATGTCAGAAGTATGGTTTGAAGTCCCTCATACTATTTCTTAGTAGGACCATCTAATTTTGGCAAAGCGTATTGAGCAGTCAGTTCATCAGACGTAAATTTTTACGCATTCATTAACTTTGGCTATCCTTCCCTTCAATACGTTGATTTTTTTGTGATGGATCAAAAGAGGGTAGGTATAATATTAACATGCTTGTCATAAGTAACTTGAGACTGTGACGTTAGCGTCACAGCGGCTTAGGCCGTGTACAAAAAATCATGCCTAGTATTAATAACAAGATAATTTGTTGTTCGCACACCTACAATAATTGACTGCACAGATGGCGTAGTGGTTAAAATAACGACCTTCCGTGCCAGTGCCATAGGTTCCATTCCCATGTAGGATAATACATTGCGCGATCCACAAAAATGTTGTTCTGCGTCTGGGTGTAATTTGTCTGCGTTAATTGGATTTATAAAGTCCCCCGCAATACAAGGATTATTCCCTTAGTGCAGGGTGGTGTCTCTTTAAGAAAAGGAAAAAATGTGTTAATAGGTGTTATTTGTGTGTGATAATTGTATGTTTCCAAAGACTAATTCAATATCATAATCTTTAGCGGGGATTTATTCATGAAAGTAAAACAAGATACCACTTACTTAGTGAACATTGGCGACCAATAACGCATGTCTGTCCTTATCTTTATTATGTAGCACAATATTGTCATAATCAGATTGAAAATTATCAAGAAGCACTATTATTTATTAAAATATATATGTATATATATTACCTTAGTACATCCAAACAGTATCAGATCCGAGTCTTCAGTAATGACCAACTGTGCTATATTCTTGATATTCAGATATGCCAACTGAGCATCAGCCTCATATGGCGCTACTATACAGTCAACATTGCGTTTCCTACATTCCTTGATAAGTCCCAAAGCCATAGCATGAGTTATGTCTACACTTCGTCTCATGTAGGATCTCGCTTCTTCAATCTGAATATTACAATACAATTATTAGCAAAATTAATAAAATCTAAAAATATAAAACAGAAACAGTGGTCTATATTAAGGAATATAGTCTGACTATATAGATAGCAGAGATGGTGTTATTACCGACCGTAATGAGGGTTGTGGTTTCTATTCCCGCGTAAGATAATTCTTTGTGTAATCTACAAATAATTGTTCTAAGTCAGGGTGTCAATCAATTTATTCAATCCATTTTAGTAATTATGTTGAGTTACGTTAGTGCAAAGTTTGTCTAAAATAAAAACTAAAATAGATAAGAAACACATTTTACTAGATTTATAGCCTTATATTCACCTATTGTATGTACAATTGAACACATTTTTGCAAGTTCAAAACTTAAAACTTAGTGAAATTCTGTTAACATTAATAGGTATTTTTTTTATTGCTTATGATGGCAAACGAGTAAGCAGCATACCTTATGATGGTAAGTGTCACTGCTGCCCATGCACCTGTGCTATATCAAGGGTATAGCTAGGCCGCTGCCTACCATTACAATCCCCAAACCCACCCAGTTGGGCTTCTGGTTATTTATCCTTAATAGGTAATTTAGTAGAGTAATAATAATAATACTCATTTATTGCAGACGTATGCCCCCAGTGTTAGTAAGAATAATCTTAAAGCTAGTGTTAGTATACATTAAACATTTTTTTTATTTATGTATGGAGTTTCATCCAATACGCAGCATTAAAAACTTTTATCTATCTATAAACACACCCACAATAGTAACGAGGCACATCTTTTACGTATGTTGGTTTTAAAACCATCTATACGTTTTTCTACGAATATAGCAGCTCCACTGCAGCATCACTCATTATAGAATGATTTCAATTATTTATGGAGGGTATTAACAAATTTGGAATAAGACCATTTTTGAAAATTGTATCAGGTTTGAAATTGAGTTTTACTTTGCCGATGTTGAATACAATCTTCATTGTATTTGACAGATATTTTAACCCATATAAATGAGCATACAAACTATAAAGTAATCTGAAATGTTGTAAAAGTTAAATATGTGTTAAGAAAAACTACATCTATATAATTTTAATAATAACTAAATCTATAAAATTTCATTTTATGTTTAACAATCACAAAATACCTGAAATTATTATACCTTGCCTAGACTTAAAAACTCAGCTGCTCTTTTTTTTGAAATGTCTCTGGATCTGAAATAAAGGGATAATATTTGATAGCATTAGTCAGCTGAAGTCTATAGGTAAAATATTTAAATTTTGTTACTATTGTGTTACTGAAGCTGTGTTTTGTCCTGCTATTTCTCGACAATCTAAGCAAATATACTACATATAGTTGAATATAAAGTTAACTTAACTTTCTGCGTGTATTGACAGTTTAAGAATATATTGTGGCAGTACCCCAGACTTTCCCAAGAGAATCATAAAAATAGGTTAAGAATCAAAAGGGGAATGGAATGCAGTACTCACTTTGTCTGACAAGTGTGATCCATTAGTGAATATCAATAGGCTGATAAATATATAAATAGAATATACTTCCAGAATATATCAACAAATTAAAGGAAAGATGAATTTTGAATGCACAGATGACGTACTGGTTAAGATACCGACCTTCTATGCCAGTGCCGTGGGTTCGATTCCTACACAAGACCATACTTTGTGCGATCCACAATGTGTTTTTCTGAGTCTGGGTGAAATTTGTTTGTATTATAATGTTTATAAAAATCCCCCACAATACAAGGATATTTTCTTAGTGCAGGGTGGTATAACAAAAAAAAAAGAAAAATCACAGTTTGTGTTTTATTTTTCCATTCCATTGTATATATAAAGCTCATATATCTTTTAAATTTTGAATCTGGCCCATTAATAAATTTGTCTCCTTGGGTGTTGTGTAGTGATAGCTATATATACTACCAACCATTACATTGTTGTGGGTGTCTTAAAAGATGACTAAGAGTTTTACATTAATCTGGACGAACTCCACCTGATGCTGTCTGGTCAGTAATTACATTCCTAAAGAGAGTTGACGTCAGGCAGGTGGCTGATTATAAAATTATTGCCAAATCTTTTGCAGTATGTACAATGAAAGAAGAGTACATATTGTGCCAACCACATGTAATTAATATAAGAACAAGATGATGTTGAATAAACTTGTCTAATTCTCTAGGTACCATAATTGGCTGTTTGTTCAAAGTGCCTATATATAGTAATAGTTTATAAGGATACACTGACACCTAAAAGGTATAACTGACAATAATAATAACTTACTCTCTCCTCTTTAATTCAGTTATTGCTTTAGCAGGCAGGTGCCTACCATCAAACACTAAGATGGGCTTTATATTCTTTGACAGCAGCATTGTCACATACTTAATACAATACTTTATATAACTGAAAATAAGAAATATCAAGGAATTACAAATTGGAAAATTACTTTTCTTTCTATACGTTGAGTGAGTAAATATAGCCCTATCTTCCCTATGTATAAAAGTGAAACTAATAATTAATTGGGGGGCATAGTCCGGAGCGTGCTCGTCGCGTCCCCTGCCAGTCTAGTTAGACTGCTAATCCGGCTCGATATGCGTCCCGCAGTGCGGGTTAAGGCGTTCCCCGGAGGCGACGCGTACCGACCCGCCCCCGTCGGTACAAAAATCGGCAGATGCGGCAATGGAGGCCGCCACCCATCACCCCTTGCCGTCAGGCGAGTCGAGGAGAGCAGAGTGCCGGATGGGCACGTGGAATGTAAGAGGATGTGTGGAAGGTAAGTTGCACGAGCTGATAACCGTCATGGCAGACAAACAGCTAGACGTGCTCTGTGTAACAGAGACCAAGCGAAGGGGCAGCGACGTCTGCGATCTTCCTGGTGGCGTGATGGCTCTGTGGTCTGGTGTACCACAAAGCGATCGAACCAGCATGGGGTTAGGAGTGCTGTTGTCCTCTCGCTTGGCCTCAGGTGTGAAGGATTACGGAATGTATGATCCCAGACTTCTTTGGGTCCGTATAAAACTAGGTGTCACCAAGGTATTCATGGTTGTAGTAGAGAGTGTAGAGCGTGTCCACTTCGGAGGGCTTGAAAGAATAAAGGTTGAAAAGTTGCAAGAAGATTGTGTAAGAGAAAAGTATGCAGAGGGTGTCCGAGAACGGCTGACGATGGCAAGCCAGCCGCAATCCGACATTGAAGAATGCTGGAGATTATTGAAAGAGAGTATGGTAGATACAGCGAAAGAAGTATGTGGAAGTTCAAAGAAGCATTGAAATACAAATCCATGATGGGTTGCGACAGTGGCAGCTTCCGTAGAGCAAAAGAAGAAAGTGTGGCTGGACTATGTCTCTTCTTTGAAATGTAAGAATGACACCAAGGCCTTAGTGAAAAAGAAACGTGATAGAGCAAATATGAGTGCAGAAGATAGGCTGACTAAAAACTCCGAGGGTAACACCAAACTCTTTTGGAGGGAGGTGAAGAAATCTCGAGGTGGTTGGTCAGCCTTCAGAATGAATAAAATAAGGTCTAAAGGTGGAGACATTCTTACACAAACACAAGACGTGTTAAGCCGATGGAGTGAATATTTTGGCGATATGTATGCGGATACTACAGTTGGCGCCGGTGTCGCGTGTGGTTTAGTAGATCAACATTCAGCACCGGCGTCCTCCGATGGCATCAGTATAGATGAAGTTGAATGGGCGATAAGAAGTTTGAAAAATGCTAAGGCAGCGGGCATCGATATGGTGGCTCCTGTGTCTGCGAGGCGTTCCTGTTGCTCCTCAATTTATGTTGGAGCTCGGGAATGGTTCCCAGGGACTGGAATAGCGCAGTCATCGTGCCTTTGTATAAAAACAAGGGTTCATGTTAAGACTGCGCAAATTACAGAGCCATAAGCTTGACCAGTTTGGCAGCAAAACTGTACGGTAAAAATATTGAAAGGAGAATGAGGATGGTGTCCGATGGTTTACTGTGTGAGACACAAGGAGGTTTCAGGAGTGGAAGGGGATGCATGGATCAAGTGTTCTCTCTGCGCAACATTGTGGAGAAGCATCTGGCTCTAGGTCAGAGGGTTTTCTGCAGTTTTGTAGATCTGGAGAGAGCATTTGACACGGTTGTACGAAAGGAACTTTGGGACATTTTAGCGGAGTATGGTATTAATGGTAAACTGCTACAGGCTGTGCAGTCCAGTTACATGGGCTGTAGAGCTTGTGTGCGGCTGGATGATGGAATGTCGCCTTGGTTTGACGTCAATATCGGCGTTAAGCAGGGCTGCGTTCTGTCAGCCAGGCTGTTTATCATATATCTGGATAAATGTCTCCAAAGGTTGAACGATATGAATGTGGTAGTCCAGATGGGCGACTCAGTGGTGGCTCTGCTCTATGCAGATGATGCAGTCCTGCTGGCACAGTCAGCGACTGACCTGCAGACCCTAGTCGTCACAATGACGGAAGATTGTAAGAAAAGGGGTCTACGCGTGAATATGAGCAAAACCAAAATAATGGTCTTTGAAAGAGATGAAGCCATAACAGATGTAAGAGTAACAATAGGTAATGATGTACTGGAGCAAGTGGATGAATTTGTATATCTTGGAAGTGGATTTAGCCGAGATGGAAGGTACACCACTGATATAGAGCGAAGAGTGAATGCGGGAAATAGAGTGAACGGAGCGTTGGGGCAACTTCTCAGTAGCCACCACCTCAGCCAGAATGCACGTGTAGCAATACATAACGCAGTGCTTGTCCCAACATTACTGTATAAAAGCGAGAGTTGGGTATGCAGAAAAGAGTATGAAAGTAAAATTAATGCGGTCGAAATGCAATCTCTACGGAAAATCTGTGGAGTTAGGCTGATCGATCGCATTCGTAACGACGACGTAAGAGAGCGAGTATGTATGAAAGGGAGTATTGGTGTAAAGATGCGAAAGGGAATGCTCCTATGGTTCGGACATGTGGAAAGAATGCCGAACGAACATCTGGTTAAGAAGATATACAATGCGAAAGTGAAAGGATGTAGATACCGGGGGAGACCGAGACTAACATACCTAGACCAGATCGGTCATGTACTGAAGGAAGGTGGAGTCAAGAGTCTCCGAAACCGGCGAGCGTGTATGAAGAGAATTATGAATGTTGAGGAAGCGAGTGAAGTATTCAATGATAGAGTTCTCTATCACTCTGTTCTCTCTGCCTACCCTGCAAGGGACATGGCGTGATGGTATGTATGTATGTAATAATTAAATGAAAGCAAAAGAAGAAAAACTTAAAATCAGACATACATTAACTTTAGAGAAGGATGAAGTTTAACTTAAAACATTTGCCTAAATGTGAAATACATAGAGAATAAGAAGAAAAAGAAATTACTTTTCAGAATATCACAACCAGTTAAATGTAAGCATAGTTTATGAATTAAACAACGGCTTAATATTTAGTATATATAAAATACAATTTCATTAGATTTGTTTAATGTTAGTGGACTTTCTTATGGTATGAACTTTTCTTACTAAATAAAAAAAAATATGAGGTTCAGTCATTAATATATCACATCAGCTGATCGTGTAAATATTATAACTACATACACTGGGATCGATGAGTTGCATTGTAGTAATAACAGTAAAGAATAACTCCTAAAATAATAAAAATCGTTACTTACATATCAGTATCTTCGCCGCGAACTAATTTATCAGCACAAGCAAAAGCTCCTTTGTGTAACCAACAATAAGAATCTATTGCCACTGTACAACCATTAAACTCATTAACATTTGCCCGTCTAGAGGCTTTCTCTATAAACGGTATTAATCCTGTAATACCCATGATTGCTATTTAATTTTAAACCATACTTTTGACTATATACATTTATATATTTTTGAAAATGCGGCTAAGCAAATCAGATAAACACACAAATGTCAGCCAGTGTTTCCACTATCAGATTTTAGTTTTACCCTAGATTTTTCTATTAAATGCCCTAAATACCTTAATTATTCTCTGAAAATCCTTGATTTAGGGCGCAAAATTTAAATGAGTTCAAAATAAAACAAAACTTGATGGTTTGAATATTTATTTTAATTTTCGTCTATTAATCAGAGGTATCCGTAGGTGATCGTAAGAGACGACTAAGTACTATAAAAGGCATATAACATCTATGCAAGAGAAGGAAAACTCGAAACAAAGCCGTATACCAACGCGTCTGACCAGCGCGGTATAGTAGGTTATTTCTCTCTCACTACTGAAAAGGTCCGAGCCCAACAGTGGGACATATATGGGCTGTGATGAATCAGAGGTAGTAAACAATTAATCATAAGAAGAATTCATTTCAATCTGTGAAAGAAGTAGTTGGTGAACAATGTGATGCTGAAGCTAAAGCACTGGGCTTAAGTTTTTGAGCTGTGAATGGAGCTAGCATATTTGTGTGTTGGGTTCTAAAATCGAGCCATAACAGGCTCTAGTTTGATATGGAACAAATCGTTGAGGGTTTCATTGTGAAGCCTATTTCTTTTATTAGTTTTACATTTTTGTAGTATACTGAGTAATCTTTCCACCTCAGTATTCGAAGATGGCAGTGCTAATAGAAGTGAAATCACAACTTCGAGGTTTTGGTATTTGTAAGTTCCAAAATGATCTTTCAAGCTCAACACTTTATTCCAGTATAGGTACCTCCGTTGGTAATTATGTGACCTCTTCTTCACTTTTTACCTTGAAATAATTCCCTTCAATAAGGGCTTGTTGACGCCATTTATTATCCGCTTTTTGTATATAACATTTATTACTTAAAAAAACTGAAATGAAACACAGGATGTGTTAAAGAACGATTTTCCTACTGTCATGCAATTTGTGTATCTATAGTTCATCTAATCTAAGAAGTGCATTTTGACGTTCTGCATTCTTTAATACACAATAACCTCGGTCAAACGTATACACATGATTGTAAACACTAAATCTGAAATTTTAAACAACTATTAAGTTATTTACATAATTAACATTGCGGGTGACTTTCTTGTACAATAATCTAATGTTGAAACTCGTAAAACTAATTTAAAATTAAAATAACATGGTAAATAGTAATTGTTATTGACGACCTAACAATGTCACGTCATCACGTTCTATACAGTAGTGCTTGGCAACTTCCAATTCACGAATATCCAAATAATCGGTAAAAATATTAGAATGATACAATTAATCGAATAGAGATTTTGACAGAGATGTACATTTCGACACTTTGATTGATGAGGAAATAATTATTAATGTTCGCGACGCTGATAATTCAATTAATAGTAGTAATTCTTAATAAATAGCCATTTTCAAATCCAGTTTTTGTTTTTAATAAACCTAATCCTACTAAATATGATGAATAGATTCTATGCTGAAGTAATTAAATTTGTTTAGTACTAATTTAGCACTTAATATATTCATCACCTTTTTGAAAAATAAAAAATAAACCGATTATTAATTATAAAGAATCAATATCGATTTCTCAGTAAAATCGGATATTTTCGATAGCGATTATTTGGTTCACATACCTAGACAACTTACTCGGACAGCTGTCAAAGTGCACTTCTTAGATTAGACAGACTATATATATTTTATCAAATAGAAAATCATTTTTTAAGTCAAATCTGAATTCATCATTATTTCAGCGTACCGCCGCCCAGCGATTTTTACCATGTCATTTTACCCCAAATTACCCTAAATCCCTAAAAATATTAAATAGCCCTAAGCCATATTTTAAATTAGTAATTTCGCCCTGAAAAAGGGCGAAATCCCTAAAAGTGGAAACACTGATGTCAGCGTCAAATGAATATCGCGCCATTTCTTTTATATTTTTACTTATGACCATGGATACAAAGGACATGGCGTGATGTTACGTATTAGATGTATGTATGTACCATGGATACTGGAGTTTTGGCCCGAATGTGGAAATGTGTATTATATTCATTTCTTTAGTGTTTTGTAGTGTTATATTGAATAATTTTGCTGGTAATTTATGCAATATGGTACAGTTAAAGTGCTGAAGTGTAGTGAATATGGTATAATAATGGTTTACGTGTATTTTCATATTTTACCAAAATTCCCAAAGCAAATCATTGATTGGGTTATCAGCGCCCGATTAATAGTAACGACTTGACTTACTGACAGACAATGACTATTAAGGCTACACAATATAAAGAAATGATGAACAATATATGAAAAAGAGTTAAATAAGACTTGGCTGTATGGGCTTTGATCACTTTGCCTGTCCAAATGGACGAAGAGAACCATGGAGACTAGAATAAGGAGTACCATCTCAGTGTATTAAGAAGTGTCCAATGAACGGGAGCAAATTAAGGTGGCGCTATAGTAGCAAGTGGAAGCATTTTAAAAAGAGCGCCACAAATTTCATAGGTTCATAGGTTATTATTTATCAAATCACAGTTGACTACGTAACTCAGCATACTTCACTCTGCTTATTACTGCTACATTCATATCATTTCCACTTGCTACACTAGCGCTATTTTGGTGAGTGTTCGAACAATAATTTACTGTTTACAAGTGGACACTTTTTTGACTAATCCCTCATACAAGATGGTACTCCTTACTCTAGTCTCCATGAAGAGAACCAAAAAGAAAATATACCATGGATACAAAGGTTTTCAGTCAAATACATTGTAAAAATAATTGTAACCAAATCTTACAGAATTTGCTTCTTAACACATATGTCACACTTTACACATATAGCGTCGGACTTGCCAAGCTGAGTTTTGTGCAGCACCTCCCAAGTCTGGCTTGCGAGACTTGTTTCAAGCCCGGTGATAAGTAAAATATTGGGCCTGCTCAAGCTAGGTTCTAACTCTTGCGATCTAAATGTAAACTAAATCAGAAAGCTCTTTTATACAATTAGAAAAATTTTTTTTATTGCCTATGGTGGCAAACGAGCATGCAGCATACCTGATGTTAAGTGTTACCGCTGCCTGTGGACCTTTGCAATACTAAAGGTATACCTAGGCCGCTGCCTACCAATACAAACCCCGAACCCACCCAGTTGGGCTTCCAGCTCTCTCGCTCACCGAACGAAGCACAACAGCACATTGCCATTGCTCAGACGTCGAACTTCTGCGAGTGTGGTACTACCTCGGACGGACCGGTCTGCGGCTGTAGACAGAAAACTGTAAACAGCGTTGTCCTACCACTAATATTGAAACTATAGTTATGAAAATTCCGAACCTCGATAACTGTTCATCGAATCAAGGTCTCGGATCCCAGGCTTGGAAACCATCCAGGCCCTTCCGGCCTAATACGACTCTGACAACGTGGTACAATATTTGAGTTCCTTCATATGGAGTAGGTTATTTATAAGGACTGTATTTAATTTAGATGTTATGCAGCTGTTATTTGGTGTAAAAGGCGATTAATAACTTCATCTGAACCATTTATACTAGTGCCCTGCAATCTTATGACTTATAAACGAAGTATGAGAAGATATATTACGGCGATTTCATATTTAGGATAACGGCAGGAGGATGATTATTTAGTTAAATCTATTCAGAAGCTGTAGTTTTTCAACGGATTTGAATTGAAAAGTAGTAGAAAAGTCTTAGAACAATATCGTCATACTTCTATGATGTACATACACACGATGCTATTTTTTATAATTTCAAGGATGAAGCTTAGAACTTTACAAACATATAATTAACGAATACAAATTACACCCAGACCAACAAGTAGTGCAGAATGACGTTTATGACGTCAAATAAATGAAATTACAGGCATAGATAATATACTATAAATGATTACAGGTGGTTGTCACGCTTCCATAGAAAACCATAAAAAATCTATTTCCTATGCCGCCCATATATATTCTAATATCGCTTTAGTTACGTTTACTTTCTTCGATCAGCCAGTCTCAATTTAAGCAGACGTACGGGGCTAATGAGGACGGCGAAGGTTTTAATCTGCAGCATGTCTTCTTTTGCCTATTAAGCGGACTACTACAACTACTGCTTAGACTTCGATATCAACCTGCGCTTGTAGCGATAACATTTTGAGTCCTTGTCTGCTTTCATACCTTAGCCTTATTTTACGATACCTTGAACAATACAAGAAGGGATTCCGAGGGATGTACCTATTGTATTTTTATTCCGTCCCCATATGGAAAATGATGATGATAAGTACAAATACATGAATAATACGTAAGTCCTTATAGTAGGTAATTCTTTTTTATGATTATACGATATTTCGCAAAAAAAAATTGCGTTTCATTTCATCTACCCTCATTCACTTATTTTAAATATGATTATGGGTAGATCACTAATAAAGTTACTCTTAGTCCTAGCGACAGCATGGTTTTAGTTCAAAATATCATTTGAAAATATTAACAGTACATTTCGTGAACCATAAAAATACTGTAAATGATTGAAATCACGTAGAATGATACTAAGTCCGCGGATATTGTCGTCGGCAGCAGCAATAGCTGTAGGCTGCGCCGTGTCAGTTGCAGTTTATTATTTCAAAAGTCGGAGTGCTGAAATTAATGAAGTTATGGTGTTCTGTAAACTACAATTTAATGCTTATAATTGTTTTGATAAGCTAATCAGCCATGTTGAAGCAGCTCAAAAAAGTGTTAACGTTTGCATGCCAAGCATTAAAAATCCTGCCATCCAAGGGCGTTTGGTAAATTTATTAAAAAAGAAGAAAATCAAAATTCGCATTATTATTGACCAAACGGGATACAACGAATCGACAGATTTTTTCATAAAAGAACTCATTGATGTCGGTAAGTTTTCTATTACAGTGAGACTATTGTATGCATTTAATAGATGATAAATGTTAAAAAAGATTTAGTTTTTACTCATCGAGGTTTTACAACAGTATAGGTATTTCAAATATGATAATAGGAGACCTACTACCTATACCTCGCTGGTCGGAGGAGTTGACACAAGGTACTTTTTCGCAATGTCTAGTCTCCTGTAGTTTTATGTCTTCTTTAATCATCATTCCCCTGCTCTTATCCCAATTACTTGGGGTTGACGTAATATGTACTCTCCTCTTTCTACATATTGCAAAAGTTATTGGCAATAGTTTTATGACCGGGCCCCTGCCTGACGTTAACCCTCCTTGGGCATGTAATTGTTGACCAAGCGGCATCAAGTGGTGTTGGCTCAGGTCAATATTCGGCCAGGCTCTTAGTCGTCTCTTACGACATCCACGAACAAAGTATTCCTAGCCGCTACCACACAGCTCCTATATTTGCCTTACACAGCTCTTATATCGTGTTATAGAATATTCCTGGGGAAGGCGTGGTTTTTATACAAATGTTTCACTACACGTTATTTCCTAACTCTGTCATTCATCGTCGCATTGAAATTGTTTTACATATTATTTTACTTATTGTGAATGTTGTAAGAAGTTTCAAATTACTGCCAATAAGATCTTGACGTCAAACTTCTGTATGCCTTAAGAAATTGCCGCTATAATAGCATCATTATTTTTTTAAAGTCTAACTACACCATATGCTGTCGAATTAAAAATAAAATGTATCTCTACCACCTACCACCACAAACTTTCTTGTAAAAATGTCAAAAAATGTGTAACAGCACGCGCCTAAAAGATATCTTGTAATATCAACTACGATCGCCACTTCTCCCGCCTGTATGGCATTTACTCCTTTTAGAAAGTTTTTTTTTTCTGGTAGGCCGCCTGTTCTGTCCGGGGCGATGGCAGGGCAGCGCCATAATCCACCATTTTTCCTCCCCATCGCCATTGGGCCGGCCACTGGTGCCGCTTCCTTGACATCCGTGGCGAGAACCGAGGGTTACCTTTTCGGGTACCAACCCCCGTTGACGCCTCGTCTAACTACCGGGGCGTCGCCCTCACGTAGTCAGCCTCTCTGCAGGTGACGGACTATTCCCCGGCCCAGTCACCCATGGTCTCGGCTAGGGCGGTATCAGGCGCAGGTACTCGCGCTTGCGCCACTGTGCCTGTGTCACTGAAGAGAATTTCCTCGCGAACCCGCCCCGCCGCCTCCTTCCGCGAGACGTCTGTCTCACAGAAGTCGGCGACCACGTCCCAGTTCCTGACGCTGTCTAGCATCACCTTAGTGATGGTCGGCAGCGACAAGGTCGGCACCGATGACTGCGACGAGTTTACGGCGCTGCTCTGCCTAGACCACACAGACCTCGAGCGTGTGCTGGGCCGTGTCCTCGTCGCAATCGCAATGGTGGCAGGACGATGTCTTCTTCCTCCTCACGACCGTGTGCAGGTACTTGCCGAAGCCCCCGTCAAGACCTGCACCTGGAGCACGGCACCCATCTCGCTGGGCGAGACGGTGCCGCCTCCTGCCCGCGTCGTCGACACCCGCCGGTACAGTCCGGTGAGCATATCCACCTCCTGCCTCCGTCGACACCGTGCGCTATCCTTATATCTTTTAGAAAGGTCTATGTCCAACAATACTATCACTAAACTGAGTGATAAGTTATAAATATTTGTTTTCAAACTGATCGTAGTTGATGTTTCTCTTGTACGGAGGATTTCTTGTAAGGTGAATTTGTATTTTCTATGGTTAATAACTGATTTTACATCGTAATAAATACACGTACTTATGATTTCTTTTCCGTGTGGTGACGGAGTAAGAATACTATTCACCTCCCCATATCTTGCCAGTGGGTGATCGTACGAGATGACTAAGGGATATAAAACGCATGTAACATCTATGCGAGAGAAGGAAAACTCGAAACAAAACCCTATACTAACACGTCTGACCAGCGCGGTATAGTAGGTTAATTTCCCTTCCATTATGGAGGAGGCCCGAGCCCAACAGTGGGACATTTATGGGCTGTGATAATGATGATGATTTCTAAAAATGCCTTGGAATTAATTCAGAAATTCCTAAATGGGCCGAATTAATATTTCAATATTGACAGACGTAAATCTCAACCAGTAGACTGTGAAAGCATGTTCTTTTTGTTATTACGTATGTATGTTATTCCTCAGGCGCAGAAGTAAGATGTAAAATCAAAGAACCGCTTTATAAAATGCAGCACAAATTCTGCTTAGTCGATGACAAAGTCCTTATGACTGGCACGCTGGACTGGGGTAACGACCGTTCTGCTGACCATTGGAATTACGTGTATATTACAAATAAATTACAACTTGTACAACCAGTAAGAAGAGAATTTTCTCACATGTGGAATCAATTTTCTAGTGAATTAAAAGTCATCAAAGATACATCGCCTATTTCTGCTCCTGCTAATGGTGATACATATATAGAATCTAATAAAAATTCAATGACAGCTAAGGCTGAACCGCAAAATTCTATAGAACAAAAATGTATACGAGATACAGGGACTCCCGAAGTGTCTCTTTTATAGATAGCAATATAAATTAATTCTCATTTTAACCAATGTATTTCACAAATGTTTTATAACTCAAACATGCCTTATTTATTAATTCACAATTTTTAATAGATAGACTTAAATCATAAAATATATTTTTCATATTTTTAAATTCTAGTATTATTAGCATTCATGTATGTAATGCTAGATTTATTCAATTATTTCATATACTATTTTAATTTCTTTTATTTCCATCTTCTATTTCGGTTATTAAACCTACCTAATTTTTGAAACTGCTTTTTATATTAAAAGTGTTTCCATGTTTATGTCTTCCAGTTCGCATAATGAAAAATCAATCTCAACTAGATCTCATATTGTATCTGTTTTTAATTCATATTATTTTTAATCTTAATTCAATTATAATCAACTTATTATTGTATAAATTATTTCAATTTGTTAACGAGTCAATCTAAAATAAATAATTTGAAAAATTATGTGATTATATTTTAACCAGGTAGGTACTACTAATTAATTCATTGCAGGCTGCTTAGGTGACGTGACGGTTCAGATACCGACCTACTATGCTAGTGTCATGAGTTCGATTTCCAAGCACAATACTTTGTGTGATCCATAAATGGTTCTGAGTCTGGATGGCAATTTGTGTCCGTCAAATTATGTTTGTAAGTCCCCCATAATATAAGAATAATTTACATTTCGCCGGGTGGTGTCCTTAAAAAAATGTTGGATAATAATTAGAGCTACAATGCACAGAGCACATTTTAGAGACTGGTGCAATGGAAGTGTGTATGAGTGAATTGATGTATGAATGGAACAAATGTATAAAAAGTAAATTGTAGAGAACGCATAATCAGAAGCGATGTCGATACAAGGAAAGTGTTTTTTTTTTAATTTTTTTTTTTAAATTATAATGGAATTAATATCCAATATATACTTACATAGTGATAACTGATAAGTTCTATCCGTCTGGACGTGGGTGACGGAATAAGAATACAATTTACCCCTCCCTATTTCACCCGTGAGTGATCTTAAGAGACGACTAAGGGATATTAAATGCATATAAAATCTATACAAGAGAAGGAAAACTCGAAACAAATCCATAGGTATGCCAACACGTCCGACTAGCATGGTATAGTAGGTCAATTTCCCTCCCATTATGGAGGAGGCTCGAATCCAACAGTGAGACGTATATCAGCTGAGATGAAGTTCTATTTTATAAAAACTACATACTTTGAACGCACGTGTAGGTACCTAACAATCTGGATCCTATTCCAAACATTTATAATGATGATAATTTTCCAGACATCCAGAATCTGAATCCTATTCCTAAAATTTGTAATGGTAAATTCATCTTTGAAGATGACCTAGATTGGACTTCATTCTCTCATCAAACATCGTAAGTTTACGTTCAACGTTATAAAAATTGAAGGAACAGAAAGGGATGTCAAAAAACCTATAGAAATTCCGCAGTTACAGAAGTAGAAGCAGAAATCTGTGGCATCAATCATAATTATCGACATTTACGTTAATAAGGACCATCAAACAAAATATAAAGACCTCATTTTAGTCAAAAAATGTGTTTACATAATGAAATGAATATACCTGAATATTTATCCATC
The DNA here is from genome assembly GCA_905163515.2 of Lymantria monacha. Taxonomy (NCBI): domain Eukaryota; kingdom Metazoa; phylum Arthropoda; class Insecta; order Lepidoptera; family Erebidae; genus Lymantria; species Lymantria monacha. Next base: position 16,474,310 of record LR991096.1, read on the forward strand.
CTTGTGTAGGAATGGGTTAAGTGTTTCAGCCCGCCTAACTTTCTCGTAGGCATACCTACACAGTCGTAGTTTTGTTTGCTATTCTCGAAAATTCAGTTCCGTAAATCGAATTTCAAGAAACAGGGTCAGATGACGAATACGACTCGGCTGGACAGTAACTGGGCCTTCGGGAAAAGTTCTTCGTCAAATAATTTGCAATGTCGAAAAATAATGGTCTGTCGTTGTCTATTATATTTAAATGGCGCGACACACATGACAAACTGTAAATGCCACACCTGTAAATTTTGTCATGACATCAAATTATGCGAGGTCTGTAAGGGTAGTACCAGTCAGTACCACGCTGTTGACTGTTTTCTGTCTACAGCCGCGGGCCAGTCCATCTGGAGTAGTACTACTCTCGCAAAAGATCGACGTCTGAGAAACGGCAATGTATTGTTGCGCTTGGTTCGGTGAACGAGAGAGCCGGAAGCCCAACTGGGTGGATTTGGGTTTTATATTGGTAGGCAGCAGCCTAGCTATACCTAGTATTGCAAAAGTCCATGGGCAGCAGTAACACTTACCATCAGGTGTGCTGCTTGAGCATTTACCACCATAAGCAATTAAAAAATAATGTTGTTGAAAAAAAAAGGCATTGTACCTGAAATACTTGTAAGTAGGATTTTGAATTATAATTATTGAGTCCTAGACACATAAATTAAATATATTATTTGATATTATTTGAATAACGTTTATTTCAGCTTAATATTAAATTATAAATTACATGACATTTATCTTTGTATCTACTCTCCTCCTCTCATAGCTTTGTAACTATTTATTTCATGAGGGAATGTTTTAGTCAATTCTGACAGCAGATGACTTTTAAAACGTTTGTATGAATCTATCTTTCCTTTTACTTCCTCATTCTTCGCTAATGCTTTGTCTATGCAGTCTTTTGTGTACAGCTGGGGATTGCGGCCTTGATCAATATAGCTGAAAAAGATTATAAAATATAATCATCATCATCACAGCTCATAAATGTCCCACTGTTGGGCTCGGGCCTCCTCCGTAATGGGAGGGAAATTAACCTACTATACCGCGCTGGTCAGACGTATTGGTATAGGGTTTTATTTCGAGTTTTCCTTCTCTCGCATAGATGTTATATGCGTTATATATCCCTTAGTCGTCTCGTACGATCACCCACGGGTAAGATATGGGGTGGTGAATAGTATTCTTACTCCGTCACCACACGGAAAAAAATATTCAAATTAAATTATGAATATGCCCAAGTTAGTGTTTTGGCCATAACATGAAGTATCACTATTTTTCTTATATGTATATGTATTTTATATAAAAAATAACTAGTTATTTTAAGATGGCCACCGAAGACAAAGATCGGGTACCGGTGGCCCGCTCGCACTGCGAAGAGAGGAGTTTGCATGGTGGGTCTATGGGGTCACGCGCCGTGTTTTCCGTCACCCCGGACTGATTTGTCGGGGCGAGATACATCCATAGTCCACCGCAAAAAAAAAAGTTATTCTAAGATGGACATCTTGCAGAGTTCATATGATATTTTTAAAGATTTCCTTATAGAGAATTATCCATAAAAGAAACTGCAATACACTTACTCAAAAACTTCTGTAGGAACATGGATATCATGAACTTGCGACTTCAGCTTGTCAACTTCCTGAAGACCAGTTACTAATGATTGTCTGCAATTTAATATTACTTTGCATTTACAATGAATTTAGTGCTTATCGTATATTTTCAATATCACTAAAAACTATAATGTGTAGTGAATGAGTAATAATATATTTTATAGGAAATTCTATAGACAACGGTCAATAGCCTGTTTATGCCACTGGAACAAATAATTTTATACACACAATACGTATAATTGAATGATAAAAAAATTCAAGAGAATCCAAGAATGAAAAAATAAGATCAAGGACTGACTACAATTTTCTACCACAAACCATCACTTTTTAAATTACAGGTGGGTATTAAATCAGAGAGAATTACTACTATCAAGCAATTGTGAAAGTACAGTGGAATTCATTAATAACAACCTCCAAAATGACAAATGACTTTTCGGTTATAGCGACGTCAAACGTAGGTCCTTAGAATTTAAAGTTGTTTTACTTGTTTTTATAAACTATTTCGGACAGATTCCTAGAAATACCTTTCCGATACTGAGACTGTGTCGGCAAAGAAACAAAGACTCATTCATAAGCTTTAACTATTAAGCTTACACAAATACCTAACTTAAGCAGTGCAATTGTACACATTTTTTTAGTAACACCTTTGAATAACATAATATAGTAAATAAATATATAGTAAATAAGTACACATGATATTTTTTATTTCGGATATAGAGACCTCTGGATATAGGGACGACATTAAAGTAGTCCCTCCGCCGTCGTTATAACTGAAATCCACTGTAGTTTAATAGTCTACACAGTATCACACTTACAATGCTATTACAGACCATATGCCCAGGATAGTACAGTAACTACATAGTAAATACATTGTAATGAAGCATCGTGTCCAACTGGGGGCCCTTTATGATTTGAAGAAGTTAAAATTTGATTTTGTTGAATGGCGTTGCGAAACTGGCCACTATATCAGTTCGATTATTAGACCTTAGCGTCCTCTTTTTGAAAATAACTTTGTATCACAGTATAAGATATGAATTTATGAAAGAAACTTACATCTTTTGATTTAGTACACTCTGTCCCTGTGGCTGAAAATCACTAACAATAATGCGAATTTGTCTCACATTTTCAATAAACATCTCTAGTTGGGTTTCAAGGTTTTCTAGTGAAGAAGACATTATTTGTATTATATTGACGTTATTATATAAGATTAAGATTGGATTTCCAGTAAAATTAACAATATAAAACAATTCAGCTTGCAAAACAAATAAATAGGAGCACCAATCAGCAATCTATGACCTGAATTAGGGTTGGCCGTTGGCGATATGAGATCGATCAATCGAAGAATCGATTTTTTGGGCCAGAAAAATGGATTTTTTAAATCGATATGTAGTATTAAACCGATTCAGTGAATCGATATTTCACCCTTGAAAATCGACATCTGATATTTTTCCCGTATCCGAACCATCGGAGCATTCCATTTTGCATCTTTACACAAATACTCTCTTTCATACCTACTTGCTCTCTTACGTCGTCGTTGCGAATGCGGTCGGTAAGGCTACCTCCACAGATTTTCCGTAAAGATCGCATTTCGACCGTATTAATTTTACTTTCATGTTCTTTTCTGCATACCCAACTCTCACTTCCATATAGTAATGTTGGGACAAGCACTGCATTATGTATTGCTACACGTGCCTTCTGGCTGAGATGGTGGCTACCGAGAAGTTGTCCTAACGCTCCGTTCACTCTATTTCCCGCATTCACTCTTCGCTCTATATCAGTGGTGTACCGTCTATCTCGGCTAAAACCACATCCAAGATATACAAATTCATCCACTTGCTCTAGTGCATCATTACCTATTTTTACTTTTACATCTGTTCTGGCTTCATCGCTTTCAAAGACCATTATTTTGGTTTTGCTCACATTCATGCGTAGACCCCTTTATGTGTTTGAAAATATGCGGCTTAAATTGCTGTTTCCTTTGATTACATTGACATAGAAGTTTGATTTTGTTACAGCTTAAAGGTCTTACAGATCTGAGTATTTGATATGAATTTCAATTTAATACCTCTACGCGTTCAGAAGGAAAGGGGTAGTAAGTTTAAAATTATTTAAAATATTTTTATTACTAGCTTTTGCCCGCGACTTCATCCACGCAGAAGTCATCTCTGACAGAGTTAAATAGAAAACGCAATGCAAGGTGTTGAAGGTTTGTCACTAGGACGATGATTAACAGCGGCAGAAACTGGGATGTGGTCGCCGCCTTCTGCGAGTTAGTTGTCTAACGGAATTAGGCAATAGGGTGGGGCCGAGAGAAAATACTCTACGTTGACATGCTCTACCGTCGGTGCTTTGGGCGGCGCAAGCGTGAGTACCTGTATTGATGTTCACTGCATGAGGGCTTCGACTCGACATGATACCCGGTTGCGGTGGCGCCGCCCGCATAACATAGATGTACGTGTACGGCGCACTATGGGGTCACGCGTCACCTCGGACGGATTGGGCGCGGTGTATCTATATACCATAGCCGGTCACTAAAGAAAAAGGTTGTTCAAAGATCTATTCATTCTACAAATTATATTGCCTTTAATATACTATCTACGGACCATGGGATAAAAATATAATTATCGCCACTCTTTATTTGACTGTTTTGTTTCACCAGCAGAGTTGCGACCTCGTTAGATATGATTTATTAATTGAGTTACAGAGTGAACATTTTTGAAGCTAAACTTAACCTGTAGCTTATGGTTGGTGGTCGTTATATGGTTGATGGAGAGGGAGAGAGAAACACGTGTTTATTTGTTTTTACCGAAGAATATTTGTACGTAATTTGAAAAGAATTGATAAGGCAATTTTCTCCCCATACACACTTTGGCACTTTGTTACACCCCTTTAAGGGCGAATTCATAAAATCCTTTCATATTGAATCTCTATGTCATAAATAGAAACGTGCGTCAAAATTTAATGTTTCTAGCTTTCGGTTTGGCGGTAATGAGTCGTTCAACCCGCTTCACAGGCCTAATTTACACAACCAGAGGGAGAAAATTGACAAATGCCGGATATTACCATAGAATATTTGATTTAACTCCTAATTTGAAAAGAATCAATAAAGATTTTTTTCTCCCCATACAAGCTTTACCACTCTGTTCCACCCCCTTAGGAGTGTAATTTCGTAAAATCCTTTCTTAGTAAATCTCTACGTCATAGAAAGAAACCACTGTCAAAATTTCAAATTGCCAGCTTCAATAATATCGGCTTGGCGCTAATGACTTAATGAGTCGCCCAACCCGCTTCGCAGGCCTAATTTAAGACCCCCTAATTAAAAGGGTGAAAATTAACAAATGCTGAAACACGTATTTATTTATTTTTACTGAAGAATATTTGTACGTAATTTGAAAAGAATCGAGAAAGATCTTTTTCTCTGAGCATTTTTTTAATTGACATAACTTTTTTATTTATAAACCAATTGACATGAAATAAAGCCTAAATGTTAAGTGAAGCTTACCATAATATATTAGCGAAAACCGCGTCTAAATCAGATAATCCGTTTCTGAGATTAGCGTGCACAAACGCATAGACAAACAGATGAACAGACAAAAATTTTAACAATCATTGTTTTAGGTTCTATTTGTGTTGATAAAGATCCCAGTAATATTTTTTCTCATATATCTTCCATGTACAGACAGCGATCCGTTACATTTTTACTATATGTATAGATAGATATGATGTAATTAAAAATTCACAATTTTCCCTTTATCTGTGCTATAAGACATTGCTTCGTGCTAAATTTCAAGATTCTGAGTTCACGGGAAGTACCTTGTAGGTTTTGATTCCCTTACAAGTATCGAAAATTTGCGGAAATTTGCGGCATAAACGCCTGTATCTTTTGATTGCATTGGCTTAGAAGTTTAATTTTTTCACAGCTTTAAGGGACAGTAGACTTGAGTATCAGGGTGTTCAACGTAGATTTGTTCTTGAATAACCTACTTTTGTATTTCTATTCATTCTATAAATTATACTGTCTTTATGTTTCACTAGACAATGACCTATCTATATAATTGTCGCTACCCCTTATTTGATCGTAGGATTCGATTTCACCTACAAAGTGGGCAGCAGTTTCCTCTTGGAAAACGTAAAACACCTCACTGCTATTGCTAACCCGTGTGACGTGACACTCGTCTCATCTGTGGGGTAGGCGTCCAACTCGAGAGGATACCCGAGTGGGTAGACCGCCGAGTGGGTCACCAAAGATAATAAAATAATTGTTATATCGAATACCCTGAACTAAATGTCTGACAGTACTGATAAGAGATCGTTTATTATTGTAACTTTCCTCACAAAATTTAAAAAAAAAAACAATATATCGATTTTTAGAAATCGATCATTTTCATTGCGATTTTTTTGTGAATCGATTTATCAGATTGCAAATCGAATCGATATAAAAATCGATCTTTTTCGTAAAAAATCGCCATCCCTAACATGAATGTCAAAAAAGGTTCCAATTTTAGTATATGTACTGCCGAAGCAAGTACTGTCAAAAAAGGGTTGCTAACTTTATTTTATAGATTTTTGTGTTTATGGCTTGGTTACTAAAATTTTTAACCCAAATCTTTGTTTATAAAGTAACTTCATTTAAAGTCAAATCGTCACCTTCAACAATGCCATGGCCACACTATTATAGGTATCTTTTGGGAATATTAGTGAAAAATGAAAACGTATGTACATACATACACATACATACATATCATATCACGCCATATCCCTTGCAGGGTAGGCAGAGAGAACAGAGTACCAGAGAACTCTATCTTTGCATACTTCACTCGCTTCCTCAACATTCATAATTCTCTTCATACACGCTCGCCGGTTTCGGAGACTCTTGACTCCACCTTCCTTCAGTACCTGACCGATCTGGTCTAGGTAGCTTAGTCTCGGTCTCCCTCGGTAACTACATCCTTCCACTTTCGCATTGTATATCTTCTTAACCAGACGTTCGGCATTCTTTCCACATGTCCGAACCATCGGAGCATTACCTTTCGCATCTTTACACCAATACTCTCTTTCATACCTACTCGCTCTCTTACGTCGTCGTTACGAATGCGGCTCCACAGATTTTCCGAAGAGATCGCATTTCGACCGCATTAATTCTACTTTCATACTCTTTTCTGCATACCCAACTCTCGCTTCCATACAGTAATGTTGGGACAACCACTGCGTTATGTATTGCTACACGTGCCTTCTGGCTGAGGTGGTGGCTGCCGAGAAGTTGCCCCAACGCTCCGTTCACTCTATTTCCCGCATTCACTCTTCGCTCTATATCAGTGGTGTACCGTCCATCTCGGCTAAATCCACATCCAAGATATACAAATTCATCCACTTGCTCTAGTACATCATTACCTATTGTTACTCTTACGTATGTAAGGTACTATAATGTCATATTCACTAAATCTTAGTACTTAATGTGCATCATATTACATAAAATGTCATCGAAATTACTTATTTTAACACTATAAAACACTAAGATATTGTATATAATACAAGAGCACCATAAGCCACTTTTCTTCCCCGCTAAAACTCTTTATTTTTAAAAGATCCTATCGTAAACTAAAAAGATCATTTTTCCAAAGAATTCTAAAAAAAAAACAGTACGCAATAAAATCTTAATAAAAGATTAGTAAATTGTTAGTTTAAAAATTAGCAATTTTCGTATCGTGATCGAGTAACAATACAATTCACCACCCCCTATTTTACCCGTGGGTGATCATACATACATACATACATACATATCATCACGCCATATCCCTTGCAGGGTAGGCAGAGAGAACAGAGTGCCAGAGAACTCTATCTCTGCATACTTCACTCGCTTCCTCAACATTCATAATTCTCTTCATACACGCTCGCCGGTTTCGGAGACTCTTGACTCCACCTTCCTTCAGTACATGACCGATCTGGTCTAGGTAGGTTAGTCTCGGTCTCCCTCGGTACCTACATCCTTCCACTTTCGCATTGTATATCTTCTTAACCAGGCGTTCGTTCGGCATTCTTTCCACATGTCCGAACCATCGGAGCATTCCCTTTCGCATCTTTACACCAATACTCTCTTTCATACCTACTCGCTCTCTTACGTCGTCGTTACGAATGCGGTCGGTCAGCCTAACTCCACAGATTTTCCGCAGAGATCGCATTTCAACCGCATTAATTTTACTATCATACTCTTTTCTGCATACCCAACTCTCGCTTCCATACAGTAATGTTGGGACAAGCACTGCGTTATGTATTGCTACACGTGCCTTCTGGCTGAGGTGGTGGCTGCCGAAAAGTTGCCCCAACGCTCCGTTCACTCTATTTCCCGCATTCACTCTTCGCTCTATATCAGTGGTGTACCTTCCATCTCGGCTAAATCCACATCCAAGATATACAAATTCATCCACTTGCTCTAGTACATCATTACCTATTGTTACTCTTACATCTGTTCTGGTTTTATCTCTTTCAAAGACCATTATTTTGGTTTTGCTCACATTCACGCGTAGACCCCTTTTCTTACAATCTTCTGTCATTGTGTCGACTAGGGTCTGCAGGTCAGTCGCTGACTGTGCCAGCAGGACTGCATCATCTGCATAAAGCAGAGCAGTGACCACTGAGTCGCCCATCTGGACTCCCACATTCATATCGTTCAACCTTTGGAGACTATCGTTCAACTTTTGGGTGATCATAAGAGACGAATAAGGGATATAAAACGCATATAACATCTAATCAAAAGGAGGAACGTTCGAAACAGAACCCTATACTAACACGTCTGACTAGAGTGGTATAGTAGGTCAATTTCCCTCTCATTATGGAGGAGGCTAGTGCTCTACAGTGGGATTAGTAGGATATATATGATTTGAGATGATGAATTAACATTCCACAACAATTAACATTTTACATACATTCCGGGTAGAGACGGAATAAGAATACAATTCAGGATCCTTTATTTTATACATAGGAGTCGTAAAAGATGACAAAGCGTTTAATAGGTAGTCCCAAAACAATTTTAAACGTAGCTCTAAAAGTTGTTAGTCAACAAAAAATACTGTCGCTATTAGATTGAGAAATTGCTATATAGTCATTATTTGATAATACCATAATAAAGCAGCAGTCTTTCTTCTTTATTTATTTCATTATAGTCTAATAACATTCGGTAATAATACTTTTAAAATTACACCACTGTGCCGCAACCAATTTGACTTGTTTTTTTAATAATTTGACACTTTCGGACGGACACTTTTTTGTACACAAAGTGACATGAGTTTTGGAGGGAATATGGAAATGTCATATCACGCTCTTGTATTATATTCATTTCTTTAGTGTTTTATAGTGTTTTATTGAATAATTTTGCTGGTATTTTATGGAATATGATACAGTTAAAGTGCTGAAGTTTAGTGTATATGGTATAATATTGGTTTATGTGTATTTTCATGTTTTCCCAAAATTCCCAACGAAATCACTAATTTGGCTATCAGCTCCCAATTAATGGTAACGACTTGACTTGCTGAAAGACAATGACTACCAAGGACTCATTAGCTAATTACATTATGAAAAAGTGATAAATAATATATGAAGAAAATTAATAAGTAAGATAAGGCAGTAAAGTCGACTGACTGCCTGCCCATAAGGGCGATAAATTAAAAAAAAAACAAAGTGACATCTTTGACAATTTAGATAGATAGATGGAATTTTGACAGTTATATTTTTAGGGTTATTTATCAACTTATTTAAACAATTAAATTATTAATGAGAACTTAACAAGTTAAATTCCTCGCGTTCATAACAAACCTTTTGATAATATACCTCAAAGTTTGTAATGGTGTCTTTATCAAGTAGATCCACAGTGGAGACTCAAACGACTATTTTCCAAGCGGCCGTGGCTGGAGGCGTTGCGGGAGCAATTACAAGAGCTGTTGCACAACCTCTTGATGTTTTGAAGATAAGGTTTCAACTTCAAGTAGAGCCTATATCAAATGGCTCCAGATATAGTTCGATACTCCAAGCTGTTGCTTCTATTATTAGAGAGGAAGGACTCTCGACTCTTTGGAGTGGACACATACCGGCACAATTTTTATCAATATCGTATGGTCTCTTACAATTTGCCTCATTTGAAAAGTTAACGCAGATATGCCAAACATCAGATCCACAATTTTACCTTAATCACAAACATTCAATAATTTTTTCAAGTGGTGCTGTAGCTGCTACAATTGCAACTGTAGGCTCTTTCCCTTTCGATACAGTAAGAACAAGGTTGATAGCCGAACAAAAAACACAAAAGGTGTACCAAGGATTTATTCATGCTATATGTACCATAGTTAGAACAGAAGGTACAAGAACATTATTTAAAGGTCTAACTCCAACTCTGGGACAGATTGCACCACATGCCGGTGTGCAATTTTCAGTTTATAAACTGTTCACAGAAAGTATTTTTAATAAAATTGAATTCTTCCAAAGACAAGGTGTGTTTCACTCAAAATTTCAATCAACAATGTTAGCGAATGTATTAGCAGGTTCAATTGCAGGTTTTTTTGCAAAAACAATGATATATCCGTTTGATTTAATGAAGAAAAGATTACAGATTCAAGGTTTCCAAAAGCATAGAATGTATTTTGGTAAACAGTTCTACTGTAAAGGTGTACTTAATTGTTTAAAGTTAACAATTGTGGAAGAAGGGTTTATGGCGCTATACAAAGGCTATATACCAAGTATGATTAAAGCAGTCTTAGTGACAAGTTTACATTTTACAGTTTATGATGAAATAAAATATCTGTTTGTAAGATTAGGCAGGTAGGAAAAGGAAATATAAACAGATAAATGTTTTCATTATGTTATAGAACAATAGGTGGGAGAACGAAAAGTTTGTAGAAGAAGGAAAACATCAACAATATTCATCAATATCAATTAAATATTTCAAATTATATATTTAAGTTTACACCAGTCATCTATAATTGATTTCAATAATCTAAATTACTTCCATACAGCATTATGTTATTACATCTTGAATAATTGTCAAATCTTCTGAGATTGCATCTTGATTAATTATTTAACTAATTATAACAGTCATTATTACAGTAATTAGTGAAAATTATTATTTGCTATTGTCTCTCAATAATGTGGAAAGAAAAGTTATTGCCACAGTAAAATTTAAAAGTAAATGTTACCGGTGAATGTAAGAATGAGTATGATTTATGCAACTTTAGTCCAAATTTTAACATCCTGTTGCATATAGTAGTAGTAAAAATTATAAAATAATTTGAATTATTATTTTTTTAGAATGGCTTTTCGTCTTTTGTATTATACTCTATTTATCTAAAATTATTTACAGATTGTTATTATAGAGAAATATTTTTCTCTTTTAGATTTTTTTTTTTTCATATTCGTAATACACAAATATAAATAAAATATTTATATATTGTTATAATGTTATATTAGAGTAAGTTCTTTTTTATTACACAATTAATATGTTTTAAATGCAAGTTTATATTTAATCCATTTCTATTTAGTATAAATTTCGAGGTATCACAAAATATGATGATGTAAGGGTATATGATATTTAAATAATAAGCTCTGTACTGTTTTAATCTCTTTTTATAAACACTCATTACGTTACTGAAATTATTATAGTAGTTATTATGTAAGCATAACTATTTGGATTTTTTATTTGTTAGCAATTTTTTTTAATGCTAAATTTATTTATTGATCTTTTAATGGTTACTGTTTTAGAGTTGGTGTGCTGTGTTCTCTTTGTAGTAGATACGCTTATAAGAAAATTCTGTGATACTACATAAAGCTAGAGGTGTTCCTTTCTTTTTTAAATAAAAATATATTAAATCATTTCAACTTGTTTTTTATGTTGTTAAAATAAATTTACTGCAACATAGTGTTGTGTGGTGACGAAGTAAGAATACATTTCATCAACCATCCGTCCACATATCTTACCTGTGGGTGATTGTAAGAGATGACTAAGGGATACAAAACACATAATATATAACATCTATCTAAGAGAAGGAAAACTTGAAACTAAACCCTATACCAACATGTGTGACCAGCATGGTATAGTAGGTCAATTTCCTTCCTGTTATGGAGGAGGCTCGAACAACCCAGCAGTGGGTCTAATATACAGGGTGCCGATTTTATTACTAGAATAACTTAAACTAGGTGTAGGAATGACGTCATAAAAAACATTAAAGTTAGTTGCAGAGTCCTAGGTCTGTCCAATCCGGAGATAAAGTGATTTGTTTCTTATCAAAACAGTAGATTTGTCAGCGTACATTCACCTGTAGGTACATTTCGACCAGCTGTGCGGCGGTAAGCGCAGCGAGAGCGGGACTATTTGCCTACTAGTTCAATGTCACACGCATGAGTATATGCCTACATCGAATTTTTATAGTACAAGTGTATTGACCGCTTTATCAGTATGGCAATTTAATCAAAACTTAAGTACTATTTTTTTTACTGATTTGGATAGTGTATCATGGTCTGATACACCCCCTTCAAGGATTTTACTAATTAAATCGGCAACCTGTATAGGTACATGTTTGTTAAAACTGAATGATGAATTTCTTTATATGTTGCTTGTTTAAATTATAAACCAATTGTTTAAAATAAGTATATTTTAATATAACAATGAATAAATGTAAAATAATATTAACTCTCCCCTGAAATCATATTTGTAAAAACTATTTTACATATATTATTACACATTTCACTTATTTGTTCCATTATGGTATTCCTTTAAATCAGGGCTGTAGCTAGAGTTGAATTTGAGGTAGTGTAGCATTGGTTACAGGTAGAATGAAAGTAAAAAAAATATAATTAATCTGCCCTCGAAGCACGCGCTCCTAAATCAATCACTGTATATCACTGCGCTCTAGGTCAGTGATGATTATCTCAAACTATGAACAAATAATTTAATTATAATAATTTGTCTTAGTTTTTGATATTTTTTTAAGTGGGCATTGCAATTTCAAGTTAGGGCATTTCCCCCCAATGCCCTCCCCTAACTACGGCCGTGCTTTAAATCTCCATAGAATGATGACTTCGTAAAACATTCTATCAGCCATATGATATCACGTAGCCCATATTTCTCATCAATGTATCTTTAATAGCTGGCTGCAATTCTTTCTTCATATATGTAGTAAGTAGAGTCCTTATACCTTTTGTAAATATATCCTCCATCTCCCTTGAAATATCTTCAGCTTCATCCAAATCGTCATCAGGTCTAAATAGCTTACTTCTCTCATAATTGGCTCTGTTACGCGGTTCGTAAACAATATCCCAATTATTATCAGCCGTTCTGCTATCCATACTAACGTCATACATTTGTCGAAAATGTGGGTCAAAAGAAAACTCGTCCGATCTTCTTTTGCGTTTCAGTGGCAAATTATCCTTATTCCTTATGGAATTCCTGTTGATATATTTCTCGCAACCGTATGCATAAACACTTATAAAACCTGGCTCTACGAATTCGGAATCAGTTTTTACGTTAAATTTGCCTGGTTGTTGATTTAAAGGTCTTGTATGAAAACCAATACCGGCTTTCCGGAGTCGTAATATCATATTGCAACCGTTGCCTCCACGATTTCTTGGATAGTCCTCAGGATATGGTTCATTTATGGATCTTGTTTCTGCATAGTGTCGTCGTAACCTTCTATTTTGGGGCAAGTCCCTATCAAGATCGTTTGCGTCATATAAATCTACATTACCGCTTATAGTTATATCATTAAACAGGAGCATGGTATCCAAAGAGACATTTCTGGGATCAAAATAGCATTTCTCCACTTTTACCCAATTGTTATTTTGGGGTAGACGAACACGCATTCTTGTGACATACATGTCGACAGGTGCTGAGCGCATTTGCTGATAGAGACTGTAGCCATTGAGATCTATACTTTGACTCTGAGAACAAAAAGTTATGTTATATTTCTTAATAAGTCATAAATTTGGAGTAGGTACCTATTAATTTGTAAAACTGTCATCATCTCAGCTTATATGACATATATAAGCTGCTGGACCTAACTACCTCCACAGTATATTAGACTGCACAGATGATATAATGTTTGAGATGCCGACCTTCCGTGCCAGTGCCATGGGCTCGATTCCTACGCAAGACAATACCTACCTACTTTGTGCGATCCACAAGCTGTTGTCTGAATCTGGCTGTAATTTTCCTGCGTTAATTATATGTTTGTAAAGCTTATATTATTATTGTGTGTAAGCTGTGTGGTAGCGGCTACGAATACTACTAACCTTTACTTTGCTCGTGGATGTCGTAAAAGACGACTAAGAGCCTTATAACGACCTGGGCCAATTCCATCTGACGCCGTTTGGTCAACAATTACATTCCTAAGGAGGGTTGACGTCTGGCAGGCGGCCGGTCATAAAACTATTGTCAATAACTTTTACGATATGTACTATAAAAGAAGAGTACATGTTGTATCAACCCCAAGTTATTGGGATAAGAGTAGGAGAATGATGATGAATTAGGTATATGTTTGTAAAGTTCCCGGCAATACAAGGAATATTTCCGAAAGCAGGGAGGGATATTTTATAAAAAAAAGAGCGAAATTGACCTATTATACCACAATGATCAGACTGGTTGGTACAGGGTTTTATTTCCAGTTCCTTCTCTTGCATAGATGTTATATCCCTTAGTCGTCTTACACGACATCCATCGCCGAGGTAATTGGTGGTGAATTGTGTTCATACTCCATCACCACAAAGAAGAATTTATAAACTAAACGTAACATAATAACTTTCAATCAAGCACCTATTCGCTATAACATTAATCTTGATTATATTAATTTTAATTCGTTCTTAATATAAATTAAAAAAAAAAAAGTCTTAATTCCGTCACAGGTTTCATTTGCATTCTACACTGATTCCAGGCCGAAATCATAACGTATCAGGGTTAAGTGATTTTTGTTCATAACGCATACGAGCCTTACTTTCCTCGGAATACCTTGATGTTGTCTTTAATTATTAAAATAAACGATGACACCAGTTGAAAAGGAAAGCAGAAATTATCTATCAAATAGAAATAGGCAGGTATAGTTTTAAAAATATCGTTAAAACTTAACTAGAGATATACTATTAACTATATAAAGAAATTACTATGGTTTTATATTTCAATTTCATATGACGACAGACAAAGACACACACCTTTCTTTCCGGCCAGTGTCGTACAAAACGACTAAAAATGAAAGCATTTATCATCACAGCAAGAAAATACCTCGAATCAAAACTATGCGAACTTATCAGGCCTGTGTGGTATTGTAAACCAATATTCTTTCCAAAGGTTTGCATTAAACAATCCGCAGGTGTGGCCTTATAAAGAAGAAAATTGCAAATAATATAATATATATTTAAAAATAAATCTTACTGTTGGTATATCCAGATTCTTGGGCTGTGTTCGCTTTCGTCGCTTCATTTGATCTAATGCGGTTTCCAATCGCGATGAGCATCTTTCACCAGCAATCGGCACCGTAGTTAAAGGTGGTAGACCACCAGGGCCCATTCCGGGCCAACTATCATAACGTTTTACTTCAAACTGAGGAAGAAAGCGCGACTCTAAAAACAAAATTTAAGAATAAGTCGATCAGGGTATTAAAACAAGTATCTAAAAATAAATATGTAGATACATATGCCACCTATAATATTTGTATAGCTGAGCCACTACGCTATATATCAAATCAAATGACACAGATGCTTTTCCGACATACATTGATTTTGCGGTATTTTTTTTTTTAGATGAAGCAACGATGCAGATTCTTTAAGACTGCTATAAAAAGAAATAAAATTATTCTCTCCCTAAGCTAATAATCTTTCAAGTTATTTCAAAATTTACATTTTGAAATAATTTTGATTTACCAAATCACAGATCTAGGGGAGGGGGCGGTGGCGTTCCTAGGGGAACTCATGGCATTAAGCCTCCTTCGCGGAGAGATCCATGCACACCATTAATCGCCAATAGGTTGGAGGAATAAATTTCAGATTACCACAAACTGTGTCAATCCGGTAAAGAATCGTTAAACAGCGGTCATTAAAGGTTACAATTTAGTACGCCTACACTAAAATTGAAAGTAAAGCTACTGTAATTATAATATTATACTGTTTTCACTTCTATTGTTTCTTGCTCAAAGGCGTGTAATTACTTATAAGATATGTCGTGAATTATGACGTGAAGGCAAAAGCCCACTTAAAAAAATTATTCGTGTGTGTAATAATTTCGAATTATGATTATTGTGAAATGTACCTCGGAATGATCTTTTTGGAAAGCGTGTGAAATAAACATAATGAAGTACTCTTTTAAAATTAAATAGTAATCGTGTAGCATCAAACTGATTACTTTGCTTGGATCTATATTTGTGTTCGCTTCGATTTAATATTATCTATTTGTTTCTTGGCTATACAAGCTCTTTGTAGATTACGAGCTCCATAGGTAAATCAATGTACATGGTAGACTGCTGTATACAGCGATCTCTCAGTTGAATTTGGCGTATAATAAGTTCCCCGTTCCATGACGGCTTAAGAGTAGGTACAACCACTTGGAACCATCCCTTACTTTTCCGTGTGGTACAAATTGATTATAGATATGGTTAATAGCATTCTCCTGGGAATTTTATAATGTTAACTGCAATCACCAACTCGTTTACTAAACGTGTCGATTACGTATAGCACTAACCCCCGTAGCGGGATTCTATGTCCTGTCCAACGGATGTCGATGAGATGGTTTTTCGAAACTATGTATTTATTAAAATACTACTAAGTATTATACTTACCTAATATTATTATAATGCGAAAGTGGAAGGATGTAGGTACCGGGGGAGACCGAGACTAACCTACCTAGACCAGATCGGTCATGTACTGAAGGAAGGTGGAGTCAAGAGTCTCCGAAACCGGCGAGCGTGTATGAAGAGAATTATGAATGTTGAGGAAGCGAGTGAAGTATGCAAGGATAGAGTTCTCTGGCACTCTGTTCTATCTGCCTACCCTGCAAGGGATATGGTGTGATGATATGTATATATGTATTATATTATCTACATGTTAAAGTAAACCAACTTTTTTTTTCGTTGCGGTGGATTATGGATGTGGTCGCGCCCCGCCAAATCGGTCCGGGGTGACGGATAAAGGAAACCAACCTAAAGCATATTAAAATATCTTTCAAAGGTGTGTTACCTATTCTTCTTGATTTTCAACCTATATGATATCTTATAGTTATCATCATAATACTATGTACAAATTCTTAGCGTGCCATGAATATAAACTAATTTACCATGGTAGCAAAATTGGCCCTTCTTTCCCCTCTATCGAAAATGCATTTATGCATCATCTCCTTGGTTTTCATACCAAGATTTATATGGGACTCACCGACAAGGTATTTATAGAAATATTTCTCTAAATAAAACAGCAGCTTCGTGTCCCAGTTTCGTTTTGGGCGCCATAGGTTCGACTTTTGAATATGTGTAGGTATGTAACGTATGTGTACAAATTACTGTAATTATAAATAATAAACATGTATCGTTCAATATAAACCAACGCTTATTGAATAAACTATTATTGTTCATACAGCAGTTAGATAATTTTATTCTCATCTCTAATTACAATAGGACCTAACCCTACAATATGATTCCGATGCTCGCGATAATTTTAGCGGTAAGAGAATTTAGCCTAATATCCTATGCTGCACTGTTAAATTTTTTTGTAAAATTACAATTGTTTTACAAAACAAATAAGAGCAGAATTCCAAATCAATGTATACTAATACAAAACATAATACAATTCGAGTAAAATTACAAGACATGTGAAGGAATGAAAGAAACTTACTATAGTGAGTTGTAATTTTAGAATGTTTTTGTTATAACCCTACACATATTGTATAGTAAATTTACAAAACGGAATTATAGTATTACTTTCTTGTTGTGCGTAAAAACTTCCAACGTTTTTTGAAAAAAAAAATGCAGAAATTTTTAACAGTGTGGCTAACGCTATTTTATTTCGTATCTTCCTTTTCAGTTCTTTCAGTAAAGTTGTTCTGAGTGTAATTTGTGTCCGTTTAGTTATGTTTGTAAAATTCCCCGCAACACAAGGATTATTTCCTTAGTGCAGGGTGTTGTCTTTAAAAACAAATGTTATCTACTGCTTACGTTCCGCGTTGTGATCGCGCAACAAAAGTATTATAGAAGAGTAAACCAAGTAATCTAATTATTTTCATCAACTAATACACTTGTAGGAAACATAATATGAATACATCATTTATTATACCAGTAGCGTAATTATACCGTCTTAAGCTTGTCGCAAATTTACCGAATAAAATCCGTTAATAAAATTAAAAAAAAAATAGAATTTGAGCGCAATGCATGCTTTATTATTTATTAGGCCTATAAATTATTGCGATATTTATAATTTTAAATGTGATTTAAAATATATTTTTATAATTCGTGTATATATACACGATTTAGTTTATATTTGTTTATATCTAATTGGAAGTAAAAAAATAATATATAGATAAAAAAATATATCAAAAATAGAATTAATATTTTTCTCAATATTTTTAATAACTGTTGGTTTTTTTTTTGTGCTTATGGACTATTAGGTGCCGGCCCGTGGCACTTACTTGGTCTACAATGTTGCCGTACAATAATAGTTTATCTAGGTATTTGTGTACATATCATTAAATATTAAGCAGACATAATTATGTTATGTCTTCGATATAAAACATATATTTATACCTTTTTGAACTTCTGCAGCTGGTAGTTCATTATTACTAGCAGACGCAGTCTTAGCAAACAACATAAACATCCACCAAAACTTCACCATTACTCACAATAATTAACAAACACAAAGTTTATTACGCTGACAGCCTCTTCGGCTGGTTCCACGATAAAAATGCAACTGACTTAAAATCCGCGAATGCCTTCCTCTCGGCGTAAAACCGTAACACAAAATAAAGCATGGGAACTAAGACAATAAGAAGTGCAGTCTTTGGAAAATAATCCCCGCTCGAGTCGATGGTATCTAACTACTTCTTTCTAGACGATTTCGCGACAGGTACCTAGATATTTAATGGAAGTCATGTACCTATCTCAACATTTTGATGATTATCAGAGCAAAGAATCTTGTAATGTGGAAACATTCTGAGGGACAAAATTAACTAACTACACTTATACATAGGTACAATGAAAATTAAATTTACAACATTATGAAAATTACCACAATTAATTTGTGTAACTCTATTATTTGCAGATAATGCAATGTGACTACCTAAAAATGACCTAGTTTTATAACCACGTGAAAAATTAATTGTAATATTACTATAACATTAGTAGACAACTAAGGGATGGAAGATTATAACAAATAATATGGAATAAATATAACAAATAATAACTGCAAGAAAAGGAAAAGTTGTAATAAAACTATATGCCAACTCAGCCTTTTTTTTTCTTGCGGTGAACTATGGAGGTGATCGCGCCCCGCCCAATCGGTCAGGGGTGACGGAAGAGGCGGCGCGCAAGCTTATAGACCCACCCTGCATGCACCTCTCCTCGCCGTGCGAGCCACGCCACCGGCCACCGGTACCCGATCCTTGTCTTCGGTGGCCATGCCAACCCAGCCTGGGCTTATTGATATATTAAGATGTCGAGTCTTTTCAACAATTTCCACAAGAGTGGATTGTATATGCTAAGAAAGAAGGAAGATATGAAGTGCATAGGTATATTGATAATCCATTATATAGAATTAATAATGTTATCGCTCGCGTTAACGTAGATTCCGCCAATATTTTTTTTTTGCATCGATATATATTATTTTTTATTTTTCAGAACTTCTTGCCTGGATGGAAAGCGTTCCGTATCTATACAGAATAATTTATTTGAGATCAACACATAGAACGCAGACAAGTTAGGTGACACAGATTACATAAGGGTAGTCCAATTGACATTTAATCAACACATGATTCTACGAATATTCAATATTGTCCAATTCTTCACTGTGTCGATGGAGTAAGAATACAATGCATCCCTAACTTTGGTATCATAGGATACGACTAAGGGAGATATGCAGATAACATCATATATGCAGATAAAATCATATATGGGTTATATATGATGATGCAAGAGAAGAAAATCTCGAAATAACCCTTCTAACAAAGTATGTTATAGTAGGTAAATTTCCTTCCATTTTTGAGGAGCCACGAACCAAAGTGGTACTTGTGCGAGTTGAGATTATTACCCAAGTACAAACGCCTACGTTTTATTATAGACTGCGTTAAATTATTATAGGACAAAACTACCAAAATATCAAATAGAAAATCCTATTTATCACAGACGACATCAGACAGTCTCCGCTTGTAACTGGAGTGTGACGTTATTATGAAAAGAAATTAGGTTAAGCCGTATAAAATTGTTGACAAAGTTGAGTGACCTCGTACTGTATGGAGTGATAGGTTGATTACATACTTTCATAGTTTGCCTTATCTGGAGCTACGGAATTAAAATGTTCAACAGCGTTATCTCGAACCAAGCATTTATATCAGTATCTATAAAACCTTTCATACTTTAAGATTTTAAGATAAAAGAATACTATGTTGACTATAAAAATAACGTAGTGGTCTAAGCAACAATATAAAGTGAGTATCTTAGATTTGTCCCTCGTGCAAGACAGTTCTACATGCGATCTACAAGTGATTTTTCTAAGCCTAAGTTATGAATCAATAATGGTAGGACCACACTTTTGAAAGTTTTCTTTCTACCGCCGCGGGCCGGACCGTCCCGGGTATTAGTACCACACTCTTATGGAAAGTCAACGCCTGAGAAGTGGCAGTTATCCGTGTGGTGATTGAGTAAGAATACAAATCACCATCTTACCCGTGGGTCGTCGGGATCGTAAGAGACGACTAAGGGATACAAAAGGCATATAACATCTATACGCGAGAAGGAAGTCTCGAAACAAAACCCTATATCAAGATATCAACACATCTGACTAGCGTGGTATAGTAGGACAATTTTCCTCCTATTACGGAGGATACTTGAGCCCAACAGTGGGATATATTATGAGCTGAGATGAATGATGAAATAAATGAGCAGTGGCAATGTACTGCTGTGCTTCGTTCCGTGAGTGAATGAGCAGGAAGCCCAACTTTCTGGGTGGGTTTAAGATTTTCATTGGTAGTCAGCGGCCTGGCTTATATTAATGGTGTTGCGAAGTACCATTGGCGGCAGTAACACTTATCATCAGTCCCTGACCGTCCGACTTAAGGCCCTCCCGGGGCGTCCACAGAGGGCGGTCAGTGCAATACGCAGATAGCGCACGGTGGCGACGGGGGCTGCGTGCCTGTTGGTTGGAACACCCCCGTGGGACTTGCAGGCGGAGATGCTGGCCGGACTGTACAGGCGGGTGCCAGCGACGCGGGCAGGGGGCGGCACTGTTTCATCTAGCGGGATGGCCACCAGGCGGAGCGACACTCGCCATGACGTCATTGCCCGTTAGGCAATCTGACTGGAGAGGCCTCGGTTCGTTGTTCGGATCGTCGAGGCATTCAGGCCGGTGCTGATGGAGTGGTTGGGTCGGCAGCATGGGGTCCTTTCCTTCCCACTAGTACAGTCTTGACGGGGCATGGTTGTTTCGGCAAGCAAACCTGCACACGGTCACGAGGAGGGAGAGGACACCGTCCT
Organism: Lymantria monacha; assembly: GCA_905163515.2. NCBI lineage: Eukaryota > Metazoa > Arthropoda > Insecta > Lepidoptera > Erebidae > Lymantria > Lymantria monacha. The sequence goes on from LR991096.1 coordinate 16,495,635, forward strand.
GCCACTCCTGCGATTACGACTAGGACACGGCGCAGCACACGCTTGAGATCTATATGGCCTGGACAGAGCAGCGCCGTGAACTCGTCGCAGTCATCGATTGCCGACCTGACGCTGCTGACCATCGCTAAGGCGCTACATGATTGCGTCAGGAACTAGAACACGGTCGCCGCCTTCTGCGAGACAGTCGTCTCGAGGAAGGAGGTGGCGGGACATCTCTGAAAGAAGATCCCTTTTGGTGACATAATCCACCGCCGGCACTTGGGATGGCCTAGGCGTTAGTACCTGTACCTGATGACACCCTAGCCGAGGCCACGGGTGACTGGAACGGGAAATAGTCGTCCCGCAGAGAGGCTGACCACGTGAAAGTCGCCCTCCTCCGACGGGGGATGGTACCCAAAAGGATAACCCGCCGGGCTGGCCACGCATGTCAAGAAAGCGGTACCAGTGGCCGGCCCAATGGCGATGGGGGGGAAACTATGGGTTATGGAGCCACACGCAAGGCCCTCTATCGAAAGGGGTAGGGGAAAAAAATTAATAAATTGGGCACGTAATATAGGTACATTCTGATAACAGATAAGCTGCCATGATCAAGGTTTGTCAAAAAATACCCAAAATCTTTCCGCAACTATATAATTAGAAAAAATAAAACAGATTATTTAATTTTAAGCAATAATTTAATTTGAACGGGACCAGTTTACATAACTCATTGCAGATTCTATTGTTTGAAAAACATTTCAAATGTCGTAAAAGCGTTTGTCAGTTAACTATTGTTACGTTTCACATGAGACTTCCTTGTAACGAGAGCGACGAAAATAACTATTTAATCAGCAGGTACTTACCTGAATAATTTCAAAATTATAATTTCTTCTAAAAATGTTGTAAGCGCGATAGTTTTAAATTGCATCATAATCATAGTCACAATTCTATTCTATGTTCGCCTTAATTGTTTTGGAGTCGGCTGTAAAGTCTACTGTGATTCAACAGAGCATCTTTTTGTGGTTCTGCATATTCTTTTTATGTTGGTTCTCTTCATTCCAAAAGATACATAATATAATGGTGTTCAAGATTTCTCTTGATGCTCAGTATATAAAAATTACACATCCTTATATCTCCTTATCATACGATTTTTTGTTATATGTGTATTTTCATTAGATATCTATATAATTTAACTCATTGATCGAGTAGCATAGTGATACCGCTATCGTAGCGAATAAGTCCGAATCTTGTATTGGACAAAAACAAATTAATATGTACAATTAAAGCTAAGTATAAGTATAATATAAAGTAAGCCAATATCAACGAAATTATCCGTCTAGCTCTTGTCACCGCCGGTATACCAGCTGTTAAAGAACCCAACGGCTTGGTACGCGACGATGGTAAGAGACCGGATGGCATGTCCTTGCTGCCCTGGAGGATGGGTAGGCCTTTGGAGTGGGACGCGACCTGCGTTGACACCCTTGCGCCATCACATCTTCCAAACACGTCAGGTTGTGCTGGCGCTGCTGCCGCATCTGCAGAGAAGCTCAAGCGGCGAAAGTATAATAACCTTATTGGAAATTATATTTTCGAGCCGTTTGGGGTCGAAACTCTTGGGCCTTGGGGTCCCAATGCGCGCATTTTATTTAAAGAGATCGCAAAAAATTTAATCGCTGCTTCACGTGATCAGAGGGCTGGCCTATATTTTGCACAAAAGGTTAGCATTGCCATTCAACGTGGCAATGCTGCTAGCCTTCTGGGCACATTACCAGTAGACAGTGATGCGGAGGAATTTTTCGATGCCTGATTGCGCCTTTTGTTTCTCCTTTTATTTATTTATTTTTTATTCCTTATTATATTTTCTTCTATTTTTCTGTAAATATTTTAATTTAAAACAAAGGTGTTCTGGAAGAGGTTTATTGCCATTTATTATTTTTGGTGGGAGTATAATACAATAATTATCACGCTTGGCAGCCAGATTTTCAATTGCCATTGGTGGATAAATAGTTTTTGATGAATTGAGATCTGAAGAAAGGTTTCCGAATGAGTGCACATTTTTACGACACAGTACAGGACGCCCGGGTAAACCCAACCCACTACAACCACGCTGTCGTGAAAATTAAAGTAAACCCGTCCAACAGTGGACATCGTTTGCCTGAAGAATGTATGGAGTTTTTGTTTTTTTTAACACTGTATAGTGCATATTATCTTATCTCACTTCTATTATGGTAGTTAAATATTTAAATGATTATCAAATAATTAAACTATGTGTATGGTAAACTAAAGAATTGTTTTTTTTACGTTTAATAGCTTTTGTCTTTTCATTTGCCTTTTCAAATTTAAAGATTTTATTCGTTAGAACACGCCAATAAATAAGCATTTTGTCTAAGACGTCTACTACATTCTTTATTAATTTGTAATTCCTAACAAGGGGGACATGATCGCTTTGTAATCAAACCCTGCCTTTTGGCAAATAAAGAAAAACAAGTATTTTTCTAATTAACATGTAAATTTACCGATCCTATTAATAGATAGTGCGGTTATGGCCTCTGAATACTATATACTACCACCACTTTTTCACCTTGGTGTCGTATAACGTCGGCTAAGTGATCACCAGGATAACGAGCAACAGCACTCTATAACATAATTGAGATTGCCTAGCCGCCTGCCAAAGATCTCTGGCAGGCGCTTATACAATAAACCACTTCTTGTGAGGGGATATACATTTAACAGTGTATATCGATAAGCTGTTAGATTTGCTGTGTGGTAGCAGCTACGAATACTACCAACCCTTACTTTGCTCGTGGATGTCGTAAAAGACGACTAAAAGCCTTATATAGCCGACCTTTTTTTTTTTTTTTGCTGTTGGCTATGGACGTCGCACCCCGCCAAATCGGTCCGGGGTGACGGAAGAGGCGGCGCGCAACCCCATTGACCCACCCTGCAAGCACCTCTTCTTCGCCGTGCGAGCGGGCCACCGGTACCCGATCTTTCTCTTCGGTGGCCCGCTCGGCGGTATGCCCTCTCGGGCTCCTCTCCTGTCGACGCCCCGACAGCTTTCGCCGTCGAGGCGTCGTCGTCCTCACGCAGTGGCCTCACGTCGGGTGACCGGACAATTCCCCGGTCCGATCACCCGAAGCGTCGGTTAGGGCGGCATCAGGCGCAGGTACTCGCGCCTGCACCGCCGCGGCCGCGGGTGGCGGCCCGGGTCACGGGAATCCTCCCGGGCCCGTTCCGCCGCCTCCTTCTGCGAGATGACAGCCTCGCAGAAGGCGGCGACCGCGTCCCAATTCCTGACGCTGTCGATCATCGCCCGCGCAACAGCCAGCAGCGTCAGGTCGACACCGATGATAGCGACGAGGTCACGGCGCTGCCCGTCCCAGCTCGGACACACCTCGAGCGTATGTTGCGCCGCCGTTATATAGCCGACCTGGGCCAATTCCATCTAATGCCGTTTGGTCAACAATTACATTCCCAAGGAGGGTTGACGTCAGGCAGGTGGCCGATCATAAAACTATTGCCAATAACTTATACAATATGTAGAAAGAGGAGTACACATTGCGTCGACCCCAAGTAATTGGGATAAGAGCAGGAGAATGATGATGATCGATAAGCTGTTAGATAGAAGAATGAATTAAAATGAACAACAAAATAGCCAATAATAAAATTAATGCATATGGAACCTTTGGAATAGCCATATAGCTATTAATAATTCTAAAACGAGTAAGCACATGGCGGCCATGCAAACAATGTCATTGTTTATTAGATTGTGTAAGCGTGTCGGTGCCACCCGTTAGTGGTGCAAGCTGTGTCCATTGTAACCGAACAATAGGGAAAGCCATTCTTGTAGTGTGCGTTAGAATTTATAAGGCACCGAAAAACGCGGGCTCGGAATTTTTATTTTACTCTTATTTAATCATATTGACGACATAAATAGCGTAGTTGTTAAGATACTGACTGCGCCATTGTTAACGGTTCGATGCCCACGTAGGAAAAATAGATTGTTATTCTGAGTCTGAGTGCAATTTGTGCCTGCTAACAATCCTCCCCCAATACAAAGATTATTTCCTTATTGCAGGATATTGGTTTTTTTTTTAGAAAATTGTTAAATTTAGTGACTTGTCTGGCAGGTCCGCATTGACCTCTTGTCCAGACGCTATCTCACTTTACATCCATTCATCTATACATCAGCATATCAACGTCCATTGTTAAGCATAAGCCTTTCCATGAAGTGATAATCATTAATACTGGTTCACTCTTCGTTAGTAGGTACCTAATATTGTAAAGGATTTTTGCTTACTATAGATGTCTAAATCTTTTTTTTTCTGTATGGTGATCGATTAAAGAAAACAATGAGATACCATCTCTTACTACCCTCTGAGAGTCATAAGAGGTGGCTCAGAGATGAGCAATAGCACTCTCTTGCGAAAATTATAACACTAATTGCGACCGCCAAACATGTCAAGCGTGGTGGTTATTGCATTATCACCCCTCGTAGAAAGGCCCAATAGTGGAGGACTGATAAGCTGATAATGAAGCGTATTTTTTCTTACATAACTAAGATAGTTTTAGTGTTACCGTTTATGTATGAACGCTCGCTGTGCTCATAGCCACACTAAACGTCCCGAACAATTTCTATGACTTAAGTCTATTTATGCTATTGTCGTTGTTTGCAAAAATCCGCATCCGTGTTTATCAACAATAATAAAAAAAATTGTTACGTCAATTCAAAAAAATTGCATGCAGTTTGTGCCTTTTGTTTTTTTTTAACTCAAATGTTTTATTTTGTATGAACCAGGCGGAGACAATTACATATCGTCACTTTTATATTATATCTTAAGTTAAGTTATCGGTTTTAAAGTTAAATAAGATTAAGGAATATAAGAAGAGCAATGGATAGTGGTCGCACACTCACTTGGAGGGTTATGGGTAATGACAAGCTACACGCTACAGACGGTCCAGCCGAATACAGCTGAACCATAGTCAAAAAAATTCTCTCACCCGCTCTGCGTAGCTATTGTACGTAGCCATTTATTAGAGACATCTGTCTTCTTCAATAACCCTTATAATTATGTTCTTCTTTTGGACATTGACCTCCATTATGAGAGGGAAATTTAATTTCTATATGAACTTACTAGTACTTACTACTTCTATATCCGACGATTTTAATATCGAGTTTTCCTTTATCAGTATCATTTATTTACATATCTTTATCTAATTTTACGTAACCTGTGGAAAAGGAAGGAAACTTTAGGTACCTATACATATTGTAATTATAATCCAACTAAATCAAGATGTCATCTGATATAAAACTATTTTTTCGGATTCTATCGTTTTTGTATTTGATTTTTAACTTCCCGACGTTTCGAAATAAAATGAATTAAAAATCAAGTAACAAACGCGATTGAAACCTTAAAAATTGTTGTATTTCAAATATGTATTACTCGCGTAAACATCAGTAATCACAACATATCATCATCATGTCTTTATAATTAAAGGTATTTGTTTGTTAAATGTTAACTTAGTGAAAATACTTTCATTTCACAATAACAATTGGAGCATTAAAAGTATTAGATACCTACGTGACCTTCAATTTCTAATATCGTCTCCATTATTTTCACATGGGTTACTTACTTTTTACGTTTTGTGTCTGGTGAAAATTATACGGTGTCGCTTATAGTTCGGCATTCAAGTGAAAGCTAGAGTAAAAATGTTAAATAATAAAACTAATAAATATCACCTACAATGCGCACAGTATCAGATTTAATAAAAAAAAACTAGTGCGACAACATCCAACTCACCTTGTAATGCGAACGTATAAAAATAGATTAAAAAAAAAAACTACTACAACATCATTCAATCAGCAGAGCTAATACGTAGTGGAAAATGACGCATGACGTAGGTACTAGATTCACTAGAATCTAGTACCTACGTCATGCATCATTTTTCGAGTACTAACTCGCAATGACATATTTTGTGCCTTTGCGCACATAAAGCAAGAGAAACTGTTAATTTTAGACCAGTATCGTGTTTGGTACTACGAGCTTACTATCAAAGATTCACACTTTGAAAAATATATATTTTATATTATAAACAAAATGTTGCTGTGTAGTAGCAGCAGCTACGAATACTACCAACCCTTACTTCGCATGTGGTTGTCGTAAAAGACGACTAAGAGCTTTATATCGACCTGGGCTAACTCCACTTGATGCCATTTGGTCAACAATTTCATTCTCAAGGAGGGTTGATATGTATATGTCAAGCAAGGGCCTGATCATAAAACTAATGGCAATGACTTTTTTTTTTATTGCTTAACGTGACAAACGAGCAAGCAGCACACCTGATGGTAAGTGTCACTACCGCCCATGGACCTTTGCAATACCAAGCATCGTATAGTAATATCATCATCATAAATCATCGACTAGAGCGATTCCCGTGTGGCGAAGGAACAAGGATATAGTTGCCGCCACCTTATTTGTCCGTGGGCGTTCGACTAATATGTTTCAAAGTTTCATCATAGTACTCGATCCTCTGCCGTCATAGGAGGGTAATGAACTACTATACCATGGTGGTCAGTACTACAATACAATATTTTTTTTGTTACAGGCATAGTGTACTAGCCGCCTGACGTGAGAACGCTCTCCGGGACCTCATTGTCGGCTGGGTAGCAAAGCTGAAGATAGTGGAGAGGCGTCGATTCGGTGTTCGCACCGTTGAGACCCTCGGATATTATCCAAAAACCTTTGATTATATACAGGTCCAAGACCAAGTATATAATCAAAGCCAAAAACGATAACTTTAGAAACATCCAAAAACGATAACTATAGATTCATATCTTTTTTTTTTTTTTTTTTATATTGTGGGTTTACTATGTTAATGCTTTCTAACGATGACATGTAGGGTAGATGATATGTAGATATGTTATATGTACATACAAACTAGATATTCATAAAATAGCCGAGCCTTGTGAGATATGGCCTTTTTTTTTTGTTTTGGCAGGCTATGTTAAATTTTAGTAAACTCAAAAAAAAAATTCAATCACAATTATATAGAGTCGTAATGTATTAATACTAAAATATATCCACTCATAATGTGTAGAAAGATCGAATCCGTAGGCTGAAGAAGATACCTAACTAGACACTCATCGTCCACTGCACTTATATCTATTCCTAGTGGATAACGTCATAATCGCTACCCTTGGCAAGCAGGCTAGTGACGGTGTTGTAAGTCTTTTAAAGATCTACTTCTGCTCACTTTATCATCCCTTTGATAGTTTATAAGACTCTCAGAAGAAAGTAAAAAGTGCTGACCCATTGTTATTCTTAATTCGCCACCATATATAATAAAACAACAGATCGTTGAAGTCTTTCAGATACTGAATTTCAACCGGTCATTAAAGACATCAACGCATTCATATAAGAATTATGTTTAAGAGAATATAATAATATTACCTATATATTATCTTAATTAGGACACAGTAATAGAGGCAACAGTGCATAAGTTTGACGAGGCTATTTACTAAATAAACTAAAATAGCTTCATCAGCGTAATTCACGGTTCCAAAATTAAATCCTCGCATATCTAATTTCAATGTAGGTTAAGAAACAAAGGAATTGAACGTGGTTTAATTATTATTCGGTAAATAAAACAGGTAAATTAATATATTAACAGTTGTACAAGCCGATTTATTAGACGATGTCTAGTTAAGAAAATATTAAGAACTATGTCAAGCAATTTCACGGATGTGGTATAGTAGATCGAATTTGCTTCGCATTATGGAGTCATTTATCTACCTCTAACAGTAGCCAGACTCGTACTCTGTAGAGTACGAGTCTAGCTACTGCTAGAGGTAGATAAATGAGCTGCAAAAAATTATCGACTCAAGGAAGGAAGTGTTAATCGCGTATCATGCCGGAGTGTACGGCATTTTAGTCATCCACTTTGACATGCTCCAATAACACAAATCGTGTTCCGATAATATATGCTACTGATATTACTTCCAAAGACAAAATGTCTACATACTTATTCTACATATGGTGCTGGCTGGCTAACTCCGTTCCTATAATTGACTGACAAAACTGTTATTATGTAGTTACATGCTATATAATGTGTGTATAACAATTTTTAGTGTTAGTAAATTCCTTTCATTGCCACTATCATGATAACGCGTTTGATAATAGGTATTCATATAGGCTTGTTCTTCAATCCGCTTAAATGACCGCGGTATTTATACCTATACACGACCACAAAATATAACAATTAAAAAATTTGTTGTAATATATTTGTTTTATTATATTATTTTTGGATATTGGTTCATTATGATAAGGACAGGAGGATAATAAAATACCCGTACAATTTCATACGTTAAATACAATCATCATTCATCATTCTCCTACTCTTATCCCAATTACTTGGGGTCGATACAATATGTACTCTTCTTTCATAGTACATATTGTAAAAGTTATTGGCAATAGTTTTATGACCGGCCGCCTGCCAGACGTCAACCCTCCTTGGGAATGCAATTGTTGACCCAACGACATCAGATGGATTTGGCCCAGGTCGTTATAAGGCTCTTAGTCGTCTTTTACGACATCCACAAGCAAAGTAAGGGTTGGTAGTATTCGTAGCCGCTACCACACAGCTCGTTAAATACAATATATAAAATAATTTCATGTTTTTTTATGCGTAAATTTCTTCGTATTAGTCTTCTGTACATCTTTTATACTTCTGTAAGATATATAAGTATAAGTATGTCTTAACTTTACTAACAACTTTCTTAGGAAGAAAATTGCCAAATAAATCATACTGACCAGAAAATTTACATAGATTTCGTTAGGAGCTTTCCATCTCTTTTAGACGTATTAACTGTATACTCCCCGCCACCTCGTAAGAAATCCAAGGGAAAGAAAAGCATAAAAAATGTCAATGCTATGTATTTTAAAATCCATTAACATACAAAAAAGATAATTAAATAATGTAAAAATTAATACATGAAAGAGGCAGAGGTAAAAATAAAATACTAAACTAGTTTAGTTTGTAATAATTATTAAAAATGAATTTATTTTATTGCTATATATTACATTCAGAACTTTCTCGAGAGTAGGTACATTTAATCTTTAGAGTAAATTTTAAATTTAGTACGAAGTTTTTTTTTTTTTTTTTTTCCTTTTATTTTGGACCACTCGGTTTGAGTATTTGCCATTTACATGTAAACGAAGTTAAGGAATCTTAATTGTTAGAAATAGGAATTTGGGAAAGATTATAGGAAAAAATCTGGTGGAAATGTTAGGATATCTAAGCATAAAAATTATAAAATTAACGTAAATAAATATTATATTTTAATGCTATTGGAGGTTATGAAATCGGAAAGAATTTTATAAATATCAATATTATTAGAGGCAAGTAGTGTTAAGGTAGAAGTAGGAAGAGGGATATTAAGGGAAATTAAGGATAGAAATAATACAGTATGGTCATATAAAGAGCAGGAAAATATAATATGGTTAATGTCCCCAATTTCTCCACACTCGCAAGCATTAGACGAAATAATATTTAATCTAGCAAGATGAACAGGTGTACATGTATGTCCGAGCCTCATTCTTATTAAAATCGTGGTGGCCCGTTTTCCAAGTTTTGCTTTAAAAGACCATGGTTGATTAGGAATAATAGGCTGAACTAGAGAGTAATGTTTGCCTTTGACTTGGCAACTACTTAGCCAAACCCTTTCCCACGATTCTTTAAGATATAAAATAGGTAAAGCAGTTAGATCATGACAGTAGTTTAAATAGGGGCAGATGTCACCGGACACCACCGCATCATTTGCAAGACTGTCTGCTTTAATGTTACCGGAGATGCCAGAATGGCCCGGAATCCAAACAAAAGAAACGGTAATGTTTTTTTGAGCACATATGTAAAGCAACCTTCTAATTTGAATTATAACTGGAAAAATTGTTCTACGTGTGAAAGGAAAACATTCTAAGGCTTGAAGTACACTCTTAGCATCAGAGAATATTACAGTCCTTTGAAGTTTCATAAGTAAGATATATTCAACTGCTTTTAATAATCCGAAACATTCGCCTGTGAAAACTGAGGATTCTGGGGGTAATTTAATTTTTTGAACGATGTTATAATTAGAATGGTAAACACCTACGCCGACACAGCCAGCATTGGTGCTTGTATTGTTTGTGTGTGGCGTAGTACCTAAGACAGTAGGGGTGTATGTTACGGCTTTAGAAGCATCAGTGAAAATATAATGCCAGTCTTTCCAGTAAGTACTTATGAAATGATTAAAAGAAAATGGTGCTGATAAATCAGATTTCGCCATACCTAAATTAAGGCGAACATCGGGAGTTAGGGTTAAAGATTCAAAAGGCGTACAAAAGAGGGGATAGAATGCTGAATGATAACATGGTGCTCCAAGAGAATTGAATCTTTGGAAACTTTTAATCAGACAAGGAGGGTTTTTATGGGACCAATATCCAGAGGAAGTGATCTGATATTGAAGTTGTTCAAGCTTCAATCGTAATGGATGTTTAGAAATTTGGAGACAACGCAATAAAAATTTGTCGGATATGTACTGACGCCGTAAATATAGAGGAGGGTCAACTAATTCAACCTGTAAGGCGTTATTTGGGGAAGATTTCATGGCACCAGATATAATCCTTAAAGCTTTGGCTTGAATTCCGTCCAATCTCTTTAAGGCTTTAATATTACCAGGTTCTAATAAAAATGTACCATAGTCAAGAATACTTCGAATGATTGTATTATAAAGTAGCTTCAAAGTGTAAGGATGAGCACCCCACCAAACACCAGCGAGACATCTTAAAATGTTAAGAGATTTTTCGCATTTTGCAACTATGTAGTCACAATGAGCAATACCAGAAAGTTTCGTGTCTAAAATAAACCCTAAGGATTTTATGTTATTTTGTGAATTCATTAAGTGACCGTCATAATAAACTTTAATAGGTGGTGGAAGACGCGATCTTGTGAACAACACGGCAGAACTCTTATCACAAGAAATTTCTAGGCCATTGTAATCCATCCAATGTTTAAGATCTTTAAGAGAGTGTGATAGGTGATAACAAGCTTGATTGATGGATTGATGCGAACAATATAACAGTAGGTCATCTGCATATTGAACTACTCGAACATTTGAATCTAGGGTGTGTTGTAAATCATGAGTGTAAATATTATAAAGAATGGGGCTCAGTACGGACCCTTGCGGAAGCCCTTTATTTATTACTCTATGTTCATTTGAAGAACCTTCTAAATAAATATGACGGTCCATTAAAGAATTCATAACAAAGTTTGTAAGAATAATGGGTATATTTAATAGTATCATTTTTTTGTATAAAATAGATAAAATAACATTATCATAAGCAGATGTAATATCAATAAAAGAGGCTACAATAGACTCATTAACTGAGAATGCCAAATGAATATCGGTTACGAAAATACTAATGCTATCTATTGTGCTTCTTCCTCGTCTAAATCCAAATTGACTATTACATAATAAGTTATTACTTTCAGTATACCATTCTAGGCGATTTTTTACTAAATGTTCAGTTATTTTCATGAGAACTGAAGAGAGCGCAATAGGGCGATATGATGATACCGAAGATGAACTTTTACCAGGTTTCAATATTGGTAAAACTAATTGAGATTTCCATGAAGGAGGTATCTTCCCTGTTATCATAATGGTATTTATCATGTTAAGATAATAAAAAAGAACTTTATCTGAAGCATGTGAAATAAAAGAATACGTAATACCATCTATACCAGGTGAAGAATCTTTTAACTTAGTTAATACGCCCTTAAGTTCAGAAATTGAGAAAAGAGCATTAAGACCTGTAAGATTATTTGAAATTTCGTTAAAACATGGAAGCGTTAGTTTTTCAGGGACAGACGGAGGAGCTATTTTATTTAAAAATTGTGTTTGTAAGGAGGAAGGAAGTGATGTAGGAGAAGATTCTTTGAAAGCAGATCTAAATTTTTTAATATTTTGCCAGACCACTGAAGGTGAGGTATCAGGAGAAATTGATGAACAAAATGTTTGCCAGCTTTCAAATTTTTTCTTTCTAAATAATTTGCGGGTTTCCGTAATGATAGTGGATAAGTTTTCAAAATTTTCATTGGAAGAAAATTGAGAATATTTTAATTCTGCTGCCTTACGTCTTTTAATCGCGTCTGAACAATCTTTATCCCACCACGGCGGAGAAGGAATAATACCTAAAGTTCCATTTTTAATAGGGAAAATATCGTTAGCAGTTTTAATAATTGCTTTAGAAAGGGCGTCCGCACATTCAAATGAATTAGTAGGCGTTAATTCAGGAAGGTGCAATATTTCTTCATCTAAAGAGGTTCTAAAAGTATTCCAATCTGCATTAACCAATTCCCAGACAGCACGCAAATCAGAAAGAATCCAGTACGGATTCATTTAAAGGATTTCTTACCGGAGTCTTATTATGGCTTCTCACAGAATTCATTTTCAAGAGGTCCTAAAAAAGAATTCTTTAAGAACCTCAAATAAAGACTTCAGATTTTTGACACTTGCAGGTGTTCTTTTTTCTCAATTCTTACAGTATTCAAAAAAAAGAACTTCTAAAGACATTTTTAATCTGATCTAGACTTACGCTTGCGCATTGCGTTTTATGAAAATGAGTGGTTGTGTTTTCTAACCAAACAATTCTGTTTTGCTTCATTTATAAAGTTATTAAGTTCTATTAATTCAATTAAATTTAAATAACATAAGTGAGATAAATTATTATTAATTTGTATAATATATGCATAAGAAAGTATAATTTTTTTTATTTTTAATCGAAAGTTTGTACGATATTTTGTGTAATTTACATAACAATGTGAATTGTTGTGTGTTTACTTAATTATTTACTTTTTTCTCACTGAAAGACTTTTTCCATTATCAAAAACAATGATTCCGCGAAAACAGTTCGCGGAATTATCTAAAAGTCAAAAAAATCGAAGACTACAAAGAACTCGTGTTGATCATGAATCCGAAAAAAAAAAAAAACTGCCAGCACGCTATCATGACAGTTCAGACCATAGTTCAAGTAATAGTAATGATGATATTGAAGGTACGACAATGTTGTCTTATAATAATCGCAAATGTGTAATACTTTAATTTTTTTAATTTGTTAATAATAGAACTCAATGAAAAAAGAACTGGAAGCACCGATATGAATAATTTTGGATTTAAATCTACTGAATCTGATGACATTAATATAGAAGATAATTTACTTGATACACAGCCTTTGGATTATGGGGATTTTTTTGAGGATCAAAATAATAATTCACAAAAAGAAGTAAATATGAGTGAAAAACCATTAGTGCTTAATGTTGAAATTCTTGGTAAATATTGAACATCATAAGTTGTAATTTTGAGAAAATTTTATTATTTTAACATGTATCATTCGTTTCCATAGACATTCCTTACAAACCAAGAGAAATCATTGCATTGAAGCAAAACAGAACTCAAGAAGGCAATGCTTCTAGTTCTGATGCTCCCCAGAAGTCTTCAGCATTTTATGTTAATAATAGCGTACCGATTTTTGATAATTTGAATGATCCAGCTGCAAAATTATCAAATCAGAAAAAAGTTGTCTGTACAAACGAACAACCTATTGTACCATGTTCTCAAGGCTGCTGTTGTAAGTATAATTAAATTCTATTAAATTCAAGTCACAAAAATGAAGTGAGCTTTTTTACTATTATTTTAAAAACTATTGAACTATTTAAAAAAAGCAATAAAAAAATATTTTATTTTTTTCTCATAAAATTCAAGTAAAATTAAGTATTTGATACGTTTTTGTTTTATATTACTTAGTTCTTCCTTATGTTTTATCTCATATTTTTTTAAAAAATGTTATTGGTATAATTTGGTGAATACTAAAAAATTTTTATTTTATTTCAACAGCTGCATGTCGATCTCAACTACATCTCATTTCCCGTAAACTTGACATTATAATCATGAACTTCAACTCTTTACATTCTGATAAAACAACTCAAATATCTCAAAACACTTTACTCAATGCACTGCCTCAATTTGCAATAGATGAAATTGAAAACTTAAACCAATTTAACACAACATTAACAAACAATGAAGAAGCACGCTCTCAATTTGTAAAAAAATTTTATTATTATTGTATCTCCATTTATTCACGGGATCTTCCGTAGGGAAGATACCCGGTCCTTTGGTAGGCTTACATGGGGATATGGATCCAACACGCAGAGGCCTTTAGAGAAATTTAATCTAAATATTGGGATGGGACACCTACCGATGACATTCCACGTCTGCACATAACATACGTGGAATGCCAGCACTAAGTGTAAAACTATTGTGTGATGATGGTATCTAATATATGAATATGGGAGTGGGTGCTTAGTGGACTGGTTCATCTTGTATCTATGAAATTATAAACTGTCGTCTGCCTTCAAACTCATGTTAAGAGATGAACGGTGGCAGACGGTGACTCGCCAACTCACTGAATGGGCCCCCTAAATAGTCGCCACAGACACACTAGTCATACGGGCAACAGAGGGCAACATTGGTGCAAGTGGCCAGGGGTGTCGAGCGGTGCGGCGCCGGTTTCACCATTGAGTCTGCGATAAACAGACCCTTGGTTTCCCCGTAATTATGCCCTTGAAAATGACACTTCCACCCCCGAGCATATAGCTCTGGCGACCCCTCTCTGACCAGCTGTTTAAGGCAAGCCAGAGCTGAGAGTCCTTCGGGCACTCTTCGGCTTCCACTCTAGCCAGCCAATGAAGGCCAGCTGGAGACGAGTCCCTGATCGACTCTCTGGAGTATTCAGGACCGCAGTGTCGCCACTCACATTCAGCTCGCCACAAGCTGCCCTGCGGTTTATTGGCTTTCCTGTAAATCTTGAGATACATTTTTTTATATCAAAAGAACTTAAGGAGCCATATAATGTTCCTCCGAGTTTTGCGTTAGCCTCATGGCTTATTATTATTATTATTATAAAATTTACGCAGATTATGATTGATAGAATTAAAATGAAAGGCCTAATAGCAGAAAATTTTAATGATCTTTATTTCATAATTTATCTCGTACGTTATAAAGTAAAATTTTTATTTTTCTTTTTTCCATTTTTAATGTTTCACTTAAAAAATTACGTATAATGATGGCTTTATTAATTCGGTTATTGTATACTTCTATGTATAGTATTTTAAAGTTATAAATGATTTTATAGCAAAATTTATTTACAGAAAAAAAAAAGTAATCTTTTGAAACTCTTTAACAATAACATTTTCTATTATATTTTAAAAAGAAATTATTTAATATTATATTTTAGTGGAAGTTATTTATTTAATTTTTTTTTAGATAAGCAAATCTCTGTGATATGATGTTAAAAAAAAAAGTATTCAATGAATTATTGGGATTGTTTTAAAAGTGATATGAATCAATTCAACATTGTTCGTGGTTCTGGTATTAGGTTTATTATTTGAACGATTTTCATTTTTTCTTCATTGTATTTCCAAAATATTAATTTTTATTTGTTTCATCTATCAATCATTATTGCGTCGTTTTTACCATGGAAATTAATTTACTTTTTAATCATTTACGTTGTGTATTGCTGTACTTTTCCAGATTAAACTCATAACATTCAGAGGAGGTTCGGGTGGTAAAAAAATGATTCGCGACATTTTAAGTTATATCATAACTGATGAATTGAGCTGCAAATTGTCGTGGAGTGGCCAGAAGAATACAATTGCTGTCAAAAAAATGAAATTCATTGAGATACTAACAGGTAATCTGATTATATATATAATTATATATATATATATATATATATATATAATTGTGTATATAATTGTATACATAATTATATATATAACTATACATATAATTGTTTATTAATTTTTATGATTCTAGATACTATTGCTTCAATTAGTGGCATGCGAGTGACAGTTAATGAAATCAATCAATCAATTATGACTTGGCTCCAACACGGTAGTGACCGTGTCAAATACAAAAATAAAAAGCACGAAGCTGACAATTAGAAGCATGATGTTAGAAATTTATTATTTTTTTATAAAACTATTGAATAGTTTATAATATTTCATTACTTAACAGATAATATGTAACTTTTAGCTTCATAATAAATAAATTCTAAATAAAAATTTAATTTCACTATAATCTATTTTTTATAATACATTCTTAAAATTTAATTCATCAGGAAGTCATTTTTCTGAATCAGAAATCGGAACTCTTGAAGAATGAACAAATCTGAATCAGAAATCGGAACTCTTGAAGAATTAACTAATCTGAATCAGAAATTGGAACTCCTGAAGAATTAACATATCTGAATCAGGAAAAAGGGTTCCTCATGTGTACTTTTTTAAGAGTTCAGAAATTATTCATTAAGTGGCGCATGGAATTCTTCAAGAATTCTTGAAGAGTCCTTCGCGTTAGTAATCGGAAGTCATAATCAGATTCAAGAACTCGGTTGAAATTCGTCAGGACTTCATATTGCTATCTGGGTTTGTATCTAAGACGAGGAGAGTGAGGGATTGAGCGTGTAGTTTTAAAAAAAGGAAAAGAGACAATAATTGGATAATGATCACTACCGTATGAATATGGAAGACACCTCCAGGATACCTTTGAAGCCAAGTTGGAAGAACAGATAGATAAGTCGGGTGCACTAACACCCTCATGAGGAGCAGATCGACGAGTACTAGATCCCGAATTAATTATACAAAGATTATGTCTATCTAATAGTTCTAAAATAAAATTTCCAAAATAATTTGATGTGCTACCCCAAGAATTGTGTTGGCAATTAAAATCCCCAAGTATGACAAACGGTTTTGGTATGTTTGACAAAATATTATTAATTTCATTGAATATAACACAGGATGGACGAGGAATATAAATTGAAACAAAACAAATATTATTGACAATAACAGCAATTATAGAAAAATTATTGCTATGTGCAGCAATTGGAAAATGTGAAAAAGTTAAGTTTCGTTTGATGAGTAGGGCAACACCACCATACCCATCAAAACGGTCCTCACGAAGACAAGCATAACCAGATAACCTAAAAGTGAAATCTGGCTTAAGCCAAGTCTCCTGAAGAGCTACTATAAATGGATTATATTTATTAATCAGATAAATTAAATCAGATTTCTTAGATATGATGCTGCGACAATTCCACTGAATGATGATGTTTGTATTGTCCATTATCGTTTGAAATGTGTGGATGAGTAATATCATTGTTTATAAGGGCAGCGTTGGACGGTTGAATTAATTTTGACTGAGAGAGAGTATTGAGTAACATTATGATCAGCTCCTTAATAGAAGCATTGGATATATCTTCGTTTTCTAAGGGTTTAAGAGCACATCCATTTGAAAAGGTCTTCATATCATAATCTTTAGTGAGAGCTTTATGTGCACCAATATCATAGCCTCCAGTTGTTTTAACTTTTTGTCTAGATTTATTTATAACAGTTTTTTTGTATGAAGTAGTTACAGGTTGAGATGAAGAGTGAATAGAGTGAGTGTTAGAAGATTGAGGCACTAGGTTGGAACTTAATAAAGCATCTGCATATGAGATTTTTGATATTGGAGAATGTTGTTTAGATGCTTCAGAGTATGATACACAACTCTTAGCCATGGTTTCCTTAATTGACTTTTGTCTTTGATATTCAAGACATTTATTACTTGTTGCTGTATGAAGACCTTTACAAAGAATACATTGAATATCTTCTTCCTCTACATCACAAGTGTCACCAACATGATCTAAGCCACATTTGTAACATCTTGGGCGTGATCTGCACTGGATTTTTACATGTCCAAAACGACAGCAATTAAAACATTGTATTGTGGGGTAAATATACAATTCCACAGGCAGGGCATTGTAACACATATAGACATGTTTTGGTAATGTTTGTCCATCAAAAGTTAACACTACTGATTCTGTAGGCTTAAGTTCTGTGGTATTATTAGTTGAAATTTTTCTTTTTAGTCTCCTAACTTTAAGAACCTTACCACAACCATAAGGGAGATTGATGTTATTAATAATATCTTCCTCTGTATAATCAGCGGGAATACCCCTAACAATACCCATCCGTGTCACTAAGAAAGATGGAATGAATG
Organism: Lymantria monacha; assembly: GCA_905163515.2. Classification (NCBI taxonomy): domain Eukaryota; kingdom Metazoa; phylum Arthropoda; class Insecta; order Lepidoptera; family Erebidae; genus Lymantria; species Lymantria monacha. The sequence goes on from LR991096.1 coordinate 16,513,738, forward strand.
CTTTATAATTACCACTTTCAAGAAGTGGTGAGTTTAAGAATATATTGGCATCACTGTAGTGTTGAAATGCAATAGAAATTCTATTTCTACCTATCCGCTTTAGGCTACCATTAATAATATTTTTAAAAGAATTATTCTTTAAAAAGCGACCAAATGTAACTGGATGTAGATATATATTATCATCAGGAGATGACATTTTCTTCTGAACATGTACGATAAAAGGTGATATATCTGATGATTCATAGGACAATCTTGCAATTGATTGTGGTGTATAAGGTTTTGGCATACTATTACTTTCCAGTTCGCTTTGTGTACTTTCTTTGTTGCCAACATTTTGTTGACACTGTGATTCAGAGATGCAGTCACAATCATGGTCCTTCATTTTACTAATACCCTGTTTACGTCGTCGTTTATTGCAGTGTCTACAAATATGCTGGCGAGATGGCCTTTTACGTTTAAAACCACCGACGCTGGAACAATCGGTGTCCATACTATCAGTATTCGGAGCATTAGTTAATGTTATATTGTATCCAACGTCGGGGGCGGTACCCCCCGGATCATCCGGGGGATCCATATTAAGAAAAAAAAAGACTTACCTAATCACATATAAGAGCACTAACTAATAGGAAAAAAGATTATGTACATTAAATGAACTATTTAAAGATTAATATTTCACAAAACCACCAGAAAACACAAATAAATTAAAAATTGCAAAAAACTCACGACCACCAAAGTCAAAGATTCCCGCGCTTCCTAGTAGTACGAAGTTTTTGTACACTACAAATGACTTTAGCATCAAGTGTTACCAATAGATGGCATTACGGGATATTAAAATAAAACTTGGTGGTATAAAAGTATGATATTTTTTGAAGAAACATATACTTAAGTGTTCTTCATAAATATTATTTGTTTAAATATTTATTCATTTTGTGATATTTTTTTTATTAATGAACGCATTATTTATTTAACAATTTAGATAGATATTTCCACTAGATGTCTTGTAACGCACGTGATTTATTGACGTTCTTCTTTTTATGCAATAGCCACGAAGTATAGGTACAAGGAGTCCGAACGATATAGGCTTTTCCATAGTATTCATGGACACAATCACGAAGTATAGATACAAAGAGTCCAAACATAATGTTAAGCGAATGGTCTCAATTTAGGGGACAAAACTTTCGCCGGTAGAGTGCACCACTTTTCAAGAAATACTCGATGAATACTTTGATTGACTCCATGAATACCATGGAAAAGCCTATACCGTTCAGACTCCTTGTATCTATACCAAAGAGTAAAGTTATTAAACTGAAAAAGAGTGACAACTCGATGATAAAATATGCATGTATGGAAAGTGCTGCTACCCAGAGATTAAGTGGTGAACTAAAGTTGAAGTGATATATATACATATCTACATGTGTATGTGTAATTATACAGAATATTCTTTTACTATGAGATCTACCCTGAAATATAAAAAAAAAACATATCAGCTGATATCGAAACAATAATAATATAAGTTTAACAATGAAAATTGATATAATTTTCAGAAAGTACATCAATAATCGAAAATAAATCGATGACAATAACTACCTATACTATGAACAAAAAATAACAATTCTCAGTTGTCAAACGTTTGACAGACAGGACAAAATGGCAGCAGCTAAGTTTGTACAACCAGTCTGTAGGCGGCGCGACGGTCAGTAAAAAAAAGTAATGTTTTAAGTGTGCCCCCCCAGATCTATACTTTGTGATTTTGGACACAATAATAATACCAGATATTAGTTCTCTTTTCTGCCACTGGCTGCGCTAGAGTTTAGGATGTACCGATGCTATTATTATTATTACACGTAAACACGCGTTGGTTCGCGAATGTTGAATTTAATTAATTTAAATATAAAATACTAGAGCTGTCAATAGCAAAAACATTCCAGAGCTGTCAATAGCAATAAAACTGCCTGCGTAAGGATTTAAACGAGTACCTACTTCTTGAAAAGTGGCGCGGTCTACCGGCCAAAATTCTGTCCTCTAAATTGAGACCAACAACAACAACATTACGTTCGGACTCCTTGTATCTCTACTTTGTGGTAATGGCAATCAATTACTAATACGAGCCCATCGCTACCTGTGTCAAATTTTATATGATCTTTATTTATAAATTATTAGTCCAGTGCAGTTACGGAAAAAAATGGAAAAAAAAAAACATAAAATTATGTAGTTTGGGGATTATGAAGGATCGATAGGGGGGTGTATTCTGAGCATATATTCCAATTTGAGGGATTCTGGCGAGGTCAGCTCAAGGTCATTTCGATGAAAACGCGTTTAATTCGATATCTCGAGAACGGCTAGTGTTAGGCAAAAAATTGTAGAGACCTTTTCTCTTCTAAATTAAATTTACCAACTTTATTATCTAAAACTTTTTTTTTTCATCAATATTTTTCAATTTATTGCTTCTGAAAGGCTAAAATTTTCCTTTTTTCCTCCCTTTTTTTTATTTTTCGCCATTTTCTCCCCAACCGTTCAATTTTATTGAACTTTACTGATTATCTAAAGTGTAGATATTTTAAAAAAAAGAAGGAGGAAGCGAGTGAAGTATGCAGAGATAGAGTTTTCTGGCACTCTGTTCTCTCTGCCTACCCTGCAAGGGATGTGGCGTGATGATATGTATGTATGTATGTAGATATTTTATTTATGAACAACTTTTTTCTTAAACTTTTTTCTGTAATGCCAATACCTTCAGAGTTATATGTTACTTTACGGAGAGAAATCCGCGCCACTGTAGCAATATCAGCGACATCAGTGGGTCATCAGTCATCATATCATCATTTTTGAACGCGGATTTTAATATGAAACTACGGCCTTAACCAAAAATTTCATCTGATTGAATACTGGAAGTGATATTATTATTGTGAAATTTTGTAATTCTGAAAAATATTTTTCATAACGGTAGAAAAATAATTAATATGTATATATATATATATATATATAAAATATATATATATAGAAAAACGGATTTAAGCGCTTATAAAAGCCAGTGTAATAAGGGGAGATAAGGAACATGAGCGCATGTTAACACCTCTATCAAGTTTAAGGTAATATTAATTATTTTTCTACCGTTATGAAAAATATTTTTCAGAATTACAAAATTTCACAATAATAATATCACTTCCAGTATTCAATCAGATGAAATTTTTGGCTAAGGCGGTAGTTTAATATTAAAATCCGCGTTCAAAAATGATGATATGATGACTGATGACCCACTGATGTCGCTGATATTGCGACAGTGGCGCGGATTTCGCTCGGTAAAGTAACATATAACTCTGAAGGTATTGGCATTACAGAAAAAAGTTTAAGAAAAAAGTTGTTCATAAATAAAATATCTACACTTATATAATCGGTAAAGTTCAATAAAATTGAACAGTTGGGGAAAAAAGGGAGGAAAAAAGGAAAATTTTTGCCTTTCGGAAGCAATAAATTGAAAAACATTGATGAAAAAAAAAAAGATTTAAATAACAAAATTAGTAAATTTAATTTAGAAGAGAAAAGGTCTCTACAATTTTGTGCCTAACACTACCCGTTCTCGAGATATCGAATTAAACGCGTTTTCATCGAAATGACCTTGAGCTGACCTCGTCAGAATCCCTCAAATTGGAATATATGCTCAGAATACACCCCCTTATCGATCCTTCATAATCCCCAAACTACATAATTTTATGTTTATTTATTTCCGTAATTGCACTGGACTATATCTCTTCATTTAAAGTCACTGTCCGTCAATATGTTAAATCTTCGCCTTCGAGAATTCCATGGCAACTCTGTTAATGGTACCTTTTGGCAATTTTGGTGAAAATGAAGACACCTAAAGCACTGTTATATCATATTCACACACCCTAGCAGTTCCTCCGCATAACATTAGATAATTTGCTATCAAAATTATTAAACATAACACGTTTAGACATTAAGATATTGAATGTAATACAAAACCAACACATGACGCTTTAACATTCACGCCTGAAGTTTAACAAAACCTGTGTTTATTATCGAAATAGTGATGATTGTATTAGCCACTTAAATACTTGAATAGTTATTTAATATTTTTAATAGTTATGTAAGTATTTATATTTTACCATTACAACCACCTAAATCTCTCAGTAACTCATTTGATCCGATTATTTTTGATCCGAATTATACAACAAACGCATATTGATTTAAGCACGTACTACACAACTCGATTATCTAGAGAATCGTTATAATTATAATCGATTTAATTGAGTGACAGAACTTTTTCATTTTGTAGTGAATCTTCACATTTTAATTTATATATACAATAATTATCATTTCAAGCTATATTAGTCATTCAAGATACTTCAGTATAAAGATTCATTCCATTATAATATAGAACAATAGGGAAGTGATTAGTCTGCACAGATACCTGCTTTTACCGTCTTTATTATTATAACGAATGCAATACCTAGTCAAAATATGTGTACTTCATGGGTAATATTTTCTTTGAGCGTATTATAAACAACCTCAAAATATCAGATCTCATCATCTTTATACAATATGTGTATCAAGTGTAAAATAGCCTTGTCATAAAGAATGATTTCTACAGACATTGGACGATGGAAGCTCGAATCTATCAATCGAGTAATACAAGTCATGAGCTCGACACATGCTACACTATTATAAACGTAGACGATTATAATGGTTGGTACTTGAATAGTAGGATTTAGAATAGATGTCTCATGGTTCGATTGGGAGTTGGTGCCTTAGTTTCGTCTGCTATTTCAATTACTTACGCATTTTTGCTCTTGTTAGTCATGCATACAGTGTAACTATAATCAATCAATTGAACCTTGTAAAGTTTCGTTTGAAGAAATTCATAATACGATGTTAGTGTTGTGTGAATACGTGTGTCTAATGTATGATTTTGTATAACCGTAGCACAATGGATGGATTTATCCCATTATATACGGCAAGGTAATGCGCGATGTTCTTGTTCTTGAAAACAAAACAGTCGTCCTTCACACATAAGTAGAGCATAGTTGTGCAAACAAGTTATTATCTGCACGCCGTGTATGAAGGTGATTATTGAAATGCTAATTATGTTTACATTTTGCATGTAAGTACTACAAGCCAAGACTTGCGCTCAAATTATTGCACCTTAGCAAAGAACAAGACGTATCTATTTACTAACTTTTCTTGAATTGGTGGCGGGTTCCTATCGCTTGATGCTATCATTAGTGAAATAAAAATAGTCCAGCTTACTAATTGAACGTAGATAATAATGGCTAACGTAAAGCGTAGCATAAAGGCACCCAAAAGTGCTCCTAAAAAAAAGATTAGGAAGCGGGATCTTCGAAATAAAAAATCATTGAGATCCTTTCAATCTATGATTAAAAATAAAACAAATAATAAAATTGATAGCAATAATACAGAGCCTGAAATGGTTAAGAAACGAGCAGTTAACAAGAATGTGGTATATTTGACTCCAGATCAAAAAGTAAAATATTTATTGCAAAATGGATGTCAACTCAAAGATAAATTTGAGACAAACAATTGTAACAAAAAGGACATATTGAAACAAATAAAAATTTGTAAGTCTGAAGCCAAACATCCTGCTGAATGTGAATTGCCTAGCCCAATGAAAACTAAAAGCGGTCGCCTTAAAAGATCAAGGTGCAATTATTTTAAAATTATGGACAATATATTAAAAAGTGAACTTGGTATGATCCCAGGTAACATACATCAAAACTCTAATAGCAATAGATCATCAAGAAACATTAACAATAATAATACTGGTGAAATAGCTAATCAAAATAAAAAGGCAATCAATGGGCATAATAAGAAAACTGGTAACATCAAAAACAGTGATCAGGTAAATACTCTTGGAAATAAAAATAATTTAACAAAAAATAGAAAAAATAAGTCGTCACATAAAAATAATCATATTTCTGAAAAGAACAAGACTGCTATAAGTTTTTTCTCACAACCTGTAACTCTAGAGGTAGAGTTTGAGAATATTCATGATAAGCAAAATTGTAGCACGCAACAAACAGAGGTGGTAAAATTTAAAGAGAACTCTAAGTCACCATTATCTCAAAGGAAAACAAAACCAAAACGAAATGCTAAATTAGGGCATAAAGTGTCTAAAACTAAAGAAATTTCATTAACCGATGGTGTAAATGTAAAACTTCCATTATTTGAATGTGATTATTGTAATAAAGTATTCAATAGAAAGCATTCACTTGTAAGACACATATATCTTCATTTAGGTAGAAAACCACATGCTTGCTCATTGTGTCCAAAAAAGTTTCGTATACTTAAAAATATGAAAAGTCATGTGGACCGAGACCACTGTGTTCACTCAGTTGATGATGACGCTGAGACTTATTCATGTGATATGTGCGACAAACCTTTTTTAACCAAAGAAAGTTTAAGACTACATTTAACAAGTCATGCTAAAGGTGAAAATTCATTTAAATGTATATACTGTGATAAAAAGTTTGCTTATCAACTTTTATTGATTCAGCATGAGAAAAAACATTTAGTTACAGGAAAATATCAGTGCACGTTATGCGATGTAAAATATAATTCGCGGGATAAACTTTATGTCCATGTTAAGAGTCATTTAAAGTTGACAGATTATATATGTCAGTATTGTGGTAGAGAGTTTTTAAGAGCAAATTCAATGAAGCGACATATACAGACAATGCATGGGGGCCGTACAATTCAGTGTCCTATATGTAACAAGAAATTAAAGGGTCACCTATCGGAACATTTACGCACACATGATAAGGAGCGACCCCATAAGTGCCCTGACTGTGGAAAACTTTTTGCACAATCTACCCAAATGAAGGTTCATCTTCGTGCACATACAGGATATCGTCCATACACCTGCAGGATATGTGAACGTCCTTTCTCACATTCAAATGCATTGATGTTGCATTTAAGACGTCACACTGGAGAAAAACCATTCCCGTGCGCTGAATGTCCAATGTCTTTCTCTCAACTGCCACATATGAAAGCACACATGTTTAAAATTCATGGTAAACAGAACCCATATAAATGCTTGAAATGTTCAGATTATTTTAAGTTAAAAAAGGAGTTACTTGTTCATAAAAAAACTTGCACTGGAACTGGCATTGATACAGACCTATATGGAGATAAAAAGACATATGAAGATTCTTCACAAGACGAGGAAACTGAGGTTGTCGCAGTGGAATCTACAATGAGCTTGTCTCGCATGAGATTCCTGCTGGCGCTCCTCCTCACCATGATTGCTAGCAAAGAAAAACTCAAATATTTAGGTGCGTAATTTATTTTGGTAGTTTGTTTACACTACACTCATAATTTGGCACTGTTTTAATTATTGTGAAAGTACATTGCTTTAGTGTGTGTCCGCCTATAACAGGAGCCCACACCGATAATGCGTGCACCAGTCCATTTTGATATTGACAGTCATAAAATATATTTTTTTTACTTAAAAATAATACTACTTCGTACATAAGACATCAACGCGTCCTCATTCTGTACGCACATTAAGCACGGGTCATTGAATTTAATCGTTATAACAAGGTCGTATAAATAACAATAATTTATGTTCTGTCATTGAAAATGCAAGTGTGATCGATACCTATGTATGAACATACAAAACACTTATCTTTTATTCACTGGGTTGAAAATTGTAATATTGTGTGCTGTGTACGAGTGTATTGTGTGCTTATGTGGTGTCCAGCAATAGTTTTGTGTGCCACGATGTTCATTACTTAGCTTATATATCATGGTTTCTATTCTAGCGAGCATACTTGTCGTTGTATGCGACGACAGGGGAGTCAACAGTGACGTTTGCATTGAGTACTAAATAACTTCGTGAGTGATTTCATTTCCCATTGTGTTGTTAATTATCGGTGATGGTCGGTGATGGCGGTGTTAAGTGTTGGTTATATCTGGTAATTAGATTAAGTACCTAGGCATATGTCCTTAATGAGAAGGGTTAATTATCCGACGGGCTTTTGGTTTGGTAAACAGTATTAGCTGTATTGATGTATTAAAATAAAGATGCGTTCTCTGATGGAATCACAGTCAGTCATTTCAATAAATACAATATAAGTTTACGAAAAATACAATAGCGGTAATTATTATTTTGTTTTCAAATAAAATATTTATAATTTATAATATATCTTTGTTTTTACATATGAAGCATGCTATTAAATAACTAGTTATATGAGTAAAGGCCGTCTTATGGTAATTTTATGGCATACTGAGCCCACAAAAATTTGGAGTGCAGTGGGCAAGTAACAAAAAGATTTTTCTGCTTTATATTTATTATGTTTGATTAACTGAAAATATGTTATTTATTAAATAATAATACTTTTGAATTGGTTGTAATTAAATTTTATGAGGTAACTACCTAAAATAGAAATAATATTATAAGCGAATATCACGGACTATTTAGGCCTCGTCAGAGTGGAGGCCCTATTACTCTTATGGTATGGTATGGTACTTTATAAGAGCAAAATAGTAGGAGCATATGTTTTTTACTTATAGTATTTATTTCTTTGGGATACAGTTCAGTTTATACCTAATAGCTATGTTTGAGAATGACGTATCTTTATTTTTATATATCAATAGGTGGCTGGGATTTATATGACAAAAAAAAACAAAAAGCTTATTTAAAAGCTTTGTAAATAAGCTTACAAAATATTTGTAACGATAGAAATCTAATTGCTATCATTGTAACAGGGTTTAACAAACGTTTGGTCGATGATTTGCTCGTCGAGTCACTAGAAGCTATGGATCAAATTCCCTGTAAGGACGATACAATGTCGCCTTTGGTACGTCTCAGGACCAATATTGAAACATTATTAAAAGGAACAGTGCCACCAGAGCAGATGAATAAGTTTAGGAAAGAGAACAAATCAACCGAAGAACTCCTAGAGCTTCTAACAAGCGAGAAAGAAAAGTAAGTTTACTTTATCTATTTCAAGGTAGGTATCCTATAAAAATAATATTAAATGAATTAGTTGACCTTCCGTAAAATATAGAATAAGAGGTATGTATAAGTTTTGTAATCTAATTAACAGGTGCAATAGTTTTTCTGAGTGACGTAATCATGACATAAGCAGATACGAAATTTTTGCTGGTGTGCTATATGTAGGTATATTAAAATTCACTTGAAGTATCGAAATAAATGGCATTAAAAACAAGTTCTTGTGTATTGTAAAATCTATATTATAAAGCTGCTATGTTTGTTGACCGAGCGAGCGCGAAGTCCTCGTTTCAGCTTGGGGAAAAAATCCTTTCCTTTGTCTGTCCCGATTACCAGATATCCTCCTCTGCAGGGCGCATTTCTGAACCGATTCTCGTGTATTTTGTTCAGCAGGTTCCATAGTTAATCCTTATTTGTTGATTAAATTCTTAGATTATTTTTTCGTAAGGGCGTAGAATTATTTTCGATCTGCAAAAATGTAAAAAAGATTTCGTAGTTTCGAAAATATATTTACGAAATGCTGCAATTTTTTTGTTACTCTTGTTAAGGCGCAACTTTCTTGTTGAGCTAGTAACATAGGTAATATGTGGATATTAACAATTTGTCCTTTAAACAAAAACCTAAGGGACATTATGTATGTGTCACTTTGATTTTGTTTTAAGTTGCGCGGTGACAGTTTATCCAATTTTAAACTGTGCAAAAATAAACTCGCGAGGTTTAAATCTCACCACCAAAGTTTCTGTATTCGCGCCATATGCAATGGCGAACCATTTCATCTATCACGGTTAGCACGTAAAATTAAAGCGATATAACCTCACTACTTCGCTGCTTCCTCGAAATCTCTCTCGCTTTAAGATATCACAAAACATACTCTAAAATTGACAACCTTTTCGCCTTATTTACTACGCTAGTATGACAAAAATCTGTGACTTCGTTTATTTGACGCGCGTTATTTTGCACTAGCTATGTGCTAGACGTACTAAGTCACTTTAGAAACTTTGTATAAGAAGTTGGCAGTTGTCTGGTAAAGCTTCACACATTCATTGTAAAGATAAAAATTGCCTAAGAAGTCTTCGAAAAACAGTAATTACGCTTGTAACTATTTCTGATACTTACACCTAATTTGGAAACTTATTTAAAACTTGAGAGTTTTTCCTACTTAATTTTTAAGCTTTGTATAATTATCGTTATTTAAATGTGTAAACAAAATCCAATTGGGTATCACAAACTTAATTGGATTTTATATTTAAATTCTTGGGTCATATACCAACAGTCTTCAACTACTTATGCATTTTTGCTTCAGTCATATTTATTCACAGTACCTAAATACTAGAAGTGTTATAATAGGTCATTCTTAGTTAATCTTATTATTGAATATATTAGTTATAGTAAATTATGATACCATAACTATTACTGGATATGCGTCAAATATTAGTGAACTATTTCGTTATTAGTTAGTCAAACGAATATATATTAAAGAATATTCACTATAATAATTAAAATGAAAAATAATATTCACGTAAATATGCACATTTATTAATTATCATTCACATATACTTATTACAGTAGTGAAACGGTGATTAAATTTTCCTTCAAAACCACCATAAAAATATAAATACCTAATCACTAAATACTAACAAAACAATGAATAGTTATTAGCTAGTTATTAATTACTGTGTGCACATGACATCCGAATACAATATAGATTGTGAGATTTGATTGTTACACATATAACCAATATCCATATTAGTTAATAGCCATAATAGGGACACCTAAGGGACGTCCATTAATCACGTGATCTTTTTTTTAGCATTTTAAACCCCTCCCTCCCCCTTGTTGATATGTGGTGAGGTTTAAGATTATGACTCCCCCCCTGCCCCACCAACATCACGAGAATTTTTAATACTCTAGTCTTGGGCTTAGTCGGTCACCACTGAGAGCGCTCAATTTATATCATAATCTAATAGCGAACTAGTTCGCTCTATTAGTTCATTAGTTCTTTTTTTGAAATAATTTAGTAAAATCAATAAATAGAGAAAAAAATATATTTATAATTATTGCAAGTTCTGTTTATTTTTATTTAAAAAGTACAAAATATTACGTGAATATTTCACACGTTTATTTATGGCACACAAAATCTTTTACTTAAATAAAAATGAAAAAATAAAATAATTTTTATTAATAATTCGGCAACAACTAGTCTCGTTCCTATTATAATACGTAATCATAATACAATACTTAAAAATTGCGAATTTTTACAATAAAAGTTCTCACTTCTATTTATGGCACATAAGATCTGTTAGACAAATAATAATGAAAAAATAAAAAAACAAAATGATTTATATTAATAATTAGTAAAAACCCGATTTGTTCATAGTATCACATTAAAGATATCACGATAGCCATTACACGTTAGGAATTTTAAAAACTATTTTCTACATATTACTATGTAAAAATAAGAGTGTCGAAACTTTATTCGGTTTCAATAATTTGCGGCGTTGAGTAATAATTTGTCCTGCCCCTGAGAAAACTCGTTCACAAGGCACAGATGTTGCGACGATACAATATCTTTTTAGACTATATGCATATAAGTGAGGGTACGTATGACGTCGTTCGTGCCACCACTGCAGAGGATCCACCTTACGATCTAAGTACTCCTCATTCAAGTACTTATCAATTTCACGAATACCAGCCACAGTTTTGTTTTCAGGTCTTGTTATCCCACTTATTTCACTATCATATTCATCCCATATACTCACACAATCTTTTTTATTTCCATTTTCATCTACTGATGATACCGGCACAAGAGCAGTGGTTGTGTTTGAAGAATTTTCTCGATTATTATATTCCAACGAGTGCAATGGTGTTTTACGGACTTTATTTTTAAGACCTTCGATTGCGCGCTAACGATAGTCTTGATTTTTCAATGATCTTGCTTTAAATCTAGGATCCAAAATTGTACTTTCAGCATATAAAATATTATTTTCCAAATCTTTAAATCGCGTCTCCATACCTTTTTTCAAGGCTGATTGCACTAAAATATTTTTTTGATTCTGGGAAAAATATTTTCTCAAGAAACCTTGAATCAAATTGTTAAATACTATAACTTTCGATAAGGTTACATTTTTTTTTCGGCGCTTATTTCAGTTGTTACTTCATAAAATGGCTTAAGTAAAGGTAAAACGTCCTCTATGACCTCCCAGTCTTCTTGCTTTATATTTAAATCGGGACGTAATAGAGCAATCGTAGTAATCACAGCATCCTTCACCTGTATTATTCGCTGAAGCATGTCATAAGTAGAGTTCCAGCGAGTTGGGACGTCTTGTTTCAATTTTAAAACGGGTAAATTGAGTTGTTTTTGCGTGGTGGATAATTTGTTTTGTCCTTGGGTACTTCGATTAAAGTATTCAACAATACTTTTAACTTGCACTAAAACATCAGATATTTCTTTAGTAGCAGTTTGAACGACAAGATTTAAAGTGTGAGCGAAGTAACCAATTGATCGCCACTTTCCTAGTTTAACAGCATTTATTATGTTCGATGCATTATCACTAACAATAGCAGTAACTTTATGTAAAATATCCCACTCTATCATGACATTCCTCAAAAAGTCACATAAATTCTCGCTTGTATGTCTATCATTAAATGCTTCACAAGTGAGTAATATAGAGCAAAGCTTGGTTTCATCATCTATAAAATGGGCTGTTACAGCGATATAGCTTACATTATTACTAGAAGTCCAACTATCAGTAGTCAGAGATAGTGCAACTGCAGCTTTAATCTTTATTCGAACCTCTCTTTGTAGTTCTTCATGAACATTAGACATTAAATTAGTTGATAATTGTTTTTCTAGAGGGAAGTTGATATCCAGGACAATTTGAAACTAGATGAATTAGTTTACGCATTTCAGGTTCTTCAACTATTCTTAAAGCATGATGTCCCTTAGCAATCATCTTGACAACTTGTCGGTCAATTTCTTGAACTTTTCGAATGGGTGGTGGCTTATGAATATATTGAGTTATTGAATTTTGAAGCGATGATACTGCTGATATCGATGACGATGATGAAATTGCTAAGGATTGAGAATTACCATTCCTTGATGCAGTTTGACTTGTTTGATGAGGATCTGAATCAGATAAATTTATAAAATCTTGCCGTTCCGGAGCTAAAGAAATCGTAGGATGCTTTATTTTCATATGTCGGATAAGATTGCCATTTGAACCACCAGCAAAGCTAATATACGACGAACAATATTTACATTTTGATTTTTTACTCTCAGTTTCTTCAGTGAAATGCATCCATAAAGAACTGTGTTTTCTTCTTGATATCATTATTACACTCAATCTGAAACAAATAAATTTTATTAATTGAATTATAATTTTAATTAGTAGAACTTTCATTATGTTTATAGATATTAATGAAAATAAAACATAATTTGTACTAGATATTTTCTTACGAAAATATAATATTGAATAAATAAATAATCCAAATTAAGATGAGTTGAATGTCATTTAATAAAAAATGATTTTACTTTGTAAAAATACCAATGATTATTTTTTTATGAAACTAAGTATTGAAGACTATTTGATGATATGGAAATTGAAATAAAATATTATAGAAGAAAACTAACTAAAAAAGTTTTCATATTTTTTGAATGAATCAAACCAATGAAAATAATAATGTATATATGTCGCTAATTAACGTTATTTATAATAATAATCAATTATTTATAACAATTAATGGAAATAGAACAGTAAAATGTTAATTTTAATTAAACTTACCGTAAAATCAAATATAAACAGTATTAGTATACTGTTTGATAATTAGCCAGCAATACTTCAGTTGACGATTGTTGAGATTTCATAAAATTTTAACCATATGCTAAATTATGATGAATTTGTAACTTTAATAAGAAACCCTGATTATGCGAGTAGACATTGAATTTTGTCAAATATTCATTTATTAATTAGTTCAAAACATTTACTTAAAGTCCGTTATTAGATGTGGATGTGAAGTTGTTTAGTATCGATATTGAAATATCAAGGCGCGCACAGTAAAAGGAAATAACTCGGTTGGTCACATAGCGCCACTGTCTAGTAAAGCGGACGCTAAAAAAATATGAAAAGAACTAAGAGCGAGATCATCGACGAACTAGTTCGCATAGTTCACCTAAAGGAGCGCTCTTCCCACCTAGGTCGTTCGCGAACTACCCAAGACAACTACACTCCTTGTCTTATCTTTACAACTCCCCTCCTCCTTGTGATATTCCGTGATTTTTGTCAAACCCCTCCCCCCTTTCAAACCTCACGTGATTAATGGACGGTCTCTAACAGCAAGCGAGGCGAGTGAGCCGCCTCGCTGCTCATCGTTACGCGTCCTTATTATGGCTATTATTTGAATAATACCTATATTTTTCTTATTTATATTCACTTATCCTAATATGAATATACATATCTTGTATTATAATACCTGTAATTATTACGAACATATTAGTAACACATTTACTAAGTATCATTTTTAGTTAACATTATTTTTCTCATTATCTAATTTATTGCGCGTAATTTTCATTAATTTGTGTTCTATATTTTACGGATTGTTGTCAATTTTTTCAAATAAAGATCTACTGTTTGTAAATTTATAACTATGTTCATTTTATTTAAATGTTAGTTCTCTATTCGCAATTATATTCTTTACAAGGAAAACTCGTATAGTTCCGTAGCCATCTTTGTTTGCTATATATGTATTTAACCATAAAGTCGCTTGGTTATTTGACTTTAGTATATAAACTACACATAACTTTATTATTATAATGTATTAATAAGATATTTAAAATTAAGATTAAACAATTTAGTAAAAATTATTTAGTAAGATGTTTTAATTAGCACATGAGGGATGCCACCCTTTGTGTCGCAAGTTTGAGTAATGTTCGATAACTATCATACACTTCTCACAAAAATTAAGGGAGCAAGAAAAAAAAAACAAATTTTTGGGGAATTTTCAACAGGTTGTAACTTATACAAAAATGGTCGTACAGCAAAAAAAGAAAATTGTAGATCTAAGTGTCTAGTTTTCGGATCTGAGTTTTAATTTCTTTTTTTTGAAAATTGTTAACGATTAAATCTTAAGAAAACCATCGAAAAAAAAAATTGTCGAAATTTTTTTGTTTTTTTTTTAATCTACGGGTGGAAAAAAATTTTTTGGCTTAACTTCCATATGGACTGGATAGCTTAGTTATTCAGCTTTAATTTGTTTTTTTATAAATCTCAATACGAGCATTTCTCACTGAGTTATCGGTATTTGTATGGAAAAAGATCATTTTGTCTTTTATTACCAATATCTCAGCAACCAATGATTGCACAGAATTTTTTCCAAAAATTCAATCAAGCAGTTCAACGGTTCGCTGGATTAAATTGAAACTTCGCAGGGTTTTTGTGGGTATATTGAACAGTAAAAGGCACACTTAACATTAGTGGTTTCCGCAATATTTTTGATTGGGCGCTTGATTTTTCAAAAAACAACAAAAAGCCCATTTTTGGTTGCTTTTTCAAATTCATGTAATGATTGAAAAAAAATTTTTTTCAACAATCATTAGCTAATCCTTGTAGAGACTTTATTCAAGTTCTTAAAACCAACCTTAAAATTTCTGTACGACCATTGGTTGCTGAGATATTGGTAATCAGACAAAATGATCTTTTTCCATTCAAACACCGATATCTCAGTGAGAAATGCTCGTATTGAGATTTATAATAAACCAAATTAAAGTTGAATTTAATTTATTTTTCGTAATCGGATTTTATAAAGCTGAATAACTAAGTTATCCAGTCCATATGGAAGTTAAGCCAAAAAAAAAAAAATTCCACGTCCGTTGATTAAAAAAAAACAAAAAATTGCGAAAATTTTTTTTAGTTTGTTTTCTTAAAATTTCTCGAAAACAATTTTTAAAAAAAAAATTTCAAACTCAGATCCAAAAACAAAACACTTGGAGCTACAATTTGATTTTTTTTTTTGCTGTACGACCATTTTTGTTTAAGTTGCAGCCTGTTGGAAATCCCCCAAAAATTTAGATTTTTCTTGCCCCCTTAATTTTTGTGGTATGTATAGTATAATTAATTATATATATGTTGTTAGTATGTTTTTTATCTTCTGTATTAATAATGCGCTCAATTAATAATTTTATTAAATTCATTCATTGTTTTAAATATTTATTCGATTATTATTATGAAAGTAATCGTTACACATTTGATATTGGTAAATATGAAATGCAATAAAAAAAGAAAATGTGAGCAGTTATCGTGATTAAGCAATCTTATTTATTTTTGCAATAAACCTATATCAATGCTTGATTTATATGTAGGTTGCGTAAAAACGTCATTGCTTTTACCAACAACACCTAAATTCTAGGTGACACTTAAGGCAATATAAATAACACACACCATGGATGTCAATTAAATTCTATGGAGTTAAATATAATAAAAAAATTAGCCAGCACTTAGGACGATATAAATATTGGCATTGTGTCATTTATATTGACTTAGGTGATACCTTAATTTGGGCGTCGTTGGGGAAAATGGGTATTAAGCATTATTATAATAATGGAAAGATAACCTAGCGTAGACAAATTAGAAAAAGCAAATAAACTACATATAAGGAGGCGTTAATAAATTACGTAAGGGATTTTGAAGAATGATTTGGCCCTCTCCGCTTTACCGTAAAAACATTATAAGATTGCAACTCAACAACAAACTTAATAAGAATTTTTGTAAGAAAAGGCCCTATTGATCAAATACAACTCCGTTTATTCTGAAAAAAATTGTAACAATCTTCTTACTAGAAGTAGGTACCTATTATTAACTCATTGCAATAATATTAATCTTATTAATCTATCACAGTTTTGACCAAAATTAGTAATTTTCAATTTAATATCTTATTTAATGTTAGATTCATTACCCCCGCCCTTGCCTGTAAGAAGTTATAATATTCAGTCAACAAAATGCTTACATAGTTTATGAATGACTCTTAATGACTTGCCATTAAAACGAAAGTGATCACCCCAAAGATAAACGTCGTATTTATTTATTTATATTAGTTATTAGGTAATTGGTTCAATTTTATATAAAGTGACTATATTAAAATGATTGTGCCATTAATTTGCAGGAGAGTTGTACGTATATATTTAAGTTAGAAAATATTTATGTTTTACACATGTAAGTCTATTTATTAGAAATAATATTAATAATAACTTTTTATGAGTAAGATAATCTAATTGTTTAAGTCATAACGCTTTAAACATTACGTGGTAAGGATGTATCGTTTTGGACAGTGAAGCCAAAAATTAGAACTAAAACAGATACAATTACATTTATCTTTGTTTTATTTAAATTATATCCAGGCATATTTAACATCATCCATGATCACGCGACTCATAATCTGTTTAGTTATTAATTAAAAGAGACTGGGCTAATTTTTGTCTCGGAAATGTTATGGTTGATTAGTTATCAATAGCGTTTAAAAGAAATAGAGTCAAATGTATTTCGCAACGAGTAAATTACTATAAATACTTATCCAGTGAACCCTATTTACATTTAAATAAGTGTTCTTGCATATTATTATGGTTATCAGCTTATAGTTGCCATAATACTTGCTATGGAATTAAATGCATTTGTTATGAAGTCAGACATTTCAAGTTACAGTATTTTCGTGTAGGTAAGTTTTCGAGAATTCACTCGCTAAATATGTAAAAAAATATTTATCATTTGGGTGTTTCTTAATCTCAACATAATAAAGACACATAAACATTTTAAGGAAGTAAGAAAATGTTGGATGCGTCCGTCAATATAATGTGACCCTGATTGGTGAATGCTCTTTATAAATAATGCGTTGTTCGGATCATTGAATACAAACGTAAAACCTATGACGCGTATATCACGAGTACATCATGTACCTATTACTCCATGTGTAGGAGGTACGAGGACGCATTCTTGTAATCATAATTATGTAGTTTGAAATTAAGAACGTATGTTCTTTTATTTGTTTCAAAGATATGTAGAAAGCACATATAAGTACCTACCAATTGTAGTAAGTAATATAATTAAAATTAATAAAATTTTTGCATAACTATTTTTTATCAATTAATTTTGCTAACGTTACTTTGATAAAGGACTTGTCGTTATGTATGGATCTGAATGTTGGGCATTGAAAAAGACGGATGAGAGACGATTGCATGCTACTGAGATGCGTATGTTAAGATGGATGTGTGGGGTAACAAGATTGGATAAGATACGAAATGAGTATATTAGGGGAAGTTTGAAAGTAGCACCAGTGATAGAGAAGATTAGGAGCGCGAGATTATCTTGGTATGGACATGTGATTAGGAGGGATGAAAGGCATGTGACAAGGAGGGTTATCAATATGCTTGTGGATGGGCGTAAGAATCGTGGGAGACCCAAAAAGATATGGATAGATTGTGTAAACGAGGATATGTGTATGAAAGTTGTGAGTGCAGATATGACGGCTGATAGAAGATTATGGAAGGCAAGAACATGTTGTGTCGAACCCACTTAGCGTGGGATGAGGGCAGGCAAATGATGACTTTGATAAAGGATTTGTGTTTTTAATACTGAATTCTTATTCGTTATCATTTTATTCGGTGCCATTTCTTGTTTGTTCTGTTTTATTTAAATACTTATAAGTTTTTATTTTATTTAGTATCATTTGTTTTAGGTCAGGAATGTTATACCTAAGTTTAATGCGTGTAGTTGATTTGTTTTTTTTTTATATGTATTACTTTAAGCAATAATGAGTGTGAATAGGAATGCAATTTGAATGTTGTCGGAGTAATCACGTTTCAATGTCTGTTTATATTTTTATTTATTACATGTATACTAAATAATCGACAGTGTGTTGACTTAGTATTTTACAATGTTACTTATATAAATTTATTAGGAAGCTGTTGAACAAATGAGTGTAATTGCGTATTAATTTCGCGCGTTGTTTTTTTTTTTTACTGAATCAATATAAGCTGTGTGGCGGCGGCGGCTACGAATATTGCCAACCTTTACATTGCCTGTGGGTTGTAAAAAACGGCTAAAAGTTTTATATCGAACTGCGCCAACTGTATCTGATATCGTCTTGTCAAAAATTACATTCCCAAGTAAGATTGATGTTGGACCATTTTCTAATGGCCTGTCAACTTTTGCAATATATTTGATGGAAGAAGAGGACATATCGGTTGGAAGAAAAGGACATATTACTCCAAGTAATTAGAATAAAAGCAGGATAAAGTTCATGATGATGTATATAAAATTTGGTGGAATCGGTCGCGGCCTTGTTAATAATTGTCGCCATATCCGACTAGTAAATTACGTCACTGAATAAAGTATTCAGTCCGATATAATAACTGCTCTGGTGAAATCAAAATCTTAAAACTGATGTCTCTTCCTACCATTTAAGACATTGCTGTTTACGTTCTGGTGGAATATTAACAAGTAGCTACTAGCTTTTTTTTTTAAATAAAACACAAATCTAGATAAATAACATTACTCGTAGCATTAATTTCAAACCACTAAGCGTTTTGTGAAGATAATTTATGAATTGATACTACTATCATACATATATATCATACATAAACATACTACTATCATGCCAGGCATTCCATTGAGATCCACACGGTGTAGTGAACAACTCAAAAGGTGGAGAATCAAATCAAATCAAATCATTTATTATGCATAAGCCCTAAAAGGGCACTTACATATTGTCAATATTACATTTTTTTTTTAAATTAATCTACCACCGGATCGGAAAGCCGCCACAAACTGAGAAGATCCGGCAAGAAACTCAGTGGGCTCGTCATTTTTTTTTTTAAATTGTATGTTTTCTAATATTATTAGATACATGTTTAATCCCCATTAGCTCCAGTGAGATGCCCTTCGAGTAAAGATTTATTTTTTAAAAGTTAAATACACCATTAACAAAAAACACAAAAAAGAACAGAAATGGTTGGACCAGATTCCACAAGCGGCACTCGATCACGAGTTAACTACTAAAGCAGCCATCACGCCCCTCAACCACATTCGAGGGAAGGGAGAGACCCGCTCACGTAGCTACCGCAGGCAGAGACCTTTTTAGTGAGCATGACCACACCAAGATCTATAAATTACAATCAAATCGCTCAATTAAATCAATAAATAACTCGTTAGGCAAAACACGCTACACTGTACAATTTGTGACAATGATAAATATACAGAGTTCAGACGACAGTGAGGATCAGCACTAAAACAACGTAAAAGTTAAAATTATATAAAGTAATTGCTGAGAGAGGAGCAACTCATAACCATTCCGTATTATCATTTAGATAATCCGAAATGTTGTAATATCCTTTTTTACAAAGTCTAGTTTTGATAGCCTTTTTAAACTTATTTATGGGCATATCTCGGATATCGAGAGAGTTGTCACACATGTTATTAAAATAAGAAGGTCCTATACCGTCCTGTTTCCACCTATACGCCCGAGCGGAATGTGTTCAGAACGTAGCCCTCCAATACTTATAAACCTATAAAAATATTGTTTCAGTGTTCAATTGTAAGACTTTTATACTTATTAGACATTTTTTTATTGGGACTAATTCCACCAAACATTCCCGCCATTGTAACTCCTGCAAGCTAGGATCCACTATGGTCACCATAGATGACACCGAGGTTTGACCTGGGGGGGGGGCACACTTAAAACATTACTTATTTTTACTGACCGTCGCGCCGCCTACAGATTGGTTGTACAAACTACGGTGGTAGTACTAAAATATAAAAAAAACATATCAGCTGATAATTAAACAATAATAATATCAGCCTAACATTGAAACTTGAGATAATTTTCAGAAAAATATCAATAACCGAAAATAGATCGATGACAATAAGTACCTACGCTAGGAACAAAAAATAACAATTCTCAGTTGTCAAACGTTTGACAGGCAGGACAAAATGGCAGCAGTTAAGTTTGTACAACCAATCTGTAGGCGGCGCGACGGTCAGTAAAAATAAGTAATGTTTTAAGTGTGCCCCCCCAGGGTTTGACCCTCAAGCAGTTCCGGGAAATGCTTTTAATTGCCTTGGGACCCGAACCTAGGTTAGTTAGGTAGTTAGCTAGGTTAGGTAGTTTGATTAAAAAAAATATACATGAGAAGTAGGACAATTTTATTTCATTTAACCTACTAAACGTATAAAAATCACGTTTCACGATGTTTTTTCATGCTTATCTCCAAACCATATCAACTACAATTAAATTTCGTAAATATTGATATATTTACGAAATTTCAATGTAGTTGATTTACGGTTCGTTCCAGCTTGAAGTACTATTAACTAGACTAGTCTATACGACAATAAAAATAAGTGACATTACAAGGCATGCAGAGTTCAGCTTGTACTGTATTAATGCTAATACGTTGCTTTAGTTTGCCACCATTATTTTAAGTAACGTCACTTTCATCCCCAAAGGGTTGCCGGACTGGTTCGTCATAATTTAACATTTGTAATTTTAAATTTCAAGCAATTCGTGATGAGTTCATTGTTATGTATATGACACATTCACAAGCTGCCGACTGCTAATGAGAAGTCTAGATGAGTTAAGGACTGTATGGTCAATTACATGTTAGCCATATAAATATATCACTATAATGATATCGCAATTATCTCATTTTGTTCATCGGTTTACCATGATTGGAAATATGAAACTATTTTATCATTTGTTTAAACAATATACTTATTTTCTTTATTCTAAGAGCATTTAAAAGTAATTTTATTAAAAAAATGTGAGTTCTGCTAGCTAGTATTTATTTACAAGCACGATAGCGGACAGAAAGAGTGCCTGGGTCGATAGTTGTAGTCTCAAAGACACTATTTAATGCTCCTCGAGAAGACAGCGTAGATGCGACATTCTTTCGCGAAATATTAGTGCCTTTAAGCTCACCCTACCCAGCCTCTTCTCATTGCGATATAATTTGTAAATAATAATCGCTTCTAAAATTAGCCAAAGATCTTAGAATTTTATTCAACAGTTCTGTCTTCGTACGTATTCTATTTGCCAGTTGATTTTGTAATTTGGACAGTATTCGATTAGATTACATATCATTTTTTTTTCGAAAATTATCGAATTCTGTTCAAAAATACCAAAGAAAACCTTTTAGTAAATTAATTAATATATTACCTATTGAAATATATTGATGTAACAGATATTTTGTTTTATTTCATTAAACCTGTAACCCATTAAACGCGTGGTTGTCCAATCTCCATCAAAGGAGTTCTGTGATAATATTCCAGGTTGGATTTGGTTTAATGATTGCAATCGATCAAGTGTTGAATCCAAGAGGGCATTACATTGACTCAGTTCAAATATAGAATTTTGTCATGAATTAAATCATGATCCCGCGCTCTGAGAGGAAATGTGGATAACAATGGACCCCTATTGATACGTAAGCTAGACTCGTCTTTGGTCCTAATGGTTAGTGGTTGGAGATGCTAAACCACCATGAACAAACGTCGTAACTACGGCTACGAGTGCGTTAATCGGTGTACTTACAAACATTAGTCTAAAACACTGATTTTCGCTATGCTCTTTTGGTAAAAATGTTATCCATTGGGCGCTGTATAAGAGTTTGTCCTAGTAAAATGCTTACAATATTAGTTTAGAGGTACAAAAGTATGTAATATTATTTTATGGTAGAAAAAGCATGCTTGAAAAAGAATAGGCATGTAAAAAATTAATATGAAGACAACATTAAATAATCAATTTCATACAAAACTTTGAATCCTAATAATTCCGTGTAGTGACGGAGAAGAATACAATTCACCACCAATACAATTCATTCATAAGAATACAATTCACTTTTTTGACCATGCATATCGTAAAAGTCCATAAGAGATAGGTCACATCAGGGGCGGCTTTACCTATAGTGCAGAGGGTGCGGTGCTCCCGAGCGCCGGATGTTAGGAGGCGCCGAGAGCCGCTCGGGAAAGATAGAGCCTCTACTGTAACGCTCCGCACGGAACGGGTACACCGACCGCAGCGAGTGCCTAACCATCTATAAACGTAGGGGGTACGTTATTTGACAGGTTTGAGTTGGCATTGCTTTGTCACCATGCTCACTGTAACATCATAATCCGATCGCGTTTACCTGGTTTCGTATCAAAACAACGACACTAAGCATGCGACAACGCATTCCAGCGAGGTTTAGAGTTTTGATACAAGAGGGCGCCAGGTTATTGATTGCACCCGGGCGATACATGTAGTATGCAGATATTATCTATGCAAGAAATGGCAAACTCTTAATAATTACCTAGTTACCAACTGACTCGTTCGACAGTAGGTCAATCTCTCCTATTTTGGAGAAGCAGCACCAGCACGCACGTATATGACCTGAAATGATGATTATGCATACAATTCCTGTGCAAGCTTTGTTCTGGCAATTTTGTGTCATGTAATTACGACAGTTATTAAAAGTATTGGAAAAATGCGACGTCTGCAACTTTTAAATTTAAAATATCTTGAACAAGCAATTCTTGTATATTTCTGTATTTATATATATATATATGTACTACGTACTAGATTTCGCGTTCCGAACACTTGCTTTGTTCGACTAAGCTGTACTGCAATCCGTACACCTCACTTTAGTGTGACTGCGACCATCATGGACTGTAGGTGTATACAGAGCAGCGTTGTTAATACGATAATTCGAATAATACCAATCAAAACTTGCACATGTGGATGTGAAAAAATTCTTTATTTAACTAAGTAAAATGTTTTGTTGTTAAAGTGTACAAATAGGTAATAATATCGAATTAGCACAATAAAAAAAAATCTACATTTAAATGTCACGCCATCTTTGATAATAGACTAAAGCCCGCAGATGTTCAATTACACTGGTTGGAGGTAAAAATGTGTGACTAAACACAGACTTGACGTAGTGTCTAGAAAGTATTTTGATTATTTATATTATTTTTCCTTTAGTTTGTGTTATCAGTTGATACTTATTTGTCAAAGATCAAACAGGTTGGTATAGTGTTCTGTTTCGAGTTTTCCTTCTCTTGATAGTATAGTAGTATATGCATATTATATCGTTTAAAGGCGACCTTTTACGATATCCACAAAGAGTAAAGTTATTAAATTGAAAAAGAGTGGCAACTCGATGATAAAATATGCATGTATGGAAAGTGCTGCCACCCAGAGTTTAGGCGGTGAACTAAAGTTGAAGTAATATATATACATACATATCTACATGTGTATGTGTAATTACATAGAATTTTCTTTTACTATGAAAGCTACCCTGAAATATAAAAAAAACATATCAGCTGATAATTAAACAATAATAATATCAGCCTAACATTGAAACTTGAGATAATTTTCAGAAAAATATCAATAACCGAAAATAGATCGATGACAATAAGTACCTACGCTAGGAACAAAAAATAACAATTCTCAGTTGTCACACGTTTGACAGGCAGGACAAAATGGCAGCAGTTAAGTTTGTACAACCAATCTGTAGGCGGCGCGACGGTCAGTAAAAATAAGTAATGTTTTAAGTGTGCCCCCCCAGGATATCCACGACCAAGACAGGTAGTGATGAATTGTATTCTTATTCCGTCATCACACGGATATTCAAAACTATTGTCGTATGTTAAAGCAAAGTTTATATAAACATATAATAGTTCATTTTCTTTTATAATTTACTATTATTTTTATTTATTTAACTACTGAATAATAAATACACTTTGAAATAGAGTATGCTATATGAGTTCTAATGAATGTTTGTAGCTGGGGGGGGGGCACAGTTAAAACATTACTTATTTTTACTGATCGTCGCGCCGCCTACAGGTTGTTTGTACAAACATAGCTGCCATTTTGTCCTGATTGTCAAGAGTTTGACAACTGAGAATTGTTATTTTTTGTTCCTAGCGCATGTAGTTATTGTAAATAATCTATTTTCGGTTATTGATGTACTTTCTGGAAATTATCTCAATTTCCATAATTAAGTTTATACTATTGCCGTTTCGTTAACGGCTGATATGGTTTTTTTTATATTTCAGGGTAGGTCTCATAGTGAAAAAAATCGTATATAATTACATACACACATATAGATACGTAGGTGTATATGTATATTACTTCAACTTTAGTTCAACGCCTAAGCTCCAGGTAGCAGCACTTTCCATACATGCATATTTTACCATCGAGTTGCCACTCTTTTTCAGTTAATATAATTTTACTTCTTTGGTTTGTAGGTACAAAAACTGTGTCACTTCTGCGGTGTAACATCTATAGTAACACACTTTGTTACATAACGTTGAACGAAACGCGTAAGTGCGCATGAAATGCCTACATCTTACGACGTTTTGGTCGCGAGAAAATTACAACTAAAAAGCGATCTAGCGCTGTGTGCTTCAATGTTCGCGTTAGATTGCCTATTTATTCTTTTAGCGCTGCAGCGTACTTTAGTTTAACTGTTACCAAAATGGAACAAAATATTTATTCGGGATAGCTTCTCTATACATATAACTCTATGTATTTATACATTTCTATTTATTAAGAATTTCGGCAATGGCAATAAGATTTACATGAAATTTAGTGTACAGGAGGTTTGGGGGTAATAAGTCGATCTAATTAGGATTAATTTATAAAAAATTAGTGTGGTAGGACCACGCTGTTGACAGTTCTCTGTCTACATTACAACGTTTTCGTTTTCCATCAAAATTCGCACAAGATACAATTAACAGTGTGGCCATAGCATTGTTGATGGCGACAATTTGACTTACTGACGGACAATGGCTTATTTATTAGATAAAATATAATTAAGAATGTAATTGTTTTTATGATCGAACAATCATAAATAGTGGTCGAACAAACGATAATCAAAATTAATTAATCTGAGTGATAAAAATAACTATACTATTTCCATTTCTTTATTTTATCGATGACAACTCCTGTGGAAACTTGAACGAGCGTCTTTTTTACATTATTTAACAAAAATATGACGTTTACGCGCGTACAAGGTCATAGCAAAGTCGGAGAAACTGATAGGGATGGAGCTATCGATAAACGTAACACGATAAGAGACCCGATATTTTTTTACAAAGTGTAAGAAACTAAACTATTGCCGGATAATTTCATACAAATTTATTAACTAATATTACATTTCATTACAAGATGTAATTATATTATGTTGATTGTTCATTTATTTATTTTAATCAAAATCTGATGAATCGCCACTATCACTCGATGAGCTCTCCTCAACATTTATTATAAGTTCCTGTATTTCTATATTATCTAATGCCACATGAATTTCTCAATCCGACGCTATAATGTTTTGGGTTCTTCTTACAATTTTTTCCCAGTGTTCGGCGGTTACTTCCACATATGCATTTTTTAATAAATCTAACATCTTGTTTGCCGTAAAAGGGGGATGGGTATTGTTTCGAGCGGCGTCTCCTTTAATTTGTGCCCATATTGGTTCTATAGCATTGTACTGGCAATGATACGGCGGAAGTCGAAGAACCCAATGACCACATTCGGCAGCTATTTCGTCGGTAATATATCTTTTAGGGAGGCTTTTTTTAGATTTTAAAATATTCACTAATTGTACTTTTAATAAAGTATCATCCACATTTTCGCCATGACGTTTGAGCCAGTCAATTATCTCTTGTTTTTTATTGGCCTGCGTCGGCATTTTATCAATTTGTCTAGAGTGATATGTAACGTTGTCCATAATAATTATCGACGGTTCTTCCAGAGATTGCACCATTTCTTTGAACCATCCTTCGTAAATCTCCGCGTTCATTTCTTCGTGGTAGTCCACTGTTTTCTTGGATTTAAAGGCCAGTAAAGCATCTGACACGAATCCTTTCGTAGACCCTGCATGGCATATGATAAGGCGTTCACCTTTTCCCATTGGCACTGAACTAGTGGAAGCGGCGGTGTCGTCAGTCCAGTTCTTCGATACTGTGTGGTTTGCATTTAACCAAGTCTCGTCAGTGAAAATAACATTTGACCAATCTGATATCTTTTGGCTTCGCTCAAAAATTCACAGCGAGCCATAGCAACGTCGTGACGCTCCATCAATATTTTACGTTTGTCCGATTTTTTATAAGAAAATCCAATTTCTTTCAAAACTAAGCTTAATGACGATTTTTGGCCATGGAACAAACCACGTTCACGTAAAGAAACAATCAACTCTCTCAACTCAGCGAACAGAAATGTAGTGACCATATAATTATCACGACCGTCTTGTTGCTAGTGACAGATTAAAACAAATACAAAATGGTGGTGGTTCATTGAGTGTTCCCAGCTTGAAAAAATATATTTGAATGTTTTTGTTGAATTTGACTTTGTTCAAAACATATATGCGATCGATATCATTACTTATTTGGTCACAACACTACAACTATCAAATTAGAACTGTCATCGAGAAAATAAAGAAATGGAAATAGTATCGCAAGGGGGGCCAACTTAAGGGTGAACATTTGTTTAATTAATTATAACAAAATAAAAAATGAACAAACAATTTTTACATTCGAACAATAACGAATAAACGACGAACAAATAATTAAAAATAAAAAGAATTCAAAAATCAAAACAAGTGGGGCCAAATTCAGTGAGCCAGAACAGGGATCGAATACTTTACAGTTGCGTTTTTTATTTTATGCCTCACCTCTATTCGCAATACTTGTTACTTGCTCTGTATCAAATCACAGAGCATTTATGTTTACAATTCGACTAGTGTGTTGTGTTGGTTGTATTCGTTCATTTATTTAAATTGATTTAAACGTGAAGTTTACTATGTGACAATTTAAAATTTAATAGACTTATTACAAAAAAGTATAAAGATATTATTCACAAATTATAAAATGGGTACTACCGGCCAGTCTATTACATTGGCTAATAGTATTATTGGAGTAGGCATATTGGCTATGCCGTTTTGCTTCCAACAAGTAAGTTGAGAGTAAACTTGAAATTGTATTATTAATTCTGTTTAAATTAAAGAATGTCTAAATTACTTAAAACATTTAACGTAAAATTTATTGCAATAAAATAAATTTCTTTTCCACATGTATGTTTTTGAAAGGTACGATTTTAGCTAGTACTTTAAATTTATTTCTTCATTATTTTTTTGCAGTGTGGTGTACTACTAGCTGCCTTGATATTGTTATTTATGGGTCTTATTTCAAGGTTATGCTGTTATTTTTTATTAAAATCAGCCTTACTTGCACGGAGAAGAAATTTTGAGTTTCTTGGTAAGCTAAGTGAATCTACATGTTATATTTAAATTTTATTTGCTCTAGTTAAAAATGCCAAAGGAAATGTGTAAATTTTGAAAAATAAATATTATTTCTAATTATCACAAGATCATTAGGACCACCACTTTGTATAGAACATTTAAGATTATATTATGTTTTTTTTTTATTATTCTCTTACTCTTATCCCAATTACTTGGGGTCGATACATACTCGTCTTTCATAGCATATATTGTAAAAGTTATTGGCAATCATTTTATAACCAGTCGCCTGCCAGACGTTAACCCTCCTTGGGAATGTAATTGTTGACCAAACGACATTGGATGGAGTTAGCCTAGGTCGTTATAAGGCTCTTAGTCGTCTTTTACGACATCCACAAGCAAAGTAAGGGTTGGTAGTATTCGTAGCCGCTGCCACACAGTTATATTATGTATGATAATAAAATTAGAAGGCATTCAAATTTAACAGTTTCATTTATTAAATAGTATATTTATTTAAATGTACAAAATTTTATTTATCATATTAATCGTTATATTACATACACTGATATTAATTTCAATATTTTTTTATGGTCAAATATAATAAACATAATTATTGAAACAGAAATTAAGGTTTTCAGTATTCTAGTTTGTTTTTAGTTATGGATGTTTTTGTAATATGTATGACAAAGGTGCAGAATATTTATCAGCATTGTATTGGTATTAAGTATTTAAAAGATGTTATGGTTATGGAAAAGTAGAGAAAATGCTTCAGGCCACTTAAAGTTTTACAACCAATACCAATAACACCTGATTTAATTACATAAGTAATTAATATAATGCAAATAGTCAATTACTGTCATTGAAAAACTGCTATAGTCTAATAAATATATCTCTCTTTCTCTCTTCTGTAGGCAATGGCAATACATCATTTTTCAAATGATCATGGGGCAAGATTACAATACACCACTGCTTATGTTGCTTATGGGGTTCGGTTATACTATGCAGATAATATCTGTACACGAAGAAGATAACTAAAAATTTTAGACACATTTTATAAATTTACAAAAAATTCTTATTTCCTAAAGAACTACCCCTTCCTAACTATCTTAAGTATACTTACATTTTCTCAACTATCTATGTTAGATACAATCTATGTTAGATACAACTCCTAAGGGTACGTCCATTAATCACATGATCTTTTTTACCATTTTTAACCCCACCTTCCCACTTGGTGATACATGGTGAGGTATAAGTCTAATAACGCCCCGTCTCGTGATATTTCGTATTTTTTGTCAAACCCATCCCCTCCCTTTCAGACCTCATGCGATTTATGGACGGCCCCTAAGGCCCTGCTATGAAATTAAACTAAGGTTTCGATGATGGGCAGTATGTTTTCTTATCACATCACCAAAGCTGGAGATTGGAACATTGTTTTACAGGATTTCAATGATTAACAGGGGAGATAAATTAAAATTATGTTAAATGGTTTTGATATTAGAGAAGAGAAGATACTGAAAATGTTAATTCATTCTATAAAATTCAATAACAGATACTTGTGTAAATCATGGCTTCAAAATAGGTGTATAATAATATAATATATATTTTAATTATGTTTTGTAATTGTATTTTGTTAATCATATTTTGTTAAGTTTATTCAAATACTTAAACAAAATGTTTAATTTATTCCTTAACATAGTCTCATAAAAAAATATTTTATATATTTAAATTAATATGAAGTGATATTAAAAAATCTCTTATAGCTGAGGATGATTTTAATAGATAAATGAGTATATCATACTTTCTTCACACACATTTTCACAGCTGGATGGTAATAGTGGACATTAAAACAGGAAATAGAATAAAAAATGTATGTAAAGATATAAATTGTAATACAAACAATATATAAAATAAATAAAATATGTTTATATTGCAACAAAAAATAAGATTTCAAGTTCATTTAAAGTAATTTTTTTGTCCTTAGCTGTATCATATAATGAAGATGTATATATAAGTTTATATTTCTCTTGCCATATTTTTGAGTTTCTTTCATACTTGTTTCTAGCATTCCATGTGTTTGGTTCAGCTGGAAAAATGGCCGTAGAGATTGGTATCATTGGATTTTTAATGGGCACATGCATAGCTTACTTTGTTGTTGTTGGCGATCTTGGACCGCAAATTGTTGCTAAGATGTTTAATATAAATCAAAGTGATATATTAAGGTAGGTATTACTCTGTTTATCGCATTTGAATTTCTCCTATTTAGTGAAGGGTAAGAAGTATTATGTCACCATTCATTAATTTTCAGTGGGGGTCATATAAACTAGCTGATGAATCTCCAAAAGAATAATTATCAGCACTTTCCTGGGAAATTTTAAACATTAAATATATTTAATTGGCCTGCCAAGCATGGCGATTGTGACATACTCGTACTCATTTTGTAAAAAGTTTAAATAACTTGTCATAACTATAAAACGTTTGCTCAACCAGTCAACGCTTGAGATGTGTCTTAAACCCATTAAAATTAAAGGCAGCAGGCAGTACTCGATCGTATATACGATTCTATTATATGGACTTTTTTGGAGCACTTGGTTAGTGTCTGTTTTATAGTAGTTCATTTATTAAATCTTCTATTATTGTATGAGTGAATACGCTTTCGTCTGCTATACTCCACTATATTTAATCTTACTTATGTTGCCACCTGAAAGATAACGTTGGAGGGCACAGGTCATGATGCTAAGTTTTTTTAAATGTGGGCTATCAGAGATGTACTCCTTCTTCAGAGAGTCTATGTTCAATAGTTACATTAATAGGCTGATGGATGGTAACTTGTCATTTGTTATGGCGATATTCAAATATTTTCACCATGTACATTTGGCCTTATTATAACTTATATACTTTTTGTAAATAATATTTTATCTTACCAGGATAACTGCAATCAAATAACTTTCTAAATAATGGTAACTTAAGTAAGTTTCTAAAAAGTGGTGACTTGTAAGTGGTGGGTGTCTTAAAAGACTTGTCTGTGGGTGTCTAGCGTGCTATATTAGGTCAATTTCTCTGCCACTTTGGCGGAGGCTCGAGCCCAGCAATAACATGTATACGGGCTGAGATGATGATGATATTATTTCTCTTAATATTCTATAAACTCTTCTAATTTCTATATTCATATAATTTATCTATCTAATCTATATTGTAATAATTAATTACAGAACATCAATAATGGTCATAGTTTCGTTAGTATGTGTGTTACCACTTGGTTTGCTAAGAAATGTGGACAGTCTCAGTAACGTAAGCGCTGCCACTATAGGCTTTTACTTCTGTTTAGTTATGAAGGTGAGTGTTTAATTTAAAATTCATTTTATATATGATATATCAAATATTTGATATAAATTTATATATAATATAAATTTCTATATATGCTTTTGGTGTCTAGGAGGATATTTTCTCTTACAATTCGTCTCAGTAAACAAAATAATTTAGAAATAGTCCCAACTTTTCATTCCTAACTTGGGTATCCCGTTACCCTTTCAGATACAAATCGCCGGTCTAATCAACTTTTTAGGTATGCTGGTATTCAATAGACATATAAATACCACACGTTGCCTCACATTTTGTCGAACTGAAAACAAAATCGATCGGAGGGTCACTATTAATCTACGTAATAAGTATTACGTTGTTTTTAAGTTACTTTGCGAGTGAACCTCCTCTTTTTTTTCTTTTTTTCTTTACGGTGGGCTATGGTCTGGTCACAGCCCGCTAAATCCGTCCGGGGTAACAGTTGAAGCGGCACGCGACCCCATAACTCGTACCTATCCATGCCGTGCGAGTGGGCCACCAGAACCTGGTCTTTTGCGAGTGATCCTACGGTCATTTATAAGCACTTTGTAATAAATAAATACCATTTACTTCTATTGTTATTTATAATAGTTTATGCCAAGGTTATTATGCATTCGTTTAGTAATATTATTTAAATAATCAATAATTTTATTACTTCTAATAACTCTCGGTCACGTATGTCATAATAAAATATCAATGTTAATTAACATACGATAATTTATTTGTACACAGGCAATTATAAATGCTATCAAATCATTATACCCGCCACTCTTCCATTCTAGGTAAATGTAAAATTTTTAGTGTTACATATCACTATTTTGAGGATCGAAAGATTTATTATTATTATTAATAATTAAACATTTAATTTAACCTTTGCAATGCGCAAATGGCCTAGTTAATGACCCGCACTGATTGTCGTGGTTCGATTCATATGCAAGTCATTTTTTTGTGCGATTTACAAATCCTTGTTCTGAATCTGTGGGTAATTTGTGTCTATTAACTGTATGTTTGTACTCATCATTCTCCTACTCTTATCCCAATTGCTTGGGGTCGATACAATATCTACTCTTCTTTTATAGTAAATATTGTAAAAGTTATTTGCAATAGCTTTATGACCGGCCGCCTGCCAGACGTTAAACCTCCTTGGGCATGTAATTGTTGACCATATGGCATCAGATAGAGTTGGCCCAGGTCGTTATAAGGCTCTTAGTTGTCTTTTACGACATCCACGAGCAAAGCAAGAGTTGGTAGTATTTGCAGCCGCTACCACACAGCTAATTGTATGTATGTTTGTATTATGAATGTTTTTGTATTAATCTATAGACTAATAAAGAAATATACATATTTGCAACTTCATCCATAGGGTAGGAATTACGGATGAAGTTGCAAACATGTATCTTTCGGCCATTTTAATAGTTATTTGCTTGAGATAATTGAGTTGTAGAATTAAATAGCGTACAATAAAATTGATCTGTTTTAATAAATTGCTTTTAAATATATTTTTTTAACTGCTTTTAGTGGCAGACAAGTAATTAGTCGGCTGATAGTCAATGATAATTGCAGCTCTTGAACGTGTGTAATAGCAAGGGCACAGTCAATTCACTGACTACCGTAAAGGTAGAGACTTCAGGTTTCTGATTCCCTTGCTCACCGAACAAAGCACTACAGCACATCGTTACTACCCAGACGTCGAGTTTCTGTGAGAATGTGGTACTAACCCAGCCGAGCCGATCTATTTATGATTAAGGCTGTGTTATACCATACCGGGGCAACATGGACAATAGAGATTTTCCAGTGTAAAATAAAAAAAAGTTAAATAATAACGAATAAAATTTATTGATTGGTACAAAACAAAATATGTTGCAGTTTAGTATTGGTTACGATTAGTTACATACATACATACATACATACATATCATCACGCCATATCCCTTGCAGGGTAGGCAAAGAGAACAGAGTGCCAGAGAACTCTATCTCTGCATACTTCACTCGCTTCCTCAACATTCATAATTCTCTTCATACACGCTCGCCGGTTTCGGAGACTCTTGACTCCACCTTCCTTCAGTACCTGACCGATCTGGTCTAGGTAGGTTAGTCTTGGTCTCCCTCGGTACCTACATCCTTCCACTTTCGCATTGTATATCTTCTTAACCAGACGTTCGTTCGGCATTCTTTCCACATGTCCGAACCATCGGAGCATTCCCTTTCGCATCTTTACACCAATACTCTCTTTCATACCTACTCGCTCTCTTACGTCGTCGTTACGAATGCGGTCGGTCAGCCTAACTCCACAGATTTTCCGAAGAGATCGCATTTCGACCGCATTAATTTTACTTTCATACTCTTTTCTGCACACCCAACTCTCGTTTCCATACAGTAATGTTGGGACAAGCACTGCGTTATGTATTGCTACACGTGCCTTCTGGCTGAGGTGGTGGCTGCCGAGAAGTTGCCCCAACGCTCCGTTCACTCTATTTCCCGCATTCACTCTTCGCTCTATATCAGTGGTGTACCGTCCATCTCGGCTAAATCCACATCCAAGATATACAAATTCATCCACTTGCTCTAGTACATCATTACCTATTGTTACTCTTACATCTGTTCTGGCTTCATCTCTTTCAAAGACCATTATTTTGGTTTTGCTCACATTCACGCGTAGACCCCTTTTCTTACAATCTTCTGTCATTGTGTCGACTAGGGTCTGCAGGTCAGTCGCTGACTGTGCCAGCAGGACTGCATCATCTGCATAAAGCAGAGCAGAGACCACTGAGTCACCCATCTGGACTCCCACATTCATATCGTTCAACCTTTGGAGACATTTATCCAGATATATGATAAACAACCTGGCTGATAGAACGCAGCCCTGCTTAACGCCGATATTGACGTCAAACCAAGGCGACATTCCACTATCCAGCCGCACAGATTGGTGGTCTGGGGGGGCCGTACATTAATCTCGGTTTGGAGGTTTGAAATCGGGTTGACAAAAATCACGAAGTCCTAAACCTTCATAGTCTTAAACCTTACCACGTATCACCAAGGGGGAGGAGGGATTAAAACATGCTAAAAAAAAGATCACGTGATTGATGGACGTCCCCTTGGTCACGGACCCTGAGTGTCTGCCTCTATGATCAAGACTACTGTTTATCGTTACAGCTAATAACTATCAACACCACTAAATTATTCTAGAACAATTATAGCATCAATTATATGTCGCTATTTCTACGCCGTGTTATGTGAATTCTTTTTTGTGCCGCTTAATAAAGGTTATGACCATTACCTTTTTTAAAAAAATAGTCTTCTCTGGCAGGTAATAATGGAGGCTGCGTCTCAATTGATGACAAGCGATTGGCAAAGTCGCGTAGAGATGTGGCGACCGGCCGGTCTGTTGCAGTGTGTGCCTATATTTTCTATGGCACTGTTTTGTCAAACGTTAGTACTTATTATTCTCTATTACTAACTATAAGAATATATCTAGCTATCCATTAAAAAAAACAATCAAAAACTGAGTGTCAAAGTTTATCTCACATTATGTGAGACGATCAAAACCTCGCATTTTTCATATTAGATTTTACCGATTAGTTTGAATTTCGGCACCTTGTATTGAAATATGTTTTTAATCGTATTGACGATAACAAAAGAGATGGAGCATATTAAAGCTATAAAAACATTTTTTTGTGACTTAGTTGTTAGCCGCAGATGGCTATGACTATATCCGGACTGTGGGTGAGCACTAAGGGCTCTCAAACCGAATTTAAAAACATTACCACTTTAGGTATTTTATTGCAGATTTTTCACCAATTCATTAATTATTTTCTCTATATCTAGAAGTCATATTTGTCACCTATCGCGATAGTAATGTTATATAATACAAAAAGATTAATTATAATCAGATTATTAGTGCCTGAAATTAGCGCTTAAAAGTAAATTTATAATCAATTAAATAAGAAATTATCCGTGTCGTGTCGGAGTAAGAATACATTTCATCATCCACTGTCTTACCCGTGGGTGATCGTACGAGACGACTAAGGGATATATATATATATATATGCATATAACATCTATGAAAAAGAAGGAAAACTCAAAACAAAACCCTATAGCAACACGTCTGACCAGCGTGGTATAGTAGGTTAATTTCCCTCCCATTACGGAGTAGGTCCGGGCCTAACAGTGGGACATATATGGGCTGTGATGATGATGAAATAAGAAATTATTGGTCGTGGTTTTGCTTTGCATTTTTTTTTTGGCGTCGTGCTATAATTTTGCAACATCCACGTATACAATAAATATAATGACTACTATATAAATAATTTGCATTGAAATAAATTCCTTGCACCTAACAACATATGAAATAAACTATATTTACGGTTTTTTATAGTTTGTATTTGTTTTTACTTTTGCAAAGTAGCGTCACGTGAGGTGTCTTGTGACCGTATAAAAATAACTTTTTATATGTGTTATACACGGGTAAACACTAGCAATTATATTATAATGATTTCTGACGTAAGACACTAGTCCTCCCGCGACCATGATCCCTGTAAAGTGTTCGAAACGTCGAAAAATTAAAAATCAAATACAAACGCGATAGAATCCGTAAAAATAGTTTTATTTCAAATAGCAATTATACTAACAATATTTTTACATTAAAACGATAATGTATTGACGTTAAAAAAATACAAGAACCGCCTATATTTATCATAGAAAATCCAACACGCTTATCAGTTAAGTTTTTTAATGATTATCAAGTTATGATAATCTTAAGTACTAATAAATATGTCACATTTAATTAGATTGTTGATAATTAATATTGATATTGAATAACTATTAACACATATTCATACGGGTTAATACAATATGATCCTGTTACTTATTTTTCTGTGGTAATTGTAAAAATCGGCTAAGTATTATCAGGAAAATTGTCATCATTCCTCAAAAGGCATCAGCAGCACGTTGGGAAACTTATATATCAACTACTATCAACAATTCGTTTGCCAAGTGTGATAATCAGGCCAACGAACATTGGCCGTTTTTATACTGATGCATGGATGGATTCATAGTGAATTTATATTTATGTATTTGAAAATAAATAATACAAAAAGAAATACATAAAGGCTTGCTTGCTGACACAGTCTTATCTACATTTAATAAATTAATGAAATATATTAGATAGATAGCTATACAATATATTTTATATCGATAGGTACATACCTACAACGGCCTAAGCAATCGTGGTGTACCAAGTTTCGTGCTGTGGAAAATTTTTAACAATTGCTATTGAGAATAATATGGTACTGCTTCTAGGAATCTTCGATAGATGATCATGATAATGGAGAAGTTCTTTATAACTATAAAGTTATATCTATAAAGATATAACTGAATTTATAGCGAAGGAAAACTTGAAATAAAACTCTTTGGTTACTCATCTGACCAGTGTAATATAGTGAGACAATTGAGTCCAATATTTTTAAATTTGATTTTCCTTTTAAGGCAATATTAATTTAATTTCTTTACTAATAACTGCACAGAGGACGGAGTGGTTTAATTCACAAAACGACCTTCCATATAGAGGGTCGTGGATTCGATCTCCACTCAGGATGAACGATTGTCGAGTGTTCGTTAATTTCATTATTTTAATATCACCCTCGATAAAAGAATTTGACATTTAGCGCGGGTTGTTATTTGAAAAACAAAAACGAATGTATTATACAAAAAGTTTATAATAATTAAATTACAGACAATTGTTCGAGATATTCGAGTCTCTTCCAACGTTGTCTTTAGAGAAGATGAATGTGGTGACTAAGAATGCAATCAACATATGCACCGCTGTGTATTTCACGCTTGGTGTTTTTGGCTACATAGCATTCTGCTCACAGGATATATCTGGTAATTAATTTCAATTCTTTTTTTACATACATACATACATACATATCATCACGCCATATCCCTTGCAGGGTAGGCAGAGAGAACAGAGTGTCAGAGAACTCTATCTCTGCATACTTCACTCGCTTCCTCAACATTCATAATTCTCTTCATACACGCTCGCCGGTTTCGGAGACTCTTGACTCCACCTTCCTTCAGTATATGACCGATCTGGTCTAGGTAGGTTAGTCTCGGTCTCCCTCGGTACCTACATCCTTCCACTTTCGCATTGTATATCTTCTTAACCAGACGTTCGTTCGGCATTCTTTTCACATGTCCGAACCATCGGAGCATTCCCTTTCGCATCTTTACACCAATACTCTCTTTCATACCTACTCGCTCTCTTACGTCGTCGTTACGAATGCAGTCGGTCAGCCTAACTCCACAGATTTTCCGCAGAGATCGCATTTCGACCGCATTAATTTTACTTTCATACTCTTTTCTGCATACCCAACTCTCGTTTCCATACAGTAATGTTGGGACAAGCACTGCGTTATGTATTGCTACACGTGCCTTCTTGGTGAGGTGGTGGCTGCCGAGAAGTTGCCCCAACGCTCCGTTCACTCTATTTCTCGCATTCACTCTTCGCTCTATATCAGTAGTGTACCTTCCATCTCGGCTAAATCCACATCCAAGATATACAAATTCATCCACTTGCTCTAGTACATCATTACCTATTGTTATTTTTACATCTGTTCTGGCTTCATCTCTTTCAAAGACCATTATTTTGGTTTTGCTCACATTCACGCGTAGACCCCTTTTCTTACAATCTTCTGTCATTGTGTCGGCTAGAGTCTGCAGGTCAGTCGCTGACTGTGCCAGCAGGACTGCATCATCTGCATAAAGCAGAGCAGTGACCACTGAGTCGCCCATCTAGACTCTCACATTCATATCGTTCAACCTTTGGAGACATTTATCCAGATATATGATAAACAGCCTGGCTGACAGAAACCGGTTACTGGTTCTGTCCAGAAATACAAAAGGGCAGTATAAGACTCCATTACCCGCCGTTTAATCTCTCTGTGTACGATATTAGCAACTCTGTCTTAATTTTGATACCTTTCGGGTAGGTACCTTTTTTTTTTTTTTTTTTTTTTCCCGCAAGGTGGGACCATGGATGTGGTCGAAACCCCATGGACCCACCCTGCAAACACCTCTCTTCGCCGTGCGAGCGGACCACCGGTACTCGATGTTTGTCTTCGGTGGCCCGCCCGGCGATATACCCTCTCGGGTTCCTCTCTCGTCGACGCCCCGACAGCTTTCGTCGTCGAGGCGTCGCCCTCACGCGGTGGCCTCACGTCGGGTGACCGGACAATTCCCCGGTCCGATCACCCGAAGCCTCGGTTAGGGTGGCATCAGGCGCAGATACTCGCGCATGCGCCGCCCTGGCCGCGGGCGGCGGCCCGGGTCACGGGAATCCTCCCGGACTCGTTCCGCCGCCTCCTTCTGCGAGATGACAGCCTCGCAGAAGGCGGCGACCGCGTCCCAATTCCTGACGCTGTCGACCATCGCTTTCACGACAGCCGGCAGCGTCAGGTCGGCACCGATGACAGCGACGAGGTCACGGCGCTGCCCATCCCAGCCCAAACATACCTCAAGCGTATGTTGCGCCGTGTCTTCGTCGCTACTGCAATGGTGGCAGGACGGAGTCCACTCCCTCCGCACGACCGTGTGCAGGTACTTGCCGAAGCAACCGTGCCCCGACAAGACCTGCACCAACCGGAAGGAGAGCACTCCGTGCCGCCGCTCCATCCACTCCATCAGTACGGGCCGGAGGGCCTCGACGGTAACAATACCGTATCTAGGCCTCTCCAGCCGCGTAGCCCAATGGGCGATGACTTCTCGGCGGGCGTCCTCGCGCCAGGTGGCTATCTCGTTGAACGATGGGGAGCCACCCTCGTCGCGCATTGTGGTAACCCGCCGGTAGAGGTCGGAGAGCATCTCCGCCTATAGGTCCCACGGGGGTGTCCCGGCCAATAGGCATGCCGCCTCGGTAGACACCGTGCGGTACCCTCGAATGGCTCTGACCGCCATGGCTCGCTGTGGCCTCCACAGTATAGCCCTGAGCTGGGCGTTCAGAGCCCTCGCCCACACGGGTGCGCCGTACATGGCCATTGAGCGGATCACCCCCGCATACAGCCGTCGGCCCTAGAAACTGGGTCCGCCCACGTTCGGCATGAGCCGAGAAAGGGCGGACGCCGCGCCGATCAGCCGGGGAGCAATTTGACGGAAATGCTCCCGGAACCACCATCGCCCGTCGAGCACCAGACCCAAGTACCTCATATGGGCCTGGATACTGATGTGGATGGAGTTGACGACTAACGAGGCGCCGATGGGCAGCCTCACACGGGGCCCATGGAATAAAAGGGCCTCCGTCTTGTTTAGGGCCACCCTGAGCCCCAGCGCCTCAATTCGCCTGACCATCTCCTCGGTGCCGAGAGTGGCCAGGCTCGCCGCCTCTTCGAATGTCCTGCCCCGGGCTGTGACGAGCGTGTCGTCAGCATAGCAAATAACGCTCAGCCCGGGGGGGAGACTCCCTCTCAACGCCCAGTCGTACCCGATGTCCCACAGAGTCGGCCCCAGAACCGACCCCTGCGGAACACCGCACGACATGGGCGTCCGCACAATGTCCCCTGCGGGGCTCGCGTAGAGAACACTGCGGCCCTCCAAATAGTCTGCCACCAGCCGCCTGAGGTACAGGGGCACTCCATGGAACCGGAGCGCCTCCCTGATGCAGCTGAATGGCAGACTATTGAAGGCGTTGGCGATGTCCAACGACACCGCCAACAACACTCCTTTGCTGGCGACAGCCTCCGCGGCCTTCTGCCTCAGGCGTAGCAGGGCCCCTATGGTCGAACGCCCCTTCCGAAACCCAAATTGAGCGTCCGACAGATCGGGCCCCAACTCCTCCAGGTGCTGGGCGATGCGGGTAGCGAGGTCACGCTCCAGCAGTTTACCCACATCGTCTAGAAGCACAATGGGCCTGTAGGCCGACGGCGAATCCGGGGGCCGTCCCGGCTTTGGCAGGAGAACCAACCTCCCTTCCTTCCAGCACTCAGGGAACTGTCCAGACGTCAGACAGGCGTTGAACAGTCGCCTGAGGCGAGGTTCGAGATGCTCGAGGAGCAACGTCAACACCCGGACTGGGACTCCGTCCGGGCCGGGGGCCGTGGTGGCGGAATGAATCTTCGCCACGGCTGCCCCCACTTCCGACTGCGTCACGGGCGGAACACTCTCGACGGCCTCCCGGTCGTGATCTGGCGAAGCCATGACCGGGGGCGTGTGCTCCGACTGCCGCGGGAACAGCTCCTCGACCACTCTACGGAGGAGGTCGGGCTGGTTGGGTGGGCCTGCGCGCGAAGCTTATTCAGCGACGCGCGATACGGGCGACCCCAGGGGTCACGGTCGAGACCGTCCAGCATCTCCTGCCAACTTGCGTCCTTGGCGGACCGGATGGCCAGCCGAAAGGCGGTACGCGCACTGCGGTACGCCTCGTACAGCTGGCCCTCCCGCTCAACATCGCGGCGACGCCGCCGACTGCGGGTGTAGGACCTTCGGGCACTAATGCACGCCGCACGAAGGTCCGCCAGTCTTTGGGACCACCAGTAGACCCCCTGCCTCGGAGATAGACGCCGCACACTGGGCATGGCCGCATCGCAGACCTGCGTTAGCGCACTGCGGATGCGGACAGCCTCAACGTCCACTCCGTCCGCTGGGGATGGTGAGGACAGCCACGTGTTCACGATGGCCGCCTCCGCCAGTAGGTCCTTATCCAGCCGCCCCACAGCCCACCGCGGAAATGCGGGAGCCCGGTCCGCCCTGTGACCCCTGCTGGGGTCCCGGAGAGGGGAGACCTCCATCCGGATGTATCGGTGATCCGACAGGGTCTCCGCTTCCTCCAGGACACGCCAGTTCCTCACTCGTGGTGCGACAGCGGGGCTAGCGAACGACAAGTCCACTATCGACCCACCCTGGGCCGCTTAGTAGCGAGCGGTAGGTACCTAGTGCTTCCTATTTGTAGACATTCCGGCGACGGAATGAAAAGTTATACCAAACCGTATAGCCAGCGTGTAGTAGTTTTAGTACTCGATTTATAGAGTTGAAAATCTTATTATACAGGGTGTCCCAAAATTCAACGATAAGCTGGCACCAGCAGGTGGACCTACATATGACTACTCGAGAACAGAAAAGAAAAAAATTCTACCTTGATTTTTTTTTTCATTACGACAAAAAAACCAAAATCTTTAAAAATGGACATCCTTTATTATATTATTAAGTGCTATTGCTACAGTTTTACAAGTAATTCTGTGATTTTTTTTGTATTGGCAAGGTAAGTAGCACTACTATCGATCACAGCCATTAAAAATTCCAGAATATCTATAGTTTTTACACAAAAATCAATCAAAACTATGTTTTTTTCATAAATTATGTAAGATTTTGACTTTCAGCTCACTTTCACTCATCATAGTGAAAAAAAAAAGTATGGACACTACTGTGGCAAATAGTATTAAAAATTGGCGCAACTAACTACAATTCTAAAATGGTATAACATTCAAGGCAAACTAGCTACAAAAATATACTTAGGTGTACTATTTCAAAATAACAACCATATTTCGAAAATTGTTAGTGTTGATAGTAATCACTTTTACTATGTAACCAAAATGTTTTTGTAGCAAGTTCCCAGAATTTGAATGAGACATGTGCGTAGTCCGTAGATCCACAGTCTGAATTATTTTATGGCGAAGCTCGTCCAAGTTTGCAATCGGTTTTGTGTAGACTGTCCTTTAGACAACCCCAATAGAAAAAGTCCAGGGGATTTAGATCGGGTGAACGGGGTGGCCACAAGATAGGACCAAGTCGCCCGATCCAACGCCCTGGGTACTCTTGGTCTAAGTACTCTCGCACAGGACGGGCATAGTGAGCTGGGCAACCATCGTTTTGAAACCACATGGTTTGCAAATCACTTAAGGGCACATCTTCTAATAATCCTGGCAACTCATTTTGTAAGAAGTTTAAATAACTATTGCCATCTATGTTTCCTTGTAACTCAAAGGGCCCTATCACTTTGCCATTTATTATGCCAGTCCATAGGTTAACCTTAAATTGGTATTGGGATTGTCTTCTCTCACCAGGTGCAGATTTTCATTGTTCCAGCTATGAAGATTGTGAAGATTTAAATATCCATCTTTCTTGCAGGTTGTTTCATCACGACGACGTGACATTTTAAAATTCTATGTGCAGTACTTTTTGGGATTCCCGTTGCTGCTTGTACAGC
Organism: Lymantria monacha; assembly: GCA_905163515.2. Lineage (NCBI taxonomy): Eukaryota > Metazoa > Arthropoda > Insecta > Lepidoptera > Erebidae > Lymantria > Lymantria monacha. Next base: position 16,556,499 of record LR991096.1, read on the forward strand.
ACGTACAGAGGTAGTTGAATCGTTTTCTATTTCAGTGAGAACTTCTTCATCGTGTTCCGATCTAGGTTTTCCAGCGTTTCGCCTGTCAGATGGTATACAATCCTCCGAAAAAGCTTGATACACGTTAATAAATACGCGATAATCCGGATACCTTTGAAGATTAGGGTACCTTGCTCGATATAATCTGCTAGCAGCGTTGGCATTGCATCGGCATTCTCCTTAAATTAGGTGCATATTAGCGTATTCTAACGCTGTGTATGGTAGCGGCATGATGAATGCTAAACACTTGAAAATAAGGCAAAACTTCTTAAAAAAAAAACACAAAATCACAGTCTAAAATAATGCCAAGTCAGATCAATTTCCAGGTCACTTAATTCAATCCAAAAGTCGTCAGTACCAGAGCCACTTTAATTAAAACAGAACGGTGTGCAGTAAACAAAGAAGTAGAGCATACTGACTTGCTGTGCTGCTGAGGACATTAATTACTTCTCCACCTGCATTAATGTTACTAAACAATTAGCATCTATCTATCTCCCTCTAACGTATAATCTCTCTATCTCTGTCTAACTTATTTTATCTTATGGACTACGCACATGTCTCATTAAAATTCTGAGAACTTGCTACAAAAACATTTTGGCTACATAGTAAAAGTGATTACTATCAACACTAACAATTTTCGAAATATGGTTGTTATTTTGAAATAGTACACCTAAGTATATTTTTGTGGCTAGTTTGTCTAGAATGTTATACCATTTTAGAATTGTAGTTAGATGCCCCAATTTTTAATACTATTTGCCACAGTAGTGTCCATACTTTTTTTTTTCACTATGATGAGTGAAAGTGAGCTGAAAGTCAAAATCTTACATAATTTATGAAAAAAACATAGTTTAGATTGATTTTTGTGTAAAAACTATAGATATTCTGGAATTTTTAATGGTTGTGATCGATAGTAGTGCTACTTACCTTGCCAATACAAAAAAAATCACAGAATTACTTGTAAAACTGTAGTAATAGCACTTAATGATATAATAAAGGATGTCCATTTTTAAAGATTTTGGTTTTTTTGTCGTAATGAAAAGAAAAATCAAGGTAGAATTTTTTTCTTTTCTGTTCTCGAGTAGTCATATGTAGGTCCACCTGCTGGTGCCAGCTTATCGTTGAATTTTGGGACACCCTGTATGTATAATGCTTGTAGGTATATTTGAATGAGTAGTTTTAATAAATAACAACGGCTAGTATGAACGTAATAATTATATATCTACTGTACTGCAATGGATCGAGTATTTGCGTGTTTAATGTAATTAAATAATATGAATAAAGGTATGTTTTATTTTTCAGGTAATATTCTAATGAGTTTAAGTCCTACAATGGCGAATGATGTTATAAAACTCGGGTTCGTGATGTCGCTAGCGTTCAGTTTCCCGCTCATTATCTTCCCTTGCAGAGCTAGCCTGTATTCTTTCTTATATAAAAAGGTATTTAGTATTAATTTCGTATTACAATTAGCGAATAAACATAGCATAACATATAGGCTTATGACATATAAAAGAAATGTCGAAATGTTTTTTATGAAGACTCTTTTTTTTTTCTACGTTGTGAGTTTAGTATAAGCATTATAAGAGCATAATATTATCAAATTTGTACTCGTCTAAGTCTAAGATAAACCTTCAGATATATTTGTGCAATTATCACTCTTGATATACCAGACCGGTCAAACAGTTCGGCCGCACTGATTGGACAAAGAGATGCGTGCCACGCAGACAAACATAACAAATTAAATGATCATCGTCTCAGCTTATATACGTTTCACTGTTGGGCTTAAACCTCCTCCACAATAGAAAGGAAATTCACCTACTATACCGCATGGATTAAAAGCGTTGGTAAAAAAGTTAAACTCTTTTTATTTCGAGTTTTCTTTATCTTGCTTATTTTGTAACAACCACAAGCAAGGATGATTCACCACTAGGTGAATTGTATTCTTACTTCATCACCACACGGACAAAATAATAGCAGTTGCAAACTAAAAAAACAGAATGCAAAAAGAATATTTTATTTATTTATTTACACTTTATTGTACACCATATTTACACATATTACACTATATTTACACATATTACACTTTATTTATACATATTACACGTTATTGTACACACCATATTTTCTTTACAACTTAGTACATCTTTAAAACTCACTTTAAGATTAGACAGACTTATACTTATAATTATATTATTACAGGTACATTCATCTCAACATGATCACATAATCAACCACTCGATACCAGAAAGCACATTCCGTTGTATAACAGTAGCTATTATTGCAGTGGCACTGTTCATAAGTCTGTTGATACCCAACATTGAATTAGTGTTGGGTTTAGTGGGCTCAACGATAGGTGTGCTCATCTGTGTTGTGTTCCCTGCGGCGTGTTTCATTAATGTAACCTTCAAGAATACTAATGAAAGGGTATTGGCTAAGGTAAGATATGATATACACTATTGGACATCCTCTTAAAGTTAACCTTATAATCTTAAATACCATAATCACCATAGTTGGCTGATGAGTTGGGATCGCCGTTGATGTTGTTTCCAGTGCCGATTCTTTTAGTGATTTCGCAGCCGGCTTTTACGACGCCCACGGGCAATTAAGATGGCATAACTTAATGTATTCTTGATCAGTCGCCTTAGAAGAAAACTTTTACTTCAAAAAGACAGTCTATAATAGGTATGCTGCCTGTTTTATGTAGATTGTGACTGACAGATTGATGTGGGATTACAGGGAGTTGTAGTCCTGGGTCTCGTCATTATGGTGCTGGGCACATACGCAAATTTGGAGGCAGCGGGCGAAAACAGCGGCAAAGTAGATCGATATGATGAAAAATACACGCAGGAACGAATCGACAAGATTGTTGAAGATTTCTTTGAGAAGAGGAACGAAGATGGTTTGTATTTTACCAATACTTAGATGAGTTTAATATATACAGTGATTTGTATTTCAATCTTGCTTGGTTGTCTGAGATAAACAACTGACATTGTCTACAAACTGGATTTCAGTCTATATAATTAAATTCTTCTAGATAATGTATATTTCAGTCCATTCATACATTAAAATTCTGCTATATTTTTTAATTCATTATCTAAGAGCATTATTAATATAAGAAGATAAAGTGACATTGTTATAATTGTTTTGCTGTTAATTTACAGATGTATATCTTAAGCCAAAAATAAACGAGCCATTGCCTGTGGAATCACATAAAACCGTGCTTACTAAAACTGTTGCTAAAGACTCAGAAGTACAACCACCTAATCCTGTGCCACCAGAATCTCAATCAAATGAAAAAATTATAGAGCCCGATCTTGAATTAAAGAAATCAAATGAAAAGAAACAAATACCCGATACAAAGTTAATTGTAGAAAAAGTATCTGAAATTCATCCAAAAAATCTAAATAAGCCTAAAGATGCGATGATAAAGAATGATATAAGTGATAAAGAACCTGTCAAGTCAAAAGAAGTTAAACTGCAATCCAATGAAGATAAAATAGATATTATAAAGCAGCAAGAACTTATTGAAACGATTAAGCAACATGGCGAAGAACAGAAAGAACTGATGAAGGAACAAAAAGAAATTCTAGATGAAATCATTAAAACTAAGAGAGAATTAGAACAAAATAAAAATGAAGCCGATACCAAAGAGGCTAAAAAAATAGCAGTCGAAAGCATAAAACAGATAGCAAACATGGCTATACAAAGCTTAGGAGGTGTTACTGAAAAACCTGATGAAGAGAAGAATAATAAAATTGATCATGTAGAGAAATTAACTCATGATGCTGTTCAGGAAATAGCTATGAAGGCTGTAGAAACTATTGAAGCTATTCAAGATATAAATGGAAAGCCGGAGAAGGAAGTTCAGGTATCAAAGGACAATAATGTAAATAATAGAGGCTCTAATTTGCAAGGTAATTCAGTACAAAATAGTCATAATGTACAATCTGAAGTGGATCAACATATTGCACAATCAAAAGATTCAAAAAATGCACCGTCGGAATTCCATGCCCAGAATATAAAGCCTCTAGATGTAAATCAACCCAGTGTTGCCCAACCAAATGCGCAACCACAAGCTGTCAAGCCTCTAATTTCAAAAAGTGAAAATAGTCTTGGAGTCAGTCCGAAATTAGAGGTACAAAATGTTGCAGATATTGTAAATCCTCCAGGAAATACACAACTCGTATCTAATGGACTTGGTGTAGCACAACAAAATAATGAAATTAAACCACTTGTTAATGGGAATGTAGCTCAAATGCCTAATATAAACAATCAACCACTCGAAATAAAACAAGCTGCACAAAATCAAAATGAAATTAAACAACATTCGCATTCACAAGATGAACCTCAGTCATACAAACAAGGAGAAGATGCACAAGTCAAACCATCTGAAGCCAAAATACCCAAAAATATACCTTTAGCTATGGCAATGAATGATTTATTATCTAGTAAACAAATTCATGAAAAAGAAGCTGTTGCTCAGCAACTGAATGATAATATGATTAATATCCTTCAGAAAGATCAAAGTAACGATAATTCAAATATAAGACAAAAACGGGAAGTAGTGGATTGCACGCAAAAGATAGCTTTAGAACCTAAAGATAAAGAAATATGCGATACTTTGGTGGATCGCCCTAAAGATTACCTTCCACAAGTAGATATAAATGAAATGGCATTACCAAAGAGTTTGCACTTGGATGCGAATATTTTACATCATATTGGTAGATCTCTCAAAAGTTACAATGAAGGTAAGAGATAAATAAATAACACATCCAGATTTTCGCCGTGACCTGTTTGAAAAAAAAATGCATTTAGTTGTTAAGTTCATAATAAATGATATATGTTTTCCATCGTCATCATCAATCTCAGTTCATATACATGCTACTGCTGGGCTCGAATCTTTTCCACAATGTAAGGAAAATTTAGCATCTCTACCAAGCTGGTCAGTCAGGTTGGTATAGGATTTTATTACAAGCTTTCCTTTTGCTGTGATGTTATCTATATGTTATATCTGTCACCACATGGATAATAAGTTTTTATTCAAACGATAAATATTGTCTGCTATAATAGTTACTGGAAAAATCTTGAAATATGTATATAATGTAATTGGCATATAATGCCAGTAATATTGTTTTTGACTATGTGCTATATTTTACTACTATGTATTAGACATGTGCGAAACAGTACTTCGCGAAGTGATGTGATATGGCATTACATTTCGTGCTGAGTAATATTACATTTTACCATCACTTCAAACATCACACATGACATTTCATTTCATGTGTGATGCGTAATGCGATAGCGCTCTATAAATATGGCGGGCGGCTTCAAGAAATATAAGCCTTAATGTTCTGAAAATAAAGCTCAAAATAAATATTGAATTGCCAGACACCGAACATTGCAGAAATGCAGAACAGTACACGGGTGTTCGCGTCATGTTTAATGTGATGTGATGTTTAGTCGCGTAATGTGTAATGGGACAGTACACGGTCGGGTAATATTACGTGTGATACATCACTCGCATTACTTACTCATGTCTAGTATGTATACATACGTACGTGTCTTATATATTCTTTCGATAACAGTATTAATTCAGAATGTTTTGAATTTCAAATGACATTTTTCTTCACTAGAGTATTAAATTGTTTACATAAAAATTTTAATCATTTTCAATGCTTGAACTTAAATTATAGCGTTTGAAAAACATTGCACTGCGATATAATTCAGTACATGGTTCATATGGAAAAATGGCTAAAGGGGTGTCAATTAATTATGTGAGGCATTTTTTGACCCCCCTGTCCTCTCTTGGTGAGATGTCGTAAGATTTTTCTCGATCCCCTTTCCCAATCTGACGTGAGATTTTTCAAAGTGAGTGTCGACACTCATATGGGTATCGACAACATACATAAATAATATTATTTAAATACGTAAATATAATAAAACTAATATCCGCCATTTTGAGTCATACATTATAAGTCACATTAGTCTAGTGCAATTTTTCATTATAAATAAAAAATCACAGAACCCAGGGGATGTATGATTTTGGCCACCGAAGACAAAGATCGGGTACCGGTGGCCCGCTCGCACGGCGAAGAAGAGGTGCTTGCAGGGTGGGTCAATGGGGTTGTGCGCCGCCTCTTCCGTCACCCCGGACCGATTTGGCGGGGTGCGACGTCCATAACCCACCGCAAAAAAAAAAAAAAAAAAAAAAAAAGGGGGTGTATGATTTTGAATTTTTCATTTTTAATTCAATAAAGAGTATTAGATCTTTCTTGAGTAAGGACTTGTAACCCTATATGATAATTTAGCAATTTTTTTTTATACTTTTACTGTACAATGCTGAGTGTATGATATATTATCTAGATGTAATACACAACTTCAGTGCATGCCATTTTTATTTTAGATTTTATTATATATTTGTTTCCGTTTTTTTGGCTGGTTTAAAAAATATATTTCTTTATGAAAAGGCTGAAAAATTAAACTGTTATCAATATTAATTAAATACAGTTGCAAAAGTAGAATAATGTATTCGAAGTAGGGAATAGGAAATAATGCTATTTCCATGAAATATTGTTCTTAAAACATTATCGAAAGGTTTTAAGAGATACTTTTTAGTATGAAAAACTTCTAAATAAATATATGGAACCATAGAAATCTTTATAGCTAGATTCCGAGGTATAAGGAACTAACTAGCGTCCCTATAAATCTTGGACTTCATATACAGAGTGGAGACGTCAATACGACAATAAATGAAAACACCGTCAATACTAGTGTATAGGAGTATTTTGAAACTATTAAAAAAGTCCTCGCATGCATATTTAAAAAACAATTTTTTCAAACAAACTTTTTATCATAAATATTGAAACAAAATAGAACTCCGTTTGTAAATATTAGTTCACTAACCTGTGGTCGGCACGCGAGTGACCTTGTGGTATCATATGTTACAACTTCGAAACGTAGGTAAATACATACACTTAATGTTTGGGCGCTATTCATTCTCACTCGATTATTTTATTAAAATAATCACGATAACTTTAATAATTCACTTGGTCGTTAAACTTTTAAATTTTCGATATGTGCGCCATGGACCCGAACGCACAAATTATATCGTCTTAAAATATTATTTCGAACTCTTGTTAACAGGTCGCCATTGACGGCGATGTATTTTAACTTGTCGAAAGATCGTACAATTCCTTTTTTTAAGTTCTCCACATTATCAACCTCTGTCAAATTTGCGAGAAAAATAATTTAAAATTTGTTCATCTAGGGTGACTCTTACACGCGAAGGAGCACTATCCATATGAGGCAGTAAGGATTGATTATCCCGTAACCTCTGGACAGCTTGCACAATAGTCCGGCCATTCGTGTTTGTACTACACGTGTGTTTCCATATATCTTTCGGTACGTACGTATGGTTAAAGCTGCATTTCCGTGATATTCTCCATAAATTAAAATCATATCTGTATACCCGAAGCTGTGTAATTATAACGAGGCATTGTAAATGAGAAAGAAATACTATTCTAACACAAAGTAAGCGTCTAATTACGCACATTCACGTCACAGGATCACGATGGCACACTGACCTACAGACCTATTATAATAGTTTTGAACATGAGACCGAGGTCTTCTTTTATTAAGCCGCATTAGTTTTAAATTTCTCATCTAAGTCTGATGACACGGTTTATAAAGACTTAGGAATAAGGTATAATATGCATTGATTTGTATTACGTTTGGGGAAGACTTGAACTGGTAAACATGGCGATATGTAGGTACTAGTTTCATATTAGTTTATACCGATGCGGCGCAGGAGCTTTGATCTCTTAGTGATAGGCGAATAATTTTAATTTTTATACAGAGTGTGGAAATTGTTAATAATACAAAGTAATGTGCTGCGGCTAAACTATACGACATATTGTATTCAAAGTTTGTATACAGGCTGGGCAAGTCATCAGATACACTAGATTAAAATTATTGTCGTATGGTCGTCTCCACCACATACTTTTATTGATCATATTAAAAATGCACCTGCCTTCTGGGTCTAGAAATGTATGTAGTAGTCATTTATTGAGTTGTCCTTAGCACTTCTGGAAGCTAAGGAATATTATACTAAAAGTGTGGTGACCGTTTCAAAAATTCGCATCTGTAATTTTAGGCCAGAAAACCTTTTCAACGGATGTTAAAACTACTAATGCAGCAATGTACTAGTGTGTACTAGTACATTGCTACATTAGTTGTTGCATTAATATTAAAAGCATGCGCTTTTTAACACATTTAATTACATTTGTCAGAAAACGACAGTTGCGAACTGATAGCTAACTACAGAGCCAGTCCCTTACTAAGTACGCGCTATGTATTAAGTACTAGGTGCGTCGCATTTAAGTGTTTTTGTGTTTAATTAAAATGTGCAAATTTTTTGGAAAATTATGTTATGCATAATAAATGTTTTTTGTTAAGAAATTGCAAACTTAAGTATGAAAGAGGAAAAAAAGAAATGTAGACGGAAAAGCTTGCTGCACAGACACTGTATGTTTGATTGTTTTTTAAATTTCCTTTATACTTATACGGTAGATTCTTTATTCATTATTTAACTTTTCTATTCTTTACTTTAACTTAATGGATAGATGAAAAATAATATGACATGAAAAATGATTTTTGTGCAAATAAAAATATTATTATATTAAATATTATTAATTTAAATAGTTGTAATCGCTAGCCATTTATATACCTGTATATTATGAGAATTTCGTTTCTTATATGGTGTGATCTCAAATATAATTTATACTGGATATAAATGTGGATGTGGTTGCCATGGCATTTAAGAAATCTTGCACTAAACTATATAATATACAATGTGATGAAATATAAATATTGACTGATTTTGTGCTAGATACAAATTATATTGAGCGTATATTTATGCTCATTATAAAGATAATAAGGTATCCGAATTGTAAAATAAAAATGTGAAACTAATTTGAATTGTTTTATTGATTTAAATGCAAAAACAAAATGACAACTTTAACTTGCAACTATATAATTATCGACATTAATTTATTTTTTCTTAGCGTCGTCCTTACTTTCGTCTAATGTCTTCTTTGACCTAAAAATAGAAAAAAAAAACATTTTTTAGAAAGATAATACCGAGATTTTTATACATTTAATGAACATATTATCCGAAATCTGAATATTAATGGATCGTACAAAGAATCCCTTTTACGTGGGAATCGAACTCTAGCACTAGTCATGTGAGGTCGATATTCAGAGCACAATGCCATCTGCATTCAAATAATAGCAATGATAGAGAAGCGAGTTTATTTATTAAAGTATTTGTTGACTGAGACTGACTTAGTGTGGTGACAAAATTAGAATACAATTCACCACCAAAGGGGTGGCGAATGGTTACCTGTGGATGGTCGTACCAGACGACTAAGGAGCACAAGCGGATAACATCATTGTAAGAGAAGAAAACTCGAAAACCCTGTACCAATCCATCTGGTACAGGGTTTTAGGTCAATTCACCTTCACTGTGAATGAGGTTCGAGCCCAGTAGTTGGGACATATATGAGCCAAGATGATGACTGACTCTGCACTGATATGGCGATTTACAAACAGTTGTGGTCTACTTTATGTTTAATTTTTATATAGATACATTATGCCCGCTACTTTAAGTGTTGAGAACCGACTAAAGGAGTATCAAGGCAAAGCGGCGCTTCACTGCAACTTATAACTTGCATAGCATTCATGGCCTTGGAGTGGCCTACGTCGAACAATGTATATCATAAGGTTTTGTTTTTTAAAAAGACAACACCTTACACTAAGGAACAAGGAACTTTATAAACATAATTAACGGACGAAAATTATAACTGGATGTATCCAGACTCGGAATACCAACTTGTGGATCGCACAAAGTATTATCCTGCGTGGCAATTGAACCCGCGACACTTAGCACGGTAGGTCGGTACCTTAAATACGTTATCATGATGTATTTAAAAAAAAAAACTCGCTTATATACCTTTTACCAGAATCCGATTTGCTAGTACCGCTGGTGACAGAAGCGGAGGATGCGGTACGGCGCGATCGACGCGCTGGTGTGCTCACCTCTGCCTCCGACACTGCCGGCGAGTCCACTGGACTTTCTGCGTCACCTCTCTGTTAAATGTAATATATCATCATCCTCATTCTCCTGCTCTTATCTTAATTACTTGGAGTCGACGCAGTATGTACTCCTCTTCTATTGTACATATTGCAAAAGTTAATGGCAATACTTTTGTGAACGGACGCCTGCCTGACGTCAACCGTATTTAGGAATGCAATTGTTGACCAGACGTCATCAGGTGAAGTTGGCCCTGGTCTATATGGTTTAAGATATTTATTTCTCAAAGAACTTTACATGGTTCACTTAAATGAGAAACTTAAAACTAAAATTACAAAATATACATATGACATGTGGACGACATGGATAGCTAATATGATATCTATACTATATAAATATTTTCATATTTTAGTTTATATATGTAACTTAAATGCATATAATACCTATTAAGTGCTAGAAAAAATGGGAGCTTTGACAGTCTGATAATAAGTATTCGTTTAATTTCTTTTTAAATGTAATAATTGTGTCTGCTTCTAGGATATCTTTTGGCAGTTTATTAAACGATATCTGGATGACCGAGCTTTGCTCGGTATTTACTTTTTGATGTGTTTTTGAAGATATATTTAAATTTAATAAAATAATGAAAAAACAAATCAAAAAGCAAAAATTAAAAATAGAAACTAAAAAAAATCCAGCAAAAAGAAGCAAAACTCACGTTTGTTGTATGGAAGCCCCCCCTTAAGTATTTATTTTATTTTGTTTCTTAGTAGTTGTCGTTATAGCGGCAACAGAAATACATCATTTGCGAAAATTGCAACTGTCTAACTATCATGGTTCACGAGGTACAGCCTGGTGACAGAGAGACGGACGGACGGACAGCGAAGTTTTAGTTATAGGGTTTTTTCTACGCTTTGGGTACGGAACCCTGAAAAGGTTGAACTCCCATAAAAGCTTGGTACAATGGAAATACTCTTTTAAATTAGAATGTCTCAATAGTCACAATACTGTATTAATACGGCATTTGAAGGTTTCTAAGCTTTAAAGAGGTCAACCACTTTTAGGACACGGCGTCATAGGAACGTGGAGTTTAAAATTTTAAAATGTTGGACAGTAATTTTCTAAGCCGAATATAATATATATATATATATATATATATATATATATATATATATATATATATATATATATATATATATATATATATATATATATATATAATTAAGAGCCATGATTACACATAGGATCGAATAACTGAAATCCATAGCTCATAAGATGCATTAACCGTTTTTATTTGACTCTGGCGAGGATATTTCTACCGTATAATGATTAGGAAAGGAGAAGATAGTCATTTGCTATATTTTTGTTCGCTGTTAAGTCAGCTCTTAATCAACATATTTGCAAAAATTGAGACGGAAAGGTTGAGTTATATTAGGAACAATCAATAAAATACGATATGGAGACGGCATATTGACGCTGATCAGATGGGTCGCAAGATGCCATGACGTACCTATGGGCGCTACTACGGTCGTTTCGATCTCTTTAAACCATTTACTTGCAAATATTTGAAAACATTCGAAGGGGTCAAATATCAAAATAAATCCTTTAAATAAGTGATAAACCCCGTTTCAAACAACCGGTCGAGTTCCTGAATACACCGAAGCCTTCCAGTCTCCCAACTCATATCATAAAATTGAGAACTGGCGCGCCAAAATTATACAATATTTGCAAGTTTGCAAGAAAAAACATTCTAAGATTCTCTAAATACTATCAAATTACCTCTTCGAATTTCAGAGAGTGCAGTTTGCCATCAAAGTCTACTTCGCAATGACCATAAACATAGCTCGAGGTCAAAGTCTTAAGGCAGCGGAAGTAGACTTGAGAGAAAGCTGTTTCTCCCATGGGTAGTTGTATGTGACATACTTCAGAGTAAGCTCACAGAGTAGCCTGGTAATTCTAGCATCCCAAAGAAAAACAAAAGATATTGTAGTTGGTGTAGTATCGCGGGTGCATATCCGTGCAGTCCGTCACCCGTAGAAAGGTCAGCCTCGTGAGGGCGACGCCTCGGTATCACAGTTGTTTGTTGCCGGGGTGTTCATGGTGATGATACCCGAAAGGATAACCCGCCGGGCCGGTAACGGATGTCAAGGAAGCGGTACCAAAGTTCGGCATAATTTCGATACAAAACACGGTGGGGTTATGGGGCCGTACACTGCCCTTCCGTCGCCTCGGTCAATGGGCGCAACTGTTCAAAACGTAGCCTCCTAAGAAAAAGCCTCGTGTCCATAATATATAACAAAATTTCATTTTATTATCATGTTTATTAGACCCTTAAATACCCTACACTATAATAAAGATTGTTATATTTTATAAGTATACAAATATTTAAACAATAATTTATTAATTAAACAACATACATACATACATATCATCACGCCATATCCCTTGCAGGGTAGGCAGAGAGAACAGAGTGCCAGAGAACTCTATCTCTGCATACTTCACTCGCTTCCTCAACATTCATAATTCTCTTCATACACGCTCGCCGGTTTCGGAGACTCTTGACTCCACCTTCCTTCAGTACCTGACCGATCTGGTCTAGGTAGGTTAGTCTCGGTCACCCTCGGTACCTGCATCCTTCCACTTTCGCATTGTATATCTTCTTAACCAGACGTTCGTTCGGCATTCTTTCCACATGTCCGAACCATCGGAGCATTCCCTTTCGCATCTTTACACCAATACTCTCTTTCATACCTACTCGCTCTCTTACGTCGTCGTTACGAATGCGGTCGGTCAGCCTAACTCCACAGATTTTCCGAAGAGATCGCATTTCGACCGCATTAATTTTACTTTCATACTCTTTTCTGCATACCCAACTCTCGCTTCCATACAGTATTGTTGGGACAAGCACTGCGTTATGTATTGCTACACGTGCCTTCTGGCTGAGGTGGTGGCTGCCGAGAAGTTGCCCCAACGCTCCGTTCACTCTATTTCCTGCATTCACTCTTCGCTCTATATCAGTGGTGTACCGTCCATCTCGGCTAAATCCACATCCAAGATATACAAATTCATCCACTTGCTCTAGTACATCATTACCTATTGTTACTCTTACATCTGTTCTGGCTTCATCTCTTTCAAAGACCATTATTTTGGTTTTGCTCACATTCACGCGTAGACCGTAGTAATTAAACAACAATAATAATAAAATTAAAAACGTAAAAACAAAAAAAAAATATTAGACTACACTACTGGAAAAAATTAAGGGATCAAAAAAAAAACAATAAAAAATATATGTGACTGAATATAATAACGAAATTCTAGTTTTGTAATGCATTTTACTGTACACACCTTAAGGTCTGTGCTGGTCCGACGTTTAGGTGTGTGTAACGCCTCGCATGCGCGATGGAATGACGCTCGCCGGCCGCGTTGAGATTCATCACTAGTGGATGCAGGTGACAGTGGGCTACTGACTGTAAACAATTCAAATAAATATATATAAGACTTTCCATGTGGTGACCGAGTAAGATTACAAGTCACCACACCCTTTCTTACCCATGGATGTCGTAAAAAACAACTAAGGGATTATTATAAAATGGAGGAGAGGAAGGAAGACCCACCACTTTCCCACGGTTAATCAATATACCGTACACCTCAAGAAAGGAAGGAATACGGGATGTGATCAAGGTGGAATAGGATATAAGGAAATCTTACTCCTGTGATGAGCACCGCCTCCAGAACTTCTACTTGCAATTTTCCACAGAACTTCCTTCCTTCCTCTCCTCCATTTTATAATAATAATGGATTTCCGCCATGTATCGCCTAATTCAATCAAATACAACTAAGGGATATAATATGCATACAATATCTAGGCAAAAAAAATGCTCGACATCCTATATCAGCCTTTTTTTTTTTTTTGGTGGACTATGGATGCGTCTCGCCCCGCCAAATCGGTCCGGGGTGACGGAGAAGGCGGCGCGTGACCCCATAGACCCACCGTAAAACTCCTCTCTCTTCGCCGTGCGAGCGGGCCACCGGGACCCGATTTTTAACTTTGGTGGCATCCTATATCAGCCTAGTACAGTAGGTTAATTTTCTTCCTATTATGGAGGGGGTTCGAGCCCAGCCGTGGGATGTGTGAGATGAGATGATGATATATAAGACAGACATAGTAAACCCGTGCGAGTACTTCGCACCATTAGTAGAAGTTTAATTACTTATGTAACTGTAACTTAAGATATTTATAAGCTTTAACCATGGAAGTAATAAGTACTCTATACAACAGGAATGTGCTGTTGTCGCAAAATTGAAGCCGAGCGAGAGCTCAGAACTGTACCTTTTATCCCTCTCTGGCGATGGTGACCATATTGAAATATGATTTAAGGACAATAATTATAAAAAATATTTGTGATCTGATGTCAGCAGATCATTACTTCAGATGGATTTTAATCAAAGATGCTAATTATAAACTTGCCCTTTGTGGCACTATACATTTACTGTTTTTGCTTGCTTTTCACACTCGCGTCATATAGTTAGGTACTTATCTACTGGTCTTTGTGGGACACGACATGCAGCTGGACTGAGATAAAATTACGATAAGGTGGTGTGTGGTATATTTAATTAAGAAAAAACAGTTAAGTTTACATTTAAGTTTAATTCTAAATCAGACATTGCTAAATAAGACAGTCTTGTGAAGTTTCTGCCGCAAACCCAGCTTATTCCTTATATGTTTCATTGATTCTAATTTTGCATTGAGTTAAACGTAAATTGAGATATGAATTCGCTAACGCCTTCATCAATAGAATATCATGTGGATCTTCAAATATAGATTGAGGAGGATGTGCTGATTCTAACGATGTATGTAGTTTGCTATAAAATTCTCGGACGACATACCTACATGATAATTTTATTTTTGTTTACGTTTTTTAACGATTGATTTAATAATGTAATAAACAGTGTTCTATGGTGTTGTGATCCAATAACACCACACAATTTGAACAAGAAATTTTGTGAATCATCCCCTATTCACGATATATCCAGCAATATAAAAAATAATGTTCAGTTTAAAATCTGAAACATAAGCGTTATCTACGAGATCTAACAAATCATCTATTGATGTCGATCATGTCGACTGATCTTTATTACATTCTTCCACAATAGCTTTCTTTTTGTTCCTAAATTTTCTAAAGAACTTAATGTTAGGGACATTAAGATCTTTAGGAAATTTGAAATCTAAACAAAGTTATTTTCATAAAAAAATAAAAAATACATAGGTATTTAAGTTATTTGTTCTTGAACTAGGATTGAATAGTCATGCATGGTCACCGTAATTCTTCATTAACAAATTATGTTATTATTATTATTTACGATTTCATGTGGGGTTGTCAGGTCAGGTGTCCGTATTTCATACATATAAAAGAAAACCTATACCCCAATCGCAAAATGTTTGCGTTAATAAGGTTTTACACTTAGCAACAAATAATATTGCTTTAATATGTCGGTAATAAATAATTATTTATATTTAAAAACATTTTAGAAGTAAATGTTTTTACTTCATTACATTACATCAATCGCATATTTTTCTACCAACAAGGAAAGGATTGAAATCAACTTAACTCTGGCAATTCTAAGTCCACTGTTAGAACGGGACACAGGGTACACTGGTTGCCCTCTCACTCGGCTTCATTTTTATTTTAAGCGCAACAAGACTCTTACTACCTTAGCATAAGGTTTTATTTTCTTTATTTTTGCTGCAAGATGCACAGATAGAGCTCATTCCTGTTGTACAGAGTACTTATTACTTTCATGGCTTTAACAGACACGTTCTGGTTGAAACAAGTGAGAGAATTGCAGGCATTTTTTTATATATTTATTAAGTTTTAAATATTTAATGACTTTTTGCCAATAGGGGAAAATTATCTTCATAATGGCGTATCAAACATTAGGGAACGTAATTACATAACGTGACCCATTTTTTACAATTTTATAACCCGTTCCCCCTCGGTGACCATCCATATTATACGGAAAGGTCTAATTTTGTTCAAGCGTATTATTAAAGGCAGTGTGCAGACAGAGACAACGCTACGCTAATTCGAAATGAACAAATTGCCTCTTTCCAAATGTCGATGTGCAATATTTATTGTCTATATTTTATGTTTTACGGTCTCTGAGAAAAAAGTGTGAATATATTTACTTACCAACATCGACGGATATTCTTCTATTAATTTTGGCTGCTTTAGGTGTAGACCTCGATTCTGATGCGGCACGGGCCAGGCGGGCTAAAAATGTCAACAAAATTTCACATTAAACTATTTTTGGGCTTTTATTGTGTTTGTATTTGATTCTTACTTTCTCATCGTGAAGTTATAGTTATTTCTTGTTGGGCGTGAAATGTCTTAGTTCATCCATGACTATGTTGGTGAAAAGTGTTTTAAACGACGCTATAATAAAAATCAAATACAAACGCGATAAATTCTGTAAAAATAAGCTTATATATAGCTTTATATCATGTAAGTTAACTCGCGTAAACATCGAGAAACATACAAAGTTCACTTTTTCTTGAAATGTTGAAACTATGATATTTTTGGGTTACACATCGTAACTCAAAAATAGCTTGCCGATACTGCTGTTTTCATAATCGGCTTTCAAATTGGTCGAAAATCAGTTCAACGTCAATAATCTTCAATGAGAGACGTCGTCTGGTTATTTGATTTTTCTATACTAGTTATGACCGGCTTTACTTGCGTTGATTACTCAGACATTTATATATGTACTAAGATATATTGTATTTTATCCTTTTATCCTAGACGTGTTCTTATTTAGACCTTTGAAAACTGCATTTAATTTCATGCAGTAGTTTTTGCGTGGCCCGTGTACAAATAAACAGACAAACAAAAATTATAAATTACGGCTTCTGTTGCTCGAATAAAGACGCTGCATATTGATTTTTTTTTATATCTACATTGTATATAACTGTTACGATTTTATTATATATATAGATGTTGATAGTCATGTGCTATTCTAAGATTAATATTTCAATAAAAACGTGACATGAATAAGACAACGTAATGCTGTACCTTAAGTGGTACATGCAAATAAAAGTATCCAATCAACATATTAGATTATGGTAATAGTATTTATTCATACATTAATAATTGAAGCTGTATAGTATGTGACTTTGGAAGACCTGGATGGTACAAAACTTAAAAGGAACATGCTTTAAAAAAATTAAATAATTATCAAGCAAGGATTCAAAGTTAAAACATCATGCAAGCGTATACTTACATCTCCTTTGCTTACTTGCATCTGAGGCGAGAGATTCCGGTGATAGATTGCTCTGCAACTCGTCCATATCAGGTGAACCTAATTATTAGCATTTGTAAAGCACAATTAGTATTGGCACAACATTTACAGTCCATGCAGGAGATAGCAAATAAAAAAAATATTTGCATGCATTTATAAAAACATGATAATCTAATAATAATATAGCACATATCAATTACGGAGTAGGAGAATATTGAATGGAAAAATTATTCAAATTTCGTATTTAAATATTACTTAAAAAGAAGCATATAAAGCTAATATTATTAGTTTTATTTTAGAAATAATGCGATTTTTTAGATAATTATTAACAAATAAAAATGGTTGCGCGTTATAGGCAACCCGTTGTAAGAGTATTCCCGTATAACGCGGTTGTATAACCTCATGTAACGCGTTATGTACAAATGATTCACGTTTAAATTTTTCTCGTTAAAAGGGATTTAAAATCGAATATTAAAAAAAACTATGTTTTGAACTAAATATGTAAACATATAATGTGGGAAATCAATCGAAACGTGTGCATACCCATTTGGGGGACTGAAATCGCGTAATATGAAAATGCGTTATAAGACTACAGGATTACTGATTATTATTATTATTAAATTAGGTTAATAGATAGAAATTCTTAATAACAGATAAGTGGGTTATTTAATAAGATACACATTTTTATTGTTAACTTGTTTGTATCTAATAGTATGTACTATTATGAGTGCTCCATATATATATTAAAGATTATTTAATAATACGTTTTTTATTGTCAACTTATTTGTATTATTAGTATGTACTATTATGGATATATTATCTGAAGATTTTGGTCTGGTAGTTGTTGCAATGCAAAAAATCCAATTTTATGCATATAATTAATTAAAATTGTACTGAGAGTTAAACCAATTACTGTTTTATAATGTTCATATTTTTTTTAGTGAACTGTTTTATATTTGAACAGAAGTGATGTCTGACACTTATAAACTAATAGTAAGAATACACCCAAGCTGATGACCAGCCGCAGTAGCAGTTAAAGACTACACTGAGGTCAAATACGAATGGTATGTGCCCTATTCAAAAGGCAGCGATATCACTGCAGGTTATGTGTTTGGTATTGTCCTGTTGTCAGTTTGGACCAGTCTGCTACAGACGTAATGTTGGCTGTGTGTCAGTGAAAGTGATACTGTACAGATGTTAAAAATGGATAAAATGGTATCAACTCATTAGTAGTCACTAAATAGTTAGTGTATGTGAATAACTTAGTAAGTTGTCCACTTTGTTGGTAGGCTCTCGCTAAACGGATGTGTCAATAATCGCAATATATCTTAATGTGAACGATTCTTACCCTCAAAGTCCGTTTTGTTAAGTAAGCTGATTCTATCAATGGGCTGCACGTCAAATGCTGGGACAATGTCACTTTCATCATCATCTTCGTCAGAATCTCCTGTACGGGATGAGCGAGTCGTGCGAGACGTGCGGGAAGCTCGGGATGCAGTGCTGAGACGACGACTCGGCATCTTAGGCGCCTCCATGCATGATTCCAACATGGATTTTTGATGACGCGTTAATCTGTAAGAAAATGAGTAATAACATCTGAGGCATTACAAAGAAATTAGTGGTAAATTGCGGACAGTGTCACTAATATGCCAATTAGTTATTGTCTGGAATGAAAAAATATACTAAACTATTTTCGTAGAATAATTATATCTTATGAGACCAAATCTCGATTTACCTTCTTGCATCTGAATATTCATCAATAACAGCACCAGTGTCTAACTTCTCTTCAGCAATGACTTCAGGTATCACAGATAATTCAGGTTTACTAGTCCACAAAGACTTTTTCCCTTTCCTTGTTTGCCTATCACCATCCTCACTTATCCGACTCTTACCAGACTTTACGGAGCTGTCTGATATGATACTCTCATTATCATCGATATTTTTACTCCTAGAACGGGTTGACCTTCTCTTAGGTGTCAATAATTCCTCTTTAGACTCATCTAAAAGTTTAGAGTCATCTCTTTCGGCCATTTCTCTTGACACCCTTCTTGTAACAATTTGTCTAATTTCAGCGCTTGTGGGTGTTTTTGCTCTACGTCTAGGAGTACTGCTGTCTACTGTTTTTAAATTTTCAGGAGTTTTCTGTTCAGATTCAACAGAGTTGGGTGAAGCATTGGATTGAGTTCGCTGCCGCGTGACTGGTGTCTTCACAGTAGCTTCTAACTCTGGTTCTATAATAGAATTATTCGAAGATGTAGATTTGGTGCGTTTACGAGAACGATTAGGTTGTTCTACTTCTTTCGCCAATATTGTCTGTTCTTTGTCACTGGCTTCAACTGTTACATGTTCTTTTTCAGAAGCTTCTTGCGATTTCTGTTCCTCTATAATTGTTTTAAAAGTTTCAGATTGTTTTGCTTCCGTAGTCGTTTCAGCCACTTCTGGTGGTTTTATAACAGTTGCAACAGAGTTTTCGGTTTGCTCAACATCTTGTGTTTCACATTTTGATTGTTCAGCATCATTCAAATTTACACTTTCAGTATCTTTATTTTGTTGACTAATACTTTCTTGTGCAGAAGCGGTATCAATTAATTCATTATTTTCTGAAACTTGTTGAGACAGTGCAGTTGATTCAATAGCATCTTCTTGTTTTGGAGAATTTACTACATGTTCAGTTAAAGGTACAGTATCTTTGATTTCAGTATCCAGTGGCACTGTTGCTTCATTTCCTGTAAAAGACAATTTTTCTGTGGTAATTACAATTTAAAGCTGGAATTTTGACACCTATAATTTGTTTTAACACAGTGGGTACTTTTGCTAAGTATACTAATTTTATTATTGGTCTTGGTATCCTTCCATCTGGCAACTTATCTATGTTCTGATGTGGGTGGGTTGACGGCATGATTGCCCATATTGGCCATCGCAGGCGGGAGGGCGATCGCAGACGGGCATTATAATCTTACCCTGTTTTCACACGGGAAATTGTTTATTTTTTTACATCAAACTAAATAATATCAACGAAAACTACAAGTTATCATAAAATAAAAATAGTATATTTAAAACATTACTAGTTATATATCAAACAATGAAAATAATAATTTATAGTACCTTTGTCAGATTCAATCTGTATCTCAGGAGCCTTATCAGGGACATCAGAATAGTTCAAGTTCATATTAGACTTTTCAGATTCTATCACAGAATTATCATCGGTTAACAGTGAATAATTAGCTAGATTTAATGCATCAACTGAACTTTCGACTTCGTCAACTTTTTCAATTTGTATGATTATCTCCATTGGCTTTTCATTTTCGTGATTTGTTTCAGCTATTGGATTATCAATATGTTCAACCTCATGTAAAGATTTCACTTCTGCTTCATTGATCTGTAGTCGATCTGAATTGGATTCGGATTCATCTGAATCTTTGATTGAGATTATGTCTTCATTATCATCTAATTCGTCTTCTTCAGATGAAACCTACAATGTTGAAAATAATATTAATAATAGTTCTGGATGTAAATATAGTTCATATTAGAAATCCATAACAAACGCTTCTGGTACTTGTCCCATCGACTTCAGGGAGTGCCAGACTATTTTCCTGTGAAACTACTTATAGACTAAGCTAGGGCGACATTAGGCATGGATACTCGCGCTATACGCGTCGGCATCGGAAGCATATAGCGTGAGGACAACGCCTTTGACTAAGCTACTTCGCAACCTTCTTCCGTGCGACAAATGCAACATAAATGAACCTTCAAGAATCCTAATTAGGATTATATGCGATTGTAAGTTTGTTACACTTATACCTTAATCTTAACCTTAACTTATATTTATCCGTGTGGTGACGGAGTAAGAATACTATTCACCACCCCATATCTTACCCGTGGGTGATCGTACGAGACGACTAAAGGATATAACATCTATGCGAGAGAAGGAAAACTCGAAACAAAACCCTATACCAACACGTCTGACCAGCGCGGTGTAGTAGGTTAATTTCCCTCCCATTACGGAGAAGGCCCGAGCCCAACAGTGGGACATTTATGGGCTGTGATGATGATGATACCTTAATCGATCATCATAACACCTTAACCAATCATCATAACATTTACGATGCGCAATTTTGGGTCATTCAGAAAAAAAGTTATTTTACCAAGGAATAGAAAAAAGACTAAAGACGTTCGGTAAGAATCTAGGGAAATCCGGGCTACATTAATTATGTCATTAAAATCAGCCTTCCACCTGATCTAAAAAAAAAATGTAATTAAACATAGAATAAGCGAAGATCTTACCTCGCCAGTACTTTCACTCTCAGAGTCCCCAGAATCCTCATCCTCTTCTTCGCCTAACGATCCATTCTCTTCTTCTGACATATCATCCTCAATCTCATTTATCTCTCTTTCAATTTCAACAATCTTCTCTTTCTCCTTTTGTATAACAGTTGCCGTGTCTTGTATTGCATTTTGATTTTCTTGCATATCAGCATCACTATCATTAGTTATCAAACTAGAACAATCTTGTACCTTAGAATTTGAGTTAGACGTTTCAACAATACTACTTTGTGCACTTTTTAAAACTGATTTCTCAAAATCAGTTTGAATCATTTGTACAAAAGCGGCAAAAGGTTTTGAAGCGTTTAGTTCTGGTTTAGTACATTCTTGCTCTATACTTGATGCTTCAGCTATACTACTCTCATGAGAATGCAAAACTGATCTATCAAATTCAGACTCATTGAATGTAAATGTGGATAAAGGTTTTAAAACACTTGATTCTTTATATACAATTTTTTCTTGTCTTACATTTACAGATGTCTCAGAGGTTTCAATTGTGCTACTTTCGTAAGAATGTAATACTGATTTCTCTATACAAGGTTCTTGTAGCATGGTAAAAGCTGGTAAAGGTTTTAGATCAGACTCTACAGAAGTTTTATTATCATCCTTTTCTACAGCTTCAGACATTGTGGAATCTGTGGAACTTAATAGCACAGACTTATTAACTATTGGCGATAGTGTTACATCCATAAGGCAAGGTACTTGTTTTATAGTTTTCATTGGAGTACATTCAATTACTTTTTCTTCAGTATCTTCAGCATCTGTATCCATTTTCTCTACTTGTTTAGTTTTAGCGAATGTGTTAGCTTCTAAAACTAAACGGGACAGCGATTTTTTTCCACGAGCCGAGTGTTCCACGCTAATTGACATTAACTTTTCTGGGGTCTTGGAGCGACTTCTAAAAGAAAATTAATATTATTAAAATGTACTTAGATAGATATAGAAATTAATAAAGTTTTTTCAATGCTCAAAATTTATCATTTTATAATGGATTCTAGGCTTATGCCAGTAGCAAATATAATGTACCTGGAAGTCCGTGGTACAGTTCTTACAGGTTCAGGTGCAATCTCTGGAGTTCGCGACCGGCTCCTATGCAAAAGTTTAAAAGTTCTATTTATACACATACTATTTCAAGTTAACTTACTAATACTGAAAATATGAAAATTTGTATATTTGTTAATCACACAAAAACTGATAGATATATTTGAAACAAAGAATTATTCTGTATGAAAATTGAATTCATAAAACCATAACGTTGGGCACATTATTTTATTCAAACTAGCATTTATAGTCTTTGTAAGTAAACAAGGAATATGCAAGCTAATAAAGATTTGTTTTATTGCATTTTCATTTCTCTTCTCTTTTTCCGAAAAAGACATTTTACTAATTTTGATCTCCTTATTATTTCATTTTATTGAATTGAAATACATAATATAAGAATTGTACCTTATACTACGTTTAGCGGGTGATGAAGACGCCGATTCATTGCTAGAAGATTTCGTAGGTGATTCAATGATTGCTTCCAAATCGGGTGCCTCTGCTGCAATTTTATCTTTACGATCGGGAGTGCGTAATCTGTTCAGGTTAAATTCCAATTTAATTACATTTAAATCATTCATCAGCCTATATAAATCCAATGTTAAATACAGGCCTCATTATATATGGGATAACGCCATAATGGCCCAGCTTGGTAGATAGTTTTATGAATATTCTAGGACAGTGGCAACCTAGTGTTCCTAAGCTCATTATGCCTAGGTTTGTGAAACCTGGTCAAAGAGTGGCAAAATGTTCAAAATCTTTAACTTTTAGGAGCAGTAGATTAGAAAGAGCGTAATATCTCACACGGTCTAGTCAGTGATGGATTGACGACATGAAACATAAATTCGTCATTAGATATAAATAGAATTAAATAGAAAGAAATAACACAGGCCAACATGGTTTTGTTGTTGGAAAGAGGAGGGTCATTTCCGTATTTTTTTACGTAGAATCCGAATCCAGAGTCAGAATTGGGCCATCACGTCAGGATTTTGAGATATTTGAGCTTATATACCCAAAAAATAGCGTTTTTGGTTTTTACGAGGTTATGTACAGAAGACACGGACTTTTTTGGGGTTTTTTTCTTTAGTCGTATCATATATTACTACTTTTTCTCTTCAATTAGAGAGTCGCAGAGTTCAATTACGATTTTTCTTTACCAAGTTACGCCAACCTCAAAAGTAGCCAAAAACGATATTTTTTGGGTACATAACCTCAAATATCTACTCCTGACGTGACGGGCCAATTCTCATTCCGGATTCGGATTCTACACAAAAAATTACTTCGGAAATGACCTTTCACTTTTCAACAACTGACATGACCCCATTATTTGCAGGCCTGTGTAATTAATGGTATTTTTGCTGCATCACTGCATTATATGAGAATTTATGATACCGCATTCTTAAATATGTACCTTATAATGCGTTTAGAGGGCGTTATAGAAGTCGATTCATTACTGGATGATTTCGTAGGCGATTCGACAATTGCTTCTAATTTAGGCGATTCTGTCACGCTTTTGTCTTTACGTTCCGCCGTGCGTGATGAACTCCTGTACAGTAATTTTATTTGTTTAATTTAAAGACTGTTATAAATAGGCTGTAAAATTCAGTACAACAACTCAAGTACAAAATTCAAAGTAACAAAACGAGGATCAAGTACAAAATGAAGAAAACTAAGAACGACAAGATATTACCAGGCAAGCACCTTTATCATAACAGCTGTCGTGACAAGGAAGTCGAATTAAATTTCTATTGAAGTACAATACGACAATTTAAAACCTTAACGTTCGAAATTCTAAAACTGTAAGTAGGTAGTGCGCTGGAGTGGTAATAGTATACTTTCGTGATGAGCAATCACAAAAGAAGAAGCGATCTCCTTATTTTCTATCGAACCTTTAGCATGTATGTAGTCTTGGCAGACTATGGACAGGTCCTCACTCCTACATTTCAAAATAATAGTGGATTGACACCTTCTATAGTTTAAACTAATAAATAATATTTTTATTTCGAGAATTCCTTCCTTTGCTGTGATGTTCTTTGCGTAAGTTCGATAGTCATCTTCTATCGACACCCGCAGGTGATGTCATATTGTGTACTTACTCCATCATTATACGCATTTTTTTTAATAGATTCAAATAAAAATTAGTTAGGTTGGAGAGTTTTCTTGGAGTTTACTACAAAAGTTTTCTCATATTTCACTACATAACTTACCTAAGTTGTCTGGGGATACTCAATGTCGTCTTCTCTGGGTGTGGTTCACTTTCCACCTCCTGTTTGGGTTGTTCAGGAATAGGGGCTAGAGGAGACTGACGTGGACTGAGCTCTGGTGTACGAGATCTGCTCCTGTAATGTTACAATACAAATTAATTAAACAGCATACAATGAAAATTAATAGCAAATTTCTTTGACATATTTGATATGTTGTAAAAGACTTTTCAATTCTAACTTTTATATTTTAATTTTAAGAGAATTAACGATTGATTACGTCCATGGACTGGATGACGCAGTGCAATCATTTTATTGACACGCACGTCGGCTCCAGGCCAGGTGAACTCATTGAAACTGTTGAGCTTTTGGACTGAACCGTTCTGAGTGACATTCTAATGAGGAGGCTTATGCACAACAGTGGACGTTAACACGCTGATGGATGGATAACAACTGATTGCTCTCTAGCAGTCCGCAAGTATCATGATCTGTTAGAAGGAAACTTATAAACTGAGGAATTAGATGTGTGTAACGTCTATGACCCATACTCTATTAATACGACACTGGTAGGTTAGAATAGTAACACAATTTCAATTATTCATAATAATTTTTATATTCTTTTAAATATTTAATAATATAATGTTTTCGGGAGTACACATTTGAAACTACTTTTACGGATTCTTTTGTGTTTGTATTTGATTTTTAATTTCACGACGTTTCGAACATTTTACAGCGTTATGGTCACGGGAGGATAGTGTTCGAAACGTCTGGCAATTAAAAATCATATACAAACGCGATAGAATCCGTAAAACTAGTTTTATTGCAAATTATTAATAATAAACAATATGTGTGTGATAGTTATAGCAATTTTGATAGAAACTCAATGTCAATCAATAGAGTCCATCATTTCTTTTTTTTATAAATAGGTAAATTTTTCCGTGTGGTGACGGAGTAAGAATGCCATTTACCACCCCTTACCTTACCCGTGGGTGATCGTAATACACGAATAAGGGATATAAAACGCATATAACATCTATGCAAGAGAAGGAAAACTCGAAACAATAACCCTATACCAACACGTCTGACTAGTGTGGTATCATCATCATCACAGCCCATAAATTTCGCACTGTTGGGCTCGAGCCTCCTCCGTAATGGGAGGGAAATTAACCTACTATACCGCAGCGTGGTATAGTAGGTCAATTTACCTCCCATTGTGGAGGAGGCTCGAGTCCAACAGTGGCACATATATGAGCCGAGATGATGATCTGTACAAGAGAAGGCAAGCTCGATACTCCTTATACCAACGTCTGACTAGCGTGGTATAGTACCTAGGTCATTTTCTCGCCGAAATTGGACGAGGCATATATATAAGGGGCATATATGGGCTGAGATGATAACAATTAACGGACACAAATAAATGCCAGGCTCAGAACAATCTGTTATGTATCGCACAAAGATATATCTTGCGTGGGGATTGAACCCACATTACCCATAGCATGAAATCTCGCTACTTATACAACTACTTCATCTATTCAGTCATCATTGCAACCGAACGAAGTCTCCAAATAGAACGCTCAGTATAGCGTTAGAGCTTAGGAGCTAACAAAATTTATTTTATTGTAGACTGATGATGATTATGATAGATTCAAATTCAAAACATTTATTATGCATAAAACCTGCGAGGGCACTTACATATTGTCATTTTTTTACATTTAAAGTTAATCTAATAAACTACCACCGGATCGGAATGAGACCGCTACTGAGAAGATCCGGCAACAAACTCAGTGGGTTTGTCTATTTATATTTTATCTATGTTATTATAATTTTTTTCATTTTTTATATATAAAAAAAAAAGTACATGTTTATTATTTAATTAGCTAGAATAGCTAAATAGATGTTCAGCAGTGGACTTTATATGGACTGAGTAGATAACTGGCTGGCTAAAAAAGGCTGACCGACCGCATTCGTAACGACGACGTAAGAGAGCGAGTAGGTATGAAAGAGAGTATTGGTGTAAAGATGCGAAAGGGAATGCTCCGATGGTTCGGACATGTGGAAAGAATGCCGAACGAACGTCTGGTTAAGAAGATATACAATGCAAAAGTGGAAGGATGTAGGTACCGAGGGAGACCGAGACTAACCTACCTAGACCAGATCGGTGAGGTACTGAAGGAAGGTGGAGTCAAGAGTCTCCGAAACCGGCGAGCGTGTATGAAGAGAATTATGAATGTTGAGGAAGCGAGTGAAGTATGCAGAGATAGAGTTCTCTGGCACTCTGTTCTCTCTGCCTACCCTGCAAGGGATATGGCGTGATGATATGTATGTATGTATGAGTAGAAAACCTTCCTTACCTGCTAGACCTACTGCTGCGTAAAATAGGCGAATCTTGTCTATCAGATGCAACACTTTGACTTCTATTAGTTAACGGTGTACTCTCTCCACTGACAGCCCTAATACCCCTTCTACCTTTAGGCGTTTTAGGTATTTCCACATCTGATTCTCTCACAATCGTTGGCGTAGCATCTTTTGTCTCTGTCATGCTCGGTTTATCTTCATATATGTGTAAGCGTTTCTCTCCTGAGTAACGCGGATTGATTAATGTGATAGGGATGTCAGCAATACTTTCAACTGAAGTGTTTGGGTCATCCGACAGACTGCTGTTCATTGATATTGACAGGGACTGTCTGAAATTTTTAGAATAATTCAATTATTTTTATTCATTAAAATGATGTTAATGTTGAATATAAAATGGAATGGAAATAGGGGCGTAAATTATATGACTAGAACTGGCAATAAATCTATTAAATATTGGCGTCACATGTTTTGATTCATAAAATACTGACTGTCGTGAGCGTGCTACTGCAATTAAGATCGAATAATGGATGGCGCAAAAAATGTTATTGCGTTTTTTGTTTCCTTTACTTTTGAGGTTTATCTCGGTCAACTTTTCAACAGTAAGTTAAGACGACATAGTTATGGATCCGTGTTTGTTTGGCAATCATTATATTGTAATAAATTTTTTTTCATTATTTTGAATACTACTGAGGACTACTTAATTCGCCACATTGATGTCTTTCATTGATGACCTTCCTTTTATTATTTAATTAATTCATAAAAGAACTTCAAATTCAAATAATTACCTGGCGCGTACATTATCTTTGAGAGGTTTCTTTGATGTTACGAGCTCTTCCGTGGCCATTTTCTTTGGTGGCGACTCCAATGGATGGGTTTCAGTCTAGGAACAAGTAGAGTATAACATTAACTTTCTTTATTTATAATAAACATAACATAGGTTTAAACCTAGTCGTTTGGATAGCCTTCTTCCATTCTCACTTTTTCCATTGGGTGTCGCAAAGGCTAAAGGATTTACTAGACAAATAAAGGCCCTTCCATGGTGCAGGATATAACTGAGCTAAGATGGTAAACATAGATTTTTTTATCACGACAGAGAGACATCTTGAAGGAGATCTCATTTCATCTCCTTCAAGATGTCTCTCTTACTATAGACCTCTCTATTGAAGTAATCAATTTACATTTAGCTGGATTTACTCTCTTACCTAACTTATTTAAATGTAGGTCCTTTTTGTAAGATGAACTTTTATTCATTGGGGGCGTTCAAGCATTACGTAACGCAATTTTTGAAGATTTTTGATCCTCCCTCCCCCACATGTAACGCGCCGTAACGTATGTCTGTACCCCTTCCCCCCCCCCCCCCTGAACGTTACGTAACACCCAAGTGACCGTTTTTAAACGTGTTTGGAAATTTTAATTCCCTAGTTTTTTATTTAATAAAAAAACAATGCTACGTAACGCGTTTTTTGAACCCCCCCTCCCGGCTATGTAACACATTGTAACATTTGACAAGACCCCTCCTCCCCCCAAATTGCGTTACGTAATACTTGAACGGCCCCATTTTCAAAAAATTGATAAACTCTCGCTGTGTGATAATTGATTATTACCTTTTCATCAACAAACCCTAAAGTTTAGGTAAAACCTAAGTAGTGCAGGTATTACGTACATAAAATTTTAATTTTATTTATTTAACATCAAATAACTTAAAAAAATTCAATATTTATTTTTACTTCATTATTTTACTAGGCCTTTTTATTGGAATTAAATGCTTTCATTCTTCACTAGGTAAGAACAGAGCAGCTCTGGGCTCCTGGGAAACTCCACGTTGCTATATTTGGACAATGTCTAGGAAATACAAAATCTAGTAAGATTTGGGGGTTGGAAACCCAGGTTAAAATATGGATGGGCTACAATTTCTATTTAACCCTTCCAATAAATATTAATAAAATTATGTAATACTCTCGATCGAACTCGATTGTTAAATTTTTCTGTAGATGTTTAATTAATACATACATACATATCATCACGCCATATCCCTTGCAGGGTAGGCAGAGAGAACAGAGTGCCAGAGAACTCTATCTCTGCATACTTCACTCGCTTCCTCAACATTCATAATTCTCTTCATACACGCTCGCCGGTTTCGGAGACTCTTGACTCCACCTTCCTTCAGTACATGACCGATCTGGTCTAGGTAGGTTAGTCTCGGTCTCCCTCGGTACCTACATCCTTCCACTTTCGCATTGTATATCTTCTTAACCAGGCGTTCGTTCGGCATTCTTTCCACATGTCCGAACCATCGGAGCATTCCCTTTCGCATCTTTACACCAATACTCTCTTTCATACCTACTCGCTCTCTTACGTCGTCGTTACGAATGCGGTCGGTCAGCCTAACTCCACAGATTTTCCGCAGAGATCGCATTTCGACCGCATTAATTTTACTATCATACTCTTTTCTGCATACCCAACTCTCGCTTCCATACAGTAATGTTGGGACAAGCACTGCGTTATGTATTGCTACACGTGCCTTCTGGCTGAGGTGGTGGCTGCCGAGAAGTTGCCCCAACGCTCCGTTCACTCTATTTCCCGCATTCACTCTTCGCTCTATATCAGTGGTGTACCTTCCATCTCGGCTAAATCCACATCCAAGATATACAAATTCATCCACTTGCTCTAGTACATCATTACCTATTGTTACTCTTACATCTGTTCTGGTTTTATCTCTTTCAAAGACCATTATTTTGGTTTTGCTCACATTCACGCGTAGACCCCTTTTCTTACAATCTTCTGTCATTGTGTCGACTAGGGTCTGCAGGTCAATCGCTGACTGTGCCAGCAGGACTGCATCATCTGCATAAAGCAGAGCAGTGACCACTGAGTCGCCCATCTGGACTCCCACATTCATATCGTTCAACCTTTGGAGACATTTATCCAGATATATGATAAACAGCCTGGCTGACAGAACGCACCCCTGCTTAACGCCGATATTGACGTCAAACCAAGGCGACATTCCATCATCCAGCCGCACACAGGCTCTACAGCCCATGTAACTAGACTGCACAGCCTGTAGCAGTTTACCGTTAATACCATACTCCGGTAAAATGTCCCAAAGTTCCTTTCGTACAACCGTGTCAAATGCTCTCTCCAGATCCACAAAACTGCAGAAAACCCTCTGACCTAGAGCCAGATGCTTCTCCACAATGTTGCGCAGAGAGAACACTTGATCCATGCATCCCCTTCCACTCCTGAAACCTCCTTGTGTCTCACACAGTAAACCATCGGACACCATCCTCATTAATTAATTGTTGATTATATTAAAATATTTTCGACTGCACAGATGGTGTAGTGGTTAAGATACCGATCTTCCGAACCAGTGTCGTGGGTTCGATTCCTACGCGGGACAATACTTTGTGCGCACGAAGTGTTGTTCTGAGTCTGGGTGTAATTTGTCTGTGTTAATTGCATGTTTGTAAAATTCCCCGCAATACAAAGATTATTTCCTTAGTGCAGGGTGGTGTCTTTTTAAATAAAAAAATCGATAAGTTTTCCATTCATCAGTCTATTGAAATTTACTGTTTTAGATTTTGGATTCACTAACAATCATAATTACCATGCGTGGTTGGCGCGTATTAAACCACAATATGAGTTGCCCAAGAGTGATGCTGACCATTTTCCTGGTGATCTCTTAGCCTTTTGTTACAGTTAACACAGAAAGTAATGACTAGTGACATTAATCTAAATACTAACCATAGGATGTGACGGTGTAGTAACATAACTGTCATTAGATATGTCTATCTCCTTTTCTATTACAGATACATGTTGCTCCACCTCTTTCTCACTTGTTTGTATTTGGTTTGATATCGGCGACGTTGATGGCTCAATGTCAGTAGGCGTGGGAATTGTAAACCGGAGATGTCTGCAATAATTAATATTACTATATATGAAAATAATTAATGTTATTATCTGCACAGATGATGTAGTGGTTAAGATGACAGACCGTCAGGTATATGTCCATAAAGTGCTCCGCAATACAAGAATTGATTGCATAAGGTGTTAGTGTTTCTGTTTAAAAGAAATTACCACAATCCCTGCGTTTGGTAGGCGGTTTGGCCATTATAGTTAATGTTATAATTTTCCCAGACGAGTATTGAAGCCCACTCTACTTGGGATAGCTGAACCGGATTTTACGGCTACCATGGACAAATAAAGGGGATTACACATCGTGTTCTTAAACTGTTACTATTCAACGAAAAATTAAACTATAACGTTAAATTGACATGCATGCAAAAATTTTAAATTTAGTTTATTGAGTTTCCTTTTCGAGAATATTAGACAGGGCGTCTAATAGAGGCAAAGGAAAATAAGACAGGCATTTTGAAAATTAATTTATGCCGTTATATTTGTTATTTCACAGTTGGTGTTATAAGTTTCTCATAAAAGAGTTTATGATCATTTTTATAATTATCCCTCAGTCAATTTTTAAGGCTTCTACGGGGATATTGAAGACACACTGTCACAAGGAATTCCAATCATTTTACTAAAATTGATTAGACCCACTCAAAAAGAGGGCCACTACCATAGGTTAAGCATCAGTGATGGTTAAAATATTTTAGCGCGTTGTAGGCAATTTTCTTTCACATCTTGTCTTTATAGATCTTTTACTCTTAGCATATTATTACACCCATTCAAAGTTTTGTACAATAGGTTACACAAAATTACGCACTTGTTAGTGGAGTCACTGTAATGAGTATGGTTACTGGCTGTTTCCATCAATTCCTCATCACTGTCATTTAGATATCTAGAGTCTGTCGGTGATGGAGCTTCTCTTTCTAGACCATCGGCACGCCTTATCTGCAATTCAAGATTTTTATTTATTTGCATATATAACTCTAAAACTATTTTTGAAGTGGGTAACCCGCTGGATGAATCGCTTCGTTACGTAACGAGTAACGGCTCCTCCTCTCTCACTCAAACCCACAGCGCTAGCCGTATTAAAATGTGTTGTTATAAGATTTTATTAATAAATAACGTTTCCTTACATTATCATTTTAATATACATAAAATTTAAGTAATAACCTAAGCTTTTCTCAAGTTAAATAATTTCAATATTAATAGTTCAACTTATAGTTTAAATTATCACTTATGTCGGGCGTCCCAAGACGCACACGTTTTCTTTTAAATATCTTTAATTTTGGTAATTCATTACGAGAAGATATGAACGTATTTAAAGATTGCGCCATTAACGGAAAAATTTATAACTGAACGCCCGATATAGTCTGGAGACATGATAAAACAGAATAAATGTAATGTTGTGACGAAAGTTTGGAGTGTGAATGACAAAGGCCTTCGTGGCAAGGGGAGACCCAAGAAGGATGAGTCGTGTGAAACATGATTTGGACTGAAAGAGTGTGAATACTTGTGGTGAAGCTTAATAGGATTATGTGAAAAAGAGGACATATTGACCATTGCCCATTACTTTACTGGGATAAGATTAGGACGATAATAAATTATGACAAAATTATAGTTGTGACAGATAGACAAACGGGCACACAAGTAATAAGGTTCCATTTTCCATTTCATTTGGATGTTCGAAATCCTAAAAATAGATAACACTATATTTAAGAAATACTGCATAATGTATTACTTGCTGTGTGGTAACGGTTAAGAATACTACCAACCCTTTGTAATTTTTTTTTTTTTTGTGTGTCTTAGTTGTTAGCCTCAGATGGCTATGACAACTTTACCCGGACTGTGGGTGAGTGCTGAGGGCTCTCAACCCCTTACTTTGTAAAAGACGACTAAGAGCTTTATATCGACCTGGGCCGCTCCCTGATGCCGTTTGTTCAACAATTACAATCCCAAGGAGGGTTGATGTCAGGGAAGCGGCCGGTCATAAAACTATTGCCAACATTTTTTTGCAATATGTACAATGGAAGCAGAGTACATATTGTGTCAACCTCAAGTAATAGGGATAAGAGCAGAAGAATAATGATTGCGTAATGTACAACCTACTTTCAATATGCTTTGTGGTGTTTCAGCTCCCTGCCTTTCGTTGTACATTTTGCATTCTGGACTTTGTACGTCAGGCATGTCCAATAGTACAGACATCTGACTGCTCAGCTTTGAGCTTACTTTGAACCCCACTTTGGGTGTTTTCGGGGTACAACTCATATCTAATCGGGCACGTTTTGATGGTGTTGAATCTGGATTCTGTTGTGATGTTGATAGAATACTGTAAACAGATTTAAACACAAATAATAATAGTACAGTTATTGATTAGCTTTTGTGTATTGCTCATTCATCAGCCTATCGACGTCCAGCATTGGACATAGACCTTCACAAAGTGGTGGTAATACGATGATCGTTTTTTTAGACCCTGGCACTAAAGAAATAACCCTTGTATTAAGAGGAACTTTATGAGGATATATTTAACGGAACACAAATTACACCCAGACTCAAAACAACGATTTCTCGATCCTAGAAAGTATTGTCCTGCGTGGAAATTTAACCACGACATCTGGTGCCCTAGGTCGGAATCTTAACCATTAAGTCACCTGTGCAGTCGTTATGCTTCACAGGCGGCAGTCGTTATGCTTGGCAGGCGGCAGTTTTTTTTTTTTTTTTTTTTTTTTTTATTGCTTATGGTGGCAAACGAGCAGACAGCACACCTGATGGTAAGTGTCACTGCCACCCATGGACCTTTGCCAATGGTATAGCTAGGCCGCTGCCTACCAATACAAACCCCGAACCCACCCCAGTTGGGCTTTTTCCCACCCAGTTTTCCGGGGAATGCTTCCCTTCTAGTGATTCCTCAACCTATTTTTAAAACTACTACGGTATTCTTAATTCGTCACTACACGGGGAGAATAGTGCCATTAAGTCAAACTTTACATTTCAGCCAGTAATTGAATCTTGATTCAACACTATAGAAGCTCTATCTACTTAGATCTTTCCATCTCAATGTTGCGCAGTATAAAGTAGTATATAAAACTTCAGATCACATTGATGGAATATGGATGAAAGTCTTTTCGTCTGGTGCACAGCGTATTGCGGAACTAAATCGTGCAATTCCAGCGTAAGTCATACAAATCTCTCTATTTTACAGATGTTACTTTTCACAAGTGTTTTATATTCTCCTTAATATTTCCTATGTGATAACATTACTTTCGCGTGGTAGTTGCTAAAACCGATTCAGATATGATGAAAATAACACCAACTGCGATCCCGCCTGCTAAGCATAAAAATTATAGTATTATCCTCCTGTATGTCTGTACAGGTGGATAATATGTACTATAATTTTTCAAACAACATAGCCTCCCAGGCCTATGTCGAACAGTAGATATTAACCTTTCTAATGTCACGAGGGCGCCAAAAAAAAAAATACGTCGACTGGCGCAGCGACCGAAAGGATTAAAAGTGGTTAAAAAGAAACGGCCACAGATCTGTGACAAGACGGTTTAAGAGGGGTGTACAGAACTGTGTCAAAACGTTCGAAAGGTTAATAGGTTGATGGATTTATGTTCTAAAACTCTATCATATCCAAAAATAAGTATTGTGCCTACTAACCTTCGTGTCCTGTTTAACTTGGGTGTACAAATGAACGGTGTCTCCTCAATATTAAGTGCGCGTTTGATACCGCGACGCATTTTGGGCTTGTTCATCCACGTTTCGCTTGCGTTCTCTATTGTATTCTACAAATAAAAATATAAATTTTAAATATAACGAAATACATCTAACACTTTCGTTATAAATTTTATTTAGGCCTACACAAATAGCGTAGGTGGCGAACTAAACTCATATTTCGAAGCTTCAATAAAATACCAATTTGACTAAAACAAATATTACATATATAAAAAGGAATGCATGTCAGTTCCTTTAGCGTTCGCGCGATGTTTATCACATGGAGTTAAAATTTGTACCAGTCTTAAAGGTTGACATATTAAAGATATGTAAATAAAACGAGTGTATGTTGACGGTCTATGATGTCACCATCTGGTTCTGTAGTGTGAAGCGTGAAACGAATAAGTGACATTATCCAGATAACATCAATGCAAGAGAAAGCAATCTTAAAATAAAAACCATGCCAACCCATTTAGCTAGCATGTAATAGGCCAATTTCTCACCCGTTTCTTTATTAGTTTTGTCATTGAGCTACAGAAATAGTTTTAATTATCTATGTAGATCATCAAAAAAATAAATTCTTACACTGCCTATTACAGATATTAATAAAAATCAAATCTATTAACACTCATTGTAAAAAAAAACATCATACCATGTTTATAATATAAAAATATTCGATAACGTATTTTCTTCAAAAATATTTTAAAACACTTAAACTATTCAATGTGGTATGTATTCGTAACTATGGCGTTTACAAAAATAATTTGCATAACAAAGCAATATTCAACTATGTATCTAGGTTATCGAAAATAGTTTATGACTGAACTGAAAAACGTGTTGCTTCAACATAACGTCACTGAACGAGTGTAAATACCTAATGCTAATTTTAAATAGCGTAATATGCGATAAGGAAGACTAAGCGTATAATCTAAACGTTATTTTATAAGATTGATGATGATGAGAGGAAAAGTTGCATACAATTTTTTTATTGCTTATTGTGGCAAACGAGCAAGCAGCGCGTGTCACTGCCGCTCATGGACCTTTGCAATACCAAGGGTATAGCTTAGGCCGCTGCCTACCAATGAAATCCCCAAACCCACCTAGTTGGGCTTCCACCTCTCTCGCTTACCGAACGAAGCGCAATAGCACATTGACATTACTCAGACGTCGATCTTCTGCGAGAGTGTGGTACTACCCCGGACAGACCGGCCCGCGGCTGTAGACAGAAAACTGTCAACAGCGTGGTCCTACCACTATTTGATCATACAATTCTCGGGTTAGGTGCTCGATACGATGATGATAGATCGTACATTTTTAAAAGTAAATTAACTAGTTGGTATAGTATAAGTAGACTAACTACTCTCCTATTGTGGAACAGCCTAAGCTTCTGGACATTTATGAGCTTAGATGAAAAAAATTGTGACGAAATTTATTACATCTCATTTCGGTTCATATATTGTCCTACTGCTGGGCTCGAACCTTCTCCACAGTAAGAAAACAATTGACCTACTATACCACGTTGGTCAGATGGTTTGGTATAGTTTTATTTCGGGTTTGTTCCTTTAGCATAGATGTTATCAGCAATTATATCCCTTAGTCATATTATACGACATCCACGGACATGATAAGGTGTGATGAATTGTATTTTAATTTCGTCACCATACAGAAACTTATCACAATAATTTATAAAACCCGATTACGAAGCGAAAAATGATGTCACAAGCGGGATTCGAACCCGCGCCTATTGGGATGCCGGCCCAATCGTGCTGCCACTACACCACCGTGACTTATTGTAGGACATGCAAATTTCGCTTCGTATCATATTTACGTCTTAAGGTGACGGTATGCCATCTACCCGACAATGTTTACACATTGTTATAGGCTTAATACTTCAAACTTTGCAGTTAGAATTGTATTAAACGATGACACAACCTTGTTATTTAAATTACTGAAATTTAGCATTTAATATGCTTAATTATTTATAAAACCCGATTACGAAGCGAAAAATGATGTCATAAGCGGGATTTGAACCCGCGCCTATTGGGATTCCGGCCCAATTGTGCTGCCACTACACCACCGTGACTTATTGTAGGACATGCAAATTTATAAATAATATCGGGTAGATGGCATACCGTCACCTTAAGACGTAAATATGATACGAAGCGAAATTTGCATGTCCTACAATAAGTCACGGTGGTGTAGTGGCAGCACGATTGGGCCGGCATCCCAATAGGCACGGGTTCGAATCCCGCTTGTGACATCATTTTTTGCTTCGTAATCGGGTTTCATAAATAATTAAGCATATTAAATGCTAAATTTCAGTAATTTAAATTATCACAATAATTTATTTTCTAACGAAAAAAATTCAAACTCCAATTCAGCAAAAAATAATTACTATTAACATATATTTTCATCTCAGCTCATATATGTCCCACTTTTGGGCTCAATATATCCTCCATAATGAGAGGGAAAATTGAACTAAACCACGCTGGTCAGACGTGTTGGTTTAGAGTTTTCCTTCTTTTGCATAGATGTTATATGCGTTTTATATCCCTTAGCCGTCTCTTACAATCCCCACGGGTAAGATATGGGGTGATGAATTGTATTCTCCGTCACTACACGGAAAAAAACATATATGTTAGAACAATAAATTTGTTAAACCCTTTGTTTCTTATTCAAACATAAAAACAAGAATATAAATGAAAGCAATATTATGTTGTAAAATATTATAAGGATTACCTGAATGAAAGATGATTTGTAAGTGAAAGTATTTTTAGGAGACTTCGCCGTCACGTATACAGACATTGGTTTCGGTACGATTACTGAAAAAAAAATACAGATCTATATATTTTTATTGTTAATTAGTTTTATCATATTTACTGGCAACATTGGCACGGCAAAGTTATTCTGTCATCAATGCTTATACTGAGTGTGGAAAGTATTTGTTTCTCCCTTCCCTCCAAGGTGGTTGAGGTGAGTGATAGTCAACTCGTGATCGGGTGCCGCCTGTGGGATCTGGTCCAATCGTGGTTATTTTACCTTCTATTTGAACTATTGGGTTCGAAGGACGAATGGAGAGCTAATTCTTATTAAACATGTTGTACCATTTTTTTATAAAAAAAAAATTAACAAGAAATAACAATAATAGACTAACCCGCTGAGTTTCTTGCCGGATCTTTTCAGTAGTGGTCTACTGCCGATCCGGTGGTAGTTTATTGTATTAATTTAATATGTTAAAACTGACAATATGTAAGTGCCCTCGCAGGGTTTATGCATAATAAATGATTTTGAATTTGTATTCGTTAACTAAGTCCGTCGTATATAGTCGTCGTATGTAATATCTCCTGCCCTCTTCGTCTTTGGTTTTAATAATCAGTTAATAATATTGTGATCAGTATTGACTATATTTATATTAAAAAGTTGATTTTAGTATTAGGTTTTAAGTCTTGTAGCCACCGTATTCAAGGAATCGGTTCGGGGTTAGCGCTCAGTAGGCAGATAGAGACATACGGCGGATTATGGCGCTTAACTTAGCTTTCTATAAAAGTGTGCCCAAAGAGTAGCACGTCAAAAAAGTTTTAAATCTTACATAGAAAGGTTGTTTAATAAAGTTTGATTTCTTTACCAATTAAATAAAGATTGTTTATGAAAAGTTTGTTTTTAAACTTGAAGCAAAACTCTATGATAAACCAGATGGTTTGGATGGTGACTAGCGCGGTATAATGTGTCAATTTCCTTCTCACTGTGGTGGCGGCTCGAGTACAGTTGTGGGACGTATAGAGGAAGAGTTTAAGTGATGAAACATTCCTCTGCAAATTTTGGTCATAGTACGCAATTGTATATGTATAAGTAGTTCAAAAGGGAACAAACACTAATTATAACAGAATTATAATTTTTAAATACCTCAAGGTTGTTTATTAGACATTAAGGTCAAACTTTTTTTGAAAGAAACCCATTATGTAGGAGATCTTATTGCAAAGTATAAATAGCACCGAGAGTCGGACACATTATATATGGCTTTCACAAATAATTGTCCTGTGCGGGAATCAAACGCGAGACACAAACAAAAGAGTTCGATACTTAAACTACAACACCATATGTATTGTTCAAATCTTATTATTGGAGTTATGGCTCTCATTTATTATATCTGTTATTACAGGTATATTATTCAAAACGTCACTAATCTTGGAGCAACTTGGTCACGATTTTACCACGAGTGAAAGCTATAACTCACTATGGCGTGTGACGATAATTTGCAGTAGTAAATAAAATAAATAAAGCAAGATAAGGGGCCGTTCAAGTATTACGTAACGCAATTTGGGGGGAGGGGGGGGTCTTGTTAAATGTTACAATGCATTACATAGTCGGGTGGGGGGTTCAAACAACGCGTTGCGTAGCACTGTTTTTTTATTAAATAAAAAACTAGGGAATAAAAATTCCCTAATTTGACACGCAAATTTTTATTTTTTAGATGATGAATAAACAACATACACATGTATTGCGAGTTTGGCATCTCTTTTTTTATTGCCTCAAGCACGTTTAAAAACGGTCACTTGGGTGTTACGTTACATTCAGGGAGGGGAAGGGGGGGTACAGACATACGTTACGACGCGTTACATGTGGGGGAGGGAGGGTCAAAAATCTTCAAAAATTGCGTTACGTAATACTTGATCGCCCCCTAAGCCACATAACTAACACAATTACTGTCATGGGCTGGAATTAGGGGAAGGCTACTTGTTACATCAATAATGTAGGCCAAGGAAAATTAGATACACTGACATAAACTGAGTCACTATTTGCTCGATAATAAAAATATAATTAAAAAATGAAATTACACATTCTTATGAAACATAATAATCTTTACTAAAAGTTGATATTATGCCAAGAAATTATAAGAATAATATCTGGAATACTTTGAGATAATATTAGACATAAATAGATATTTATTAAAAATAAAACTCACTCCCAGTGCTGGGCTCGAGCCTCATCCATAACGGGAGGGAAATTGACCTACTATACCACGCTGGTCAGACGTGTTGGTATAGGGTATAGTTTTGAGTTTTCCTTCTCTTGCATAGGTGTTATATGCATTTTATATCCCTTAGTCGCTTCTTACGATCACCTACGGGTATGATAGGGGGTGGTTAATTGCATTCTTACTCCGTCACCACAAGGAAAATAACAACACCGACTTCATAATAACAAAATAATTTTAAGTAAATTCACCGATGCATAATAAGCATGTAGTTTGAAATTAATCAACAAAATATGACCATAGAGTAGAATACGGTAACTTTTTTGAATATGATACGCACTTTAAGGAATAATCTTCGCATCAAAGTAAACTTTACATACATACATTTACCAGACACTATTACACCCAGACTCGAAGAGTCTGTAGATAACACAAAAACTATCCTGGTTAGAAACCTACGACGGTACTGCCACAGAGCAGCACTTAAAACATTAGGTTAACAATGCAATGCAAATAATATGTTCATTGATAAGTATTTCAATCATTCCAGATTTGACTGCCCAGATGGTGTAGTGGTTAAGATAGCCTTCCGTGCCAGTGCTGTAAGTTAAATTCTTACGAAAGACAATACTTTGTGCGTTCCACCAAAGTTTTTTTTTGTGTGTTTTTAGCTGTTAGCCGCAGATGGCTTTGACAGCTTTACGCGGACCATGGATGAGCTCTGAGGGCTCTCAACCCGATTATTCCACCAAAGTATTATTCTGAGTATGGACGTGATTTGTCTGCGTTAATTGCATGATTGTAAAGTCCCCCGGAATACATGGATTATTTTCTTAGAGCAGGGTGGCGGTGGATATATAAAAAAAAGGTAGGTAATAAAAATAGCAATATAAAGCGTATAGCGTACGTACCATGCTGTGTGGTAGCAGCTACTTATACTACCAATCTTTATCTTACTCATGTGTGTCGTAAAATAAGACTACGAGCTTAACATAGATACATTGTCCAGTTATTAATTATATTCAAAATGAAAATTGACGCAGGCAGGCCGGCAGCTGGTGATAAAACTATTGGCATGGAAGAATAGGTATATATTACGTCGACCCCAATAAATTATAAGAGTAAAATAATGATGAATATAATACGTACCGTGTTCTATGTCCCGCACATCAAGAGCCTCTTTGGCTACAGTGTTGGTGATAGCCGGTAGAGACGAACATACCACTTCCACGATTGCATCTCTAGCGTTCTCTCTATCCATTATATCAAACAGAGATTCATATGAAGTTGACACGTCTTTACTCTTAGGTTTATTGTGTTTCAGTTTATTGTTGAATCTCTCAGCTTCTAAATACCTGAATTAGAACATCAGAAATTCATTGCTATTCTAGTAAAGATACGTATAGTAATGTTTATTCTTTCAAAACTTTACCGACAGAGTTTATCAAGCCGCACAAAGAAAACACTTCGTGCGGTAATTTATATGGGATGTCCTAGATTTATTCTTGAAACACCATCAATAATTTTATTTAATTTTATAATAACTAATTAAAAATGACTCCAAAAGAGCTGCCAACTCAAATTGTTTGACGTTCTGACTTGTAATAACTAACGTAGATATTTTCGTATTATAAAAATTATCAATTGTTAAATAAAATCATACATATGTAACAAATTTATGGTGTTTTATTGTAAATGTACAACATATAGAAGTTTAAAAAGAAAATGTTTATACAGGTGCGTCAATAAATAACAAGCGAAAAGTGTATTGCAAAACCGATCCTGATTTCTTGCAAAGGCTTCCATTATCAGTTCACCAAAATATTTCTCTGAAGCCCATTTTAATGTATATTATACAATAATAAAATTATTTTCGATCTATGGAGTTTTCAAAAATCGTAGATTTTACCTATAATTTTTCTTAATATTCATTGTTGATGACATTATTGTACTGATATTCTTAAATTCTATAATAAAAACTGCGCGGTAGATTTATGCGTTTTAAACCATGTTTCTATTGCAAAGAATAGTCTTGTTATTGACTCGTCTGTAATATTACAATACGTTTTATCACTTCAAAATAATTATTCTATATTAACCTTCAAAAGCATACACTGTATAGAATATAATACAAGTAAATCCATAATCCGGTTGATGTTTAAAACTCAGGTCAATATAAATTAAAATCAGTAAGACAAATGAATTAATTATTTATAAATTGGAAGGCAACCTTTAAGTATTTCTTCCTGCACGATACTATTTTATAATTAATTTTAAATTAATTTATAAATGAAAATCGTATATTTCTTATTGAAAAGAAAAATAAATATTACATCAAAACATTAAAATATGGTGATATAATATGTACACTCATTTGCAAAAAAAACGGGCACCTAAGCAATGAACCATTTCAAATGTTAATATTTCTTTGTTTGATAATTATAGGTAGTTTTATCCACACAATTTGGTAAATTAATAAGAAAATAATCGTTTTCATCAGTATTTCATAAAATTTAGATACAATTTATGGGAAATAATGCTAAACCTCGCTAGTAGTGTATATTCGCTAGTAGTGCATATGCTCATGAAGTAAAAATAAAAAAGTTTTTTTGTTTGTTTTTCTTTAATAAAGTAAAAGCAGATAAATGTTTAGTACCGAGTGTGACCCCCTCTAGCTAAAATCACAGCTTGAATTCGTCTGGGCATGCTAGCGAGTATATCCCGGATACTTGCTTGCGGAATACGTTCCCACTCCGCAGTAATCACATTCTTCAGCTCTCTGATGGTCTGCGGAGCCGGGTGTACTGATCTCACACGCCGTTTCAGAACGTCCCAGACATGCTCTATGGGATTGAGGTCGGGACTTCGAGCTGGCCAATCCAAACGACGAATGCCGACCTCTTGCACATACGCATTAACATCGCGGGATCGGTGGGCGCGGGCATTGTCGTCCATAAAAATCGAGTCTTCACCTAGAGCGGCCAATGCGGGTTGTGCATGAGAAATTAGAACTTCCGTTATGTATCGATGCCCAGTCAGTGAGCCGTTTTCAATGAAGACTAACTCTGTACGATCCATTGAATTTATTCCTGCCCAAAACATAACAGAGCCCCCACCATAAGGTGTGATTTCTTCGAAACATGCCTCTGCAAAGCGTTCTCCTTGTCTTCTTAGCACTCGCCGACGTCGATCTTCACCGAACAGAGATATCCTGGCTTCATCGGAGAACAAAACCCTATTCCAATCGTCTTGAGTCCATGATTCACAATTTCTAGCGAACCTAAGCCTGTGAACTCTGTGCTCACGGAGTAATTTGGGGCCGCGGGCCGGGCGGTGACTGCGTATATTGGCAGCGAGAAGCCTCCTCCTGACCGTCCATAGACTAATATGCACATTTCTTACTTCTTGGAGGTTGTTCTTAAGATCCACATACGAAGATTTGCGATTTCTCAATGCGCGACTCACAAGAAAACGATCATCCCGTGGTTGGGTACATGGTTTTCTTCCAGAACCAGGCCTTCTCTCGACGGAACCAGTCTCCTGATATCGCTGCCAGGTCCTTTGGACTGTCGAGCGACTAACATTTAGCCTCCTAGCCACGAAACATTGGCTGCAACCCTCTTCAAGCAGCGCGATAATTTTGGTAGCTTTTACCACTTTATCTACCATTTTTGATACAGCCAAACAGCATTAAATAAAGCTTTGACAGTCAAGGATATGAAATTAATCGATAAAAATTGAATAAAAGTTATGAAAGTCGATGTTAACTTCTGGAACTTCGCGCCAAAAATGTAGGATAAAAAGGGGTTTTCTGTAAAAATGAACATCAAATGAAAAATTGAATTTAGAACGTACTTTTTTAAATACCACAGCATTTTTAAAACCGGCCAGTAACGTGTACAAACGATTGAAACCTTTTTGGTATTGTATCTTTTTAAATATGAATGAAAATCAAAACCGCCCGTTTTTTTTGCAAATGAGT
This sequence comes from Lymantria monacha, assembly GCA_905163515.2. Lineage (NCBI taxonomy): Eukaryota > Metazoa > Arthropoda > Insecta > Lepidoptera > Erebidae > Lymantria > Lymantria monacha. Next base: position 16,600,406 of record LR991096.1, read on the forward strand.
TTATATTATATCACCATATTTTAATGTTTATATATTACCTTGAATTCTGCAAATAATACATGACTAGTATATCCGAAGTATTTGGATCATTGCAATCTTCTAAATATTTAATAAACACTTCTTCCTCAAATGGTAACAATGTAACTTGCAATAGCTTAGCAAGGTTCCCAGTATTACGGCATCCTGTTAAAACAACATACTTAAATTTAATTAATAAGTACATATACGGCTGACGGTTAGGCACGAACCTCTTCGAGTTTTTGCAGTGGTAAATGCAAATAATGCTTTTATTTCTCGGTCGTCTTTTACGATATTGTAGAGAAAGGAAGGTATAGTGAATTGAATTATTACTTCGGGACCATACAGAAAATTGCAATGAATAATTACTAAATTATAGAGTTTTTATACAGAAATTAAAATGAAATTTTAACGACACATATCGCAGACACTGCATAGAGATAAATGTTATTTGTTTAGACCCCCTTAGCTGTTTATTATAAAAGCTTTACTGTTTATGGCAAAAATGTTTAGATCTTTTTTAAAAGACTACAATTTTTTTTTATTATGGGAACTACATAAACATGGAATGAACGAACACAAATATCACCCAGATTAAGAGCAATCCTGGGGGGGCACACTTAAAACATTACTTATTTTTACTGACCGTCGCGCCGCCTACAGATTGGTTGTACAAACTTAACTGCTGCCATTTTGTCTTGCCTGTCAAACGTTTGACAACTGAGAATTGTTATTTTTTGTTCCTAGCGTAGGTACTTATTGTCATCGATCTATTTTCGGTTATTGATATTTTTCTGAAAATTATCTCAAGTTTCAATGTTAGGCTGATATTATTATTGTTTAATTATCAGCTGATATGTTTTTTTTTATATTTCAGGGTAGCTTTCATAGTAAAAGAAAATTCTATGTAATTACACATACACATGTAGATATGTATATATATTACTTCAACTTTAGTTCACCGCCTAAACTCTGGGTGGCAGCACTTTCCATACATGCATATTTTATCATCGAGTTGCCACTCTTTTTCAATTTAATAACTTTACTCTTTGGAGCAATCATTTATGGATCGAATAAATAATTAAATTACGTAGGAATTGAATCAGCACTAGTAAGCATAGTAGGTAACGAAGACTACATAATCTGTGCAGTGTTTATTCTTTGTATGTAATAGAGATGGACGTTTTCAGATTTTTACGCAAACCGATACAAATTCGATTTCTGATATTGAAATCGATTTCAAAATTCGATTTCAGAAATCGATTTCCGGAGCGGTTGGCAGAGCGGATTTACCTTAGTTTCGATCGATATTCGATGGTTTCAGGTTTTAGTTATTTTAGCGTAGCAGACGAAAAATGCAAACGAACGAACGCATTCAAAATATTTTTCTTTAATTCCTTTGTCGCTTGGATTTAGGTGTACGATTTTCCTTTATGCTTTATTTAGGCTTAGGACTAACAAAAATGTTTTCTTTTGGATATGATACAAAACTTTCTGGCGCATTTAAAAACCGTCATATTTACAATGATTTCATGATTCTATAATGTACATTTTTTTTGTATGTTTTTTTTTCCATTTTACAATAGTTATTTCTTTCTCTGTGGCGTGCCATTAGGGAGGCCTACGTCCAGCAGTGGACGGCGGTGGGCTGAAATGATGATGATGAGTTATTACTTATTTATCATCAAATCGTATATATGATACTAACATACGCTAGTATAGTATTAAATCATAAAATACCCATCTAATTATATAGTTCACGAGAACATAAAAATAACATTACGCGCACACCGCACCGTACGTACGCACCAAGGTCAAGTGTACATCAAAACATCTATGATCCAAACTCGCCAATAATTCAAAAAATCTATTTAACAAACACAAAACTTAAGCTATCAATCATTAAGTATTGCGTAATATTACCAAGGAAGTAGTTGCATTCTGATATAGATCTTATTCCCTGTCCCTTGTAATTCTGCTTCGTTTCAATCTGCCATTCTTAGTTTCTTAGAAACCGCCAAAATCCAAAACTGATGATAATTTGCTCGCTTCGTCTCTTTCACTGCACTAAACGATCGCTTAGTTAGAATGAAAGCAGGCGAATTTTAATGAAATTCGCTTTCTCGCATTCTAACTAAGCGATCGCTTATACTAATCACAAAATAAAAGGCCCGTTTTGACAGTTCACACCCAAGAAGTTCTCTATTTTTTACCGATCGAAATGTTCTAAGGTAATTACATTTTTCATTGATGGGTACCGCCCACTCGGCTAAGTGCCGTTCATAACGATTTTTTCATATTCTCCACAGACTATTAATAATCGGTTAAAGAAAAAATAAATAGATCAAAATATTTTCTTTTAAGGTGGACTCGCAGTTGTCCGGTTTTATTAATTTTAATACTAGTGTTTAGAATAACTGAATTTCACCAGCTGTGTATTGATCTTTACTGAAAGTTATGAGTTTGGAGCTAACAAAGTCACAAATTGAGACAATGTCATATTTGTCGAAGAGATTTGGCTGAACTCGAATCATACCGTGCCACAGTCGTGGACGGACGATACCAAGGCATCTTGCTCAAAAGTGCCAATGGGAAAAGGTGGACGCTTAATAATCTGCCACGCTGAATCAGCTGGGGGAAGTTTTTTTTAATGATGCCTTGCTTGCAATGGAGTCTAAAAGTACAAAAAAATATCACGAAGAAAAGGACGCAAATAAATTCACAGAGTGGTTCAGCATGGACACAAAATGATAAGAGCGCCACCATACCATTGTCAGTACAATACTTTGATCTGGGCTCAAATGAAAGGATACGCAGCACGCCACAATACAAAGCCGCCATTCTCCACTAAGAAAATTATGACATTGTTGAATGAAGCTTGTGCCAAAATTACTAAAGAAGACTGGACAAAAGTGGTAGAAAACTCGAAAAATAATTAAGGAAGACTATGATAGAGACATCAATATTGACAATATAATTGAAAATGAAATAATTATAGATGCGGGTGACGATAGCTCAACCGATAATTTTGGCTCATCATTTGAAGAAAATGAAGAAATTAAATGAAGAAATTGAAGATTCACTTTTTCTCGATTTTTTATTTTGTGATTGAGTGAATGTTATTGTAACACAAATATATAATGATAGAAAATTGACCTTTCATAACATTGTGTCATTTCAAAATACCCATAATATCAAAATTTTAACTTAAATTTTCAAATCAGAACTTTAATCCAAAGCACTCTGCAATACATATTCAAATCGATTAAATACTCACGCAAACTTGAATCGATATATCGTGAGTATCGAGTACCGAGTCGTATGGTTATATCACTATATCCATCAATAAGACAAATGTCAAAACGGGCCTTTTATTTAGTGACAACTATAGTGGAGTGAAAGAGTTAGTAAGTTTTCAAATATTGGTTTAGTTTGCAAAACTAGCAATAGAAAACGATTGCGCGATGATTCGATTTATTATTAGTTTGTGTTTTCGTCGTTTTGTTTTGATATGTCGTGTTGATTTAGTTTCTGCCGAGATACGTTTTCTAAAATCAGTTTGTATAGTGTTGAATATCGATACGATACGATTTCTGGCTGAAATTCGATTTCAGATTCGTTTTAATATATCGGACGCATACCTAGTATGTAAGTATTACAATTTCTGAAAATTAAATAAATAGATTTTAATTTATTCTAATAACATGTGATAATATCTTAATAATAATTTATCTTAATAATCCCATGCGATAACAGGCTAAGAATGTCTTTACTTTCTCGTAGAATTCGTAAAACACGGCTAAGTGATTTGACGAATGGAGAACAGCATTCTCTTGAGAAATTAATAACACCTATTGCAAAACAAATTCTCCAGACATTTGTAATTACGTAACAGTATGTCTTCGTACCTCATGTCTATATATACGTTCCACTATCAGGCACAGGCTTTCTCTACAATGGGAGTGGAAGCGGCTCTTTTATACTGGCTAGATGAGCTATCTATTGTCGCGGCTCTTATCAATTACGCAGAACTTCGCGAAATAGCTGCGGAGTTGAAAAGGAACGAAGATAATGCCCTCGCCCTTCTCAACATCGCCACCAAATTCGCTCCCATGATCGAAAGACTGGGCGCTTTCAACACAAATATAATTTAAATAGTATCCGTAGAATAGAGCATACACGGCCCGCGCAGCCGTAACACACACAAACAATTGCGCTTCCGACACCGCCGCCGGTGTAGAAAGACGCAACGCGTAATAATCAATATTCCAAACGTGGGCACGCCCACTTTGCCACCAGTGACGCCCCGAGCCGAGGTCCGTTCTCCGCAGGGAGAGCCCTCGGGCGTTGTCGCTTAAATTTTTTTGGTTTGAGAGCCCTCAGCGCTTACCCACAGGCCGGTTACGCTGTAACAGCCCCTAGGCTAACAGCAATCGCAGTGGATACGTTTTAGTGGGTATACTAGACCTAGGCTAGGAGTCCCACACTTCCCATCCGGGGAGTAAGTGCGTAACGCATTTCGGACCACTGCGTTATCAATAAAAAAATAATAATAATAATAATTACTCAATACCCACACTCGATCTATAGAATGTTCATTTGAAATAAAACTACTTTTACGGATTCTATCGCGTTTGTATTTGATTTTTAATTTCTCGACGTTTCAAACACTTTACAGTGATCATGGTCACGGGAGGACTGAATAGAATGTTCAATCCTCCCGGTTTATTCATATATAGAATGTTCAGTAATTTAGTTGAAACGTTTCGATTGAAATTCTTAATCTTAAAATAGTTCACGATGGTGTAAGTGGCAGCACGGTTGGGCCGGATTCCTAATAGGTGCGGGTTCGAACCCCGCTTGTGACATCATTTTTCGTTTCGTAATCGGGTATTTATAAATAATTAAGCATATTAAATGCTAAAAATTTCAGTAATTTGAATAACAAGGTTGTGTCATCGTTTAATACAATTCTAACTGTAAAGTTTGAAGTATTAAGCCTATACAATGTGTAAACATTGTCCGATAGATGGCATACGTCACCTTGAAGACGTAAGATATAATATGAAGTGAAATTCTTAAGGTTTAGGTTTATGAGTTATTTAAAATCATTGTTCAGTACGTTTTCCTGGGCAGCTTATAATACAAACTATTATCACTAACCTGTTTGACAAACGTGGGGATTATTCGCCCTCCTTTGTGAGGAAGCCTTTGTTTAACATTGGACGTCGATAGGATGAATGGATGGAAATAAATATAAAGAAAATACAGTGGATTTTTACCTTTAAAGAAGAAGCTGAGCACCTGTACTTTATTCTCCACACTGGCTGCATTCTGCACGCATATCCTGATAACGTCCAGCGCTTCGAATACCAAACCTCGTGCTAAATACAGGTTGCAACATGGCTGCCAATCTTCTAATTTGTCGTGGTCATTCATCCTTATTAAAGAGAAGTATATCTTTAGAATACGCATTTTTCATGCTCATATCGAATATTAGTTCGGTACAAAAATAGTTATTTCGATTTTCTGGTAAAAATGTGACTCTCGGTTTTTTTTTAAACACTCCACCCTTCACTAAGGAACTAATCCTTGTATTGATATTGACAAATTACACCCATAATGACTTCTAATGTTTACGCGAGTATTACACATCCCTACTAATATATAAATGTGAATGTAAGTTTGTTTGTTACGCTTTCACGCTAAAACTACTCAACCGATCATCATGAAACATTGTACACATATTCTTGGAGGTATTAAAAGTAACATAGGATACTTTTTATTTAAAAAAAAACAAAATTTTTATATGAAAAATAAAAAAACTGTTTGTCAAAAAATCTCAAAATCTAGCTTCTTCAACGCCATCTAGCAGTCCAGTACTGAAGTTCCAACCCTGAGTATTGTAATACCGTTGCACTGTATTACCGACGGTCAAAAATAAAAATAGGGGATCAAAAACTTTTGGAAAGTAACCTTTTACGCGGGCGAAGCCGCGGGCAGAAGCTAGTTTGAAATAAAACTATAAATCAAATACAAACGCGATAGAATCCGTAAAAGTAGTTTTATTTCAAATTACACCCAGACTCAGAACAACAATTTCTGGATCGCACAAAGTATTTATCAACACACCTTCGTGGGAATTGAACCGGACACGGAAGGTCGGTATCTTAACCACTACGCCATATGTGCAGTCAGTTGTGCGTTTTAAATAGTTGTGTGTTTTGTCTCTCAGTTGTGTGTTTTAAATAGTTGTGTTTTGTCTCTCAGTTGTGTGTTTTAAATAGTTGTGTGTTTTGTCTCTCAGTTGTGTCTTTTATAAAGTCAACATATCATAAAGTTTTATTTTTTAATGTTATCAATATTTCTCTTTGTATAATCAGATTTTTAACTACATCGGACAAATATTTTACTGTTTTTATATATGGGATAAATGTATTACTGTCTATAGAATGTGCTGCATCAGGCTCCATTCTACTATTGAGAATTTCCTAATCATACAGGAGTCGAACTTGGTACAATATCGCCCGCAGTCACATACGTTATAGAACAAAAATTTTGTAATATAAATAACCTTACAAAACAAAGCTAAACTTAGAATTGCTTGAAGTGAAGTTTTAAGACACAAAATGATTCACGTGTTACCAGAATATGAAACTGTCGCCATATTTGCTAAGAGCTTGATAGTTTAAACATGGCTCAGCGCGATACCTACGAAGATTTAGGTCCAATCAGTGTGCAGGATTTGACACAAGTGTTTGAAAATTACGCGCTAAGATACAATAGGAATATATTTAATCATAGCAAATCAGGCCTCTGGTTGTAAATTTACAAATATTGACGCTTTATATGCAACGATACGACAAGGACAAGGCGTCAGCTTACTTGAATCAATCATTGCGTTACGTGTTAGCCCTATAGACTTATAAAAATTTGATTACGAGCGAAAAATTATTATCACACATGGGATCCACACCTACGCTACGACTTACACCAGCGTCGGCTGTCGTATGACATTTAATTTCGGGCTCGTATTATATTTTCGTCTTTAAAGGAGACGTGTGCCATATACTGTCGGGTAGATGGCACACGTCTCCTTTAAAGACGAAAAGTTTTTTAAATCTGTATAATGTTTACACATTATACAGATTTAAAATAATGTTTACACATTATACAGATTGAATACTCTAACTTTGCAGTTAAATATTTATTAAACAGTGACACGACCCATGTGTGACAATCATTTGTCGCTCGTAATCAAGTTTTTATAAATAATCAAGCATGTTAAATTCCAGTAATCCTATATAGATAACGTTAGAAAAACTACCTCATTGAACAAATAGCAGATTCACCATCTTTATTCTTAATGTTCTGTATTGGCGCCGGTTTCCGAACGTGTAAGTATTGTAGCGCAGCTTGAGTCTTGTTCTGCGCCAGCAATGTGGATAACACGACGTGGTGTTGCCATTCCGATAAAGTATTACCCGTAAGACATTGTAACTGGTCAAGTGCGAACTGTGAACCAACAAGAGTCTAATATAGATTATCATCAGTATTCCTTACGTCTACAATGTCAGCCTCTAAGGCATAAGCAGATAACATTGTAAAAAAAGACATAAATAAAAGTCTAACTCAACTGATCTGGTCTGACCAGCGTGGTGTAGTAGACTGATTCCTCTAATTTGTGAAGTGAAATGGGGTGACAAAAAGAAGAATGTTTGGATGCCGGCGCGGCGGCTCTGTATAGTTTTAAATGTCATTCTTGGATTATCCTCAACATTGGACGTCGACGGTCTGTTGCATACATGCGATAGGTTCTATTAAACAACACACACGCACACACACACAACAATACCCATACGTATTGGGGACGGCCCTCATCCAGATTAGGGAAATCAACACTACGTTGAGTTCATACGGTCTGATTACGAATTACCCTTTACATCTTAGAGAGATGCTAGCTGCTGCTTTAAGCGATTTTTACGATATCTACATGAAGTAGTCTGTGGTGATGTATATTGTTACTTCGGAATCATATAAAAAAAACAGATATTACTTACATCAAAATCTCTATGATCAAGATGCCAGAATGCCTGTGTTGCTTTTATAGCTGTATTACTGAGACCGAACATAGTTGGAAACTGCATTAATCTGCGAATAACTGCTTCATATCTTAAAAAGAAAAAGAAATGCAATTAGATAATTACCGGATTGCATTTTCGGATTAGATATCACAAAATAATTTACAGGCTAGCACATCATCAATGATGTCTATTCTATAGACTTTATGAACTTGTACACAGTTACTAATCACACATCCAGATTTTTCCCTGTTTTAATTCTATTGCCTTCAATACTTTATCTGTATCGGTAAGGGAAGGTACCCGTACTACATGACCTGTTCAAGGGAGAAAGGATCTTTAAAAATTTAACAATATTATGATGCCCATGTGCTACCTGCACTGCTGCCTGCAGGTGGTAGTGACACATTATTTTTTTTAAACGGTTAAGTCCCGAATCGGCACCACACATGGAGTAGATTGTCAACCTGTATATTGAGTAGATTGTCAACCTGTACATTATTCGCAATACCTGTCTCATCATCATCTCGGTTCTTTCACGTTCCAGTGATGGCTCGCGCTCCTCCACATTAGGAGGGAAATTGGCATACTATACCTAGCTCGTTGAATGGGTTGGTATAAGGTTTTCGATTCGAGTTTTCCTTTACGAGGTCTACGGCCAACATAGGAAGTGACGAATTGTATTCTTATGCTATTAAAAATAAAAAAGATATCATCTCATCTCCGCTGATATATGTCCCACTGTTGGACTCGAGCTTCCTCCGTAATTAATGGGAGAGAAATTTACTTACTATACCACGCTTGGTATAGGGTTTTTCTCGAGTTTTCCTTCTCTTGCATAGATGTTATACGCGTTTCATATCCCTTGGTCGTCTCTTACGATCACCCACGGGTAAGACAGAGGCTGTTGAATTGTATTCTTACTCCGTCACCACACGGAGAAGAGAAATTATCATCTAAAGATATATACAAATATATAAGTAATATGTAACAAAATATAGTTTATACACACCTGACGTCATCATAGACCATAGAGTAATCAACAAGGAGGTAAAGAACGAGCGAGTGTTTATGCTCTTCGGCAACGTCGCACAATAAATATAATCGAAGAAGCGAGTATAATGATGGTGGAGGGTATAGACCATTACATTCACTACCGCCTTTAATCCATAATCTAAAAAAACAAAATTTTAATAGTATCATATTATATTATACACTAGTTTGTGTCTGCGGCTTTTTTACTTTTACGAAGATTGTCTAAGTAAAATTCTCAATAGAAAGCCGAAGAATAAAACTGTGCCATCTAGAAGCAATCCTTGCCTTGCTCATCATCATCATATTAGCTCATTGCTGGGCTTTAAGTCTCCTTCACTGTGGAGGGTAATTCACCTATTGTACTACTCCACTGATCAGACGGGGTAATTTACTGGGTATTTAGAAATTTAGGTTTGAGGTGGCGAATTGTTTTCTTTTTCCATCACCACATGGATATGGATATTAAGTCCTACGTAATGGGATGACTCCTGTTACGCAGGACTATATTTTTTTGTTACAAAATATGCCTTACCCACATTTGTCTACAGATAGCATCATCGTCAATGTGCTTTACCTTTTTAAAGATGAGTACACGTTAATTTAATGACTTACTCTCGTATTCTGTCTCCGCCAAATTCCTGTTCAATAAGCTGATCAATATATAACAGTGAGCATGGTTTGTTCGCATCCTCTTCATTTGTTGGGGCGTTATCTTGTAGCCGATTCAATTTCAGTCGCCTGGAATGTTAATACAAGTTAAAACTTGTCTAAGTTCTTAAATTAACAAAAAGCAAAGCTTTGTGAGGGGCTCGCGTAGTTTTTCAAACGGGAACAACTTTTAAGACAGCTTTTTTAATATTATTATTTTTTATAATAGAATTACTGTTTTACCGCAGCCCATCTGCAGTAAAAATCCATACGGCCAATCATTTTCAAATTGTTTTTTAATTATCAAAGATTGGTTAGTACTTATATTAAATGTATGACAGGATGTATTTGTTGAGTATTGAGTTTAGATTTGCTGCAGCGATGTTAACTCTTTGGTTTTCTAACAGATGGCGTTAGTAGTACAATAACACTATCCAATGAATACAAAATTGTTAATATATTCTTTTTTAATGGTTATAAAATAATTTTTGTTTTTGACAGATAACACATCTAGATATGTAGTTAAATTACTATGTTAAAGCACAAATCTATAGGCATGATAGTTTTTCAGTAAAGTGTACCACAAAATGCTTAGATTGTTGGATAGTGTTTCTTGATAGGCTATCTTATATTTTTAAACCGTGAACATAGGTCCATATGTTATTGGAAGTATAGATGCTATGAACATACCTTTTATTATATATGGTATAAAGTTGTTGTGCTGGATACGGTAGTGCATTATAAGAATCGTGTCTCTCCGGTAACAGTCCAACTCTCAGAAACCACTGTACTACTTGGAAGTATAATGATACTGTTCCAATGCCTTTGTATTTCTCTTCAATTTCACTAAGTGCTGCGGTCAAATATACAATTGAGGTAAATAATTTTTTTGTTGTTTCCACCCTTTTAGGGGACAGTTCATAACACAAATTCCCAAACCACGAAGACTGTCAAGCCCAGTATTGTTAATGTGTATTTTATAGTTGACTGAAAATTCTACAGCGACTTGACCAATTCCATTTAGTACTTGGGTCAACAATTAAATTCCCAAGGGTATTTGACGTCAGAGAAGTCATTATCCATCTACCAAACTATCCACGTCCACTATTACATGAATTGCGCTAATGGGAATGCTTGTCAGGCAGCTTACCGGTCGCAGTTGGTATTAAGTTTTTCTAGTGAGTGTCACTATCTTTTTCTCCACGTTTATACGATTTCGACAAAAAAGAAAGGGTTAGTGATACATTATATCGTTAACCCATCGGCGCACGAAAATAAATTTATTTTCACAATGACGATATTATTACTATAGCTTATAAAAAACAACTTTGGAAAATAATATACACCTTGTAAAAGAGAATGGAACAGCAGCTCAAATGGGTGCTAGACAAGGATGGTACGAATCCATAAAAAATTTGAAGTGAATGATAGGTTATGGGGTCTCTGGCCGCCCCGCCGTCGTCCCGGACGGTTTTGGCGGGGTATGCCCAAATCACAGCTTGTTAAAAAGAAAATGTTCATACCATCAGGAACTATGAGATTGCAACACTTAGTGAGTACAGCATCTAACAATCCAGTCAACTGTGTAAGTTGTTGTACACAGTGTTCCAAGCACCTCACCACATTTCTGAAAATTATATATAATAAGCTAAATTATTAATTACTTAGAACTATTTACGTTGGGATGGATTTCTAATAGATGGAGGTTCAAGTTTCATGTGTGGTAATCATTTTTTCGTTCGCAAGTTTATATCAATCAATCAATGTCCACTTTTCTATATGGCCTTCTCACGAGATTTTTTTATTGCTTATAGTGGCAAACAAGCAAGCAGCACATCTGACAGTGTTACTGCCGCCGATGGAGCTTTACAATACCAAGGATAGGATAGGCCGCCATCTACTAATACAAACCTCAAAGCCACCCTGTTGGGCTTCCGGCTCTCTCGAAGAGAATTGAGAAAAAGACGGTGCCTGCGGCTTGTATAATGTCGTTAGTTTATTTGATGGCGGAATATAATTGCTACTGGAGAACCTTTTCCTCAACAGTTATTGATTTGTTAAGCGAGCTTCGAGCTGGATCCGTTACAGATAAAATTTACGAGTCATAAGTTATTGCTGGTAACATACTGGTCATAGAATTATAATTTCAGATACTAGAAAATATTGAACAAGATCCTCCCAAGTTTCAAGTTGTCTAAATATGAATAGCTTTAAGGAGTTCAATAATAATAAAAATATAAACTACTAGCAATCAATATCAATCTATGACTAATACAAACGTAAGAAAGCGAATGTATTTTTACCTGTCCGGCAGTGCTGATGAGGAAAATAATGGAGCGGTAAGTTCTTTAGCATTTTCTTTTAAATCAATGGCCCGCTTCCAGCACCAATCCACCTGGAATATAATCAATATCATCATCATCTCAGCTCATATATGTCCCACTGTTGGGCTCGAGCCTCCTCCATAATAGGAGGGTAATTGACCTACTATATCACGCTGGTCAGACATGTTGGTATAGGGTTTTGTTTTGAGTTTTCCTTCTCTTGCATAAATGTTATATGCGTTTTCGATCCGTTTAGTCGTCTCGTGGGTGATCACCCATAGGTAAGATAGGGGGAATGTATTGTATTCTTGGATGGAAAATATAATCAATATCATTGATATAGAAATTGTACTAGATTATGGGCCAGCTGTTTGAGTAGGCTGGCTTAACAGTCGTAGATCATAATTAGAATGTGTATTATACAAAAAACGATATGGTGATTTCAAAAATATGTGTCTAACATGTTTAATCTAAACGTTAGGTGCGTATGAAGTAACGTATATCTCCGACACGATTTTAAAATCTGTGCGTATGCGCAAGCGACACAGCCTTCTCGTTCAATAGCCGAAGCAGCACCAAAGCGGATGAGGGGGAAGCGTAGCGGCTCTGGTTAGAGTGGACGTACCGCACATGAATTTAGGTATTTCCTTCATATTATTAAAATATTGAAAAATATAAGTACACATACAGTTACAGTAAACATATAGTTTAGTTTTTTTTAATAGTTTATTTACTTAGAGATAACTTTAATTTTCTTTTTTATCAAAGTAACTATAAGTAAGCGTGTTTCTAAATTTACAATTTATAAATTGTTATGGTTCTATAGAACCAACCCTTAAACATTAATTGTGTAAAATACACAAGAATTGCGACTAAAGCGTTAGAAATACCGATAGAGTAAGGGATTAATTAAACAAACGCAATTTTCTCAAATTTCATATAATCGGTCGCGATCGCGATTGACGTATGGTCATTGACTCATCAGCTGAGCCTGTAATGACGATGTTTGTTTTATATATGCGAACGTAGTTATGAATTTATTTAAGTTCTAATTGGTATTTCAAAAAGTATGAATATGTTGCTGACTGATTATCATTTGCTTAATACATTTCAATCAGTTTTACAGGAACAAGCGATGACCAAGTTGAAAACTTTATATGCTTCTAATTCATTAAAAAACCAACATTTTTAATTTCAGATTTCTTTTATCACCTTCCTATCACCACTACCTAGCACCCATTTGAGTATATGTTTGATTCTCTGGTAAACCTTGTACATATTTAATATTCGTCATACTGTTAGGTATTATATAACTTTCATGATAAACAAGCTATCTAATACAATAACATTTATTTTTTTTTAGACTCCACCTTGTTCCTAAACAAAACACCTCAACGTTATAATATTAATATAAATCATGTATATGCAAGACGTAAATTACCAAAAACGTAAGCGTGCACCCCACTCCACTGTGGCTTCCGGTGGCCCAGTCATGCGCACAGCGCTTCAGGAAACGTGATAGACGAGCTTCTAATGCCACGGACAGTAGAAAACGTCGTTGTTCTTCCTGTAAATGTAGTAAGTACATTTTAACAATGCGCTTGATATAATACAGGATGTAAGGGGACCGCTCCCGAAAACAAAGACAGGTAACCCTACTAGTCCTACTTGTAATGATAGGCTAGAAAAAAAATCGATTCGGATGAAAAAAAAAAAATTTTCACCACGCGAGGTCGTTGAACTCTTGAACATATGATCGTGAGTTTTGAATAGATTGCGTCTTTTCTCATCTGAGTATAGTTACGTATTTTTTATCGCGTTATCGTTACATGGCACTGTCCTAATACGATGGAATGTGAAAAAAACTTAAAAATATTTGTGAAAAACAACTTTTTTTTCATCCTGGTCGATTTTTTTTCTAGTCTATCATTACTAGTAGGACTAGTAGGGTCACCTGTCTTTGTTTTCGGGAGCGGTCCACTTCCACCCTGTATATCTCAAAGCTTTTTCTTGTCGACATTAAATATCTACACTAAAATTGTTTAAAAGAAATGTTTGATTTTGCAAGACTATTTATTCCTCTAATGACAAAAAATAATTATATATTTTGAAATTCACGATTTCATTAAAAAAAAAATTCTCTCGCGTGTACAAATATAGCGAATATGTTCAGGTTTGCATTTAAGACTATCTACAGAGAAGTTACATAAAAATTCTAAATGAAAATGAAGATTTAAAAATAAAATATTACTTACCTGGCTAATATTCCTATTATAAGTATCCATATAGAGTGGTGTTAAGCCGGCTAATACACATGCGTTATATAATCTGGTTGGGTTGAGCAGCGCTGTGGGACCAACCTCATCGATGGAGCTTATTATCTGCCGCTGTATACCAATCGTGTTCAGCACGCATGTCTCCGAAGTGTTCAAGCAAATGCAATCTATACAAATAGGTTTTTTAAATTCCAAAAGTAAAACTGATAATTATATGCAAATGTTACTGTGTTAAGATCAAGACTATTACATAAAAACCTGTTACAAAGATTATATGAAGGTTCAATATGCTGTCACATATGGATTCCAAATGAGCGGACCATTAGCTGTGTCATGTTCACTCTCTACCCTATTCATTATGTAAATTAAACCTTGTATTAGTGAACGAGCATTCATTTACCCAATTTAAACGAATAAGGGTTCAAAATGGGGCCATATAGAGTATAAAATTTAATAGTGGTAGGACTACACTGTAAACCATTTTCTATATATAGCTGCGGGCCTATCCGTCCGGGGTAGTACCACACTCTCGTAGAAAATCGACCACTGAGCAGTGGCAATGTGCTGCTGCGCTTCCTTTCGGTCAGCGAGAGAGCCAGATGCCCAATTTTCTGGGTGTTTTTGGGCTTTCATAACCTAGCTGTACTCCTGACATGGCAAAAATCCATTGGCAGCAGTAAAACTTACCATTAGGTGTGTTGCTTCCGCCCTAGCCGAGGTCGCGCGTGACTGGACCGGCGAATAGTCCGTCACCCGCAGAGAGGCTGACCGCGCGAAAGCCTTTTCCCTTTATGGGAAGGCCTCTGTTCAACAGTTTGCGTCGATAGAATGACGAATGGATGGATGATTTTTTTACCTCTCAATATAACATTTATCAATTATAATAACATTAAAAACAACTTACTGTATTGCAAGGAGTTTGGATAGAAATGTTCTTCTAATCTTGTGGCGTGTGAGTAGACCGCTACCGAGGCTGGATCCAGTCGCACGTCGAGAGTGATACATGAGCCAGCGGACAGTTCAGAGCACCAAGTTACACTCATAAAGGCATTCGATACCAGACGCCACGTTGCTATAAAAATATAAATAAAAAATTATGCGTGCGTACAAAGTACACATATCAGAAATGAAACTTTGGCAAACTGATATTTAAATCTCGTTTACTCTCCCACCCTTTCTTCTCTCTTAATTTCCCTCCATCCCCTCCCTCTCCCGCTCTCGTACCGCGTTTCTCGTGTCGCGTTTCATCTGTGAAAATTTTACCCTCATGCGCGCAAATAAGTTTCACTTCAAAATAAATATGTTGCGTAATTGAAAGATGTTACTTATAGTTCATCTAATCTAAGAAGTGCATTTTGACGTTTCGCATTTTTAATACACAATAACTTTGGTCAAACGTATACACATGATTGCAAAAAATAAATAAGAAATTTTTAAAAACTATTAAGTTATTTACATAATTAACGTGGCGGGTGACTTTCTTGTATAATAATCAAATGCTGAAACTCGTAAAACTGATTTAAAATAAAAATAATGGTAAATAGTAATAATTATTGACGATCTCACAATGTCACTTCATCACGTTCTATACAGTAGTGCTTGACAACTTCCAATTTACGAATATCCAAATAATCGGTAAAAATATTAGATTAATATAATTAATCGAATAGAGATTTTGACAGAGATGTACATTTCGACAATTTCATTGATAAGGAAATAATTCAAGTAATAGTAGGTAAAGTTCGCCATGATGATAATTTAAGTAATAGTAGTGAATCTGAATAAACAACAAATTTTCAAATCCAGTTTTTGGTTTTACTTAATCTAATCCTACAAAATTTGAAAAATCGATTTTATGCTGATATAATTAAATTTGTTTAGTATTAATTTATCACTTAATTTATTCATCTCCTTTTTAAAAAAAAATATTAATCCGATTATTAATTAAAAAGAATCAATATCGATTTCTCACTAAAATCGGATATTTTCGATAGCGATTATTTGGTTCCATACCTAGACAACTTACTCCGACAGCTGTCAAAATGTACTTCTTAGATTAGACAGACTATAGAAATAAACATGGCGCGTAACAGAAAAACGTTACAATTACAATAATATTTCTCCCATACGTTGGTAAAGAAGTTGCACTTCAATACGTATCTGTACAAACATGACGTCTTAGTTTGGTACAGACGCTCATCTCATATATTCACTTCATACTGATTTCTAAACAACAATACAGAATATTGTGCATTATTTTTATAAAGTTAAAAAGTTGTTTGAATGCATTTAACTTATGACCACTACCACTCAGATTTTAAAATGTTCATCATCATCATTAACGTTACAAAATCGGGAAAACATTCGTAGTCACGAGATATTTAAAACAATATTTGTACGCTACTGTATTAATCACCGTTGTCATAACAACTATTGAAATAACATATTCATTTGAAGTTATTATTGAAGTATTATATACGGATATAATTTTAACTATATGTTAAAATTTGGTGAATTGTTTAAGATTAATACTCTTCATCTTGTCGCAATGCTGTTACAAAGAACTATGAAAAACAATCTCTTACCTGGCATTTGGTCTTTGTACCACTGGTCCAAGTCAAACAGCAACATTCCATATTGTGTAGAGGAATTAGCATTCTCACCCCAACATTCCCATACGATTTGACATATATTCAACATACCTAAAGATAAGGCAAATATTAGTTATCTATATAAGTATATAATAAAGTAGTAAGTTTCTATCTAGCCGAGTAAAGATTTCAGATCGAATTAGAGTTCATTTTGCTTGCACAAGTGGCAAACTGCTCTAAGTACTGTGCAGAGAGTCGTAGGTTCGATTTATACATAGGTTTTCACTATTTCCACGCATTCTTTGCCACGAAATACGAATCTAGAAGTAAATTGTGTCCAGTAATTCTGTTTGTAATATCCCTCGTGAGTTAAGGAGTTATTCCTTAGTCATTATCATCATCTCAACTCAAGTAAGTGCTGGTCCCAAGTCTCCTCCACAATAGAAATTGATCTATCACACCATGCTGGTCAGATAAATTAGTAAAGGGTTTTATATCGAGTTTTTCTTTTCTCATTTGTTAAATTGTTAATAGTTATTTTACTGGACAAGAAAAACAGTGCAAGGAATTTTATATGTATAAAAGATTAATTCATGTGTGAAATCTACAATAGAAAAGTGATTAGTAATTCCTAATCTTATTAAACTAAAATATGTCATTATTAATTTATTTTTTATTGTCATTTAGATCAACTATTATTACTAAAAACTATGGTTTTCCATGTGGTGTCAGAGTAAGTATACAACACGTCGCTTCTTTTCTTGTCTATGGGTGTCGTAAAAAATTACTAAGGAATATAAACATGCAGATAATATCTATTAATATAAAGAGAAGTAAAACTCGAGATAATGCGCTAGTTTAACCATTCGACCATCATGGCAGTAGGCCAGTTTCACTCCAATTATGGACAAAACTTGAGCCCAGCAAGGAGGTATATGAGCTGAAATTATATGAAACTAAGATAAGCAACTTTAAGGTGTTGCCTTTTTCTTTAATCTATTTTATTAATTAGTATGGAAATAGATTCTCATCTTTTACACTATCACATAATATTTTATTTACATCCCAATTATTTATAAATAGTTTTACATTCTGATTATTTAGAAATATAAATATGGGTAACTTACTCTCTTCTCCTTCAGCAGCCAGTGTAGAATTAACAGAATATGTGTGACAGGATACACACTTTCCTCCAATGAGAGCTGCCGCGTCATCTGCTGTGCCCAATTCCAATTGAAATCTTATTGTTGCTGAAGAGAACTCCTGAAAAAATCCATATTATTGAAATTAAAATGTGCTTTTATTTATGCATATAAAGAAAAATATTACCCTTCCCTAGTTAATTTTATTTTAGTTCAAATTGAGTAAATCATTGATTTAAAGTACATATACCTGCTGAATATAAAATAATAAACATAAATGTCGAATTTTATATTCGACTAACTCAAGTTTCAGTGATATAAGCCTATGTCATAGTAGTAAACTTATAGATCCAGTGGTATGCCTAAGCAAAAACATAAGTTATAGTTCATAGGTCATCACACTGAAATTACTAATAATTCAGTTTATAAAGTATATAATTTAATATAAAAGAAGTAATTGAATGAACAGAAAACGAATAAAACAACCTGTTGAATTTCTTGCTGGATATTCTCGGTTGTGAGCACATTCTATTCCAGTAGTAGATTATTGGATTAATTTGAGCCAAATTTAAAATTGACAATACCCTTGCAGTGTTTATAGACAAGAGTTGTATTTGAAGAGTCTATTACAATACATTCTTAACTGACTAACAAGTCCTATGGTATTTTATCATTAAGAAATACTCAATGTAGACTAGAATTACACCTATATACTGCGACTCCTATTAATCTGCAATGAACTTTTAAGTTGACCCATATTTATGAAAAGGGTTTCTGGGTGGGTTTGGGATTTCTAAGTAGGCAGCGACCTGGCTGTGGCCCTGGTTTTGCAACGGTTCATGAGCGGCAGTAACACTTTCTATCAGGTGTGATGCTTGCTCGTTTGCTACAAAGAGCAATAAAAGAAACATCAAATTAAACTTTTAATATAATATTAAGTGGAATCTTATATACCCAACATGACACTAACCAGTATAATTTTAAAGTTGATTACATTCTTACCTGATAAAGACATTTTGTATCTGAAAGCATCCTCTTGCCTTGATAGGTCAATGAATACATGACTCCGAGTGGAAACTCTTCTTCCTCAAACCTATCTGTGATGGAGAATACTACCCAAAGATAGCAAAATGCCCTGGGATCATCGCAAGGTTCCTGTGTCATTAAAAAAAATATTGTATATATATTTTTTTTCATATTGTAAAAAATAATTATATCATATAGGTAAAATAGCAATGAAGATGTTCTACATACAATAGCAATAAAGTTGCCAAAAGCAAACTAATCTTGTTAGGGTATGTACCCATACTACGCAAATCATATTTTGCAATTTTTCAACAGCTTTCCCCGCCTAACCACTCCATAATGCAGAAAAAGGTTCAATTTTGTTCCAAGTGTAGTATTTAAAAAAAAACACACACCTTCACCTCTGAACAGGTCACACATAGTATGAGTAGTTTCCTTAGCAAAAAGACTTTGATGTGTGGCCAAAGTATAAAAATATTTTTTGTGGATTTTAACATGTTTGTATTTGATTTATGAGCTGATATTTTGAATTCTTCCTTTCTCTTTTCTTCTATGCTAAAGTATTAGAAACGTCGGGAAATTAAAATATCAGGATTCATTGACGTCCACTGTAGGATATAAGCAGCTGTAATGGGACGCAATGCCATAATCGCCATTCTGGTAGGCTCTATGGTGATTGCAAAATGTGCCACATTTCTAATGAGTCCTTAGCCAATTAATGGAGGTTTTATGCAAAATTTCAAAAACCACACTGGTTACAATGTTGTATTTATATTTTGTTCCACTTTTGTTATAAATAATAAATTACATACAAACATACATATCATCATTCATAATTCTCTTCATACACGCTCGCCGGTTTCGCAGACTCTTGACTCCACCTTCCTTCAGTACATGACCGATCTGGTCTAGATAGGTTAGTCTCGGTCGCCCCCGGTACCTACATCCTTCCACTTTCGCATTGAATATCTTCTTAACCAGACGTTCGTTCGGCATTCTTTCCACATGTCCGAACCATCGGAGCATTCCCATTCGCATCTTTACACCAATACTCTCTTTCATACCTACTCGCTCTCTTACGTCGTCGTTACGGATGCGGTCGGTCAACCTAACTCCACACATTTTCCGTAGAGATCGTATTTCGACCGCATTCCAGTCCTCCTGCGCTACTCCAGTCCCTGGGAACCATTCCCGAGCTCCAACATAAATTGAGGAGCAACAGGAACGCCTCCCAGACACAGGAGCCACCAAGCTTAATCATCTCGGCAGACACCATATCAATGCCCGCTGCCTTACCATTTTTCAAACTTCTTATCGCCCATTTAACTTCATCCATACTAATGCTATCGGAGGACGCTGGTGCTGAATGTTGATCTACTAAACCACATGCGACACCGGCGCCAACTCGAGTATCCGCATACATATCCCCAAAATATTCACTCCATCGGCTTAACACGTCTTGTGTTTGTGTAAGAATGTCTCCACCTTTAGACCTTATTTTATTCATTCTGAAGGCTGACCAACTCCATGGTATGGACATGTGAAGAGGCGGGATGAAAGTAATGTTGTGAGAAAAGTTTTAGGTATGAATGTTGAAGGCTTAAGGGGTAAAGAAAGACCAAAGAAAAGGTGGATGGACTGCGTGAGGCATGACATTGATAGTTTAGGAGTGACGGCAGAGATGACGTCTGATAGGATCGTATGGAAAAAGATGACATATTGCGTCGACCCCAAGTAATTGGGATAAGAGCAAGATGATGATGACACTCTTCTTGCAACCTTTCAACCTTTATTCTTTCAAGCCCTCCGAAGTGGACACGCTCTCGCCAGTGCCTCCACTTTCTGAACAGACCTCTAAATCTCGCAATAACGAGATAGTGGTCCGTATCGACTGTGGGGCCTCTGTAGGCTCTTGCGTCCAATATTTTGCTTCGGAGGCGACTGTCTAAAAAATTAAATCTATTATACTTTTCTTTTCATTCCTTCTCCATGTATACATTTGGATGTCCTTATGTTGGAAAAATGTGTTTGACACAATAAGGTTTCTCTCCATGCATACATCCGCTATGAGCCTACCTGCGTCGTTCACTCTCTTATCACCAAATGGACCAAGTACGTCCTCATAGTCGGGACGCTTGGTCCCCACCCATCCGTTCAAATCTCCGCATACAATCGCGCATTCACTGGTTTTTGCCATATCCAGAACTTCCCTAACATTATCCCAAAACTTCTCTAGGTCTGATGCCACCGAGGATTCCACGGGAGAGAGGACACCTAGTTTTATACGGACCCAAAGAAGTCTGGGATCATACATTCCGTAATCCTTCACACCTGAGGCCAAGCGAGAGGACAACAGCACTCCTACCCCCATGCTGGCTCGATCGCTCTGTGATACACCAGACCACAGAGCCATCCCGCCACCAGGAAGATCGCAAGTGTCACTGCCCCTTCGCTTGGTCTCTGTTACACAGAGCACGTCTAGCTGTTTTTCCGCCATGACGGATATCAGCTCGTGCAATTTAACTTCCACACAACCTTTTACATTCCACGTGCCCACCCGGCACTCTGCTCTCCTCGACTCGCCTGACTGGGCAAGTCGTGATGGGTGGCGGACCCCATCGCCGCAACTGCCGATGTTCGTACTGACGAGACAGGTCGGTACGCGTCGTCTCTGGGGGACGCCCTAACCCGCACTGTAGCACGCATTCGAGCCGGATTAGCAGTCTAACTAGACTGGCAGGGGACGCGACGCACACGCTCCGGACTATGCCCCCCCACAACAATTTTATACACTTTTAATAATAAATTAAAAGTGTATAAAATTGTTACTTAGTGGTAACCTTATTTTTTGATTACAAAATCATACCTGAAATCCAAAATGAGTGACTGGTAAACACTCAACATTTACTTGTGAAGTAAATTCCAATTCTACAGTCATGAGGTTCCAAATTTGAAATGCACCAAAATTATAGCCAACAACTAAACTGCCCAATTGTGGAATGTATTGTATTACTGTAACTCTAACATGATCCCTTTTAGCTTTCATGCGTACAGTTCCATCTGGGTTTCTGAATATATATTGCCCATCAATTATAGAGTTTTCATTCAGTAGGAAAGCAATGTGATTATCATTCTCCAATGCCAGTTCCCTTTGAGTTTCTAATCTGTGCAATGCTTTATATTGTATAAAACTTAAATTGGCAGGATTAGCTTCATTTTTGACCAAGTGTTCATAACCTTGGGATATATCTTTTAATGCTGAAAGTAATATTATTAATTACATGTTTTATAAGGAAAGAAATATATTTGTGACATGTAGGAAAAATGTCGAACAAACGTCTGGTTAAGAAGATATACAATGTGAAAGTGAAAGGATGTAGGTACCCGGGGAGACCGAGACTAACCTACCTAGACTAGATCGGTCATGTTCTGAAGGAAGGTAGAGTCAAGAGTCTCCGAAACCCGGGGAGCATGTATAAAGAGAATTATGAATGTTGAGGAAGCGAGTGAAGTATGCAAGGATAGAGTTCTCTGGCACTCTGCCTACCCTGCAAGGGACATGGCGTGATGGTATGTATGTAAATATATTCTTTTACTGCACAGAAAAATGACAGATTAGCAATCTTAGTCTGGGTTGTTACGCAGAAGTGTGCTGCTATCAAATTTTTTTGAGAACTTGCAGCCAGTTTTTATGACTAGCATGGCAAGGGTGACCCAATGTATTCTTATTCTCTCAACACATCATCAGGGAAAGATTTAATTAATGAAATGCATATTATTAATAACTGTGATTTCTAATAAATCTTTAGTGAGATGATACATACAAAAAATATCACAGTTAATGTAAGACATTATGTTTGGAAATCAATTATCATACTATGGTAAAATAGTAGTCTAGTACCACTTTGTTTATTAGAAATATGTATAAAGCTAATGTATAATATAGGATGACAATACAGAGCAAATCAGTTGTTTATATTTAATAAGATGCAAGGCTTTACTCTTTAATGTAGGATTCTACAATGTGATGTTAAGAAATGTTTCATCTTTTGTTGAATATTATGACTACATGCAACATTTTCTTCTATCATACAATAATATAATCAAAACTCATTACCTTGAATCAAACCTGCTCTATTGAGATCAAAAGCAAATATCTCCCCTGTTTTTGTTCCAGCCATTACAACTCCATCAAAACATGTAAATGGTCCATCCGGGATTCTGTCAGTGACTGCCAACTCGGTAACAACAACTTCTGTTTGTATGCAGTGTAATAATTGTGAACCATTGATATGAAATACACAGAGTACTCCAGTGTCATCATTTTGTAAGCTGATGATGAGTTGAATTGAGTTTGCAGTTAATGGCTTAGGGAGCTCTACCACACTGGTAATTGAGGTGTTGAAATTACTAAAATAATTATAAATAATTAAATATCAAATATTAATAAGCAACAATAAGAAACAAATGACATTTTTGAACATATACATTGAACCTAGTTTTTACATTTTAAATATTTATTTATTCAGCATCTCTCAGTCAAAAGAAATCCTATTATTCATAATTTATAGTATGCTAACGCAGGTTAATCTTATTTACTAGCTCATAAACCATAATAGTAGTCCCAGAGAAAAGTCTTGATAGAATACTTATACACAATTTTTAAAAAGTGAATGAGCTCTATTATCTAATCCGCTACCTTATCCCTGTAGTAGCAAAAGAAAGTGATTACAAAATCTAGGAAGCATTAAAAGTACAGAAAGATGATGTCATTACCTTACAGAAGTTCCAAAAGTCCGGGCAGCTATTTTTAAGCCGGTTCTGAGATCAACTACACAAAATTTGGGTCCAAGAGCAAGCCAACCATGTTTAGTGTCCTTTAAGATACCGCCGAGAGGTGTCTTGTCTGTAATAATAACACAATTAGCATTTATAGCACGACGACTTAAATAACATTAAAGTTGTCACTGATTCGTACCTGCGAAATCTTCGCTAGGTTGCAGGAAACTAAATACCGAAGGAGATAAATTTGTTGTTTTTACAATGGAAAACACACTATCTTGTAACTTCTGCATTATAATATTTTGATATTAAATTTATATTTGTAACCGAAAAATCACTAAGTGAGGTTATCATACATTATTATGACATTTGAAGGCAGTAATATATTAATAAATTCGATTCATAATTATATGCTTCTAAAAGATTTTATGCCGATTAAAGAATTTACATTCCAAAAGAGCTTATAGTAATATACGCGCGGCAATTCTTTACGAGAAAATTAACTCAACTTCACACTTCACACATAAAATGATTTCATCTATGACTTCATTTGGGCGATAGTGAATAAACATTGATGTTTAGCTGCAAAAAATCGATGTTTTGCACTCGATGTTTTGTCTTCAATAACATCGACATACTGATGTTAAGAGAATGAAATATTGAAACAATATAGCGTTTAGGCTATCTAGCGTTATTTGGATGGATGTACTAGGTAAATCACTATAAAATTCAAGTAGTTTTCATTAGATCACACTGATCAAAGTAACTGAAATAAGCTGTACGTATGGTTATTACTTTGCATTGCCCAAGGTTTTTAAAAAAAATACTGTCAACTTCCATGTTCACGTGATTCTTGTAAAAGTGTATGTGTTGTGAGTTAGCTTGTGAGGTGGAAGTGAATTTAATTTACTTTGTATTTTCGATAATAAGAAACACATTTAAAAAATATAATAGACAGTTCTTTTGCTACCGAAAACATCGATGTTTTTCTATCGGTGTTTATCGTACATTGAAACATTTAAATCGATGTTAACATCGATGTTGACAGCGATGTTTTTGTAATATCGAGCATCCCTAAAGTTACTTCATCAATCAACAAGGTTTTTTTCATTGCCTTATTATGGTCCCGAGTTTTGGCGCGAATGTGGAAATGTCATGTCACGCTCTTGTATTCATTCCTTTAATGATTTGTAGTATATATTGAATAGTTTTGCTGATATTTTATGGAATACGACGCAGTTAAAGTGCTAAAATGTGAGAATGTGGTATAAATAGTAGTATACGTGTATTTTGATATTTTGCGAAAATTCTCAAAAATATCTTTGATTAGGTTATCAGCGTCTGATTAATGGTAACGCCTGGACTTACTGACAGACAATGACTATAAAGGCTACACAATATGCAGAAATGATAAATAAATAATACATGAAAAAAATAAGACTTGGCTGTGTAGTCTTTAATTCCTTTGCCTGTCTAAATGGACGAACAAAAAAAAAATATTATGAACCTCTCGCGACAGTGTAAGCTGAGCTGCCAGTCTTTGGTCAAACGTTTGACAACTGAGAATTGTTATTTTTTGTACCTAGCGTAGGTACTTATTGACATCAATCTATTTACGGTTATCGATGTACTTTTTGAAAATTACCTCAATTTTCATTGTTAAGCTGATATTATTATAGCTTCGTTATCAGCTGATATGTTTTTTTTAATATTTCAGGGTAGCTTTCATAGTAAAAGAAAATTCTATATAATTACACATACACATGTAGATATGTATATATATCACTTCAACTACTAAAGTTTACGCGGTGAACTAATCACCGCGTAAACTTTGGGTAGCAGCACCTTCCATACATGCATATTTTATCATGGAGTTGCCACTCTTTTTCAGTTTAATACTACTCTACTACTACTCTTTGGCTGCCAGTAAGTGTACCGTAGAGTAAAAAAATAGTTTGGATAATCCAAAAGTGTAATAATCCACGAAGTATAGGTACAAAGAATTCGAACAGTATAGACTTTTCCATAGTATTCATGGACACAATAATGAAGCCAGATTTTAGTTCTTTTTTCTGCCACTGGCTGCGCTAGGTTTAGAACGTACCAATGCTATTATTGTTACACGTAAACACTCGTCGGCTCGCGAATGTTGAATTAAATTAAGTTAAATATAAAATTCCAGAGCTGTCAGGTGCTTTATGAGCTTTTACAAAAGCGTCGCGAATGTTCCTCCACTTTTTTTAATATTGAGACCTGGAGGTAATAAAAAAATTGTTTTAGATATTTAGCAACGGGGTGCTCATTCACTGAACTGCATTAAGTACTTCGGATTGGACTTAGCACAGTCGCCGAAATAGTACGAGAAGTATGTGCGGCGATATGGCTTTGCTTAAAAAAAATATGCCTACCAGAACAGAACCAACGGAAGAAAAGTGGCTTCAAATTGTAAAGGACTTCTCCAACCGAGCACATTTTCCGCACTGTATCGGGGCTTGTGACGGGAAACATATTAAGAATTATAGGATGTAACAATAGTGGATCAATGTGTTTTAACTATAAGAGTGTGTGTTATATATAGGTACACATACATACATACATATCATCACGCCATATCCCTTGCAGGGTAGGCAGAGAGGACAGAGTGCCAGAGAACTCTATCTCTGCATACTTCACTCGCTTCCTCAACATTCATAATTCTCTTCATACACGCTCGCCGGTTTCGGAGACTCTTGACTCCACCTTCCTTCAGTATATGACCGATCTGGTCTAGGTAGGTTAGTCTCGATCTCCCTCGGTACCTACATCCTTCCACTTTCGCATTGTATATCTTCTTAACCAGACGTTCGTTCGGCATTCTTTCCACATGTCCGAACCATCGGAGCATTCCCTTTTGCATCTTTACACCAATACTCTCTTTCATACCTACTCGCTCTCTTACGTCGTCGTTACGAATGCGGTCGGTCAGCCTAACTCCACAGATTTTCCGCAGAGATCGCATTTCGACCGCATTAATTTTACTTTCATACTCTTTTCTGCATACCCAACTCTCGCTTCCATACAGTAATGTTAGGACAAGCACTGCGTTATGTATGTGCTACACGTGCCTTCTGGCTGAGGTGGTGGCTGGCAAAAAGTTGCCCCAACG
Organism: Lymantria monacha; assembly: GCA_905163515.2. NCBI lineage: Eukaryota > Metazoa > Arthropoda > Insecta > Lepidoptera > Erebidae > Lymantria > Lymantria monacha. The sequence continues at coordinate 16,627,474 of LR991096.1, forward strand.
CTCCGTTCACTCTATTTCCCGCATTCACTCTTCGCTCTATATCAGTGTTGTACCTTCCATCTCGGCTAAATCCACATCCAAGATATACAAATGCATCCACTTGCTCTAGTACATCATTACCTATTGTTACTCTTACATCTGTTCTGGTTTCATCTCTTTCAAAGACCATTATTTTGGTTTTACTCACATTCATATATATATATATAATCTATCATTAAGTGTTCATGGCGATTTGTGACAGCAGTTTTAAATTTGTTTTAATTGATGTTGGAGTATATTGTAGATTCGGTGTCTCAGCCATATTTAAAAATTCGAGCTTTTATAAAAAAATGCAGGAGAATCGCTTGAACATCCCTGAACCTGCACCGATTTCAGAATCCAATAGCACTAGTTTCCCCTACGTCTTTGTAGGAGATGAAGCATTTGCCTTAAGTACAACCATGATGCGCCCAAATCCAAAACGTGATTTAAATGTTACAAAAAGAACGTTTAACTATAGGCTTTGCCGAGCTAGACGTTATATTGAATGTACAGCAGAAAAGTAACTTTCTTTCAGATTCTTACAAACGATCATCATCATCATCTCAGCTCATATACGCCCCACTGTGGGGCTCGAGCCTTCTCCATAATGGGAGGAAAATTGACCTACTGTACCACTCTGGTCAGACATGTTGGTATAGGGCTATAGGGTTTTGTTTCGAGTTTGCCTTCTCTGGCATAGATGTTATATGCGTTTTATATCTCTTAGTCGCCTCTTACGAGATCACCTACTGGTAAGATAAGGAATGGTGCATTATATTATTACTCCGTACAACAAAGTAGAATAACGAACTTACGAACAATAAATGAGAAGAATTGTTATACATACTCGTACGTAGCTAGCTACCTCTAACAAATTAATAATAATTATAACACAATAAATGAAAATTAATATTCAGCTTTAAACTATCTGTGAAGGTATTCAATTAAATACAATGTTCAAAATAATCAATATATTTTATTATACAAATTGGAAATATTATATTAAAAAAGGTATTGTGCCAAAGATATGCAGTAATTCTCTGGCCACATTCATAGTTTGATAGTTATTTATACACAGTTAACTTTTAAACACAGGAACAAGTTCAACAGGAAGTAGTTCTTACTTTTAGTTTTAAACATATTCTTTCAGTTGCTAGACTTTATTTGTTTTCATCTTATTTTCTAACTCCATAATCATGATGTAAATCTTATTTAAATATATATAGAATACTGCTTGTTAGCTTTGTAAAAAATAGACAACTATTGATAAAATAACTATTCAAATTTAAAAATACATTAATATAAGCTTTTCAGAAAGCATTTGTCTAGATTTAAGCACTTAGTCACAGCCTATATAGGCGCTTGAATAAATTAAACTGTGAGGAAACCTGCCACACCTGATTTATACTTTAAAGCATTTGAAGTCTACTATTCTACCTAGGCCAGTGTGATTGACTATGGTCGAAATCCCTTCTCTGAGATAGTAAAAAGAATTAATCGAAGGTGAAAAATTGCGATTTTAAAGGGCTCCCCTTTAATATCAAACCACAATGCTCTTGAAGTTTTACTTTAGAAAACATAGAAATAGTAATAAAGACGGCGAAATTATTAGATCTTTTTTAAGTGTAACAGTTTATAGACTGGTGTCTTTAAACAGGTTATCCTGTTAGATGTATGCGTCCATACGAAAGAGATTAATTCTATAATCGCCACGCTTGACATGTGAGTTGGCAATATTAGTGTTATGAGTTTCCCAGGAGAAATCTGTTGCCTACTATATTCCTTAAGGTGGTTTTTAGGATGCCAACAGGAAAGGGTGGTAGGAGGTATATACACATTGTAATCTTAATCCGTAATCACATGGAGAATTAGACATTTCACTTTTATATGTACCTACGATAAATGAAGCAAGCGTTTTGTTTTAATCCGCTAATAGTGTAAATTTTATATATTTATAGCTTAGATTTTGATAAACTAGAGAACTGTGTTTTAATATTCACATTGTCAAAACAAATACGAATTTAGGCATAAAGATAAATTAACTTATTTATTAGCCGTTATCTTATTTATATCGTTGCATCATATCCTTTGATAATGTCAGTGCAAGCTGAAGATTCTCTATTTGCAGCAGAGGTCCTGTAGTCGTGGTAATAAAGTTCATCTTGTGGAACATGTTGATTCTGATTATCACATTCGTTGGTACACAACCCGACAAAAAGAAAATTTAATATTAATTGACTGTGTTGGATAAAATGCATGCTTTGTTTATGATAATTTAATAAATTGATAGACAAATTTTAGAGTTAAGCAATTTGCAACCGTACATAAAGATTGTATTACCGATATATTTTAATAAGTAAAGGACGATTTCAAGATTGCAAGAGAAGGTAAAATATTAAATGGACTAGGAAATACTTTAAATAATATCGGGATCAAGTTTATTGAAAAAAAAAAGCTGCCATTAAAACTAGATCTTTAAATTGATAAACACTATAAAACAATTTAGTTTTCGTATTTTAATTCCAATTTAGTAATAAAAAATATGTGTATAATTTTTATTTCTGGCATTTCATTCTGGCATTCTTCTCTCTGCCTACCCTGCAAGGGATATGGCGTGATGATATGTATGTATGTATCACTTTATTGACAAATATGAATATTTTCTTGAATCGAGTGTGCTAAGTTGGTGTATTTAAATGTTGGGTCTGGGTATTCAATGATATCAGTGCTGTCTCAGTATTAAGTCTATAGGATGAAGTCCTATAACAACCCCTAAGTGCAAGAGGTATTTTACCTTACCAGCAATTCAAATTAAGCTAATAAGACCATGCATAGCAACGTATTACCTGCGCTATCCTGAAAGCCGTAAAAGTAATTGAATTGATTGAGCATCGTTGTTGTTGATTGAAAATTTTCAAAACGATTTTAACAGCGAGTCTAAAATTATCAATTAGGCGCCACAAATAGTCTGAAGTCGCTAATATTTTTACATCATGCTAGGACCGATCTGGCAGTCACAAAGCAAATAAATAGCTACGTAATGATAATATATTAAACGTATATCCAGAACTATTACCTAATAATTCTATTTTTAGTAGCACTGTATGTACCTACCATAGATACAATATACATCAAAGTGCACTAAAGTAAAAAGAATGTATTTAATAAAGTAAATAAATAAAACTATTTTTACTGATACCAATATGTAAAAATAGTTTTTTTTATTTCAAAATAAATAAATCAAAATATTTTTTAAACCTGACTTTTCATATATTAAATTATTTGAGCACATGCTTTTTATTTTTATGACTAACTGGTGATACTGACACATTAATGACATTTCGATTGCTTTCTTTGTGAGGATTTATTTTCATTTGACCTTGGACTATATTCAGCATTGACGTGTATGGACTATCCGGCAATTGATTTTTATATGTTTGATTGTCTGATATAGAGCCTTTATCATTTCGAACGTTTACTTTGTCATAAGGTGTACTTTTCATTGAAACGTATCCTTCTTTCATAGGCTGAACTTTTTTAGAACCAGGACTAAAACCATTTTGTGTTACGACTGGATTATTCTGCTTCGATGAAGTTTGGTTTTCAGGTTTTAGGGGAGTCTGTATGCTTGCTGGTGAAGAACTATCAATGGAATTATTTCGCGTGACTTGGACACTATTTGATCTAGATGAGTTAGCTAATGAATGTAAAGTTGATGTACTTCCCTTTAAACTTTCTAATTCTTTCGAATAAACTTCTTCACTTCTTTGAAATCTCTGCGCATGTGAAGTTATAGATGGTTTATTTTGATTTAGAGATGTTGCACTCAGCGATCTACTAGGTGAATTATTAGGGCCACTGTCTACTGATGTAATCGATGTGTGATCCACTTTATGATTCGATCTTACCGGTGCATTTACTTTGGTTTCCATTGATCCGTATGCACTATCCTTAGTAGAGCTATGAGAAGAACTTCCTTCTTTCAGTCCGTATCTTCTTACTACATTCCCAGGTGCTACAGGTTCAATATTTTGTACGTCATAAGAAAGGGGATTTTTTTCTTGCATTTGTTTGACTCCATCGATAACTTCACCTGTTCTGGGATTAATATGTTTTTCGGTATCGTAACGGAGTGTAATTCTATGACTTTCGTCTATAGGGTGATCTCTTGTCCGATGCTCTAATTCCTCATCGCTATTTTCAATCATTGCAATTTCCTCCTGAAAAAACAATTAATGTTGATAGAATTAAGTGACTTGGCTAAATTTTTTTAATATTTCAAATGAGAGAATAGGAAGTAGAGTCCATCAATTTGCCGCGATTTACCACTTGTGACGAATATGTCGATGTTGTAAATATGACAAATAATATTGGGAAAGACGTTCTTGCCAAAGTCAGTTGTAACCTATATTTCACTGGGTTGGCTCCAAGATTGAACCCTGTGAAATAAGTTTCACGACATAGGCATATGCAGAACATTTCGTATTCGGTCAATGTAGAGGACGTTACGTGCAACTACAAGTGATGGTGAACAGTCTTCAGAAAGCCTAACCTAATCAATATTGTGTCTCAATTTGCAATAACCTCTTCAAGACATTATTCATCATCATCACAGCCCATATATGTCCCACTGTTGGGCTCGGGCCTCCTTCGTAATGGGAGGGAAATTAATCTACTATACCACGCTGGTTAGACGTGTTGGTATAGGGTTTTGTTTCGAGTTTTCTTTCTCTTGCATAGATTTTATATGCATTGTATATCCCTTAGTCGTCTCTTACGATTACCACGGGTAAGAAAGGGGGTGGTGAGTTCTATTCTTACTCAGTCACCACAAGGATAAAGACATTATTATTATTTTTAAATTATATACAGACCTCTTCATCAACTTCTTCAATAACACTATTTTGTATCCAGTCGCGGATTCTTTGCTTTTTTGCTTGTCGATCGATTGTTGTTTCAATACCATTCTCTCTAAAATGTTTTAAAAGTATATTCTTTTCATTGGGATCGCTATGGAAACTGTACATTGATGGACAAAGTTCATCTATATCTTCCCCAGCTGGAATAAATATTAGAAGATTAGAAAAGAGTTCATGAAATAATTTTCAAAACATTATTCGTGTTTTAAATGGAATTATGTATAGTATCCTTACTAACATTCCTATGTTACTATACTACTTATTAAAAAAATCGGCCAAGAGAGAGTTCTAGTCGCGCACGAAGGGTTCCGTAAAACTAAAAAAATATGTGATGTAACTAAAAATTTAAGGTTTCCTAAATTTTTCCTTTATATGTGCTGTAAAACATTGCTTCATGCCAAATTTCAAGATTCTAGGTCGACTGGAAGTATCCTTTAGCTTTTGATTTCCTTGCAAGTAGTTGCGAGTTTAAAAAAAATCGCGGCTTAAATTGCTGTTTCTTTTGATTGCGTTGACATAGAAGTTTGATTTTGTTACAGATTAAAGGTATTATAGACTTGAGTATTTGATATCAATTTCAATTTAATACCTCTACACGTTCATGAGGAAAGGAGTAGTGAGTTTAAAATTATTAAAAATATTTTTATATATAATGTAATTAAAAATTTACGGTTTTCACAATTTTTCTTTATCTGTGCTATAAAACGTTGCTTCGTACCAAATTTCAAGATTCTGAGTTCACGGAAAGTACCCTGTAGGTTTTGATTCCCTTGTGAGTGTCGAAAATTTGCAGAAATTTGCGACATAAACAGCTGTATCTTTTGATTGCGTTAGCTTAGAAGTTTGATTTTTGCTCAAAGGGAAAGTAGACCTGAGTATTTGTTATAAATTTCGGCTTGATACCTTCATGCGTTCCTGAGAAAAAGGGTCTTGACAGATAGACAGACGGACGTACGGACGGACAACAAAGTGATTCTATAAGGGTTTCGTTTTTTTTGCTTTCGAGGTACGGAACCCTAAAAATGATAATAATAATGATATAAATAAAGACAAAACCAATGTAATTTGGTTTTATTCCAATAAAATCATTGTAATATAATGACAAGGGTCAATATAGTTTTTAAGTATATAAATTCTAAAATTAAACAAAGAGTATTTACACCACATTCACCCCCCGTCAGAGATAAATATACTAATTACAAGTTTGGAAATTGGAGGCGCATTGGAGGTTGCCTAATTCTAGACGACCGTCGAAGTACCGGTGATTCACTGTTAGTAAGTGGAGTGTTTTCAGGTTCAGACGATACTTTAGGTTGTGTTAAAATGTTTTCGTTTCCAGAAATAGTATCGTTTTCACCTTCGGCGTCTTTAGACTCGTCTTCTAACTCATTTGGTGGCAGAGGAGCTAAATGCCTATTTGACACAGTGGTTATACGGCTATCTTGTAGTCTAACGTATGAATAGAATGGATTGGTCTCCAATAGTTCCACTTCTTCTACATCAGCATCATATTTCGAGCGTTTGTTGTTATTTTTCATTAATATAGGACCTGGTTCCATGAGCCATACTGGCAATGATTCTCCATTTGCAGTTCGACGTGGATGAAGAAGAATCTCTCATGAGGTGTTGCATTAGTGGCAGTACACAATAATGATCGAATCGAATGGAGAGCAGATGGTAACACTTGTTCCCAATGAACAGTGTCCATATCTCGTGCACGAAGAAATAATCGAATGGTCTTCCAAAGAGTTCCATTAAGACGTTCTACTTGGCCATTTCCCTCTGGGTTATATGGGGTAGTTTTACTACACGTAACCCCATTAGAAAGTAAACATCGTTTAAGCTCATCTGACATAAACGCAGTTCCTCGGTCCGTGTGAATATATTGCGGAGCACCATAGGTCGCAAATAGATCAGTTAAACATTTGATTACAGATCCTGCGGACAAATCTTTACAGGCATATGCAAAAGGAAAACGTGAATATTCATCTATTATGGTTAGTATATGGGAGTTTCGAGTGCTAGTTGGCAGAGGTCCTTTAAAGTCCATGTTCTTCTCATGGTGCCAGAACTTTAATAAGTTTACCTTGCATTTTTAGAAATCTTGGTTTGACTTCAGCGCAGACACGACAACGTTCAATCATAGACTTAATTTGATCTAATGAGTAAGGTAAATTTTTAGATCGGATCCAGTGTGTCATTCGTACGATACCAGAATGCCCCATTATATTATGTAATTCATTCAATTTGTCGATTGTATGTATGGTAGAGCAAACCCGTGACAGAGTGTCAGCAGTAACATTTTCTTTCCCAGGGCCATAAACTATATCATATTTAAAGCTTGGCAGTTCGAGTCGCCATCTTTCAATTTTATCGTTTTTTATCTTACTATTTTGACGCTGATTAAACATGAATGAAACAGAACGTTGATCTGTTATTAATAGAAAGCGTCGTGAAATAAGATAGTGTCGCCATTTTCTTAAAGATTCAACTTCTTTTTCTATGGATGAATGTCGACGTTTGGAAACGTTTAGAGTCCGGGAGAAAAAAGCTACAGGTCGACCATTCTGCGAAAGAGAGGCTGCTATAGAGTGTTCTGAGGCATCGGTTTCTACTGTAAATGTCTCATGTGGATCAATTACAGTCAAAGCTGACTTTGCGATGTCAGACTTTATCTGTTGAAAGGAGTCAATCTCGTATTTGTTAAGTGGAAATTTAGATACTGACGTGAGAGGATTAATCTTCTCAGAGAAATTTCTTATCCATTTAGCATAATGTGCGAACATACCCAAGGCTCTTTTGAGAGATTGAGAGTCAACTGATATAGGCAAATTTATTAGAGGATTAAGAAGGTCTTCATCTGGTTGTATAGAATTGTTTTTAATTCTGTATCCAAGTAATTTTATAGAGTTTTGCTTGTAATGCATTTTTCTTCATTCAATGTTAAGTTATATTCAGTAACAGCTTCTTTAAACCGTTTTAGATTTTGGTCATGCTCTTCATCTGTTTCCCCACATATGGTGACGTCATCGAGGTATTCGTAGGTGCCTTTTAATCCCTCTTTAGATATTATATAATGCAAGGTTCTCTGAAAAGCAGCGACTCCATTAGTTAAATGGTACACGAATAAATTGGTATAAATTTCCACAAGCTTCAAATGCAGTATAAACTCTCTCATTTTTCAATATCGGCACTTGATGATAAACGCTACGTAAATCAATTTGGCTGAATATGATATGTTATGTTTTGCTACCTTTCATACAATTGATTCTATATTAGGTAACGGATACGCATCTAATTCGGTAAATCTGTTTATAGTTAATGAGTAATCTACAACCAGACGTTTGCGATGTGTTGTACCATTAGTGATTAAAACTTGGGCTCTCCACGGTGAATTACTAGGTTCAATTACTTTGTCTTGCAGAAGTTTGTTAATCTCCTCTCTGATGAATTGAGTATCAGTTTCAGAGAATTTTCTTGATTTGATAGCCATTGGTTTTACATTTCTTGTTAAATTTGTGAATAATGAGACTGCAGGCACAGATGAGGCCATAACATTGCATATTTTAAGAGGTTTCATATGACCACCAAATTTTAATTCAAGAGATGAATGACAATTTAAGATGTCGTGTCCAATAATGACATCTGCACAGAGTGAATCCATTATATATAAGGGTTTAAGATTATAAACATGCTCGTCGATCTGTATAGTTGCATAGCAAATCCCAGCTACTGATGAGATATTATTTTTAGAAGCTAAAGTTACATTTTCATTCCGAGGATAGATTTTCATATTTATTAGATTGGCAATTTTTTGTCAATAAAACTAGTAGAACTTCCACTATCAATCAGAGCATCAGCTTTATAATTATTGATAGTAATAGAAACTGTAGCTTTCTGCAAACTTGCAGGAGATGCTAGCAGCATCTATATTGCTCCCAATTGTTGGCCTTCTAGTTCTGATATAGCGTTGCTAGTATATTTGTTTCTTTGATTTTCACTTTTACAAACTTTAACAATGTGGCCCTTTTTATTACATTTTTGGCAAGTGGCGTGAAATGCAGGGCATTCAACTCGTTGGTGAACATTTCCACCACAAAAGAAACATCGCCGGCGTGGTGGCGTCGGAGTTAAATTAGATGAGTCACGTGACGGGATAGCAGCTAAATTAGAAGAATTTTGCTCTTGAGTATCAATATGACTTAACTCCATTGGTGACTTACTAATAAAATCTTTAGAATGATCTTTTGCCATTTCAAGGGAAATTGCTTGATTTACAGCCTGTTCCAACGTTATTTCGAAATTTTCTAATAACCTCTGCCGAATTTCAATCGAAAATAAACCAGCTATAAGTGCGTCTCGAATATATTCCTTCTTGTATTCATTAGCATTGACTGCACTGAAACTACAATCATATGATAATAGTTCTAATTTGCGCACATAATCGAAAACAGTTTCGTTAGGTTTCTGTTTTGTGGACATTAAGATATATCTGGCATGGACCTCATTTTTCTGTTTCAGATAAAGTTTATCCAACATCTTTAAAGCTGATAAATAATCTGGCGCTTCCCTTACATGTACAAATAAACTTGCAGATATATTATTTAATAATACCTTTAATTTGACATCTTCGGTAATTGCAGAAGTATTCTTAGCAATATAGTTATCTAATGTAACTTTCCAATGTTGGTAAATTAAACTTGCTGTAGGTGAACCCGGATCGGTATCAAGTTTGTCCGGACGTAGTAGAAGCATTATAGGATCCATATTTGGATACGATACGTTTATTGGAATAAATTGATATAAATAAAGACAAAATCAATGTACTTCTTCTTCTTCTTCTTCTTCTTATGTATTGGCAATCAGCTACATATACGCGAGCTATTGATGCCAGTGTCAAGTTATAAATATTTTCACGTTTTTAGTCTTTCAAGTCAGTCGTTGTCTAAGTCAAATTGTCACCATTAACAGTGCAATGGCCACACTGTTAATGGTATCTTGTGGGAATTTTGATGAAAAACGAAAACGTTGTAAAGCACTTCTATATGATATTCACTACATCCCAGTATTTCCGCACATCACATTACATAAAATGCCATCAAAATTATCTAATATAACACGTTAAAACACTATGATATCAAATATAATACAAGAGCACCACATGACGTTTTCAAATACCCGTCAAAAGTCCCAAAATCAATGTAATTTGGTTTTATTCCTTCCTTCTTCTTATGTATTGGCAATCAGCTACATATACGAGCTATTGGTGCCAGTGTCAAGTTAAAAATATTTTCACGTTTTTAGTCTTTCAAGTCAGTCGTTGTCTAAGTCAAATTGTCACCATTAACAGTGCAATGGCCACACTGTTAATGGTATCTTGTGGGAATTTTGATGGAAAACGAAAACGTTGTAAAGCACTTTTATAGGATATTCACTACATCCCAGTAGTTCCGCCGCTTTATATTACATAAAATGCCATTAAAATTATCTAATATAACACATTAAAACACTAAGATATCGAATATAATACAAGAGCACCACATGACGTTTTCAAATTCCCGTCAAAAGTCCTGGTTTTATTCTAATAAAATCATTGTAATATAATGACAAGTGTCAATATAGTTTTTAAGTATATAAATTCTAAAGTTAAACAAAGAGTATTTACACCACAACTAAGCATGGACCCCTCCAAGATGGGAGAAGTTTGATCTACCAAGATCGTTAGAAGGCTTGATACAGGACTTTAATTAGGGTTTTGTTTTTCCAGCAGTGATGTTATATATGTATACTAGCGTACCCGGCGAACTTCGTCCTGCCCGGATAAGTAACGCCACATTAAATATGATATTTTTTAATGTTGTCAATTGTACAGCAAATCAAATTTGATTTCATATCGATAGCAGCGCCATCGACCGTGTATAATTATGTTTTAAAACCATCCAGGAACCCATCAAAATTTACAAACAAACTTTTATCCGACTGTACAGATGGCGTAGCGGTTAAGATATCGACCTACAGTGCCAGTGTCGTGGTTTCAATTCCTACATACAAATTGTTGTTCTAAGTCTGGGTGTAATTTGTGTCTGTCAAATTGAATGTTATAAAGTCCCCAATAAAGTCCCCAAAAGCAATATAATGATTATTTCCTTAGTGCAGGGTGTTTTCTCTTATTAAGAAAAATAGGGTCAATTGTTTAGAAGGTGTTAAGTGAAAAACACACGTACAGAAGAATTGTATATATTAAGATTTAATGGATTCAGTTGGTGCGAGTTCTAGGTTTGTTTTAATATAATGTTTGTATTACTTATAGGGTTGTAAAGTCCCCGGTGATAGAGAGAATCTTATCTTTGTCTTTGAAAAGCCCTTAATCACCTTTTATGGATATTTGTATTCTAAACCACATGCTATACTAAGTTGTCAAACTAAAATATAAAAACAAAATTTATACGTACCGACTCTGTCTGTGTAAGCTTTACCTAACCATCTATCATCTAGGTATCGTGATAACTCTAGAAAAGTAGGTACCCTTTTTTCTTCTCTTGGTTCAATAAACTTTTTAAACATTCTCTGCGCTCTTGACGATACCATTTTCCAAAGCTTTGGTTGTCTTTTTAAAGGATTTGAACTGTTGTACCAATTGTAGTAACTGTAAATTCATAAGTAGGTATTATTTTCAACTATCATCATTCTTATCCCAATTGCTTGGGGTCGATACAATATGTACTCTTCTTTCATAGTTCATATTGTAAAAGTTATTGGTAATAGTTTTATGCCCGGCCGCCTGCCAGACGTCAACCCTCCTTAGGAATGTAATTGTTGACCAAACGGCATCAGATAGAGTTGGCTTACGTCGTTATAAATAGGTATTATTTTCCACCATCATCATTCTTATCCCAATTGCTTGGGGTCGATACAATATGTACTCTTCTTTCATAGTACATATTGTAAAAGTTATTAGTAATAGTTTTATGCCCGGCCGCCTGCCAGACGTCAACCCTCCTTAGGAATGTAATTGTTGACCAAACGGCATCAGATGGAGTTGGCTTAGGTCGTTATAAGTAGGTATTATTTTCAATCATTTGTATAAATAATTCCATTTAAAATAAGGTAATATGATTAGTGTTTACCTTGAATATCGGGGATCATCAAAAGCAGCTTTCTGCCAAGGCAAACATCCAGTGAGGCAAATGAAAATAACAATTCCAAATTGCCAGATATCATGTGAAATTAATGCTCTGAAAGTAAAAAAAATGTTATTATTTTTTATTAGACACACGTAGACATCGTACATTTGAAGTCTATTACGTAAAAGATAAGTTGGAAAACTTCATCATCATCATCATCATTTCAGCTCATCGCCGTCCACTGCTGGACGTAGGCCTCCCTCATGGTACGCCACAGAGTGCGGTCCTGTGGCGTTTGCATCCATCGACGCCCAGCAACTTTCACTAGGTCGTCTGTCCACGCGTCCAACACAGCGTCGTCCGGTATGTGGCACTCTAGAACCTTTTTTCCCCAGCGGTTGTCGGTTCTTCGAGCGATGTTAAAACGTTGAAAACTTATATTTGAATAATACCTATATGCGAGAATTACCTAAAAGTTTTTAACTAGACACGATATATAATAAATTTCATATTAGTTCTAGATGTAATAAAATATCTTACTTGTAACTACTGTCCATACTTAATTTTAAAACTTCAGGTGGTGAATATGGTAACCATTCGTTTCTTCTTCGTACGGAAGAGTTAACTTTTCTTGTTTCGCCGAAATCACATAGTTTAATCTTGGAGAAGTCAGATTTGAATATAAGAATATTATCTAACTTAACATCTCTATGAACTAGATCTCTGTGATGAAGATGTTCTAGGGCAGCAGATAATTGCTTTGCTACTCTCTTGGTATGAATCTCTCCTATTCCCGTATCAAGCATATTCGATGTCAAATCACCTGAAACCAGTAACAAGAGCAAATTGAACTGCATGTTTAAAATTTTTACACATACATACATACATATCATCACGCCATATCCCTTGCAGGGTAGGCAGAGAGAACAGAGTGCCAGAGAACTCTATCTCTGCATACTTCACTCGCTTCCTCAACATTCATAATTCTCTTCATACACGCTCGCCGGTTTCGGAGACTCTTGACTCCACCTTCCTTCAGTACATGACCGATCTGGTCTTGGTAGGTTAGTCTCGGTCTCCCTCGGTACCTACATCCTTTCACTTTCGCATTGTATATCTTCTTAACCAGACGTTCGTTCGGCATTCTTTCCACATGTCCGAACCATCGGAGCATTCCCTTTCGCATCTTTGCACCAATACTCTCTTTCATACCTACTCGCTCTCTTACGTCGTCGTTACGAATGCGGTCGGTCAGCCTAACTCCACAGATTTTCCGCAGAGATCGCATTTCGACCGCATTAATTTTACTATCATACTCTTTTCTGCATACCCAACTCTCGCTTCCATACAGTAATGTTGGGACAAGCACTGCGTTATGTATTGCTACACGTGCCTTCTGGCTGAGGTGGTGGCTGCCGAGAAGTTGCCCCAACGCTCCATTCACTCTATTTCCCGCATTCACTCTTCGCTCTATATCAGTGGTGTACCTTCCATCTCGACTAAATCCACATCCAAGATATACAAATTCATCCACTTGCTCTAGTACATCATTACCTATTGTTACTCTTACATCTGTTCTGGTTTTATCTCTTTCAAAGACCATTATTTTGGTTTTGCTCACATTCACGCGTAGACCCCTTTTCTTACAATCTTCTGTCATTGTGTCGACTAGGGTCTGCAGGTCAGTCGCTGACTGTGCCAGCAGGACTGCATCATCTGCATAAAGCAGAGCAGTGACCACTGAGTCGCCCATCTGGACTCCCACATTCATATCGCTCAACCTTTGGAGACATTTATCCAGATATATGATAAACAGCCTGGCTGACAGAACGCACCCCTGCTTAACGCCAATATTGACGTTAAACCAAGGCGACATTCCATCATCCAGCCGCACACAGGCTCTACAGCCCATGTAACTGGACTGCACAGCCTGTAGCAGTTTACCGTTAATACCATACTCCGGTAAAATGTCCCAAAGTTCCTTTCATACAACCATGTCAAATGCTCTCTCCAGATCCACAAAACTGCAGAAAACCCTCTGACCTAGAGCCAGATGCTTCTCCACAATGTTGCGCAGAGAGAACACTTGATCCATGCATCCCCTTCCACTCCTGAAACCTCCTTGTGTCTCACACAGTAAACCATCGGACACCATCCTCATTCTCCTTTCAATAATTTTTCCATACACTTTTGCTGCCAAACTGGTCAAGCTTATGGCTCTGTAATTTGCGCAGTCATAACGTGAACCCTTGTTTTTAAACAAAGGCACGATGACTGCGCTATTCCAGTCCCTGGGAACCATTCCCGAGCTCCAACATAAATTGAGGAGCAACAGGAACGCCTCCCAGACACAGGAGCCACCAAGCTTGATCATCTCGGCAGACACCATATCAATGCCCGCTGCCTTACCATTTTTCAAACTTCTTATCGCCCATTCAACTTCATCCATACTGATGCCATCGGAGGACGCCGTTGTCGAATGTTAATCTACTAAACCACATCCAACACCGGCGCCAACCGTAGCATCCGCATACATATCGCCAAAATATTCACTCCATCGGCTTAACACGTCTTGTGTTTGTGTAAGAATGTCTCCACCTTTAGACCTTATTTTATTCATTCTGAAGGCTGACCAACCACCCCGAGACTTCTTCACCTCCCTCCAAAAGAGTTTGGTGTTACCCTCGAAGTTTTTAGTCAGCCTATCTTCTGCACTCATACTTGCTCTATCACGTTTCTCTTTCACTAAGGCCTTGGTGTCATTCTTACATTGCCGATATATTTCTTTCTTCTGTTCAGTCATACTGTCATTCAGATTCAAAGAAGAGACATAGTCCAGCCACGCTTTCTTCTTTTGCTCTACGGAAGCTGCCACTTCCGCATCCCACCATGCATCACCATTTGTTTTTCTATGCTTCTTTGAACTTCCACATACTTCTTTCGCTGTATCTACCATACTCTCTTTCAATACTCTCCAGCATTCTTCAATGTCCGATTGCGGCTGGCTTGCCATCGTCTGCCGTTCTCGGACACCCTCTGCATACTTTTCTCTTACACACTCTTTTTGCAATCTTTCAACCTTTATTCTTTCAAGCCCTCCGAAGTGGACACGCTCTCGCCAGTGCCTCCACTTTCTGAACAGATCACTAAATCTCGCAATAACGAGATAGTGGTCCGTGTCGACTGTGGGGCCCCTGTAGGCTCTTGCGTCCAACATTTTGCTTCGGAGGCGACTGTCTACCAAAATTAAATCTATTATGCTTTTCTGTTCATTCCTTCTCCATGTATACATATAATACTTCTCCATGTATACATGTATACATTAAAATTTTTCGCTCGGTCAATATATGTCGGTTTGATACAATTTTGACATTAATTTGTGCTGGCACTAAAAATTTGCTAGATTTAATGTTCATTCAAATCGCGCTGCGTTTTGGCAACTGTCCAACACAAAGTGTGGGTGTAGCAGTAAGATAAACTGTGATTAGGATGTGTGATTTTGTGGTTAATTATGTTTTCTCAAATTGTATTACGTTAAACTATATGCTTCCAAGGTCAGTGAAGTTATTACTATCGTTAATATATTGATAATGTACATACCTAAAGGTGCATATTCTTGACAGAAAACATAGAAGCCGGCTGTCTCAAAGGCTACATCAAATGTAGTAACAATGTTTCTATGTGCACTTAAATGTAGACTATAATGAAATTCTCTATAAAAGTCTCTAATTGACACATACGGCTTAGGTAAAGCTTTTAATACAATCTCGGTGTCCGAAGCTCTGTGTTCCACTAATAAAATCTTCCCAAACCATCCTTCACCGACTATTTGTAATATATCAAATTCTTCTACAAGGCTCACCTATAAATTATGAGATGTCTTTAGTAAATAAAATATTGCATCATATAAAAAAAGCACATAATAAATTTAATCTTACTTTTTCTAATTCAAACTCTCTTATTTTGTGTATAGACCCAGTGAGGGCCCTCCTTGTAGCATCATTCATCTCAATTGCATAAAATAGTGCATTATTTTATGATCTGAAAATAAAACATATACGAACGATCAAAACTTTTAGTACTTTCTATAATTTTCACATTTTTTAAATGGTAAGTAGCAAGATGTCGACAGCAGTTAGCGTAGGTCGAATAGCTGTTTCCAGGCCGTCCTAGTTTCAATCGCTGAGTGAATGCTCTTGGACGATTGCCAGAGCTTGATGTCTACTCTAGATCCAGACGCTCTGACGTCATATAGTGACGTCACCTAACTTCTTTCTTCATACCCGTTTAATATGACATGTTTTTATGATGTGAAGATCGATTAAAAGTGAAATGTAAGATGTGAAATGGAAAGTGCAATTTGGAATACTACCAGCTAAGCATAAACTTGTGGACGTCGGATAAATCGTGTATTAGGTCTACTTTGATTAGGCCAATGCCATCTATTGTCGACTAATCGACAAATACGTGGCTGCCCATACCTGTCTAAGACTTAGGTCTTAGACGGGTATGGGCATAATAAATAAATAGATATCGAGCATTTTTCTGGCTAGTGCTAGATTTACCTCCTTGGCAGAGATGTGACCTATCTAAGATACAAGAATCTGAAATACTGATACAAGATACAAAATACGTATTTCCATCTTATATCTAAGATACTTTTAAAAAAATCATTTTGTATCTTGTATTTAGATACCTTTTGTTTGGTATCTTAGTATTTTATAAATACTTTTTCTGACAAAATACTTTCAGTAATATGTTAGCAGACATTTATAAAATTGTTAGTCCAACATCTCATTGATGTCACATTTTTTAACAAACTGTGCTAGGTCTTTCATAATTTTTAATGTTATTCTTTTAAAATCCGCGTGCAACTCAAAACAAATAATATCGCCATACAGTTTTACGAGTCACGTCTTTCAGATGCAGTGTTGTTATTGGTCAATTTCATTTTAGGGGACTTTGAAAATAATTATAGTTATTTTAGCGTTATATAACTAACATTATTTATTAGATTGGATTTATAGACATTAATAAGCATTGACTTATAGCAAATAAAATTTAAAAATCTTTCTTTTGGTACAAAATGTAAAAATGTATCAAAAATCACTTTAGAGGGTTTTGAAATTATATATTTCATTTCAGTGATTAATACGATTTATTCGTAAATAATATTAATGTCAATTATCAAAAATGAACTTAAATTCATTAGAATAAATTCTTGTTTTCTTACAAAAGTATTTTCATCTTAAGAAGTATTTAGAAGATACCTATCTTGTATCTAGTATTTCAGATACTATTTTCAAAAGTATTTTGTATCTGGTATCTCAAATACTTAATTTAAAAGTATCTTGCATTTTGTATTTCAGATACTTTGTACAGGTATTTTGTACATCTCTACTCCTTGGGCACTCTCAAGCTTGTGCTTGTGCTTGCTTGTGCTTGTGCAAGTGGCAAATTTTTAGAGGTAGCAAAATTCGAAGGACGAGGAAAGCTTTCTGCGTATTGTCGAAAACGTATGTTTTAGTTTTCAAAAACATAATAAAAACAAATTATATAATAACAAAAAATCCAAAAACAAAAAAACGATTAAACAGGACATTTTTGTTCGGGTTGAGAGCCCTCAGGGCTCACCCATGGTCCGCGTAAAGCTGTCAAAGCCATCTGCGGCTAACAGCTAAAAACACACACACAAAAAAAAATGACATTCATGATTTAAGGTTTATAGAATGTATCCTAAAACAGACGAGGTCACTAATA
The DNA here is from genome assembly GCA_905163515.2 of Lymantria monacha. Taxonomy (NCBI): domain Eukaryota; kingdom Metazoa; phylum Arthropoda; class Insecta; order Lepidoptera; family Erebidae; genus Lymantria; species Lymantria monacha. Next base: position 16,645,298 of record LR991096.1, read on the forward strand.
GGTAAGGGCTAAGGTAAAATCAGCGCTGCGCCTGGCCTAACATCAAGTTATGTGGAGTTGGCACACCGTATCTTCTACTCTTTACACGCATAGCAACCTGATTCTATTTATTACCCGACTGCGCAACGCAAAGGAGTGGTATTGTGTTTAACAGTCTATGTATGTATGTTTGTATGTTCCTTTGACGCACAATATAGACCAAACGCCTGGGCCGATTTTTATGATTCGCACGTCAATCGATTCCTCTTAATCCGGCGAGTGTCACTAAAGATATGACGTTAATGAAAATTCAATGTGGCGACTACTGGACGCCATATTGTGAAAATTAAAAAAATTAAAGTCAACAAACTATGTCGAGTGGGGTATCGTTGAATAGTTATTTTAAAAATATTATTAGTTTTCTCTCAACATTTTTCGATTTGACTGGTCGTTTAGGATCCATATTGATTTAAAGTTTCGTAACAACCTTTCTCAGATATAGGTTTTTTAGACAGTAGAAATTTACGATGAAAAGATGAAAAAATCATATAACTGGATGTGGATGAACATATACTGAAGTATATAGTAGGTATATTGTACAATATACCATAGGTAGTCCTACCTAAAGTATCTAATGTCTTACGCGGTCGCCAATCTCCAATTTCTAACGATTTAGTACTCAACTTCAGTCGAAAAACTATATATAGTTAGGTACTTAACCTACTTATTGATAAATAAGATAACTATAGCTACCTAGGTAACTATAGCTAACTAAAAAGTATAAAATAAAAAAAAATAATTAAAAAATCAAAAAACCCGACTGCGTAAAAAGTAACTAAAACTACGTACATAATAAAAAAAACTGAAAAGAAAAAAACAAGCACATAGATGTCCGGTAGTCTAGAATTCCATAATATATTATTGAATGAAAAATTAGATTTGCTGTCTTTTTACGCAGTCGGGTTTTTTGATTTTTTAATTATTTTTCTTATATTTAGAAAATTGCAAAACCTACTATAAGGGGAATGTTGTAGAGTATCACAAACTAAGATAGTAAAAACCAAATTAAATGTGTAAGTATTCTTAAGCTAGTTAGATGGTGGCAGACTATTTGGAGGGGCGCAGCGTCCTCTATAAGAACCAAGTAGGGGACGTGGCGGTGTTCCCCAGGGGTCGGTCTTGGGGCTGACTCTGTGGAGCATCGGCTACGACTGGGCGTTGAGAGGGAGCCTCCCTCCCTGGCTGGGCGTGTTCTGCTACGCCGACGATACACTCGTCACAGCCCGGGGTGATACGCTGGAGGAAGCGGCATACCTGGCAACTCTTGGCACCGAGGAGATTGTCAAGCGGATCGAGGCGCTGGTGCTAAGGGTGGCCCTGGATAAGACAGATGCCTAGTTATTCCATGGGCCCCACACCAGTCCACCCACCGGTACCTTGATCACCGTCAATTCGGTTCCCATTAGCATCCGGGCCATATGAAGTACTGGCCTGGTGCTCAACGGGCGATGGTGAATCCGGGAGCATTTTCGTCGACTTGCTTCACGGCTTGCCGGCGCAGCTTCCGGCCTATCTTGGCTTATGCCAAACGTGGGCAGACCCAGCACTACGTGCCCAGCACGACTGATGTACGCTGGGGTGGTCTGGTCGATGGCAGAGTCCTTGACCGTCGGGCGGGCAGGGGGCGGCACTGTCTCGCTCAGTGAGATGGCCGCCTGGCGGGGCGACACCCGCCGTGACGTCATTGCCCGTTGGGCATTCCGGCTGCAGTGGGCTCGGTCGGTGTTCGGCCTGGGCAGAGCAGTGCCGTGAACTCGTCAGGAGGTGGTGGGGCGGCTCCGAGAGGAAATCCTCTTCGGTGACACGCTCCGCCGCCTGCGGCTGAGGCGCCGTAGGCGCGAGTATCTGCGCCTGATGCCGCCCTAGCCGAGGCCGCAGGTGGCTGGACCGGGGAATAGTCCGTCTTCCGCAGAGAGGCTGACCGCGTGAGGGCGACGCCCCGGCAGTTAGCAGGGGTGTCGCACATTAAACAACGTTTACAACAAAGGTCTAGTCTCCTATCCTTTTGCTATTAATATTGCCCGAAGACCTATTATAACCTAGCTTAGATTTAGGCAACTATTTGTCGTTAGACGCATGCTTAAATTATTTTACCAAAAGCAGTGTCTACCTATTTTATTACGGTAACTTGTATAGATTGAGTTTTTATACCAGATGCCATCTGAAAATTGTTTTTGTATGCCTCGGCAATAGTGCTTTCTTTGTAATAGATATTACCCTATCTCTGTTCGCTTGACAGCTTTAATAATTCATAGTGATGAGTTGAGTACTAACACGTGAAACCATAAAAAACGCAATTACACATCCATACTAATATTATAGATGTGAATGTAAGTTTGTTTGTTCCGCTTTCACGCCAAAACTAGCCGATTCTCATGAAACTGTACATATAGACTTCGAGGTATTAGACGGGACATAGGATCCTTATTATTTAAAAAAATACGGAGGGTAAAAAAAATATTATGGCAGTTTATAATATATTTTTTTATAGCTTATGGTGGCAAACGAGCAAGTAGCACACCTGGTGGTAAGTGTCACTGCCGCCCACGGTCCTTTGCTAAAACCAAGGCTATATATAGCTAGGCCGCTGCCTACCATTACAACCCCCAAACCCACCCTTCTTCCGGCTTCCGGCTCTCTATATTTAGTACCAATTGTTATAACCTCCTAAGGCTGGCTTGAGTCTCCTAAGGCAGTCAGTGTTTGTAATAAGTCCAAGCTTTTTTTCGAAAATATTACATCCAAGGCTATATAAGTGACATTATAAACGTTTCTTAATTTTCAGGCAGTCTAGCGGTTACTTGGTGAAATTTTCTATGGCCGCTACTTAGAAGGCAGTCTTAATATGGAGAGATCTTAATAAGTAAGACTTATTGCTTAAACATACGTACTAGTATGTAGGTATATGTTAGTGAAAAAAAAGGTAAATAGGTAATCTAGTGTTCAATGTTTATTAATTGCTATTCTTGATGATTTCTGACGAAAAAAAATAATGCGATAGATTAATAGAACGAATGTTTATGTAAGTACGTTTGATCTGCTTTTAGGAACCTTATGCAAAATTCAATTGCGGTATTCAGTGGCGGCCTTTCCCATTACGTGGCTCTGGGCAGCAGGTCTTTGCGAGGCTCTTTGTCCTTCGTGAAAAGTATGTGATGCAAAAGTAGGTCTGACCGACCGCATTCGTAACGACGACGTAAGAGAGCGAGTAGGTATGAAAGAGAGTATTGGTGTAAAGATGCGAAAGGGAATGGTTCGGACATGTGGAAAGAATGCCGAACGAACGCCTGGTTAAGAAGATATACAATGCGAACGTGGAAGGATGTAGGTACCGAGGGAGACCGAGACTAACCTACCTAGACCAGATCGGTCATGTACTGAAGGAAGGTGGAGTCAAGAGTCTCCGAAACCGGCGAGCGTGTATGAAGAGAATTATGAATGTTGAGGAAGCGAGTGAAGTATGCAGAGATAGAGTTCTCTGGCACTCTGTTCTCTCTGCCTACCCTGCAAGGGATATGGCGTGATGATATGTATGTGTATGTAAGTAGGTCTGATTTTTTGTTTACGTATTTGTCATGTTGATGAAAAATGATAAAGTTATAGCAATAAATAAAATTTGTGTTTTAAAATATTTTATATTAAAAGATTTACAAAATTAACAAATACTAATAAAATTGAGGATAAATTTTAAAATTCATGTTGGTAGCTATTCCTAAGATTAAAATCTTTAATAAAAGCACAATAATCTAACGAATGAGCTACATTGTTTTCGATTGAAATAATATAATATGGTACATTATTATTATTAGCAAGGGCTGAAATTCCTCCAATATGTTTTAATAATTTTAAGCCCCGATATACTCCTTTCATCAAGGTGGGTCTGGAAATGAATCTCTCTAAGACTATGGCAATGAAAAATTGGCGGAGAAGAATATTAACAATAGATAAAGTGCCTCTCGAATATACAGATTCATACATCTAACTAGGTAAGCAAATACGTTTTGATCCGAAAAATAACGAAATGGAAGTGAAAAGAAGAATACAAAAAACCTGGAATAAATATTGGAGTTTAAAGGAAATCTTTAAAAGTGGCCTGCCTATTACCATCAAAACAAAAATTATGAATTCCAGCCTTCTTCCAAGTCTGACTTATGGCTGCCAGACCTGGAAATTCACTTCAAAAGTAAAAAATCTAATCACCACCTGTCAAAGAGGACTGGAGCGCAGCATGCTTAAACTAAAGAAATCAGACAAAATACGACACACAGTAATAAGATCAAAAACCAAAGCAACAAATGCATTGAAATACGCACAAAAACTTAAATGGAAATGGGCTGGCCATGTCGCGAGGCTTAAAGACCGAAGATGGACCATAAAAGTGACTTTTTGGAATGGACCTCCAGGTAAAAGAAAAAGACCACAGACTCGCTAGAACGACGAGATCAAAAAGTAGCCAGCCCAAACTGGAAACAGACTGCGCAAGACAGAGACAAATGGGCATCTTTGGAGGAGGCCTTCACCCAATAATGGGGTTCCTACAAATTATATAATTTAGGTATCTAAAATCTAACCAAGTTAGCTAATAATAATAATATTAGATAGTAGTAAATATTATATAGTATATTAATAATAGTAAATAAAATAGTAATAGTTAAATAATATAGAAATAAATAGGAATAAGTATAAGTAGGTATTAAGATCAATTAGTTAAGCATTTAAATAGTATATAGTGTCAAAACAAGTATATTAATACTAATAGTAACTAAAACAGTAAATAGCTACATAATATAAGATATAAACAAAATAAGCAGGTATTAATTTCAATTAGTTAAGCGTTTAAAGATAAGTTAATGTAAAAATTAAATGCAAAATTAATTTGTAGGAAATAAAAGGCTTTTTTATTTTATTTTATTATACTCCTTTCAGCAGACGCAACTGTAACAGGTGTGGTGGCAATAATTCTCAGGACTACTTTGATAGTTGAGTAAACCTCAGTTATAATTTTTTTATTATGTATTTCAGCACTGATATAATGTCATCATTTCCTTCATACACACGGATGAATATATTCAGTTCTTCGTACAATTCATGTCCATCAATATCACATGATTCTGCTATGGATGTAAACATAGACTCCGGTAAAGATTCATAGGAGCAGAACATTATGTCCCGACTCCCGAGCTGACCGGAGTGCTATGCAATTAAAAAACCGATCTTCAAGTGTTTTGAGGCGCAATATTCAAGTACTACGAGTAAATAATGATTTTTTGATGAATTAACTTTATTTTAATTTACCGCTATATTTTAATCTGAATAAATAATTAAGGATTAAAATCTAAAGTTTAAAAAAAAACTATAGTTCAAAAATGTATATTTTTTAAATTTGCATGGGTTGTTGTGCGAGGCCTCTACACGAGCGAGGCCCCGGGCGATTGCCCTGTTCGCCACCCCCTGAGGCCGCCACTGGCGGGTATTATTCTATTTATGCCAATATTTATACGTTTAAAAATTTAATTTACTATGAAAGTTTTTTATCTTTTTAACTCCATCATTATTTAATCTTTCGCCATGTACCTACTTTTGGACTACGTGTTCGCAAGTGAAGGGATAGTGCTATAATCGCCACGCTTAGCAGGCGAGTTGGTGATCGTAGGGAGATGTTACAGGTTTCCCAGTAGAGAGTTACTAACCATTCTGCTAGTGAAAATAGGAGTACCGAGAAATATATCGTGTCATTACACGGTGAAATAACTGATAAATGATCTAAGATTAAAGGGTTCTTACACTTGATATCCTTCATTGTGCTGTGTGGTGGGTACGAATACTACCAATCCTTACTTTGCTCGTAGATGTGATAAAAGACGTCTATAAGCTTTACATAGGACCTGGGTCAAATCCTTCTGATGCCACCTGGTCAAAAATTACATTCCCAAGAAGGCTTGATGTCAAGCAGGTGGTCGGTCATTACACTAAAGCTAATAATTTTTGTAATATGTACCTACTATGGAAGCGGAGTAGATATTGCACCGACCGGACCCCAAGTAATTGCGATGACAGCAGAATGATGACGATGACTTTACATACCTACTATATTGTCATTACAGCCGTATAACTACTTTACTTGTTTAATCAAGCCTGTTGCGTAGGTCTCATTTTACATTATTTTCGTGAGAGATCGTCTCAGAGTGCTTCATTCAATATTTGGTTGCCACTAAAAAACCTTTCTTCGCCAATATATCTGTTTATCGCGTATATCATATCCTTTTGGGTGGCATTTAGCATGCTATCTTTTCGCGTTATCTCACTTATTTCAGTTCTCCTATAGGTAATCTGTTTTTCCCGGATCATAATTCGTATTGAAATCGCAAGCGTAACACTGTTCATGGGAAGCAATATTTTAAGCTTTGTTAGGAGGGAAAACCTCGCATAAATTATCACGATTTGGCCACATATTATTAGATTCTATAAAATTTTACAAGAGAAGTTCTACCAAAGTTTAATATGTTATACCGATGTTTTATACTGACTCTACTCTCTGTTTCACCAAAGCATAGAGATCAACAAATTCAACTTCTTTATATTCCCAATCAAGCTCTGTATCCATGTTATAAGTTCGATCCCCATGCGGTACAATCATCATCATCATTCTCCTACTCTTATCCCGATTACTTGGGGTCGATACAATATGTACTCTTCTTTCATAGTACATATTGTAGAAGTTATTGGCAATAATTTTATGACCGGCTGTCTGTCTGACGTCAACCCTCCTTGGGAATGTAACTATTGACCAAACGGCATCAGATGGAGTTGGCCCAGGTCGTTATAAGGCTATTAGTCGCCTCTTACGACATCCACGAGCAAAACTAGGGTTGGTAGTATTCGAAGCCGCTACCACACAGCAGTACGGTACAATATCGTTTGTAAATGAGTATCAAGGTTTGTGTTTCTTCAATATACATTTATGCCGTCTCAGATAATTCAAGAAATTATTCCTTAGGGTGCGATGTCGTTTTTTTAAAATAGAAAAAAAATGTAATTTAATTCAATTAATTAATTCAGATATATGTGTACATCAAACTATGTGGTCGCGGTTACGTATATCACCAATGTAAGAGCCATTGAATTTGGGTGTTTTAAAATACAGTTAAGTGCTTTATATTGACTTTTTTTTGCGTTAGGCTATGGAGTTGATGACGCCCCGCCAAATCGGTCCAGCTTTATATTGACTAGGACCCACTCCACTTGAGACTGTTTGGTCAATAATTACATTCTTAAGGAGGATTGACATTAGTATGTAACTTTTGCAATATGTACGATGGAAGAGGCGTATATATTGCACCGACCCTGAGTAATTGGGATATAAGTAGGACGATAATGATAATTTATATCTATAAAATGTGAAAGTGGAAGGATGTAGGTACCGGGGGAGACCGAGACTAACCTACCTAGACTAGATCGGTCATGTACTGAAGGAAGGCGGAGTCAAGAGTCTCCGAAACCGGCGAGCGTGTATGAAGAGAATTATGAATGTTGAGGAAGCGAGTGAAGTATGCAAAGATAGAGTTCTCTGGCATTTTGTTCTCTCTGCCTACCCTGCAAGGGATATGGCGTGATGATATGTATGTATGTATATCTATAAAAGATGTTTGTATATATGTCATCGCTAAACTCAGAAACTGTTTGACCGATTATTATGAAAATTGGTATGTATGTATATGTATTTTCACAGAGAAGGTTTACTCGTATATGCTATCCGAATTGATGTAACTCACCACCAGGCGGTGCTGCGATATATCGAATTTAACAAACAAACCAATATGTTGGGTTAATGGGTTTGCTAATATATGTATTTTAGAGAGAAATTAAATTTATTACAAGTTCGTCTGTGTGTGGTTTGAGTCCGTTCATTGTGTCTTTTAGTCTTAAGCAATATTCCTTATATTTAATTTTAATACTTGATCTAGGATGTTGTCTTTTAAAACAGAAAAAAATGGTTATTATTAATTCTAGCAATTACATTTTATAGAAGTATTGGTTAAGATACCGACCTTCCATGCCGTGGGTCCGATTTCTACGCAGGACAATACTTGGTGCGATCTACAAACTGTTTTTCTAGGTCTGAGTGTAATTTGTCTTCGATAATTGTATGCTTGTAAATTCCCCCGCAAAACAAAGATTATTTCCTTAACATAGGATGGTTTCTTTTTAAAAGAAGGGAAAAGGATAGTGAACTGTATTAGGAGTTCATCGGACTTATATTTGTTAATTTCTTACTTCATAATATTTATTCAGGCACAAGTTTGTAATCGAGCATTGGATTAATTTAATATTCACTCTTAACATATTCTCAAAAATAATTTTGCTATATATCATCAGTTCTAGTAAAGGCACGTCGTACCTTTAGAAACGTTTTAGACTAAGAAAACTCAAATTGGTTGAGTTCTGCGGAAAATAGAAGTGAAAATTCAATTAAACCGTCAGCTTGCCACATTCAAGTATATAATGATTTCAAATGTTTACGTGGGAAATTACACATTTGAAATAAAACTACTTTTACGGATTCTATCGCGTTTGTTTTTGATTTTTAATTTCCCGACGTTTCGAATACTTTACAGTGATCATAGTCCTCCCGTGCCCATGATCACTGAAAAGTGTTCGAAACGTCGGGAAATTAAAAATCAAATAGGTACAAACGCGATAGAATCCGTAAAAGTAATTTTATTTCAAATATATATTTAAAATTAGAAGATAATGATCAATCCTATTCCTATCACTCATCATGACAAAAGCGTTAATGTAGAACAATAACGGACGAAATATTGTGAAGCAGCAGACATACAATGTGTGTCTAAATTATAATTATATGGAAATGACAATGTCATTAGAGAAGAGGTTCGCAGAGAATGTGTATTTGCAGGTGTAATCATCCAGTTATTAGGTAGGTACCTGATGGAGCTAGAAATAGATTTTTGAACTGAATGCCTGCAGTGTCAAAGACTGTATTGTTCCTACATAATGCCATATCAAGAAACTTTATATGACTAGGACACTTTCTTCCTTATTGTGGAAGTAATTCGTGCCCAATAGTGAAATGTTTGTATATAAGTTTAGGAAGATGTCATATATGATATTAGTGCACATTCTCGTAATGTCACTAGGTGTCATAAAGAATAATTATATTGTATTATTGAAATAATATAAGTCGATATTGAAATATCGACGTGGTCAAGGTTGCTGGGAGTCGTTAGATGCGAGCGGTAAAAGATCGTACTTTGTGGCAATATATGAGGGAGGCATTCGTCCAGTAGTAGATAACAAAAGTTTGAATGATGATGATGATGACTATTTCAATATGGTAAGTCAATCATGGCGTCACAATTGTATCTCAAAATCATTCGTTCTCGACTATCCTTCGATTATCACAGAACTATTCATAACAATTATATTACGATGGATAAAATTCAAATTAGGTACATTTTGAATTCAGTAGCTCTCATAACTCAAAATTCTTACTTATATATCACCTATATCGAAATACTATCTGTTTTCGCTCCTAAATTCATTTGTATTTATAAATGGTGTGATATTAGAACGGTAAACAATCATACCGATTGAACATAGACAATGAATGTAAGTACATTATTATATAGAGCATTCTTTTGTGATATTAATAAGCTTGGACTACCTACCTATTAATGATATACTTATATCTATTAGATATATATTTTCGATACATATTAGTTTTACGTTTTAATTTTCTATAGGTAGGCATACACCAAGGCTTCATAACTTTGAAGAGCAGAGGCAGAGCCTATTCTCTACGCAGAACAATTTTAGACCTTCTATAACGTTGCTGTATTAGTGTTACTATCGATGGTTTCCTATAAAAACAATTAGAAACAACTTTTTTTGTTGCTTGACTCTGTTAAAACCTTTAAACCTTCAGAATCTCTTTAAAAATCCATAAATTGTACCAATGAAAGAGTTAATATGCTTCAGCATGGTTAGCGAATTTATGAATAATGTAAAAAAATAGAATTTACCAAATTTAAAGGGCGGACCCTGGCAGTTCACAACACAACACCCTTGGACTAAATCCAATCACTTGTACCACTCAAATTTCACATGATCCCGATTATTCATTAACAATTCCATTCCAGCTATTACACTACACAAGCTGATATAATTATAAGGGTATAAGCTTTCGTAATGTTTGATTTATCGTGGAATTGGGCGGAACGGGTTGGACGTACGGCGGTAATGTATAAACTGGCGGCGAGTACGGCAGCGAAACCCGGGAGTTTATTTTCGTGCTACTGCACACAAAACTCAATTCGTGACGGAAATGTTACGATCAACGACCTGGTATATCAAAACTATAAGTGCATTTTCTAAGTAAAATAGTTATTCAATATGGATCAATTTTCCAATTTCGTTAAAGAAGAATTAGGAATTAGAATAATAGATCAAGATATAATTTTTTAACAAGCTTTTATTTGTCTTGCAAAGTATGTAATATGTTTGTACGGATGGAATCTTGTAAACTTTGAAGCAGATATCCTCAACTGCTACTGTTGCTGCTGAAATTTTGTATTATACGCTTCGTTCGGATGACAATGCATGGTTAACTGTGTGTCGTCATTCTAAATCCAACATGGCGGCACATGCAAGATGGCGGATTATTTATTTTTAATGCACTCCTACAATATAGATATTAATTGAAAGGGCTTGTTAAGAATAACTCAAAAAATAAAGTGATGTCATTCTAAACCCAATATAGAGGGCTTCTAAACCATGAAACTCAATTTTGAAGCAGATATCTTGAACTGATGAGCTAAAATTTTGCATACACGTTTAGTTTGGATGACAATACATGATTAGCTGTGTGACGTTATTTTGAATCCAGCATGATGGAACGCCCAAGATGGCACAATAATTATTATTAATGCTTGCATACAATATGAGTATCAAATGATAACACTTACATAGAATACGAATGCGATTTTTAAAAATAAGATGCTGAACATAAATTCTGTTATTCAATCCGTCTGAAATTTTGGTGTACCTCTACTAGGGTTCTTGGAATCCTCCATTATGATATTGAGGTCGAATTGTTTAAGTAGTAACGGTAGTGTAGGAACGGTTAGTTAACTTTGACTTGTGTAATTTAGTGAGATAGGCGTCAATAGCATTGGTTTGCAACCTGTCTAAGAGAAAGATAACTCAAAAATACTATTGAAGAGCTGCTCGAAATTAACCGGTAAATGACCTTGCAATAATGATGCGTTGATTGAGATAAACAGACAAAGGAATGTATCCAGCGATAACTAAAAAGTAAAAAATAAATTACATACATGCATACATACATATCATCATGACATATCCCTTGCAGGGTACGCAGAGAGAACAGAGTGCCAGAGAACTCTATCCTTGCATACTTCACTCGCTTCCTCAACATTCATTATTCTCTTCATACACGCTCGCCGGTTTCGGAGACTCTTGACTCAACCTTCCGTACGTGACCAATCTGGTCTAGGTAGTCTCAGTCTCCGCCGGTACCTACATCCTTCCACTTTCGCATTGTATATCTTCTTAACCAGACGTTCGTTCGGCATTCTTTCCACATATGCGAACCATCGCAGCATTTCCTTTTGTATCTTTACACCGATACTCTCTTTCATATCTACTAAAATAAACTAAAAGTAAAAATTTTTTTTTAAAAACAAGTTTTTATTTAAATGCACTAATAAGAAAAAAAAAGTACTTTAAAACTTTTACTATCAACTTATAAGTTATAATATCATTAGAGAATTTATATCTATGTTATAAAAGCTTGACACGAGATTTTCGTATTTACCTAGTTTGAATTATTTAAATGTACTAAAAAGAAAAATTAACTTTAACTTTTAAAAGAAGTTTGCTTGTGTAGATACCTATCTAAATAAGACAATTAAATAACTTCATGTAGGTAATTGATTTTAACTATAACAATTTCAAACTAAGTAAATACGGGAACTTAAATCGCGACAAGCTTTTATGTAACATTTAACATATGAATATGATAATGACGTTATAAGTGAATAGTAAAAGTTTTAAAGTTAAATTGTCTTTCTTTTTATTAAGCTCATTTAAAAACAAGCTTGTTTTTTAAAAAGATTTTTTATTTTTAATTTATTTCTATCTCTAAACCGAGCTCGTTTAAAAACGAACTGAGTTAGTTATACCTATCTGTTAAATAATTACGTCGCTGAAACAAAACTGACTATCTCGTAGGCTCATTGGCTTCATGAAGGCTTCATCACTCTATACGCCTGAACGTAAGGTCGCTAGGATGAGTCTTGAATTGCGTGTGTCGATTGAAGTGTTATTTTAATATGCGAAAAAAAAACTCGCTCTCTGTCAGGTGGAATTAACTCTTTCGGCGCCAAAAATGATTTCCAGAATCATACATATTTTTGTTTTTTTTTTTAATGTTTTTATGGTACCCCAAACCCAAATAGACCAAAAGATTCACTGGCACCGAAGGTGTTAAAATATTACGAGAGGAAATGTGAAATTTCTCTATTTATATCATTAGGTCCTACAAAGACCGGGTTGTTTATCGACGGAAAAAAATTGGTATAAGTGGCCAGGATAACGGCGATGTGGAGGGAATATGGTGAGCTATGAGTTTGCAAGCCGCCCTTTCGTCGTCCCAGACGGAACGTCTGTCCAGACCACAAAAAAATGTTCCTATAAAGACAATTACGAAAGCGTCATACCCGATTTATGGGGGTCCATTAATAACGTTATAGCGTTTTGGCGTCCATTGATAACGTTTCAGCATTTTTTAACTGGTGATACATGGTGAGATTTAAGACAGAAGAACGCCCCCTACACAAATTTCATTATTGTTATTTTTTTTTAATAGGTACAAAATATCTTAAAATTCAGAATATCATCTTTAAAAACCTACAGGCAAGTAAAATCTAATTTAAATATGAAATATTAGGGATCGTGATAAAAATGTCCAAACAATTATTAAGATTGTAGTTTATTTTTGACTGGCATCAATATAATAAAGGAAAGGGGTAATCATCATCATCTCAGCTCATATATGTCCCATTGCAGGGCTTGAGCCTCCTCCACACTAGGAGCGAATTGACCTACTACACCACGCTGGTCAGACGTGTTGGTATAGGGCAGGGCTCGGCCTCCCTTTGAGTCGGAAGAGCCAAAAATTAGAATTTATAAAAGTTTAAAGTTTTTAAAGAGCCACATTTTTTTTGGCAACCATAATTTGTGCCTAATTCTCGTTAATCAATTCAGAATCATTTTTAAATGTTCTCTTTATAAAATATTTTTTGCGTATAAAAGAGCCGCAACTTTACATCCAGAGCCGCATGTGGCTCACGAGCCGAAGGTTGCCGACCCCTGGAGGTTTACTTTCCTTCTACTACTATCCTTCTAGGGTTTACTTTCCTTCTCTTTCATAGATGTTAGGTATATGCATATTTTATCCGTTAGTCGTATTTTACGATCACCCACGGGTAAGACAGGGGGTGGTGAATTGTATTCTTACAGCGTCACCATGCGGAAAAAAGGAGTAATCATACGAAAAATATATAATTGTACTGGACGCCGCTTTTCAGTCGTTTTGAAATTGTATGGTTGAATCACATATTCAATACACGTGATATGTCACTGAAGAATAGAATGTCGGAAGGAAGGGGAAGCCCCTTCCTTCCGACATTTCATGATTTTAGTGGAACAACTAACCCCCAACCCCATTTTAAGCCTTACCTGATTAATTTAGTGCCCCTATAGTAATATAATAAAAGTATGGGTATAAGGTGGCTGGCAATAGGTGAATTATATTAAAGGAAAAGGTATATTAGATAATAAAACTTGCCCTATGCGAACCTTTTTGCAACCTCAACCGCAGGTCACCGAAAGTGCGTAGTACGGTGGTGTGCTGTGTATACCTACTTTTTGTGTACCATTTTCCCAAGTCCTAATACATTCGTTGATTATGTTATAACTAGTACATGTAAATATAGAAGATAATTTACGTTTTTAACAAAAAAAAAATACAGATTAAACGTAACAAAAAAAAATTAATTGAGCTCGACTTCTGCCATCGTAATGCAAATAATTCATGACATTGTAAATAGTTTTGGCAATCATTTTACCAGTGCCTGCCTGACGTCAACCCTCATTGGGGACTAATTGTTGATCATTCAGATAGAGTTGGCTCATGTCGATGAAAAGCAACTAATAATTTTCGTAGTGAAATTGTATTCGTACAGGCTCTAGCACATGTAGCGCCCGGGTGCAATCAATCACCTGGCACCCTCTTGTATCAAAATGCGTGACCAAATTGGAATAGGTTGACAGTTACAACACGTTCGACTAAACTCCGAATCTCGCTGGAAACGAAAACACGAACAAAAGGTAAACGCGATCGGATTATGAAGTTACAGTGAGCATGGCGACAAAGCAACCTACCCGTCCGTAAAGCCATCCCTGTATTCGTAGCCTCCACAATATAGGACTTACGTAAGTTAACTAGTTAAAATATCCCGTAATATGGCCTATTCATAAAATTTAATTCTCCGGTCATCATCAAAAAACCGGCTGAGGTGAGGGATCACTACGACAATGGGCAGTAGCACTCTTCTGGCGAACTTACGGATGATCAATGGATATGATTACATACATACATACCATCACGCCATGTCCCTTGCAGGGTAGGCAGAGAGAACAGAGTGCCAGAGACCTCTATCCTTGCATACTTCACTCGCTTCCTCAACATTCATAATTCTCTTCATACACGCTCGCCGGTTTCGGAGACTCTTGACTCCACCTTCCTTCAGTACATGACCGATAGAGGTAGGTTAGTCTCGATCTCCCCGGTACCTGCATCCTTTCACTTTCGCATTGTATATCTTCTTAACCAGACGTTCGTTCGGCATTCTTTCCACATGTCCGAGCCATCGGATCATTCCCTTTCGCATTTTTACAAATTACACCCAGTGCCGGATTAGCTACGTAGCACGAGTAGCAAATGCTACAGGCCTCGCGAAGCGGGGGGGCCCCGCACTCCAACTGCGGCTGTCTGACCATAAAAAAACTTCCAATTTAAAAGTGTAAAAATATTTGCATTCCTTAAGCGCCGCGCTTTGCCCTTTCAACTGAAAATCTAAATTTAGATTTCGTCACGTTAAATTTTATCTCAAATTAATCATGTGGATCATCATACATTAATATGGTATAAAAATACCTATATCTTCCTTACCTTTACTCTTTAGATAGGAGATTAATTAATTAATAGATTTGATACATTTGTAAGCCTATCAATTAACTAAATGTATGAAATCATAACGTAAAATTATTATTGTTTTTAGAGAACCTATTACGACAGCTTAAAACTCTTACAACCGAAGAGATTTTGGAAAAATCTCAAGTATGGTCAATGACTCCTGGGGTAGCTCGTATCGCGCATCGCTGAACAAGCTTCGCGCGTAGGGCCTCTCCCTCACTGAAACCCTCCAGCCCGACCTCCTCCGCAGAGTGGTCGAGGAGCTTTTTCCGTGGCAGCTGGAACCCACGTCCCCGGTCATGGTTTCGCTAGGTCAGACGACAGTGTTCCGTTCGTGACGGGGTCGAAAATGGGGGCGGCTGTGGCGAGGATTCATTTCGCCACCACGGCTCCCGGCCCGGATGGAAAACCCGTCCGGGTGTTGACGTTGCTCCTCGAGCACCTAGAACCATGCCTCAGGCGACTGTACAATGCCTGTTTGGCGACTGGATAATTCCTTGAGTGCTGGAAGGAGGAGAGGTTGGTTATCCTGCCAAAGCCTCACCGAACACCCGATGTTTCGGCTAGGGCGGCATCAGGTGCAAATATTCGCGCCTGTGCCGCCTGAGGCGCCGGCGGCGGCCCAAGTCCACATGACGGGAATCCTCCTGGACGCGTTCCGCCGCCACCTTCTGCTAGATGACTGCCTCGCAAAAGGAGGAGGCGTCCCAGTTCCTGACGCTGTCGACTATCGCTTTCACAACAGCCGGTAGTGTCAATTCGGCACCGATGACAGTGACGAGGTCACAGCGCTGCCGAGACCAGCTCGTACAAAACTCGAGCGTATGCTGCGCCGTGTCCTCGTCACTGCCGCACTGTTAGCAGGGCGGAATCCCCTTGCGTCCGTGTGCAGGTACTTGCCGAAGTAACTGTGCCTCGACAAGACCTGCACCAGTCACAAAGAGAGGATTCCGTGCACCAGTCCATCCACTCGATCAGTACGGGCCGGAGGACCTCAATGGTACGAACACCGTATCAAGGCCACTCCAGCCGCTTAACCCAACGGGCATTGACGTACAAGCGGGCGTCCTCGCGACAGGTAACTTTTATTAAATAATTCTTTAGAATTGTGTTTCCCAAACGTAGAAATTACCTTGCGCATTTACTTGTCTCTCATGATCACTAACTGATAAAAATAAGTTAAGGAACACCATGGGCCAAGAACGTCTTAATCTCACTTTGATGAATATATAAGTAGAACATGATTAGCTTAAAGAAATCAACATTGAAAGTGTTATCTCTAAATTTGACCAAATTAAATCTACTAAAGTTCATTTGTAGGTAACAGTTTTGTTTTGTTTTATAACCTTAAATTAAGAACCAAAAACAAGTCAAGGGCCCCTTGACAGAATTTGCTACAGGCCCCGCGCTGGGTTAATCTGGCACTGCATTTCGACCGCATTAATTTTACTTTCATACTCTTTTCTGCATACCCAACTCTCGCTTCCTTACAGTAATGTTGGGACAAGCACTGCATTATGTATTGCTACACGTGCCTTCTGGCTAAGGTGGTGGCTACCGAGAGGTTGCCTCAACGCTCCGTTCACTCTATTTCCCGCATTCACTCTTCGCTCTATATCAGTGGTGTACTTTCCATCTCGGCTAAATCCACATCCAAGATATACAAATTCATCCACTTGCTCCAGTACATCATTACCTATTGTTACTTTTACATCTGTTCTGGTTTCATCTCTTTCAAAGACCATTATTTTGGTTTTGCTCACATTCACGCGTAGACCCCTTTTCTTACAATCTTCTGTCATTGTGTCGACTAGGGTCTGCAGGTCAATCGCTAGAGCAGTGACCACTGAGTCGCCCATCTGGACTCCCACATTCATATCGTTCAACATTTGGAGACATTTATCCAGATATATGATAAACAGCCTGGCTGTCAGAACGCACCCCTGCTTAACGCCGATATTGACGTCAAACCAAGGCGACATTAGATCATCCAGCCGCACACAGGCTCTACAGCCCATGTAACTGGACTGCACAGCCCGTAGCAGTTTACCGTTAATACCATACTCCGGTAAAATGTCTCAAAGTTCCTTTCGTACAACCAAGTCAAATGCTCTCTCCAGATCCACAAAACTGCAGAAAACCCTCTGACCTAGAGCCAGATGCTTCTCCACAATGTTTCGCAGAGAGAACACTTGATCCATGCAACCCCTTCCACTCCTGAAACCTCCTTGTGTCTCATACAGTAAACCATCGGACACCATCCTCATTCTCCTTTTAATAATTTTACCATACACTTTTGCTGCCAAACTGGTCAAGCTTATGGCCCTGTAATTTGCGCAGTCATAACGTGAACCCTTGTTTTTAAACAAAGGCATGATGACCACGCTATTCCAGTCCCTGGGAACCATTCCCGAGCTCCAACATAAACTGAGGAGCAACAGGAACGCCTCCCAGACACAGGAGCCACCAAGCTTGATCATCTCGGCAGACACCATATCAATGCCCACTGCCTTACCATTTTTCAAACATCTTATCGCCCATTCAACTTCATCCATACTAATGCCATTGGAGGACGCCGGTGCTGAATGGTGATCTACTAAACCACACGCGACACCGGCGCCAACCGTAGTATCCGCATACATATCGCCAAAATATTCACTCCATCGGCTTAACACGTCTTGTTTTTCTCGTTTGTGTAAGAATGTCTCCACCTTTAGACTTTAGTTTATTCATTCTGAAGGCTGACCAACCACCCCGAGACTTCTTGACCTCCCTCCAAAAGAGTTTGGTGTTACCCTCGAAGTTTTTAGTCAGCCTATCTTCTGCACTCATATTTGCTCTATCACGTTTCTCTTTCACTAAGGCCTTGGTGTCAGAGTAATGTAAGAATATGATTCATATTTTATAAAATCTCTACGAATAAGGCCTTATAGTTTCAGAATCGTGATAACTTACCTATTAACAAAGGTTTAACAAGAATGTAGCAACTATAGAGCTAATCCTCTGTCTCTGTCTAAGAGCTAGCGGACCATTCACCTAACCCATTTGCCACAAAGCTAGTAAGTGTTTTAACGATGTTTTATAATTGGGTTATTATTATAGTTCATTTGTTTAGTTCTTGGTTGCCAAAAGTAACAACTAACGCCCAACCAAAGTATGACCAAATAAATTTTGCAGGAACTTTGCTTGATTGACAATTCATGGTTAGTGAAATAATTTTAAATCCATTGCCGGATAGCGGATTCCTAAACATGGCCGACATCTGAAATGATGTACTTTTGAAGATCGCCGATTCCCAATTTTAAAGACAACCGACTCCTAAGATGGTGACCTTTTCTTATATAGTCTGTAATGAATCTAATTAAAGCGTTTGTGAAAGATGAATGAATGTGGAATGATGAAGAATGAAGAGAAGCAGCAAAAACACCAAAGGGTGGAGTATTTTTTTAGTTAAACAGATTTTTACAATAAACATATGAAATACATTAGTTGTACTAAAAAAATGGCTAAAATGGCGTAAAAGTTCTTCCAAAATTTCTAGAAGGACAATTTAATGGATTATCTAGCACTCTTTTGAGCCGACCACTTATTGACAAACATAAAAAGTTATGGAAAAGAAGACACTTGTAATTATTTATAGTAATATATGAAAAAAATTTAATAAGACTTCGCTGCATGGCCTTTGCCTGTACGAACGGACGAACAAAACTAAACGTAGTGTTTAATTTCTCTGTGAACAAAACAAAAAAAAGTAAACCAGTCGTGGTGCTGTCATTTTGTTTTTAGTTTTTTATGCATATTATTTTATTTTAGCAAGTATATTAGTTAGAATAGTGTTAAATTAAATTTCATGCGGTGTTACTTAAAAATTTAATATTTTTATGAAACTAGTTAGAAGCAATGAGTGGTAAGTCTGTTGTTTGTTTTAAGGTTATGTCAATATTTTGATTCGTGTTTATTTTCAAGTTTAAAATTTATTGCTTTAAAGTTTTTATATTAATTAAAGAAATAAGCCCTATTTCTTTTACGCGTAGAAATTATTTTATGCGTAGAAATTTCGAATCTCTCAATACAGAATTAATTTTATTTCTATCACAACACTGCGTCTAATATCTAGATATTATTTTTACGAAACATTACATCTTTGAACATTAGTGTTTTCTTTATCTAACGAGGATGAAAAACCGTTTTTCGTGTATCTATTGCAAAATATTCATTATAAATATTTATTAGACATAATAATTTGAATTTTTTATATTACGTCAACTTTAATTTTTCACACTGATTTGCTGGTTCAATTTTATGAACATATAGCATAGTTAGAGCCTGTGTGCGGCTGGATGATGGAATGTCGCCTTGGTTTGACATCAATATCGGCGTTAAGCAGGGCTGCGTTCTATCAGCCAGGTTGTTTATCATATATCTGGATAAATGTCTCCAAAGGTTGAATGATATGAATGTGGAGTCCAGATGGGTGACTCAGTGGTCTCTGCTCTGCTTTATGCAGATGATGCAGTCCTGCTGGCACAGTCAGCGACTGACCTGCAGACCCTAGTCGACACAATGACAGAAGATTGTAAGAAAAGGGGTCTACGCGTGAATGTGAGCAAAACCAAAATAATGGTCTTTGAAAGAGATGAAGCCAGAACAGATGTAAGAGTAACAATAGGTAATGATGTACTAGAGCAAGTGGATGAATTTGTATATCTTGGATGTGGATTTAGCCGAGATGGAAGGTACACCACTGATATAGAGCGAAGAGTGAATGCGGGAAATAGAGTGAACGGAGCGTTGGGGCAACTTCTCGGCAGCCACCACCTCAGCCAGAAGGCACGTGTAGCAATACATAACGCAGTGCTTGTCCCAACATTATTGTATGGAAGCGAGAGTTGGGTATGCAGAAAAGAGTATGAAAGTAAAATTAATGCGGTCGAAATGCGATCTCTTCGGCAAATCTGTGGAGTTAGGCTGACCGAGCGCATTCGTAACGACGACGTAAGAGAGCGAGCGGGTATGAAAGAGAGTATTGGTGTAAAATGCGAAAGGGAATGCTCCGATGGTTCGGACATGTGGAAAGAATGCCGAACGAACGTCTGGTTAAGAAGATATACAATGCGAAAGTGGAAGGATGTAGGTACCGAGGGAGACCGAGACTAACCTACCTAGACCAGATCGGTCAGGTACTGAAGGAAGGTGGAGTCAAGAGTCTCCGAAACCGGCGAGCGTGTATGAAGAGAATTATGAATGTTGAGGAAGCGAGTGAAGTATGCAGAGATAGAGTTCTCTGGCACTCTGTTCTCTCTGCCTACCCTGCAAGGGATATGGCATGATGATATGTATGTATGTGTATGTATAGCATAGTTATATGCAGCCCAAGGTCCTATGTAAAGTTTTAATAGTGGGTTGAAAAAATTGGGTATGCAATGAAGTTTAACAAAAGAAAATCCCAATATAGAATCTCTAACTGTACCAAGTAGATAGCAATATGCTTAGCCTCTATTATGTGGTTCCATTAGTTACATGGTGAAATGTTGGTGTGTCACCTATGCTTAACCCATCAAAGGCGATCTTGGGACTAAAGAAAAGAATTAAAACTGAGTTTATAAAAGAAATCCTAAATATCTCAATTATAAAAACTGAGTATACATTAATGATAACTAGGACTTAATTGTCCATTTCATCATCATCATTACAGCCCATATATGTACCACTGTTGGGCTCGGGTCTCTTTCGTAATGGGAGGGAAGTTAACTTACTATACCGCGCTGGCCAAACGTGTTGGTATAGTGTTTTCTTTCGAGTTTTCCTTCTCTTGCATAGATGTTATATGCGTTTTATATCCCTTAGTCGTCTCTTACGATCACCCACGTGTAAGATAGGGGGTGGTGAATTGTATTCTTACTCCGTCACCACACGGATAGATAGAATGTCTATTTAGTTAGATTTTAATTATTGTAATATACAAAAATGTAATAAATTAAGTTAAAATTATGAGATGTATGTGAAACAATAGTGTATCTAATTATTAATGTTGGAACTAACTTAATGTGGATGTGTGTGTGTGGAAAAATGGATTTATGTGGGAAATCAGCAATGACAGATGAGTAGTAATTATTTGGAAAACTTTTTGTTCAGATAAGTAGGACTTTAGTTTATATAAAAGTGTATTTATAATATAAGTAATATAATAGATTGGAGGACATAATTACGCTGTAACTTTTTATGTGGACCATTAGAAAGGTTTCAGTTAATTTAAAAGTCAAATCTAAGTGGCAATTTTCTGACCTTTTCTAGGAAATGAGCCATAATTAGTTTATTTTTAATGGTAGTTTAGTGGTTGATTTCCATCCATCTGTAATCAATGTCCACTGTCACGCACAGGCTCCAAACGAGAATGCGAATGGAAAAAACAAATTGTGGATGGACATAAAGTATTGTACTACATGGAAATCAAACACAAGACACTAACACAATAAGTCATTATCTTAACCATCTGTGCAGTCTATATGTATGAACAATAAGTGTTCTGTTTGGATATTAATTGCATATATATTTGAAAGAGAGAAAATACATTTATTTCGGTCTCGGAGTAATAAGCTTACACAAAATTAACATAAATTTGTCTAATGTAAGGTCAACAACCATATTAAATTATACAATTGCAAAATATAACAATAAAAAAAACAGATACTATAATTTACAACAGATACTAGAATAACACTTAAGTACAAAACAGAGACCGAAAGAGGTCCTATCTCAGCATAGGCTACACCAAAACAGTGCAGCGCTGGTTTTCAGATAGAGCCACAATGAGATCACGGACAGTCACGTCAAGCAACATAGACCTAACTTGATTAACAAAATTAACATTGTAATAAAGAATAATTAAATATTAATTGATAAAACGCAGTAAATTATATAAAGTATTGTTGGATAGATAAATAATATATTATATATTTCTGTTACTCTCATCTTGTTGAAGATGGTAGGGTAATGATAGAATTCCATACTCTTTCTATAATGCTACAAAATCACAAAGGATATCCCTATATATGTTACAGACATTCTATTTATTCATATTGAACCTGAATCCTTCTGATAGGAAATTTGAATTTTTGCATCCAATCACAATGGGATGTTCTTGAAGCATAATAAATAGGTATTTATTAATTGTGTACTTTTATTACTTGATACATGTTTGGATATCCGGACCTCCTCCATATTTCATTAATATGCTGATCAAAAATCTTAGTTTTATTTTGATATTTGTTTCTCTTCTATTGATGTTATGGATTTATATCCCATAGTAGTATTTTGCGATTTCTGCGATTAATGTAAGGTTGGTATATTCGTATTCTTATTACATCGACATACTGAAATCTGGGGTCCCGGATTACTAACCCGTGGTTCTCCACAGTCGGCGAAAAATGACTGTCTGAATAGTAGCAATTTGTTACTGCGCTTTGGTCAATGCGTTGGTATCTGCGGCTCCGTAACTCCACCGTGTTCCCTACGCATCGCCATTGGGCCGACTATTGGTACCATTTCCTTCACAGCCATGCTCGGCCCGGTGATTATCTTTTCCCCTCGTAGCCCCGACAAAAAACTACTGTTTTACCGGGGCGTTGCCGTCAAGCGGTCGAAGAACTGATCCCCAGTCTGTCTATCCGCGACTTCAGCCAGGGAGGCATCAGGCGCAGGTTCTCGCAGCTGTACATTGCGATGTGCCGGCGGCAAAGTGTGTCAAGCGTAGAAAATCTTGTTTCTGATTCTATCTGTCGATTTAGAAGGCAACGTCCGCGTCCCAGGTCCTGACGCTGTCGAGAATTGTCTCAGCGATACTCAGCGTGAGATCACACTGATGATTGCGACGAGTCCACGAGCCAGGCTGGTCTAGACCACGCAGACCTCGAGCGTGTGGTGCGCCCTATCCTCGGCGCAATCGCAGTGGTGACAATTCAATCCTCAACCTACGGTAAACAAATTGGCAACTGTATTCTTGCTATTGCTGAAGTCCATGAGCGGCTGTTAACACTTACCATCAGATATCATATTTTTTAAAATAGGTTGCTTTCGTTATTAACAGTGACTTCACATACGCGTCGTCATCTATACTATAGCAGATATTTGCCATGGGAAATATAAAACGACAGTTTAATCGACTATAAAATCGTATCCTATTGTACCTATTTTATCGTCTGTTTAGGTATTACGTTTAGGAGGCATGTTGAGTGGTCAAGTGATTCTGGTAAACGAAATTGTTCGTGCTGTTCTTAATTTTAAACTACGCATTTACTTATGCGAGAAGGAACACGACACTGATAAACTATTGACTATTATAGGCTAAGAAACAGGTCCTCTAGTTATGGGTTATGTTACTTTTAATGAACTTTGTTACTATATGTACTAACTGACTCAATGAACGCTGTTTTGCAAAAATCTAAAATAAAAATATAATTAGTATACCTTGAAAGCGATCGCAGAACCACCTAATGATTCTGATAGTTAATCGAAAAGATTAGCTTTTTTTTTGGAGTTTATGGCTTGATTACTAAGATCTTTAATCCAAGTCTTGCTTTATAAACTAACTTCATTTGAAGCCATCGTCCTTCAGTAAGTCAAATCGTCGCCCTCAACAGTGCCATAATGCCCACACTGTTCTTTAAAAGTTAAAAATACCTTTGTATCTTTTGGGAATTTTAGTGGAAAACGAAAACGTATGTAAGGTACTGTTATATGATATTCACTACACCTTAGTACTTGCTCCGCATCAAATCAAATAAAATGCCATTAAAATTACTTAAAACACTAAGATATTGAATATTATACAAGAGCACCACATGACAGTTTCCTGCCCGTTAAAACACTAAGATATTGAATATTATACAAGAGCACCACATGACAGTTTCCTGCCCGTTAAAACACTAAGATATTGAAGAGCACCACATGACAGCTCCCTTCCCGCTAAAATTCTCGAATAGTTTAGTGAAATAAAATGATCATAGTATTAAATAAATCACTACAGAATAGGTACGCACCTGTACTAGAGTAAGCTGGGAATACAAATCATATGACTGTTTGTTGACTGTTGTCAATGGCTGTAAGGTGCGCCGGCGCCGGTAATACCAGGTTTATATAGCAATTACTATTTGCAATCTTGTATTTTCATTGCAAAGAGATCATTACATTTTATAGTCTTGATTTGATATCCCTTGCCGTTCGCTTAGGAAACGGAGTAAATATAGTTAGGTTAATAAACTTTACCGCGATGCTAAGATGTCGTTTAGTTGTAACCTGTTTGGAACTGGGCAACCAATAAAGCGCAACTCTTATCGGTGACAAAGTTGAACGTTATATTTGCAGAGCATACCTCATTTTCATATTATTTTTTTATTGAGAAATGAATTCATCATTGGTTTATCAGGCGTCCTCTATTGGACGTAAGCCTCCCTAGTAAGAGGTTAGTATAATCGCCACAAATAGCTGACAGGTTTCCGATCACAATTTATATTATAAGATTCTAAAGACAGTGCTGCTCTGGTATTTCAATTATTTGTGGTCCGTTAATCTGTTTTTACGACTTCCACTGGTGAGTAAGAGTTAGTAACTTAAAAAGTCACCATGCGGCTAATTAACTATAACATATATTTTCCTTGTTTAACTTCGGCTATATGATCCATCAATGGTGAATCTTTTAGCAACAATCAATTGTATACACTGGCAGAGTGTCGTGGCATTTATTTTCTTTTACCGAATTGTTACTACAACTACCGAATTGTACAGGTACTACTAATGACAATAAAAATGTTTTTAAGATACATTCTTATTACCTATAATTATCTGTGTTTTACTTATATATGTTTAGAATAATTATTTATATTTGTTATTATAAAGAATCTGTGTGATGGCGGCTACGAATACCTACTGCCAACCCTTGGTCATTGGTTTTGTAAAAGATGACTAAGAGCTTTAAGTTGACCTCGGCCAACTCGATTTGATGCTGTCTGGTCAATAATCACGTTCCCAAGAAGAGTTGATGTCAGATAGGCGGCCGATCATAAAACTATCGTCAAAGTTCTTGCAATATGTACAAATAAAAAAGAGTATAAATTGCATCGATCTCAAGTGATTGGGTTAAGAGCAGGATGACGGTGATTTACTATTAATATCTGAATGACTGAGCTTAACTCAATACTTTTTTTTAGTAAATTCATTGTTGGAAAATATATTTCGATGTTGAAAAAAAAAACCGTAACTTAAAAAGAGAAAATAATAAAAAAGTAAAAACAAAAGATCAAACCGGAGCTGTATGGATATGCTGCTAGATGCCCCATTTTAGCTATTTCTATTCTGATGCACAGTTGCCTTTACCTTCATATTCTAATTATTATTTTTTCATTAGCTGAAAACACTGACTAAAAGATATTTTTTACAAATGAAACCTACTTAGATCGATTTTTTATCGTCTCAAAATCTTGTACATACTAAATAGCATAGGTATTGCTGAGTTCGTTTTCAGGGTTCTAAAATTATACAAGATTTGATAGTCTAAAGGTAAACAGTTTGCACGTGCTGATCTCAGGTTCTACCAGTTAGATTAAAAAAAAATCTAATTGTGTAACATATAGGTACTATTTATCGAGTAAGGTAAAAAACGGTGTTATACATAGAGCTGCAATAAATGCTACTAACAAATAGTTGTGGAGCATTGTCTATAAATGTAGTAAATAAGGAAGAATCTGGTACCAATGGGACATCGCACATCAAGCGTTTTCGCCGTTGTAATAATATATTGTAGGTATATTAATAAACTGAGGCCGTCACCGGCGGGGGAGTGCTGTTGGTGGTGTCCCTAGACATCGCCAACGCATTCAATAGTCTGCCATTTAGCTGCGTCAGGGAGGCGCTCCGATATCACGGAGTGCCAGTTTACCTGAGGCGGCTAGTGGCAGACTATTTGGAGGGGCGCAACGTCCTCTACACCAACCGAGTAGGGGACGTTGTGCGAACGCCCATGACGTGCGATGTTCCGCAGGGGTCGGTCCTCGGACCCACCCTGTGGAACATCGGTCACGACTGGGCGTTGAGGGGGAGCCTCCCGCCCGGGCTGGGCGTGATATGTTACGCCGACGACACGCTCGTCACAGCCCGTGGTGGGACGCTGGAGGAGGCGGCAAGCCTGGCGACTCTCGGCACGAGGAGATCGTCAGGCGGATCGGGGCTCTGGGGTTGAGGGTCCTGGACAAGACGGAGGCCCTCTGGGGTTGAGGGCCCTGGACAAGACGGAGACCCTCTTGTTCCATGGGCCCCGCATGGGCCCTCCCATCGGCGTCTCGATCACCGTCAATTCGGTTGATATCAGCATCCGGGCCCATATGAGGTATTTGGGCCTGGTGCTCGACGGGCGATGGTGGTTCCGGGAGCATTCCCGCAGACTCGCTCCACGGCTCGTCGGCGCGGCGTCCGCCCTATCATGGCTTATGCCGAATGTGGGCGGACCGAGCGCTACCTGCCGACAGCTGTACGCAGGGGTCATCCGGTCGATGGCCCTGTACGGCGCACCGGTGTGGGCGGGATCCCTGACCGTCCGACTCAGGGCTCTTCTGTGGCGACCACAGAGGGCCATGGCGGTCAGGGCCATACGCGGGTACCGCACGGTGTCGACGGAGGCAGCGTGTCTGTTGGCCGGGACCCCTCCATGGGACCTGGAAGCGGAAATGCTCGCCGGTTTGTATCGGCGGATGTTGGGGGTGCGAGCGGAGGGCGGTGTGGTCTCGTTGAGGGAGCACACCGCCTGGCGCGTCGACGCCCGCCGCGACGTCATTGCCCGTTGGGCAGTCCGGCTGGAGAGGCCTCGGTTCGGTGTGCGGATCGTGGAGGCCTTCCGGCCGGTGCTGATGCAGTGGCTAAAACGGCGGCACGGGGTGCTCTCCTTGCATGGCATGGATGCTTCGCCAAATACCTGCACACGGTCGTAAGGAGGGAGAGTACACCGTCCTGCCACCATTGCGATTGCGACGAGGACACGGCGTAGCATACGCTCGAGGTTTGTGCCGCTTGGGTAGAGCAGCGTCGTGAACTCGTCACAATCATCGGTGCTGACCTGACGCTGCCGACCATCGCCAGGGCGATGCTCGACAGCGTCAGGAACTGGGACGCGGTCGCATCCTTCTGCGAGGCAGTAGTCTCGCGGAAGGAGGCGGCGGAGCGCGTGCGCGAGGACCGTCTCCTCGACGACGCGAGCCGCCGCCGGCGACTGGGGCGGCGCAGGCGCCATTACCTGCGCCTGATGCCGCCCTACCCGGGGCCGCGGGTGACTGGATCGGGGAATTAGTCCGTCACCCGTCGAGAGGCCGACCGCGTGAGGACAGACCGACATCCTACCTGAGGGGGGGACGTCGGTCGAGGAGAGGGTACTCCTCAGGGGTATTCCGTCGGGCCAACCACTGACGTCAAGTCACTCTGCTCCGGTGGTTGGCCCAACGACGAAGGCGACGTCACGGGTGGGTTACGGGTGTGCGTGCTTACGCCCCTCTGTCACCCCGGACGGAGTGGTGCGAGGAGTGTGCCGACCGTAACCCGCCCCCAAAAAAAAAAAGTATATTAATAACAATTAATGTTGATATTATTATTAGTATCATAGGTTGACATGGGTTTTCAAACAATAGTGTCTGAGCGATTTAAATATGTATTGTACAATTGTTTGTTCTAAATTTTATTTAAAAATCTATTCGACTTTTGTTTTGGCAGGCTATAGTCTGGACACACGCCGTCCATTCCGTCAGGGCGACGGAAGGGCGGCGCGTTGCCTCATAACCCAACATATTCGCTACCCATCGCCAGGCCGGCCACTGGTACTGAATTCTTGACATCACTTCATCACTTTTCGTCCGTGGTTGTTTTACCAGCCGTCTCAAGCACGTAAGCAGCATAATATTCAAGATTCAAGAAGAGATAAGCGACCCAAAACAAATCCTTTGCCAAGTGGTCTACCCAAATTTCAAAAAAAATAAATTCATATTGATGAATAATTCATGAACGCAACAAAATCGATTGAATTTTTTTTAGTTCATCTGATGTATATCAGATGAAGGAGAAGGAATGGCATTCCAAGTATACAGTAAAGAATAATTAGAACGCATTTCGCATTCGTAACGACGACGTAAGAGAGCGAGTAGGTATGAAAGAGAGTATTGGTGTAAAGATGCGAAAGGGAATGCTCCGATGGTTCGGACATGTGGAAAGAATGCCGAAAGAACGTCTGGTTAAGATATACAATGCGAAAGTGAAAGAATGTAGGTACCGGGGGAGACCGAGACTAACCTACCTAGACCAGATCGGTCATGTACTGAAGGAAGGTGGAGTCAAGAGTCTCCGAAACCGGCGAGCGTGTATGAAGAGAATTATGAATGTTGAGGAAGCGAGTGAAGTATGCAAGGATAGAGTTCTCTGGCACTCTATTCTCTCTGCCTACCCTGCAAGGGACATGGCGTGATGGTATGTATGTATGTATGTAATAATTATAACAATCATATGTTGAACGTCAAAGTTTAAATGCCAATGGGATCATTCATTGTTTATACGATGCAATTAGACAGAACCTAAGATTATAGAGAGCTTAGATCATTTAAATGTATTACATATGTATGTGAATCAAGTAATGAATGTTAAATGAAAGTCATTATATTGCATACTAGTGATTTGTCCGCCACTCAGCTCGCAGTTCCGTTATGTTCCAATATTATTTTTAAATTTCTTTTTGGAATACCATTGTAAAAAATGTCAGTCATCAAAAACGTTATATTTGACGTATAATATTTAAATTTTCCGTGTAAGTAGTCGTCACCCCTTGTCTGACAGTGGGAGTCGTAAAAATCGACTAAGGGTTCAGGAGAGCGAACAGAGTCTTCAGTATGATTTCACTGCAATCGCCAATTAGTGAATTATATTCGTACTCGGTTACTATTTACTTAATTAATGGCTTCATTTCACATATTATTCATAAGTCAGATCGTTTCGAAATCCATTTGTTTATACCGTACAGGGTCTGGTGTTAATAATGTAGAGAGAAGAATACTAAATCTGCTTGTCTTTATTTGATAAATATATGTCTCTAAAGCTGAGGGAGAAAAGATGAATAGAGGTAGGTAAATGTGTAGATATTTGTATCAAAAGACACTAGTTTCATGACAAAAGCTTAATTGAACTGGATAAATGGATTTAGACCCAACACGTTTAATGAAGTACCGTTAAAACGTACACAGCGCACTAACAGTTTGACATTAAAAGTTACCAATTAAGGTTTGTAGATAAAGGCGGGTAATCTCTAAGCAGTAGCTGTTCTCGTGCCCTATAAGGACGTGGCGCTTGCTCCTTGCTTGTTTACCACTCCAATTGATTGATAGATAACTATTGCCAGTATAATTAGCTGTAATAAATCCCTGAATAAATCTGAAACGGCAAATTTGGGTAATTAAATAATTGAAAGAAGATTTTAATATGAATCAATACTGTATTTTGTTGTGCATTATTATAAATACAATAATCAATTTTAATGTTCTTTGAATATTCCCTGTGTGGTGACGATTATGAATACATGTCACTCTGTAATATTCCCGGTAAAAACCGGATGAGGAATCACTAGAAGAATAAACAGTGGCACATACCATACCTCTACCCTACGACCCTGCTGAGCTCGAGTCTCCTACACATTAGGAGGGAACTTAACCTGATATACCACGCTGCTCTGACGGGTTGGTATAGGGTTTTGCTAAGGGTTATAGTGTGCATATAACATCTATGGAAGGGAAGAAAATCACAAAATATCCTATACTAATCTCACAACCAGTGTGCTATAGTAGCTTAAATTTCTTGCCATTGTGGAGAATGCTCGAGTCCGGCAGTGGATCGTATATAAGATGCGATGATAAAAATGTCTCTCTGTAGGTTTTTGAGTAGTGAAACTTGATTAATTAACGAAAATGGTGTATTAAATACCAGCTAAATTGTATGCATATGTATGCATAGTCGTGTGTGCTATTTTGCTATATAGATGCACGCCACAAGTCAGCTCTTACAAGAAGACGATTTAATTAACGTATTGTGCTCACCGCTATTAACTTGGCGATACTCTAAGATTTAAGGCAAAGCATCATCCTTACTAATATTATAAATGCGAAAGTAACTCTGTCTGTCTATCTCTATTTCACGCCAAAACTACTGAACCGATCTAAATGGAATTTGGTACACGGATAGTCTAGAACCTGACATAGGACATAGGCTACTTTTTAATGCAAAAAAAGGTTTATAAAGGGGGATGAAAAGTTGTAAGGAAGTATCGTCATTTTTAAAGCCAAAAGCTTGAAACTTATTTTTAGGTTATTGATAAAAAAAATTACAAAATTTTAATGTCATTTATTTACATCTAGTAAATAAATATGACATTAAAATTTTGTAAAAAAATTACCCTTAAGTGGTAAAATAAAAATAGGGGATGAAAAACTTTAGGAAAGTAACCATTTACGCGGGCGAAGCCGCGGGCAGACGCTAGTATACTATAATTTATCCTTTTTTAATAATATCGTTTTCTCAGAGAATGTCATATTCTAACACCACTACTGCTGAGCCAGGTTTTTGTCATTGTTTTTTTTTTCTTTCAATTATTTCCTTTCAATTTCAAATATTCTTAATCTTGGAAGTGGATTTACTAATTATGTGTGCTGTTAAAATCATTTCATTTCATTATATGCTCCTTCATTTTTGTATTGACAATTTGCTACTTATTCAAATTCATTTATTATGCATAAACCCTGTGAGGGCACTTACATATTGTCATTTTTTTACATTTTAAGTTAATCTAATAAGCTAGATATATGAGCCATTGTCGTCAGTGTCGAGTTACAATTTTCTTCACGTCTTTAATCTCTTCATGTTTGTAATTGTCCGTCAGTAAGTCAAATCGTCGCCATCAATAGTGCTATGGCCACACTGTTAATGGTATAATATGGGTACCATATTGGTAGATAACAAAAACCTTGTAAAACACTTTGTCTTGTTCACTACATCCCAGCACTTTTTCCGCATCACATTATCTAAATTACATAAACATATTTAGTATAACACTATAAAACACTAAGATATTGAATATAATAGAAGACCACCAGCCCTCCAAAGCCCAACCATACGTCCGGGTCGACCACCAGACCCAAGTGGAGG
This sequence comes from Lymantria monacha, assembly GCA_905163515.2. Taxonomy (NCBI): domain Eukaryota; kingdom Metazoa; phylum Arthropoda; class Insecta; order Lepidoptera; family Erebidae; genus Lymantria; species Lymantria monacha. Next base: position 16,676,853 of record LR991096.1, read on the forward strand.
GCGGACACGTGATAATATCAATTACTGGCACGGCTAACATGGCAATGGCAACCCAGAGAGAATGGAGACTGAAAATAATGAAACACGTATAGGACCGCTTCCCGGGGGCGATCGCCGGGGCACGTCTGGAGCTGACGCTGGACGTCTCAGCATGCGAACCGTCAGCGGCTCTCTGCTGAACAGGCGGGCGAGAGTCGGGAGGACCGAAGATGCTACAGCCGACCAACGGGGCGGGGAGGGGGCGGACGATGCTTTGCAGAGTAGGGCTTCGCCCACAGACTCTGTCGGCTCGTCTGCATCGACCACAATAGGTAATGAAGATAGACGAAGAAAGTGGTCAAACGAGGAGACGAAGGAGTTACTTTACTGTTACTTTAAAGCCCGCATTGCGGGACCCGGCTACATTAGGAAATTATACACACTTTTCAAAGACAGAAATCCGAATAATCCCAAAATTCGAAAATTCGATGGAAATAAGTTATCCAACCAGGCACGCAGGATTATCAAACAAAATGTTATTTCACAAGAGATACAAGATCGAATAAAACGACAAGCAGAAGGTACACTTACATTACCATCAACAAGCACAGATTATGTGTCAATTGACAGTGAACACGCAGATACAGCACCAAACATACACGCAATCACAACAACTGCAAACACGCAACAAACACACAATTCACCAGAGCAAGCAGCTACAATAGACGAACTTACTAGTAATATAGAGGTTAACGAAGATCAGAATCCATTAATTTTGCAATTCTTACAAATTTTAGCAGAAACCACAGAAACTACTTTAGCCGATCGATTATTCCTACCAAAAGCAAAAATAAACAAACAATTTATAGACAACTTACACACTATTAACAAATACATACCTAACCTATTGATAACTAACAACGGCCTTATATCCATAAACAATATAATATACGCAACTGCTAAAACACTAATAATTAACAACAATCAGAGACCTTTCATGCCCAAAAATACAATAAAACCAAAAACTGATCCACCCTGGAAGAAACGTATAGTAAATAAAATAGAAAAACTTAGAAAAGAGTTAGGGCAATTAATAGAAATTAAAAGAGGAACAACAACACGCAGGATGATAAACATAAAAAACAAATTATACGAAAAATACAATATTAAAAATGAAAATGACCACAATAACATAGCCGAAACCATCAAACAAAAAATAAAAGCACTAGCCGCTAGAATAAAACGATATGAAGAAATAAGCGGCAGGAAAGAACAAAATCAGTTATTTGCCGAAAATGAACATAAATTATATAGAAGCTTAGGAAACAATAATAACTCAGATATCAAACTACCGACTAAGGAAGGAATAGAAGAATTTTGGACGTCAATACTATCAACACCTACAAAGTACAACACACAAGCTAATTGGATAAAAGAAGTAGAAGAAACAACTAATACAATAGATACAACAAACATAGAAGAAATTACAATAGAACAAGTAAAAACTGCCATAAGGAAGCTATTAAATTGGAAGACCCCGGGTATAGACAAAATACAAAATTACTACCTAAAATACCTCACTAGCACACACAAATATCTATCTCTGTTATTCACCAAAATAATCACAGGACAAGAACCACTCGAAGAATGGTTTACCACTGGCCAAGTTATATTGATACCAAAAAATTGTAACACAGCAGAACCAAAAAATTGGAGACCAATAGCATGTCTACCTAATATATATAAATTGTTAACATCCGTTTTAGCAGACATACTGTACAGCCACTGCGATTCAAATGACATAATGTCAATAGAACAAAGGGGATGCCGGCGCGGAGCTAGAGGGTGCAAAGACCATTTGATGGTAAATAAGGCAATATTGGAGGATGCACATCAATCCCAAAAGAATTTGAGTATGGCGTGGATCGACTATCAGAAAGCTTTTGATACTGTTTCCCATGAATGGCTACTTAAAGTACTCGATATCTATAAATGTCCACCTGTGATCAAAAGGTTTCTGGAGTGGTCAATGCCAGCATGGAAGGTGATAATGACAGCTCGGGGCTCTCAAGAGTCGATAACTACTGAACCGATTTATATTAAGCGCGGTATCTTCCAAGGGGACTCCCTCTCACCACTACTGTTTTGTTTAGCAATAAATCCTATTTCTTTTATACTTAACAAATATGAATTGAAAGGATACAAACTCAAGGATAGTTTCTGGATAAACCATTTAGTATACAGGGTGTCCCAAAATTCAACGATAAGCTGGCACCAGCAGGTGGACCTACATATGACTACTCGAGAACAGAAAAGAAAAAAATTCTACCTTGATTTTTTTTTTCATTACGACAAAAAAACCAAAATCTTTAAAAATGGACATCCTTTATTATATTATTAAGTGCTATTGCTACAGTTTTACAAGTAATTCTGTGATTTTTTTTGTATTGGCAAGGTAAGTAGCACTACTATCGATCACAGCCATTATAAATTCCAGAATATCTATAGTTTTTACACAAAAATCAATCAAAACTATGTTTTTTTCATAAATTATGTAAGATTTTGACTTTCAGCTCACTTTCACTCATCATAGTGAAAAAAAAAAGTATGGACACTACTGTGGCAAATAGTATTAAAAATTGGCGCAACTAACTACAATTCTAAAATGGTATAACATTCAAGGCAAACTAGCTACAAAAATATACTTAGGTGTACTATTTCAAAATAACAACCATATTTCGAAAATTGTTAGTGTTGATAGTAATCACTTTTAGTAAGTAGCCAAAATGTTTTTGTAGCAAGTTCCCAGAATTTGAATGAGACATGTGCGTAGTCCGTAGATCCACAGTCTGAATTATTTTATGGCGAAGCTCGTCCAAGTTTGCAATCGGTTTTGTGTAGACTCTGTCCTTTAGACAACCCCAATAGAAAAAGTCCAGGGGATTTAGATCGGGTGAACGGGGTGGCCACAAGATAGGACCAAGTCGACCGATCCAACGCCCTGGGTACTCTTGGTCTAAGTACTCTCGCACAGGACGGGCATAGTGAGCTGGGCAACCATCGTTTTGAAACCACATGGTTTGCAAATCACTTAAGGGCACATCTTCTAATAATCCTGGCAACTCATTTTGTAAGAAGTTTAAATAACTATTGCCATCTATGTTTCCTTGTAACTCAAAGGGCCCTATCACTTTGCCATTTATTATGCCAGTCCATAGGTTAACCTTAAATTGGTATTGGGATTGTCTTCTCTCACCAGGTGCAGATTTTCATTGTTCCAGCTATGAAGATTGTGAAGATTTAAATATCCATCTTTCTTGCAGGTTGTTTCATCACGACGACGTGACGTTTTAAAATTCTATGTGCAGTACTTTTTGGGATTCCCGTTGCTGCTTGTACAGCACGTACAGAGGTAGTTGAATCGTTTTCTATTTCAGTGAGAACTTCTTCATCATGTTCCGATCTAGGTTTTCCAGCGTTTCGCCTGTCAGATGGTATACGATCCTCCGAAAAAGCTTGATACACGTTAATAAATACGCGATAATCCGGATACCTTTGAAGATTAGGGTACCTTGCTCGATATAATCTGCTAGCAGCGTTGGCATTGCATCGGCATTCTCCTGAAATTAGGTGCATATTAGCGTATTCTAACGCTGTGTATGGTAGCGGCATGATGAATGCTAAACACTTGAAAATAAGGCAAAACTTCTTTAAAAAAAAACACAAAATCACAGTCTAAAATAATGCCAAGTCAGGTCAATTTCCAGGTCACTTAATTCAATCCAAAAGTCGTCAGTACCAGAGCCACTTTAATTAAAACAGAACGGTGTGCAGTAAACAAAGAAGTAGAGCATACTGACTTGCTGTGCTGCTGAGGACATTAATTACTTCTCCACCTGCATTAATGTTACTAAACAATTAGCATCTATCTATCTCCCTCTAACGTATAATCTCTCTGTCTCTGTCTAACTTATTTTATCTTATGGACTACGCACATGTCTCATTAAAATTCTGAGAACTTGCTACAAAAACATTTTGGCTACATAGTAAAAGTGATTACTATCAACACTAATAATTTTCGAAATATGGTTGTTATTTTGAAATAGTACACCTAAGTATATTTTTGTGGCTAGTTTGTCTAGAATGTTGTACCATTTTAGAATTGTAGTTAGATGCGCCAATTTTTAATACTATTTGCCACAGTAGTGTCCATACTTTTTTTTTTCACTATGATGAGTGAAAGTGAGCTGAAAGTCAAAATCTTACATAATTTATGAAAAAAACATAGTTTTGATTGATTTTTGTGTAAAAACTATAGATATTCTGGAATTTTTAATGGTTGTGATCGATAGTAGTGCTACTTACCTTGCCAATACAAAAAAAATCACAGAATTACTTGTAAAACTGTAGCAATAGCACTTAATGATATAATAAAGGATGTCCATTTTTAAAGATTTTGGTTTTTTTGTCGTAATGAAAAGAAAAATCAAGGTAGAATTTTTTTCTTTTCTGTTCTCGAGTAGTCATATGTAGGTCCACCTGCTGGTGCTAGCTTATCGTTGAATTTTGGGACACCCTGTATATGGATGACCTCAAAATTTACGCAAATAATAAAAGTAATCTTAAAGTTTTGTTAGATAGTGTAGAGATATTTACTAGCGACATAGGGATGCGATTTGGATTGGATAAATGTAACGTAATTCACATTAGGGCAGGTCACAGAAGTACTGTATCTGGGGAAGGACATATTCTACTAAGTCAGGAGAAATTTAAGGAACTTCAAGTAGGAGATAGTTATAAATATTTGGGAATACACGAATCAGGAAAAATAGAACACAGCAAAATTAGGGAGCAAATAACTAAAGAATATACTAAAAGAGTTAAAAAACTAATACAAACACACCTCAACGCCCGCAATATTATAAAAGGAATAAACACATATGCAATACCAGTACTACTCTACTCATTTGGAATTATAAACTACAAAATCACCGATTTAAAGAAAATAGATACGAAAACCAGAAAACTACTAGCAATTAAAAAAGCACACCAACAGAAAGCAGAAGTCGAAAGATTATACTTACCGATAACACAAGGGGGAAGAGGTTTAATAAACGTAGAATACATGTACAAATCACAAATAGTTAAATATAAACAATATTTGAAGACGGAATTCGATGATATGATTAAGGCAATAGTACAACATGATATTAATAAGGATAAATACTCAATAATAAAGGAATCACGAGAAATAGAGCAACAATTAAACTTACCACAAAACAATTCACACACAGACACAGAGATAAAACAAGCAATAGTTAAAACACAAAACACATCATGGCGAGGTAAGCAGTTACACGGACAATTCCCTAAAAAAGTATTAGATCAGGCCAACATAAACACAGAACTCTCTTTTAAATGGATCAAAAAACAACACGTATCTCCAGGAATAGTTTCTGCTGTATTCGCGATACAAGATCAGGCAGTTATGACACTACAACACCAGCGGGACATACTAAGGGCAGCAGTGGATGGAAAATGCAGACTTTGCCGCGTAAAAGACGAAACAGCCCAACATATCATCTCCGGGTGCGAAAAATTGGCAGGCACTTATTATGTCAAAAGGCATAATAATCTTGTTCAATACGTCTACTGGTGTCTCGCAAAAAAACATAAAATAGAAGTTTCACCCTTATGGTGGAAAGAAACCATGATCCAGCCCCAAGTAAAAGAAAACGACACAACCAAAATCATGTGGGAAACACCTGTACAAACTGACATTACAGTGACGCACAACAGACCAGATTTAATTTATATTGATAAAATAAATAATAAAACATTTTTAATAGATATATCAGTACCATCAGACTATAACATCGGAGCTAAAGAGATAGAAAAATTAAGTAAATATCACCTTTTGAAAACAGAAATCAGTCGTTTGTGGAACACACAAACGGCTGTTATTCCAATAGTAGTAGGAGCAACAGGAGTAGTAGCGAAAAGCATAAATACATATTTAGAAAAATTAGGCACCACAATAGATATAACCATACTTCAAAAACAGGCAGCCATACACTCATCAACCATAATTAGTAAAGTTCTAGGAGATACAGTGTTTGTAAATAACACAAACACACAACAAGAACTCGCACAAAATGAACAACAAGCATCAAACACTCAACAATCAGAAAATACGCAGTTAACAACAAACACTCAGGATACAAACATAACAGTCGACATTCCAGAAACAGTTAGAGGAGGAAGGGGCAGACGTAGCAATCAGACAGCTCACACACAGAACACAGCAAATACACAAACTACACATACACCAGAAGAAGAAAGCCACACACACAGACTAGACACGCAACAAACAACGAATATAAACACACGACAGGGCAGGATAAGAGGAAGAGGCCCCAGAGCAACATCAACAACACGCACACATCACACAAGAAATAGAGTGGGGATATAGATATCTCTTTTCCCGTAGGCAACGGGACGGGGTATTTATAAAAATCCGACAAAAAGTCGAGTGAAAGTTTTAACAATGAAGACCACCATATGATAGATTTTATATTCCCGCCAAAAGATCTTCCATTATAAACTTGACTAATTGTTTGACGAAGACTTGTTGCTTTTTGTGTTGTCATCTCAGCTCATATACGGTCCACTGCTGGCCTTAAGCCAGAATCTGAAGGAATCATTGATTATATAGCCAATTAATGAAGGAATCATTATGAGATTTTTTTTTTTTTTTTTTGTTGTGTGTCTTAGTTGTTAGCCTCAGATGGCTATGACAACTTTACCCGGACTGTGGGTGAGCGCTGAGGGCTCTCAACCCGAGATCATTATGGGAGGGAAATTTACCTGCTTTAACATGCTGGTCAAACGGGTTGGTATAGGCTTTTATTTCGAGATTTCATCATCCCCTTGTCTCATATACGTCCCTCTGCTGGCTTCGACTCTCTCCCACGATAGAAGAGAAATTGACCTAGCCTACTAGCTGGTTATCCGGATTGGTAAAGTTTCTTTTTTCAGTTTTCTCCCTTGCATAGATGTTATCTACATATAATATCTTTTGGTTGTCTTTTGGGTGTTGAACCCATGGGTTTGAGAAGAGGAGCTGAATTGTATTCTTACTCTGTCACCAGACGGATTATTTTTTATAGTAATAGACCTTTAGTCACATATCTTTATTGTTGCTTATTTTATTTGTTTACCCACAAGCTTGAGAGGAGGAGGTGAATGTAAAAATAGCGTAGTGGTAATGCTACCGACTTATCGTACTAGTGTCGTGGTTACGATTCCTACGCAGGACAATAATTTGTGTAATCCATAAATAGTTCTTCTGAATATGGGTGTAACAGACACATGTCTGTTAATTATGTTTGTATAGACCCCCGCAACACAAGAATTACATCCGCAGTGTGTTGTATAAAAAAATGTATTCTTACTCCGTCACGCCACGGATTATTTGTGTATAGATATAGACATTTATTCTCACATTTTAGTTGTTTTGGGCTTTAGAGAAGGAGGTGACTTGTATTATTACTCCATCGCCACGCGGACTATTTTTTATAGTAATATAACTTTATTCTCACATCCTTAATGACCCCATATTTAGTTGTATAGGTCCACAGGCTTGAGACGAAAAGGTGAATTGTATTCTTACTCCGTCACCACACGGATTATTTTTGTAAAGTAATAAATAAGCTTTTACCTTTTTTCTCACAACTTTATTAACGTCAAATTTAGTTTTTCTTCTAGAGTCCTTTTTAATCTAAAGGGGTGTTTTTTTGTGGCAATTCGATATCAAATAGGGTTATGCTGTACTATTCACATGGGGATATGACTACAGTAGCATAGCATAGAATTTGCGACCGGAATTTTCCACTACTGGCTAGAGATGAACATGAACTAGTTCAGGATCTATTCTTACAGTCGAGCTGAAGTTAAAAGTGCCACAATCATAGATTACGATGAAATTTGAATATTAATATATTGCTATATAGCAACAACTTCGCATTAACAAAAGAGACTCGATAAGGGATTATGCACCATTATTATGCAGCGCTCTAAGGTTTCGGGAACTCAAGCTCTCGTCAATTAAGGTATCGGTACGGTCCATCTTCCATCCATTGAAGGCTAGACTAAATCTAGAAGGCACAATGGCCACGAATAATGAGACAAGCGGTAAACTTTACTTAAATGGTTTTCAATACACCAGAGCTTACTGTAACTAAATTGTTCTTGATAGGCAAAATTGAATTCAAATTGTTTCATAGCATACTTAATAAGCATTAGATTATAGTGTTCATATTTTCTTACAGAAATATACTTCATCATCATCATTTCAGCCCATCACCGTCCACTGCTGGACGTAGGCCTCCCTCATGGTACGCCACAGAGTGCGGTCCCGTGCCGTCTGCATCCATCGACGCCCAGCAACTCTCACCAGGTCGTCTGTCCACCTAGTGGGGGGAGTCCCACACTGCGTCGTCCGGTACGTGGTCGCCACTCTAGAACCTCTTTTACCCAGCGGTTGTCGGTTCTCCGAGCGATGTGGCCTGCCACTGTTAAATATATAACAGAAATATACTTAAAATTCGAAAAAAGCAACAAATAAAGTAAGGCAAAGAACTTGAAGCGAAACTTATCATATTTTGATAAGTCACAAAAAATGTTTCACGTGTTTCAATATGAAAAATATGAATGTAAATACAGACTTAGATTTTGAAGTTATATTTAATAGTTTGGGATTGTAAATTAGGCAACGATGTGTTTGACTTATCAATGTATGTACGCAATTACGTTAGCGCGCATTGTTTATTCGTTCGTACCAAAGGGACATTTGTTTTATCTAATTATCGAGATAAAATTAGCCTATAAGTATGTTCGTCTGGTGACGGAGTATTTTAACGTATGTCGTCATTCCGGTGGGCCAAGTTAGTACGGTGTATATTCCGCGAACATTTGTACAAAAAGTAATACTTTAATTAAAACACCGGTTAAGTGCGAGTGAGACTCGTTCAAAAGGTTGCCGTAAAATAGCACATCTTTAATACTGTATTTTTTAAATCTTTTCATTAGTAATAAAAGAAGCGCTATAAAAATAGTAAACGTATGTAAAGTTAAGCTATACATATATATATATATATATATATATATATATATATATATATATATATATATATATGTCGCGGTGGGCCAAGACGCCGCCGTGGGCAAGGCGTCTGCGTGGGCCAAGGCATCGGCGTGGGCCAAGACGTCGGCGTGGGCCAAGACGTCGGCGTGGTCAAGGCGTCTGCGTGGGCCAAGGCGTTGGCGTGGGTCTAGGCGTCGGCGTAGGCCAAGGCGTCGGTGCGGGCGAAGGCGTCGCGGTGGGCCAAGACGCCGCCGTGGGCAAGGCGTCTGCGTGGGCCAAGGCGTTGGCGTGGGCTAAGGCGTCTGCGTGGGCCAAAGCGTCGGCATGGGCCACGGCGTCGGCGTGGGTCTAGGCGGCGGCCTGGGCCAAGGCATCTGCGTGGGCCAAGGCGTCTGCGTGGGAAAGGCTTTTGCGTGGGCTAAGGTGTCTGCGTGGGCCATAGCGTCGGCCTGGGCCAAGGCGTCGGCGTGGGCCAAGACGTCGGCGTGGTCAAGGCGTCTGCGTGGGCCAAGGCGTCGGCGTGGGTTTAAGCGTCGGCGTGGGCCAAGGCGTCGGTGCGGGCGAAAGCGTCGCGGTGGGCCAAGGCGCCGCCGTGGGCAAGGTGGCGGCGTGGGCCAAAGCGTCTGCGTGGGCCATAGCGTCGGCGTGGGCCAAGGCTTCGGTGCGGGTGAAGGTGTCGCGGTGGGCCAAGGCGCCGCCGTGGGCAAGGCGTCGGCGTGGGCCAAGGCGTCTGCGTTGGCCATAGCGTCTGCGTGTGCCAAGGCTTCGGTGCGGGCGAAGTCGTCGCGGAGGGCCAAGGCGTCGGCGTGGGCCAAGGCGTCGTTTCGGGCGAAGGCGTCGCGGTGGGCCAGGACGCCGCCGTAGGCAAGGCGTCGGCGTGGGCCAAGGTGTCGGCGTGGGTCTAGGCGTCGACCTGGGCCAAGGCATCTGCGTGGGCCAAGGCGTCTGCGTGGAAAAGGCTTTTGCGTGGGTTAAGGCGTCTGCGTGGGCCATAGCGTCGGCGTGGGCCAAGGCGTCGGCGTGGGCCAAGGCGTCGGCGTGGGTTTAAGCGTCGGCCTGGGCCAAGTAGCTAGTAATTATAATTATTCGAACCTTTGGCAAGTCAAATCAAGTCTACGTTCGGTATATTATAAGCTGTATAAGTTTATTGAAATTGCCATGCATTACTCTAAATAAGATTATCATTACATTCGAATAATATTATAATAAAGGATTTTTGTTTTGGCGGATGTAACACAAAGGAGGTCCGCTCCTTTGCGTTTCACACATTTTTTTAAGGAGTACATGATGTCCTAGTATATTATATTAGGACATAATGTACTCCTTAAAAAATGTTAGAATTTTTATTTCGATATTTAAAAAAATCATAAATTGGAATTGCTGCCAGCCTAGCTTAGTTAAACATACTTTGTTAACTTGTTGAAAGTTGTTGAACTTTTACACTGAATACCAAATATAGTGACTTTAGAATCGAATTGTCGATAGTCGTGAGCAGTAGCTCGCTACGGGACTGGCTCCATTAAGATCTCAAACGGATGTCGACAAGCCGTGTCCCCACGTCCGTGTTGTAGTTTATAAGCTAAGCATTGTCAGTGGAAAACCAATAGAGATGCGCGTTGGCATGCACAGGGGAAAGTGAATATGTCTGGATTAATGCCATCCTAATTTTAGTAGTATTGGCGATGCCAACGAATGAGCGAAACGGTACAAATTAAATGCATGAGTAGACGCACTCAAATAACTATAAACATGTTTGGTGTCACAATTAAAAACTTTGTATACAATTAATTTATTAACGTTCTTAAATTTACTTAGGTGTCCGAAAAGATAAATATTCTTGATACAGCAGACCCATAAATTATTGCTCAGAAATCTAAATAGTCTTTTCAATTCCGTCTGCGATTAAAAGCATTGAAGTTTTCATAGTGTCCGTGGAATGTTTGCTTACCGTTTTATACGACATGTTCTCACGAGCCGAGCGCCTGTTTAAACGTTCTGCGCAGACGACACGGATTTTAATCGCTACACAACGTCATTTGTGATTTATCGAACGATGTTGGCGAGACGCCTGGATTTTATGGTTTGTACTGCGAGGACATGTTTTATATACGTGTTTCTATGATAACTAGGAAATTGACGTTTGAAGATTTTTGTCACATACTCGATTTTGATTTGAAGGCAACCTAAATAACTTAAAAAATATCTGCAATCTGTTTCCTCCCTGCTTTATTCGTATAAGAAAGTGACTTCTGACCACGAGATCCTGGGTTGGATTTCTATGTTAGACGTCATTGGACTTTAACGTCAGGCAAATCCTAGTAGCAGCTCGTAGTAATAAAATTTGTCCTACTGAAAAAATCTTTGTAATAAATTGTTTCCTTATCTTATGTACTATTGAAGTATGTCTTTTAGTAGTATTTCAATTACTCAACGATGAATATAAATAGTGTATAATTTCGAAATAATTTTGCATTTCATTCTCACAGACTACTTGTCCCTTAGATAGACGTGGGCTGGGCTGACACGCCTCTACCAGGCATATCATGCTACACTGTCATCGAAAATTGAAACTCTATTGCAACAACATTGTCTATTTAGTTTTATTTGCGGGGTTTATAATTCTATGTTATACAAACCTGAATTATTATATACTCTCGATAAATCCTACGATCATGTTCACGTGTCTGTACGATTTAATGTCCTTGTTTTAAACTATACTTATGTTATACTATACTTATGATAATACATATGTAAAATTCGTTATATTTTCAATTTGTTTTGAACAAGTTCACATATTCGTAATCAAAATCAGGTATTCCCGTTTATTATAAAAAGTTTTTTAGACATCTGTGCTAAAAGTGTGCGCCGTCTTTTACTCTGTGCGTCAACAGTTGGCGCCTGTTCTGTGTTTGAATTGCTATGTATATGATTTAATACACATACATACATACATACACTACCGTCCAAAAGTTTGGAAGCACACCTGTTTTCAAACAAAACAAATAAATGCCGACTAATAGCGGTAAAAATTAGCAATAATCTTAAGTTTTACAACCTTTTACGACTGTCTACACAAACACAAAAGGATTATTATCCTACATTCATCAAGTTTTATGGAATTCCTTAATATTGACGAAACACGTGTTTTATGACTTAATCCGTCGGCTACTTTATCCTATGCAATGGTGTAGTTTTATTGATAATGTTTGCTGGTTTTAACTTTTTTAGACCTTATTCAGTCGCACTTGAGCATTGGCACGTGAAAGTTGTGATATTAACATTGTCTGTATTCGAAAGATATCGGCTACTACTTTGACCGTATTTTTTCTTCTGAAAATGGCAAAACGCAAGCAAATCACGCTTGAACAGCGAAGCGCTATTTGCACTCTACGCGAGGAAGGATACAGTGAACGTCAAATCGCAGAAAGGCTCGGAATTTCTTGTAAAGGTGTCCACTATACCCTTGCTAGAAAACAAGAAACGGGGAAAAATGAAGATAGAAAGAGACCTGGTAGGCCCAAATCCACAACAAATCAAGAGGACAACTTCATTAGAGTTCTTTCTAAACGGAATCGACGCTTAACTGCACCACAGATCACTGCAGCTCTGAATGATACGCGAGAAACACCTATTTCAACAACTACTGTTAAAAGACGCTTACTGTCTGCGGGATTAAGAGGATGTGTTGCTGCTAAAAAACCCAAACTAACAAATCGACATAAGAAAAATAGACTAGAATGGGCAAAAGCGCATAAAAACTGGACTATAGAACAATGGGAAAATGTCCTTTGGAGTGACGAATCAAAATTTCAGATTTTCGGATCCAATAGACGTGTCTTTGTACGCCGGTCAAAAGAAGAGAGGGCTTCAGAGGCATGTACAGTGCCTACCATCAAACATGGTGGTGGTAATGTCATGGTTTGGGGGTGTTTTGGCAACAGTAAACCCGGCAATCTTGTGAGGATAACCGGAAAATTAAACAAGGAAGGCTATTTAAAAATTCTCCAAGATTCTGCCATACCCAGTGGACTAAGTCTCATTGGTTCTGGATTCATTTTTCAACAGGATAATGATCCTAAGCATTCGTCTAAATTGTGCCAGAACTTTTTAAACAAGAAAAAAGCTGAAAACATTTTAAACATCATGCAATGGCCATCTCAATCCCCTGATCTTTCTCCCATTGAACTTGTTTGGGATGAACTTGACAGGAGGGTGAAAAGTCGTTGTCCTACGAGCTCAGAACATTTGTGGCAGCTATTAGAGAACGAATGGAACAAATTAGATAAAGATTATTTTAAGAAATTGATTAATAGAATGCCCAGAATATGTGAGAAGATTATAAAGGAGAAAGGTGGACACTTTGATGAAGCTAAAATTTAATCTAATTTACCATTGTATATTATTTTTTTATTTTGTTTAAGTTAGTTTCTGTTTGTTCTTTATTTTTTTATCAATACATTTAAATTTAAATGACTTAGTTTGGTTTTATTCGATTTTACCTTGCTGCTTCCAAACTTTTGGACGGTAGTGTACATATCATCACGCCATATCCCTTGCAGGGTAGGCAGAGAGAACAGAGTGCCAGAGAACTCTATCTCTGCATACTTCACTCGCTTCCTCAACATTCATAATTCTCTTCATACACGCTCGCCGGTTTCGGAGACTCTTGACTCCACCTTCCTTCAGTACATGACCGATCTGGTCTAGGTAGGTTAGTCTCGATCTCCCTCGGTACCTACATCCTTCCACTTTCGCATTGTATATCTTCTTAACCAGGCGTTCGTTCAGCATTCTTTCCACATGTCCGAACCATCGGAGCATTCCCTTTCGCATCTTTACACCAATACTCTCTTTCATACCTACTCGCTCTCTTACGTCGTCGTTACGAATGCGGTCGGTCAGCCTAACTCCACAGATTTTCCGCAGAGATCGCATTTCGACCGCATTAATTTTACTATCATACTCTTTTCTGCATACCCAACTCTCGCTTCCATACAGTAATGTTGGGACAAGCACTGCGTTATGTATTGCTACACGTGCCTTCTGGCTGAGGTGGTGGCTGCCGAGAAGTTGCCCCAACGCTCCGTTCACTCTATTTCCCGCATTCACTCTTCGCTCTATATCAGTGGTGTACCTTCCATCTCGGCTAAATCCACATCCAAGATTTCAAAACAAATTCATCCACTTGCTCTAGTACATCATTACCTATTGTTACTCTTACATCTGTTCTGGTTTTATCTCTTTCAAAGACCATTATTTTGGTTTTGCTCACATTCACACGTAGACCCCTTTTCTTACAATCTTCTGTCATTGTGTCGACTAGGGTCTGCAGGTCAGTCGCTGACTGTGCCAGCAGGACTGCATCATCTGCATAAAGCAGAGCAATGACCACTGAGTCGCCCATCTGGACTCCCACATTCATATCGTTCAACCTTTGGAGACATTTATCCAGATATATGATAAACAGCCTGGCTGACAGAACGCACCCCTGCTTAACGCCGATATTGACGTCAAACCAAGGCGACATTCCATCATCCAGCCGCACACAGGCTCTACAGCTCATGTAACTGGACTGCACAGCCTGTAGCAGTTTACCGCTAATACCATACTCCGGTAAAATGTTCCAAAGTTCCTTTCGTACAACCGTGTCAAATGCTCTCTCCAGATCCACAAAACTGCAGAAAACCCTCTGACCTAGAGCCAGATGCTTCTCCACAATGTTGCGCAGAGAGAACACTTGATCCATGCATCCCCTTCCACTCCTGAAACCTCGTTGTGTCTCACACAGTAAACCATCGGACACCATCCTCATTCTCCTTTCAATAATTTTACCATACACTTTTGCTGCCAAACTGGTCAAGCCTATGGCTCTGTAATTTGCGCAGTCATAACGTGAACCCTTGTTTGATTTAATTATATAAAAAATACTTATACTCTTATGATTTAAATATATATTATATATATTAATTAATTAACTATAAACTTATGATTTAATTATATAAAAAATACTGCATGAAGTGGTGTTTTAATAATTGTAAAAGTATTTTTCTTTTTTTTTTAATACAACACTCTGTACAAAGGAAATAATCCTTGTATTGAGGGAGATTATACAAATATATAATTAAACGGACACAAATTACAGCCAGACTTAGGACAACAATTTATGGATCGCGCAAAGTAACCACGTGGGTATCGAACCCATAGCACTGGCATGGTAGGTCGGTATTTTTTTTTAATTTTTTTTTTGGTGGCGGGCTACGGAACGGTCACGCCCCGCTAATCCGTCCGGAGCGACAGGAGAAGCGGCGCATGACTCCGTAAACCCGCCCTACAACATACCTCTCTACGCATTGCGGGTGGGCCACTGGTACGCGTTCTTTTCTTCAGTGGCCCATCCGGTCTACCCTCACGGGTATCCTCTCGGGTCGACGCCCTGGCATTTCGACTAATATGTCTCTATGTCAGGGCGTCGTCTTCACGCGGTGGCCTCTCCCCAAGGGTGACCAGACTAATCCCCGGTCCGGTCACCCGCTGCCTCGGCTAGGGCGGCATAAGGCGGAGGTATTCTCGCCTTCGCCGCCCCAGTCGCCGGCGGTGGCGCGAATCCTCGAAGAGGAGATCTTCTCGGATTCGCCCCGCCGCTTCCTTCTCCAAGATGACGCTCTCGCAGAAGGCGGCGACCGCGTCCCAATTCCTCTCTGTCGACCATCGCTTTCACGACGGCCGGCAGCGAGAGGTCGGCACCGATGGCGGCGACGAGGGCAGAGCGCTGCGAAGCCCAGGTCACGCAGACCTCGAGCGTATGCTGCGCTGTGTCCTCGTCGTCGCCGCACTGTTGGCAGGACGGAGTCGTCTCCCTCCTTGCGACCGTGTACAGGTACTTGCCGAAGCAAACATGCCCCGACAAGACCTGCACCAGCCGGAAAGAGAGGACTCCGTGCCGCCTCTCCGGCCACTCCATCAGTACGGGCCGGACGGCCTCGATGACACAAAGTCCGAATCGAGGCCTCTCCAGCCGCGTCGCCCAACAGGCAAAGACTTCCCGGCGGGCGTCTTCGCGCCAGGTGGCCAATTCGCTAGGCGAAACCTCGCCACCTTATGGTAGGTTGGTATCTTAGCCACTACGTCATCTATGAATAATTATATAACTAATATCTTTAAATGAGTAATTCTTATATATTTCTATAATGTCAGAATTTCAGCAATGGTACCAGCGATTTCCATGATAGTCAGTATTCACGAGATGTCGGTGGCGATAAATAGTTCTAATTCCATCTATAGAAAATAAAAAAATCATCTATAGAAAAATAAATAAATATTATTAGTGTTTTCAGGCAATGAAAAAATATAATTAGAAAATGAAGTCAGTAGGTAGAGTAATTTGGCCATTGTCAACAAGAATAGAAATAGTTCAGTTGAGAAATCAAGACAGCCCCAGTTCGATCTTAAGTTTTCTCCTTTTTACTCTTTTTCTCTTTATTAAATTTTATAATTTGTCTTTATTTTATCAATTAATTTTTAATATCTAAACATATTTTCCATATAAACATTAAAAAAAAAGTGTGTGTGTCAGCGCCGACGCACGACTGGAGTTTACTCCTTAAGTAAGATTATCAAAACAGGCGCAAAAAAAGCTCATTTGATTAAAAATAATATACATATATATTTTTATTTACATTTATTAAAACTGTTCAGTGAAGTATTATCTCACGTCAGAAAGGGAAAGGTGCGCAGAATAGGTTGCGCACCAAAAACGTAACGAGGTTCGATTCGATCACTAGATTTTACTCCTAAAATTTTTCCCATACCGGCGCCCGCCTTATATGAAAATCGATTCTTAAGGAACACTCAACGACAACGACTCCAAAAGAATATGCCGAGCTAAGTTCGCTTCAAGGCGTTATGGTGAATTATATTATTATTATATATTATGGTGAATTATAAAAACCTGTGAACATTTTTATGGGTTAACTTTTTCATAATTATTTCTGATGTTTACGCACATATTACAGATTTGAAATAAAACTGTTTTTACGGATTCTATCGCGTTTGCGTTTGATTTTTCATTTCCCGACGATTCGAACACTTTACAGTGTTCATGGTCACAGGAGGACAATTTTATTTCTCATTTTTAGGGTTCCGTACACAAAGGGTAAAAACAGGATCCTATTACTGAGACTTCGCTGTCCGACCGTCCGTCCGTCTGTCACCAGGCTACATCCTAAGAACGGTGATAGCTAGAAAGTTAAAATTTTCACAGATGATGTATTTCTATTGCCGCTATAACAACAAATATAATAAAATAAATATTTAAGGGTGGCTCCCATACAACAAACTTGATTTTTTTACCGTTTCTTGCTCGATACTAATAACGGTGACAGGTAGACGCTTTAACTATACTTCGTGCGCTGTAGCATGGTGCGGGTGACAGTTATGGCGAGTTTCGTTTCACTCTTGAAAGTTGCCGCGATTTATAATTATGATCTATTAATTCAGCTGTACCACATCGGTAATATATTAAATCACTAATAACTGTAGTAATAAAGGTATACCTTCCAAATTAAACCCAACTAGAATGTTCTAGCCTACAAATCAAATGAAATTGAAAGAAAAAATAATCAAAGTGGTATGCGTATAACGTAACACCAAAGACGTATTTAGTGATGGGATGTACTACTACGAAGAATTGTCGATTAAAAAATAAATAAAAAACAATTTGTGTGCTTAATTTTTTATTGTTAAAAAGTATACAATTATTACATATTTACTTCAATTTTTCATTCAATTTTAATCCTCTTCTAAACTCATATCAGAGTCAGGAACATCGGAATTGTCACTTTCATCATCCGTATCTGTGACGGATATTATTAAAGATGTCTCAATTATGTTATCAATACGGACGTCACGATCCCAATCAGACATAATGTCCCTTTTCGTTTTATTCACCACCTTCGACCAGTCCTTAGGTTGAACGTTACTGATTGCCTCTTGTAACAGGGTCAACATCTTATTTGCCGTAAATGGCGGTGTAGTATTATTTCTTGCGGCGTGACCTACATAAACATAAATGGACTTATGAAAAAAAATATTTAGTTTTTAATCAATAAATTAATTTCAAATATCTAATGCAAAATTTACTCTTGAATATGTCTAATCTGATACCTGGTAATGTTTTTAAATTACATGCTTCGTTCAGAAAGCTGTTACTTTTTCAAAGTATCAAAACGAGAATTGAAATTAAAAACATACCTTTTATTTGGGCCTAAATTAGCTCAATAGCGTTATATTGACAATGGTAGGGTGGTAGTCGCAGGACCTGGTGACCTTTTTCTTTTGCCATCTCGTCCAGAGCGTAGGTAGGAGTTGGTGGCTTATGACGCCGTACTAGAGTAATAAGCTCCGTCTTTAGCATACTCATATCTGCTGTAACTCCGTTTTCACTCAGCCACTTCACCAACTCGCTTTTGCGGTTTGATTGTGTTGGAGGTTTATTAAGTTGTACCGAATGGTAGGGTGCGTTATCCATTATTATGGTCATAGGCTCTTTTAAGTTTTCTAAGAGGCCTATGAACCAAACTTTAAATTTTTCGTAGTTCATCTCCTCGTGATACTCCGTAGTTTTTTTCGATTTAAAAGCCAGTAAACAATTAGGGACAAATCCACTTGCTGTACCTGCATGGCAAATAATGAGGCGTTCGCCTTTGCCCTCCGGGACTTTGGTACGTGACTGTGCCGTATCGTCGGTCCAACTTTTACCCACTGTGTGGTTAGCGTTTAGCCACGTTTCATCCAAAAACACAACTTTACTCCAATCAACTATGTTTTTAGCCTTCCTTAAAAAAGTACACCTTGCAAGGGCAATATCAGTCCTTTCCATAATAATTTTTCTTTTGTTAACTTTTTTGTAAACAAAGCCAATATCCTTTATAACATTCCGCAACGAAGTAATACCTCCTTTGAACAGTTCAGCTTCTTTCAATGATTTTAGAAGCTTAAGCAACGTGGGTAGCTCCATTCTTCTATAATAATCATAAATGTTATTTCTAATAGCGTCCTTAGCAAATTCATCCAAATCTGTGATTGGCTTCACCTTGGTCCGCTTTTTGTTCGGTGTAGATAATTTATTTTCAGACGTCCCTTCTTGACCAATTTTCTCGCGTGTTATACGCGAAACAGTATTGCGGCCAATATCAAGAGCTTCGGCTACTCGTTCTACAATTCGATTCAGTGGTAACAACGGTCCATTATTTTGTTGTTCTCTTTCAAAGTAGTTTCGGAGGCGAACAACAAACTTTCTAGCTTGACTACCCAAAACAGTTTTTTTCGTATGCTTAGGCATGGTTATAACCAACAAATATAACAACAAACTTTAACAAATAAAACAACAAACTATAACAAATAACAATTTAACGAAAACAAACTGATGAAAAATGGATAATACGTGTCACATACAAGGCGGTAGCACTCGTACTGGCAGCATCGCACGGCTAAACAAAATGGCCTACTCGGCGATGCGCCACAGAATAAAAATATGCCACGAAAAAATATGAAATACCAGTTGTTTTGAATGCGTTTACAAAACTTTTTAAAATTTTTGAACTATTAAATTAATTGAATAATTTGTATGAATATATTTTTTCCTATATATAATTTTCGTGACAATAATAAACAGAACAACATTTATTTATGCTACGAGTATAATTAGTGATAATTTAATTGCGAATCGTCACATCCCTAGTCACCTGGTATTGACATGTGTCACCCGCACCATGCTACAGCGCACGAAGTATAATTTATATAATGGTACGGGACCCTTCGTGCGCGAGTACCTACAACTCGCACTTGGCCGATTTTCATAGATTATCAATTATAGAATATATGTTATGGTTAAAAGTTAAACCCTTCTATTTTAGATAGAGGTAATGCATTTGCATATAATTGCATAATCTCATGTAAATGACTCCAAATATAAGTTTGAAACAAATTAGCGGTTAAAAATAAATATCGTTAAAAAATGTAATAACTTAAAGTTAAGTAGTTGCCTTCTATTACTCAGGGAATAACGCTGTTTTTATTATGAAATAATTTAAGGCATGCAACTATGTGAAAATTAATTCTACGAGTATCTACGGGACCAATTCTCACTCATTGAAATAGATTACAAAATCGTGATAAAAAATCAAATTCGAACTTTGCACAAGCGGGATTGGTCCGTTCTCAATGAGTTTTTCATATATGAAGCTCAATTCTCGTGTTCTTCGAGATTATCTCTAAGTTCTTATTCTAATTCATATTTCTATTTAATAGTTTTGTGTATCTATACTGTAAATACTTATTGTATACACAACTGACGTGTATGTATCGAAGATGACTTATACATGTATGGGTGGTTTGGTAGAGACTGATAGATAGGAGGATGAGTGGTGACGTATGTGGATGGATTGAGTGAGGATAGGCCGATGGGGATGGATGAGATGAGTGGGGATTGATGATGATGAATGGAATGATTGGGACGGACGGCGATGAGTGGTGAGGGACATCCCTCATCCATCATCCTATCCATTTCACTGTCGAATACCAAGTCATCTCCATAATAGAAGAATTGACGTATTATACCAGGCTAATCTAATATGGTTTTGGGCTTAAGGATTAACACCAATTTTATTCTGTAGCGGTATATTTGCGTATATACTTGACTGATCTCCTATGACATCTCAAGCAAAGGATAGTTCTATGAAACATTGTATACTTGGTGCATCATATCAAAATGATGTACCGTACTTTGCATGTTACACTAAGAATTCTGGACACATTGTTCCATGCATCATTCAAGACGTTTTTAGGTGACCGTCATTACACGTTGTTAGGCCCGCGGGTGTGTTCCTTAATCTATCAAATTACAAGCCGGCCATCATCTTAATATCCCCCGCCTCTCAGCGAAGCTTTCAATAAACCAGTACCGCATTGATAGACCGTAATTATAGGTGGATACAAGGTTTCGCTTGCAGCGAATTTGTTCTGTAATTCGGCCTCCTCAGTTTGTATTACAGGAATTTCTAGATCCTCCCGATATGCACAAAGCATGTTTGTTTTTATTAATGTACGGTGTATCTTACAATTTGTGGGATATCTTATATGCGTATTGATGTCAGCGGTAAGTTTTAAGTACCACATTATTTAGTCCATTTAAACTATACATTTTTAAACAGGTTCATTGTTTAAGAATCAACATAAACACAAAGGCGATTAAATGATACTGCTTAGCATACAAAGTTAGTTTTTAAAATTCTAATGCTAATTATGTAAATTGATTCAATATCCCTAACATTTAACAAAAAATAAACGTTAGTTAGAAAGGAAATAAGTGTGGTATATATATATATATATACATATATCGGTTGTGTTTATTTTTGGATACGTTTTTTTTTTAGTTCGTTTATTTAATTTGTATCGATGTTTAGTTTGTAACCTTAATAATATTTAGAATTTAATGAGATGATAGCCAAAAATTAATGTAGATAATCCAATCTATAACCACTTTTATATGTCATCAGCTTCTGGTTGTTAAACCATTAATGTATGTATTTCATAAGTTTTGTAATTTAATTAAGCTGATGATGTACTCGTAAATATCTGATGTATTTTCTAGTAAATTATTGATTAAATGGCTATTTAATTTTTGTCTTTGTTAATTTTGGTGAGATATATAGATATGTGATTATTCATCATTCTCCTACTCTTATCGCAATTATTTGGGGTCGACGTCTTCCATCGTACATGTTACAAAAGTTATAGAGTATATTTATGTCCATCCTCCTTGTAAAGGTACTTGTTGACCACACGGCATCAAGTGGAGTCGATATAAAACTTTTAGTCCTATTACAATATATTATACAAAAGTATTTTTTCTTTAAAAAAAAGACACCGCCACACACGACTTATTAGACTATAATGCAGACAAATTACTACCAGACTTAACGACGACGAATAACACTTTGTGGATCGCACAAAGTATAGGGATCGAAACTACGTCAAGGAAGTTCGGTATCTTAACCACTACGCCATCTATGCAGTCAGCTTGTGTAGTTCGTTTTGAAATTGACTGCTTGATTTATTTGTTCATTTTCCATTCATCTCTCAGTCTATCGATATTCACTGCTGCATGTATCTTTATGATCGATCATTTTGCTTGTGAACTGGGTTGACCGCCATAATTCGTGTTATAAGTATTCAGTAGAGATTTTAATCATTCACCTGGTAATCTGCACAGACAAATTGCACAGATGGCGTAGTAGTCGATTCCCACGCAGGACATTACTTTGTGCGATCCACGCAGTGTTGTTTTGAGTCTGGGTGTAATTTGTCTGCGTTAATTGCATGTTTGTAAAATCCCCCGCAATACAAGGATTATTTCCTTAGTGCAGGGTGGCGCATTAATAAAAAAAAATATTACACATACATACATACATATCATCACGCCATATCCCTTGCAGGGTAGGCAGAGAGAACAGAGTGCCAGAGAACTCTATATTTGCATACTTTACTCGCTTCCTCGACATTCATAATTCTCTTCATACACGCTCGCCGGTTTCGGAGACTCTTGACTTCACCTTCCTTCATTACATGACCGATCTGGTCTAGGTAGGTTAGTCTCGGTCTCCCCCGGTACCTACATCCTTCCACTTTCGCATTGTATATCTTCTTAACCAGACGTTCGTTCGGCATTCTTTCCACATGTCCGAACCATCGGAGCATTCCCTTTCGCATCTTTACACCAATACTCTCTTTCATACCTACTCGCTCTCTCACGTCGTCGTTGCGAATGCGGCCGGTCAGCCTAACTCCACAGATTTTCCGCAGCGATCGCATTTCGACCGCATTAATTTTACTTTCATACTCTTTTCTGCATACCCAACTCTAGCTTCCATACAGTAATATTGGGACAAGCACTGCGTTATGTATTGCTACACGTGCCTTCTGGCTGAGGTGGTGGCTACCAAGAAGTTGCCCCAATGCTCCGTTCACTCTATTACCCGCATTCACTCTTCGCTCTATATCAGTGGTGTACCTTCCATCTCGGCTAAATCCACATCCAAGATATACAAATTTATCCACTTGCTCTAGTACATCATTACCTATTGTTACTCTTACATCTGTTCTGGCTTCATCTCTTTCAAAGACCATTATTTTGCTCACATTCACGCGTAGACCCCTTTTCTTACAATCTTCTGTCATTGTGTCGACTAGGGTCTGCAGGTCAGTCAGTGCAGGAAGGCGGATTCCATCATCCAGCCGCACACAGGCTCTACAGCCCATGTAACTGGACTGCACAGCCTGCAGCAGTTTACCGTTAATACTATACTCCGGTAAAATGTCCCAAAGTTCCTTTCGTACAACCGTGTCAAATGTTCTTTCCAGATCCACAAAACTGCAGAAAACCCTCTGACCCAGAGCCAGATGCTTCTCCACAATGTTGCGCAGAGAGAACACTTGATCCATGCATCCCCTTCCACTCCTGAAACCTCCTTGTGTCTCACACAGTAAACCATCGGACACCATCCTCATTCTCCTTTCAATAATTTTACCGTACACTTTTGCTGCCAAACTGGTCAAGCTTATGGCTCTGTAATTTGCGCAGTCATAACGTGAACCCTTGTTTTTAAATAAAGGCACGATGACTGCGCTATTCCAGTCCCCGGGAACCATTCCCGAGCTCCAACATAATTTGAGGAGCAACAGGAACGCCTCCCAGACACAGGAGCCACCAAGCTTGATCATCTCGGCAGA
Source organism: Lymantria monacha (assembly GCA_905163515.2). Classification (NCBI taxonomy): domain Eukaryota; kingdom Metazoa; phylum Arthropoda; class Insecta; order Lepidoptera; family Erebidae; genus Lymantria; species Lymantria monacha. The sequence goes on from LR991096.1 coordinate 16,700,764, forward strand.
CGCCATATCAATGTCCGCTGCCTTACCATTTTTCAAACTTCTTATCGCCCATTCAACTTCATCCATACTGATGCCATCGGAGGACGCCGCTGTCGAATGTTGTTCTACTAAACCACATGCGGCACCGGCGTCAACAGTAGCATCCGCATACATATCGCCAAAATATTCACTCCATCGGCTTAACACGTCTTGTGTTTGTGTAAGAATGTCTCCACCTTTAGACCTTATTTTATTCATTCTGAAGGCTGACCAACCGCACCGAGACTTCTTCACCTCCCTCCAAAAGAGTTTGGTGTTACCCTCGAAGTTTTTAGTCAGCCTATCTTCTGCACTCATACTTGCTCTATCACGTTTCTCTTTCACTAAGGCCTTGGTGTCATTCTTACATTGCCGATATATTTCTTTCTTCTGTTCAGTCATACTTTCATTCAGATTCAAAGAAGAGACATAGTCCAGCCACGTTTTCTTCTTTTGCTCTACGGAAGCTGCCACTTCCGCATCTTACCATGCATCATCATTTGTTTTTCTATGCTTCTTTGAACTTCCACATACTTCTTTCGCTGTATCTACCATACTCTCTTTCAATACTCTCCAGCATTCTTCAATGTCCGATTGCGGCTGGCTTGCCATCGTCAGCCGTTCTCGGACACACTCTGCATACTATTCTCTTACACACTCTTCTTGCAACCTTTCAACCTTTATTCTTTCAAGCACTCCGAAGTGTACGCGCTCTCGCCACTTTCTGAACAGACCACTAAATCTCGCAATAACGAGATAGTGGTCCGTATCGACTGTGGGGCCCCTGTAGGCTCTTGCGTCCAATATTTTGCTTCGGAGGCGACTGTCTACCAAAATTAAATCTATTATACTTTTCTGTTCATTTCTTCTCCATGTATACATATGGATGTCCTTATGTTGGAAAAATGTGTTTGACACAATAAGGTTTCTCTCCATGCATACATCCGCTATGAGCCTACTTGCGTCGTTCACTCTCTTATCACCAAATGGACCAAGTACGTCCTCATAGTCGGGACGCTTGGTCCCCACCCATCCGTTCAAATCTCCGCATACAATCACGCGTTCATTGGTTTCTGCCATATCCAGAACTTCCCTAACATTCTCCCAAAACTTCTCTAGGTCTGATGCCACCGAGGATCCTACGGGAGCATATGCTACAACCATGAATACCTTGGTGACACCTAGTTTTATACGGACCCAAAAAAGTCTGGGATCATACATTCCGTAATCCTTCACACCTGAGGCCAAGCGAGAGGACAACAGCACTCCTACCCCCATGCTCGCCTGATTGGGCAAGGCGTGATGAGTGGCGGCCCCCATCGCCGCAACTGCCGAAGGTCGTACCGACGGGGGCGGGTCGGTACGCGTCGCCTCCGGGGACGCCCTAACCCGCACTGCGGTACGCACATCCAGCCGGTTTAGCAGTCTAATTAGACTGGCAGGGGACGCGACGAGCACGCTCCGGACTTTGCCCCCCAAGAAAAACATTATACAGTTTTTATCACTCGCACGATGGAATAAGTGGTGGCGACGCATTCCCAACACCTTTATACATGGGCTGTTCATCCTTTCTTTTTTATTGCTTATAGCGGCAAACGAGCAGTACACCTGTTGTTAAATTTTGCTGCCGCTCATGGACTTTGCAATACCAGGGGTACAGGCGCTGCCTACTAAATTTACCCAGAAAGTTGGCCTTCTGGCTATCTCGATCATCAAACGAAGCGCGAAATCATATTGCCACTGCTCAGACGTTTATTTTCCGCGAGAGTGGTGCTACCTCGGATGGACTGGCTTGCGTCTCTAGACAAAACTGTCAGCAGTTTAGCCCTACCACTACAAAAATTTGTTCATTTTATATTGTGATACCTAAAATATAATATCTTTTCGCCACTTTTACTGGCTGTAATCGACCACTTACTTATCGCCCTGAGCTCTACAAATTATCCCAGCTTTCACCGGTAAATGTCCTATGAAATTGCCATCGTGAGTCCCGCTCGAACATAAAGCATACAGGAATGCGACGCGTATATGATTCAGTTATAATGAGTATTAATGAGTTAATGTAATGGCTATATGTGTGACGAATGACAATGCGAACGCATCGTCTCAATTCCGATTGTCTATATTTAGGATTTTAACTATGTTTTTCTTAGTTAATATGTAACATATATTCACTTAATCATACTAAACTTTGAGTTTATTCATTTAGCTTTTGGAAATAATATATTTTTAGATGTATATAAACTTGTTTAATGAATGATTGATGTAATTAAAATTTTTGTGCTGGTCTGTGTGCTTAAGTTCTTCAAACTTTAAGAAGATTATGATGTTAGTTAAACAGATCTGCTACTAATTTTTAAATAGTTTCACAACACTCATAGTCCAGACACAGTTCAATAAATCCTAAGCTAGATATTAGGTACTTTTCCCTTGATGGTCATAGGCTACCGGGGCTTTCGGGGTACGATGCCAGAAACCTCCACGTGGTGTACCCTGGGTGCGAGCGACAGTCCCCAGATCCTTCTGTCGAATTGTCGCTCGTAGCGAATCTCTGGCGCGAGGAGGGGTTCCCCAGCAATGGGTTGAGCCCCAGTTCGCTCCTGACCCTCTAGTTGTAGAGGGTACAGGAGGCGAAATTTCGGACGGGCCCGGTCACTCATTAATTTGAGGGCTGGGCAGGCTTATGCCACCGCCGACATATCGTAAACCTGATATCTCGCTTCAAGACATATTGTCGTGAGGCGTAGTTTCAGGAGCGAGGGTCTTGGCTTGACCGCCCGGACCGCGACGAAGACAACCTCTATAAAGAATTCGAATTGACATTCGAATTCGGAAATTACCCAGAATCTTGAGTTCTGGCGTGCGGCGAGAAGATGCATGGCAGATGGGTTGTTCTGTTGTTAGCACGCTCCAGCCAGGGTACCGGCCGACCCCCTGGTTGGTAAATGTAGGCTTGCCCGGGTACAGGGATCTCTGCCCGGGTCGACGGTGTACTTCTCTCCTACTCGTGGGAACAAGATGGATCATACTTTACCACTTACAGACGGGGATCCTAGCGGTTCCCACATTACAGCCTCGCCATGCTACCATAAAACTGGCACAGAAGACACCTCGTCCTCTAGACTAGAGGCGTTCAAACCCGCCGAGGGCCCGGCACCCATGGAGGCCCAATCGAAGCTGAAGAGGCGTGGAAGACCACCCAAGGCGACTCGTGGGAAGGCTTCCGTCGCGAAGGGGCGCCAAAAGGAACGAGAGGAGCGGCGGGCTCGCAGGGAGGCTGCCGCCGCTCCAACCCATGAAGGAGACGACAGTTCTGCTGCAGAGCCGTCGAAGGACGAGGGCGACAGTTCTGTCGCAGAGCCGTCCAACGACGAGGGCGGCAGATCTGTCGTGGAGACAGAGGACGAGGGCGGCGATGCCGCAGGTCTGTCGGAGATGGAGGAGGGCAGCATGTCGGCTGCCGAGACTACCGCTGCGTCATCGTCGCGTTCTGCGTCATCAATCATGGCAGCGGCTTTGATGCTCAGGGAGGAGGCCCTCCCCTCGAAGGTGTGGAAGCGCTCCCTAAATAAGAGTGGCAGCTCAGGGTCCGACTACGAGGGGAGTGCAATTATTATGCCTCCTCCCAAGGTGGCAACCTCTCGCAGGGGGCGAGGGGCCGCGGCGGCGGCAAGATCGGCGGCTTCGTCCCCGGTCGGCCAAGTGAGGGGGGCCGAGGCTCGCATGCGTGCCGAAAATGAAGCAGTCGCCGCGAGGATGGTGAGGGTGTTATCCAACATCCCTCCCATTGACGCGGCGGCAGCTGAGGGCGCTGTGAGCGACGACCCCCCAGCCACTCAGATGGAGGCCCTGCAGGCCGAAAATGCCCGCCTTAGCGGCGAGGTATCGGGTCTGCGGGACCAAAACCACCGACTGGAGGCGGAGTTAGCGGCTGTGCGAAAGGAAAACCGCAAGCTGGCCAAAGATATGGCCGACTTGCGGAGCCAATTCGCGCTTTTGATGCCGACCACGCCGACAACGTCCGACTCTGTCGCCGCCTCAATTGCGCCGGCTCGAGCTACGAAGCGCGCCCTGAAAGCTCAGCCAGTAGCGGCAGTACCGCTGCCCGCGCTGCGTGTAGTGGACGGCGTGCCGGAGGCAACCATGCGCGCCATCATGGAGTCTGTTGGCGTCATGGTCAATGCGTGCATGGAGATTTTTTTTTGAAGATTGCCTCCGGAGCCACGTCTCCGGCCGCCACTCGCTGCGGACGGAGGCAAGACCACGCGGCCGACTATAGCGTCGAGACCCACCCCGCTACCCTGCCAGGGTGGCCGCGTGAGCTTCGCCGCAGCTGTGACTGGGCCCAAGGCTGGGTCCAAGGGGCTCGCTCGGCTAAGAAGCAGAGATCGGCGCCGGCTCCTGTTAAGGCCACGCCGCAACCGGTGCCCGCACCTGTGTCGCTGGTACCGGCTAGCGCGCCCACGACTGTGCCTGCTGCGCTCAGTGCAGCTGCCATGCTCAAACAGGGCTGGCAGGTGGCTGAGCGAGGCAGGAAAAGTCTCGGCCAAAGACGGAGGGCGGCGGTCAAAAGCGCCGCTGAGGCCACCACTCCCCAAACAGGAGCCGGAAAGAGGGGAAAGAGGTCGCACAGGAAGCTCCGGTCGCCAAAGTCAGCAGCAGTGGTTATCACTGTGCTGCCTGAGGCGGCTGAGAAGGGCCTCAACTATGAGGCCGTCTTACGTCGCGCCCGGCGGGAGCTAGACGTCTCCGACATCGGAGGCGTCGAAGCTAGGACACGCAAGGCCCGGACAGGGGCTCGAATTCTCGAGTTCCCTGGGGCCGAGGGCGCCAAGGCGGCCGATAGCGTGGCCACGAAGCTGCGGGGGCTGTTTGGCCAGGAAGGTGGCGTTCGAATCGCCAGACCCGTCAAGTGCGCAGAGATGCGCATTGCGGGTCTGGACGATTCCGTGACGGTGGAGGACATCAGGGAGGCTACTGTCTCGAAAACCGGATGCGCCTCGGACACTGTCCGGATTGGCGCCATTCGCCCTGGACCGGGCGGCGTCGGTGCTGCCTGGGTGCAGTGTCCGGTAGAGTCGGTCAAGAAATTGGCTGACTTAGGCAGGATCCTCGTAGGCTGGAGCTCGGCGCGGGTAACCCTGCTGGAGTCCCGGCCTGCGAGGTGTTTTAGGTGCAAGGCGGTCGGGCATACCCGGCCAACGTGCACCAACTGCTTTGACTGCAGTGGACTATGCTTCCGTTGCGGTCAAACCGGGCACATGGCGGCATCGTGTGCTGCCGCACCCCACTGTCCCGCGTGTGCGGCGGGCAATAAGCCCGCCCAACATAACCTAACAGGAGTGTGGCAGATTTCGGGGCCTCCCTCACTAACTTGGAGGCCTCGATACGGCGACTGGCACCGCGCCAAGTTTTCGTAATGGGGGACTTCAACGCCAAGTCTATGGCGTGGGGGTCCCCCAGGACGAACGATCGCGGGCGGGCGGTTGAAGAGTGGGCGGCGTCACTGGGCCTCTGTTTGCTGAACAGGGGCTCAGTGCATACGTGCGTGCGGCAGCGGGGTGGGTCGATAGTGGACTTGTCGTTCGCTAGCCCCAATGTCGCACCACGTGTGAGGAGCTGGTACGTTCAGGAGGAGGTTGAGACCCTATCCGACCATAGATATATTCGGATAGAGGTCTCCCGGAACCTCCGCCAGCCCAGCAGGGGTCACACGGCAGACGGAGCTCCCGCTTTTCCGCGGTGGGCTGTGGGTCGACTTGATCGGGACCTACTGGTGGAGGCAGCCATTGTGCATTCGTGGCTGCCGTCACCGCCCTCGGTGGACGGGGTGGACGCCGAGGCTGGCCGCGTTTGGTAATGGGGCCACGCGCTCCCCTTCCGTCGCCTCGGATGGTGCGGGCGACGTGTGACCAGGCTATAGCCTACCAAAAAAAAAAAAAAAGGCTACCCTTTCAGAATGCCCTATGGCGTGGTCACTAATTGAATGTGTTATTGCCATAATCACTATACTTGACAAGCAGGTTGGCAATCGCTGTGAGGTGTTATATGTTTTCCTGGAGAGTGTTGGTGGCCATTGGCCCAGTAATCTCTGAGTCGATTTTTACAACTCGAATGAGTAAGAGTAACAAGGGATGTTACTCTTATTTACGCGGGCCAGAAATATTGTATAATATAGTCCTACATAATATAACTTTCTATGACCAGCAGTAACTGCTGTGTCTAATATAAATTATTTAATTAAGATCAGTAATTCTCAGGAGTATGGCTAGAGGTATGAACGGTACTATGCTGGCGTGACAGCGCCGCCGGCTGCTCCCAAATTAATACTCGATTGTGTTGCACAGGCCACATTGTCTCAATGCAAGAGGTAGCGTGATTACCTGTCGTTACATTGAAACACTTTCTAGTCGTGTTGTACACTAATTTAAGTGCAATTGTTACACAAACAAACCCTCGTGTTTTTTCTCACACTAATTTATCTTCTTGTGAATTAAAACTGTAATTTAGTGTTATTCTTATCTTTTTCACATACTAGTTATTATCAAGTATTCTTGATATTATTTCGCATATCCCCTTCTTTATGTTTTGTGCTATCTATAATTTCATATTATCGTTCGCTAACACCATAGGCGTATATTGCGCTACTGGTATATCTTATTACTGAATATATTTTCCAGTAATACCAGTACTATTTATTAGATTGAGTCGTGAGACCGAGGCGCTCGGTAGCCGAGCGGTTGAGTTAAATAAATATTCCCTCTTCACTTCAAGTAACTAACGGTGAATAAAGTTAGTTGTCGATTTAAGTTTAGAAGAAATCCTATGATGGAATAGCTCATTGACTTAACATTATTATTGTTGTTGCGTGCAGATTTGTTAGATAATTAGTCAAACTCTGAAATCGACTCGATCAAACCTGGTCGATGTAATTTACCTTTAAGCGGCTATGTCTTCAATCATTCGGGGTGACGGGAGGGTGGCGTAAGGCCCAATAACGTACCATATTTTCCTCTTCGTCTATTGTTCTAGTCATCGGCGATGGGGGCCGCCACCCATCACGCCTTGCCCAGTTAGGCGAGTCGAGGAGAGCAGAGTGCCATGTCTCTGGCACACTGTTCTCTCTGCCTACCCTGCAAGGGATATGTCGTGGTGATATGTATGTATGTATGTTCTAGTCATCTCAATCTATTTCTTGATTTCGGGGCCGATATAAATCATCCAAAAAATAAGTAGCATTTTAAAAAAAATACTGATTTAAAAATATCTTAAAATTTTTAATAAGTTAAATAGTTGCGTCTATTAATCTGCAACTAATACTGTCTATATTCTGATATATTTACGATATGCTCTTAGTGGGTCAGTTATCTCCATTCATAATTCAAGAAATTAGGTCTTAAGATATGAATATCGACACACACATATATATATATATATATATATATATATATATATATATATATATATATATATATATATATATATATATATATATATATATATATTTAAATCGCTGAAGTGTTGTTGCGTCTTTTCAAAGTCGAATCCTGTAGCGTCCACCATTGTCAATGGGATTCCAATAGTTAATCGTGCGAATATTGTTACATTGCTGTCATATGAATTCCATTGTCGACGAGAAATTTTATTTAAACACGAAATGAAAATATTCAATTTGGATAATTCTCGCTGGTTTGTGGTGTCCGTTCATGATGGAAATCATCCGACACTTTGTATATTTCTTAGTTATCAATACATTTCTTCGATTTTCCTAAATCCATCTAAATATATGGGTATATCGCTTCCATATATTATCTATACCTACATATAATAAAAATGTAACGGGTCGCTGTCTGTAAATGGAAGATATATGAAAAAAAATATTACTGGGACCTTTATCAACACTAATATAACACAAAACAATATTTTTTAAATTTTTTGTCTATCTGTTTGTCTGTGTGTTTGTGCACGCTAATCTCAGAAACGGCTTATCCGATTTAGACGCGGTTTTCACTAATATATTGTGGTAAACTTCACTTAACATTTAGGCTTTATTTTATGTCAATTGGTTTATAAAAAAAAAGTTATGTCAATTTAAAAAATGTTCAGAGAAAAAAATCTTTATTGATTTTTTTCAAATTACGTACAAATTATCTTCAGTAAAAATAAATAAACACGTGTTTCAGCATTTGTTGATTTTCACCCTCTGGGCGTGTAAATTAGGCCTGCAAAGCGGGTTAGACGACTCATTAAATCATTAGCGCCAAGCCGGATATTATTGAAGCTGGCAACTTGAAATTTTGACAGTGGTTTCTTTCTATGACGTAGAGATTTACTGAGAAAGGATTTTACGAAATTATACCTCTAAGGGGTGGAACAGAGTGGCAAAGTTTGTATGAAGAGAAAAAAATCTTTATTGATTCTTTTCAAATTACGAGTCGAATAAAATATTCTAGGGTAATATCCGGCATTTGTCAATTTTCACCCTCTGGTTGTGTAAATTAGGCCTGTGAAGCGGGTTGAACGACTCATGGTAATGAGTCGTTCAAACGTTTGGCGGTAGCCAAGCCGAAACTACTAAAGCTAGAAACATTAAATTTTGAAGCACTTTTTTATTTATGACATGGAGATTCAATATGAAAGGATTTTATGAACTCCGCCCCTAAGGGGGTGTAACAAAGCGGCAAAGTGTGTATGGGGAGAAAATTTCTTTATCGATTCTTTTCAAATTACGTACAAATATTCTTCGGTAAAAATAAATAAACACGTGTTTCTCTCTCCCTCTCCATCAACCCCGCACCAGTGCCGTTGTGGCGACCAGTTCCAGCGTGAGAGCTCACACGATACACATAGTAGATGACAATAGGTTCTGCCTAATAGTTTAAGATACAGGTTAAGTTTAGCTTCAAAAATGTTCACTCTATAACTCAAATAATAAATCATATCTAACGAGGTCGCAACTCTGCTGGTGAAACAAAACAGTCAAATAAAGGGTGGCGATAATTATATTTTTATCCCATGGTCATACCGTAAATAGTATATTAATGGCAATATAATTTGTAGAATTAATAGAACTTTGAACCACCTTTTTCTTTAGTGACCGGCTATGGTATATAGACACAGTACCGGTGGCCCGCTCGCACGGCGAAGAAGAGGTGCTTGCAGGGTGGGTCAATGGGGTTGCGCGCCGCCTCTTCCGTCACCCCGGACCGATTTGGCGGGGTGCGACGTCCATAGCCCACAGCAAAAAAAAAAAAAAAAAAAATGGTATATAGACACACGCGCGCCGTACACGTACATCTACGTTGTGCGGGCGGGCCATCGCAACCGAGTATCATCTCGAGTCAAAGCCCTCATGCAGTGAACCTAAATACAGGTACTCATGCTTGCGCCGCCCAAAGCACCGACTGTAGAGCGTGTCAACGTAGAGTATTTTCTCTCGGACCCACCCTATTGCCTAATTCCGTTAGACAACTAACTCGCAGAATCAACACCTCAACGCATCCCAGTTTCTGACGCTGTTGATTATTATCCTAGCGATAAACCTTCAACACCTTGCATTGCTTTTTCTATTTAACTCTGTCAGAGATGACTTCTGCGTGGACGAAGTCGCGGGCAAAAGCTAATACATTATATAATTTGTGATACTTTTTAAACAGATCTCGTATACGCCACTTTGGTAATGCACACCAAAACTAATTTATTTTATATAATTTAATGCAGTTTATCCTTCTTGATATCAGTGCTTAAAACAAACAAACTCTTCCAGTTTATGTTAACAACAATAAAACTAGGATATAAAATTAATGTCAGAAGAAATAATCACAAAATTACCTAGAAGAAATATTTAATGGTGTGGTCATCGCACTATTGAATGTGACGATTTAGTTTACTGATAAATGTTGATTTGATTAAGCTAATCTCAAGATAAGTAAAGACGTGGCATAAAGGTCTTGCCCGCGTCGCAACGCGGATTCGCTAAGCCTCCGCCAGAGCCTCAGCCACTAACGATTAAGGTGGGTCGTCCGCTAACAACGTCGCCGCGGTCCAGGAAACCATACGGTAGCCCCTAATAGCTCTCACCGCCATGACTCTCTGCGGTCTTCGCAAAAGGGCTCTGTTGCGGGTGGTGAGGGAATCAGCCCAAATAGGGGCTCCGTACAGCGCCATGGAGCCCACGACTCTGGCGTATAAACGCCGGCAGGACGACCCGGGATCGCCAGTGTTTGGCAGAAGCCTACCCAACAGCGCGGCCGTCTTGACGAGCCTTGGGACGAGCTGGGCAAAGTGTGGCCCGAAATTCCATCTAGACACATCAAGGCTACATCAAGGTGCAGGCCCAGATAGCTCATCTGAGCCCGCACTGGCACGGCAACCCCAGACACACCGATGTGTGCTCCTCGGGGAGGACCTCGATTCGGGCCATGAAATAGGAGGGCCTCGGTTTTCTCCGCTGAGACCCTCAGGCCCAACATGCCGATCCGGCCCACGACGAGCGCAACTCACTCCTCTGCCAATCGGACAGCTCCCCGGAAGTCGGGCCTCCTCGCCGTGACGAGGGTATCATCCGCATAGTAGATGAACTCCATCCCGGGGAAAAGCCGACCCCGTAGGAGCCAGTCGAATCCGACGTTCCACAGAGCCGGACCGAGGACCGAGCCCTGTGGGACGCCGCACTCCACCCGATGGCGACGTATGCGAAGAGAGCACGTGCCTTTCCTCGAGGTACGCCTCTAACAGCCTTCGGAGATACGGAGGCACTCCATGCCACCGAAATGCCTCCTTCAATGTTTCGTATGAAAGATTGTTGAAGGCGTTCTTGATGTCGAGCGAGACCGCTAGAAGAACCTCCTTTTGGGCCACCGCTTCGGTGGCCAGAGACTTCAGGGCGGCCAATACATCGATTGTTGACCGGCCGCCCCTGGCCGTATTGACATCCGGACAGTCCCGGCCCGACTTGCTCGAGGTGCTGTACGAGACGGTCCACAAGCATCTTCTCGAAAAATTTAGCCGTCTCGTCCAGCAGCACCAGTGGTCTGTACGCAGAAGGGGAGTCAACTGCGCGACCCTCCTTCCGCAGCAAGCACAATCTGCCAGCCTTCCATTGTTTCGGGAACTGCCCGGACCTCAAACACATGTTGAGCAGTTCCCGGAGTTCACTCTTGAGGTATTCTGCGGCGATACCGAGCACAAGCCCCGGGACGCCGTCCGGGCCAGGCGCTTTCCTTTTCCCATGAAGTTGCGAAAGGGCCACTTCCATTTCTCGGTCGGTGATGGGTGGAATTGTGGTCTCCACCTCCATCACCGACCGAGGAACCATTCGAGGGGGAACATGTCCCATAGAACGCGAGAACAGCTCCCCCATTATCCCCGACAGGAAACCCGAGTCCATCAAATTCGATGATGGGAGCGCCACAGGCACGCAGTTTGTTCCGCGCCCGTTGATATGGGCGCCCCCACAGGTCCCGGTCGAGGCCTGCACGTAGCTCCTCACGAGCCCTCTCCTTCGCCTGGCTGATGGCCAGCTGCAAAGTCTTCTTCCTCGTCTTGTATTCTTCTCGCAGCTGACCCTCAAGGACGTCGTCCCGGTCAACTCTCTGACGATATCGAACGTAGGCACGCCGCGCCCGGTTAGAAGCCACCGAAGATTCGCAATCTCAGGTGACCACCAGTACATCTGACGGCGCAGCGGCCTCCACCGAGCCCTTGGCGTCGCCGTATCGCAGATTGCCTCAAGGGCACTTCTCATTTGACGTGCAAGCCCCTCTATATCTGTGAATAACTGTCCCGTCCTGCCCCAACGCTGTGCTATGGCAGACCGAGCCATTTCCAGGTCGAGTTGACCAATGGCCAGAGAAATAGATACCGATGATAGCGAAGTGTCGCCACCCTACCACAACATAACCATTGCCCTCTCCAGTGCAGAGAGGGGAGGGCCGGAACATCCTCTGGACAGAACAGCCACATCTTCGTTATTGTCCCCCACCCAATTGGGTGAGTGAGGGACAAAATAGGGCTCGCAGGCCACCACCAGGTGATCCGCTCTGGGAGCTTGAAGCGGAGGTCCAGGTAGACGCCTACCGGCTTCGTGCCACGGCGCGAGCCTAGAGTGCGCAGATCTCTGACAGAGAACTGGACAGAGTGATGGTGACGGCCTGGGGAACCTTGATTCAGCGATGAAAGGTAGATAGAATCCTCCGTAACAGGAAGACAAACAGTGGAGGCTGTTGGCCCACATCTATATCGCTGGATCAATAGACGACATCATGTTTATTCCTGCATTAGTATTTTGTGTGACGCAGTTAAATCACTAATTAAAATTGATAAAAACTTATTAATTTCTATACAGAAGCAACATTATCGACATGATCTATGTAAAAAAAACATCGAATATACGCTTATTAATATAGACCATAAAAAAATTAAAAAAAGCAAATAACGATAATCACGCAGTATTGAATTTTTTTTGCTAACTCCGCCCCCTCACTCCTGTAATCCCCGCGATGGCCTTTGCACGATGCCATTTTGTGTGACGCAATTAAACTACTAATTAAAATCGATAAAAACTTTTTAATTTATATACAGAAGCAACATTATCGACATAATGTCTGTGACCAAAATAGTGAATATACGCCAATAATATACGCCGCGCTGAGGCGGCCTCCCGAACTTGCGCGGTATAGTGCAGAACTAAAAAATACGGCAAAAATCACCCCAGTGACAAAATGGAGTCCACGCCAATATTTCACCCATGCGTTGTATCAACCATTTGGCTGCCTCTGGCTGAATTTGAGAGCTGGACAATCGTGCGTCCGTATAAATGATGCAACAAGTGAGTTGGATGCAACATCATCGGTAAAAAGCGCCATGTATGACGCAACATCACTTTGGGGATGTATATATATATATATATATGTATATATATGTATATATATATATATATATATATATATATATATATATATATATATATATATATATATATATATATCATTAATAATATTCTTGTTTACTTGCAAGCTATTGCTAACTATTGATTTAATGTTCACAAGTCGCGTTTATATAACTACAGCTATATATCTATAGTTTATTGCTGTACTCTATATAATTACTATATAGAACGATTGCTTCAACATAATCTAATGGAATGTAGTTTTTTTTCTGTAAGCTTAAAACTATAAACTGTCACCTTTGTTCTAAACTTGAAATACGAAGTCAATTGAGGACATTGCAACAAAAGGGGGCCAGATCCACATTTTATCCGTATTTCTTTTTTCACCTACATTTTGAATAAACATTAGGGCTATCGTTTGGTACAAGAACGAGATAGATTCGATAATAAACAAGAGCCCTATATCAAAATTTGGATCTGACACTCTATTTTGATTGGCGCAAAAAAGTGGCATATATTTGTTATTTGTTTTAAACATTCGTTCGTTTGTTTTTTTTTTTTTTTTCGTTTAACCATCCATGTGCTGATTAGTATTCTTGAAATAAAGACATACTTATATTTGTTTATTTTATTACCTACAATACAAAATAAGGTTATATTTTTCTTTAATTTTGGTGTATAACGGAGGCAGATCCAAACTTTAAAAAAATCGTAGTTATTCTAAAACTTATTTATTTACCTTAAAATCTTTATTAAAATATGTAAATATGCATATTTTATATTATAAAATTTCAACTATAAGGCGTAAGTGTAATAATTGATTTTTAGACACGTTTTATTTTCATACCCAAAAATTTTGAAATTTGGAGCTACTTCCCTTTTGCTGCAAGGTCCTCAATTTTGGCAGCACTGGCTTTGTACCAGCAGTAATAGGTCAAAATTAAAAGATAAGCAAACGTAATTGGTCGCTAAAATCTATTTAACGATACGTGTATGTATGAGATGATCTATCGGGATGCTTCCACTTAGTGTCTTATATGCTGTTGACTTATAAAATAGTTTACGATAGTAACAAATATCGTTAGTTTTATGTCAGGGACGAGCTAGTGCGTATAGTTTCTGTTCGTATAATTTTAATAGCTGTTTTTATGATGGTAATTTAGAGCTGTTTAATTTAAAATTCATGTAATTTTCCTCGTAATATTTGCATTAGAATTTATAATAATTATGATTTTATAAAATACTCTATACTATTGTTGTATTCTTAGCTTGTTATTGTATGTAAGATTATTATGTATTTATTACATTTTGTGATATCGGGTAGCAAAAATACCAATCCTTACATCGCTTGCGGATGTCGTAAAATACGAAAAAGAGCTTTACATCAACCTGGGCCAACTCCATCATGACGCCTTGTTAATAATAATTACATCTCCAAAGAAGTTTGACATCGGACATTAGACTGGTCATAAAACTATTGTACGTTTATTCGACAAATTAGTTTCTTCATAAAAAGAACCTTTTCTCAAACATGCTTGGAAATTTGAGCATTATTTTAACAACCTTCTTCGAGATAAATCGAAATTGCTGTACTGATCAAATACATGCGATAAAAAAAAGACCAAATATATTCAAAACATTGTAACTATAGTCTGTCTAATCTAAGAAGTCCACTTTGACAGCTGTCTGAGTAAGTTGTCTAGGTATGTGAACCAAATAATCGCTATCGAAAATATCCGATTTTACTGAGAAGTCGATATTGATTCTTTATAATTAATAATCGGTTTATTTTTTTATTTTTCAAAACGGTGATGAATAAATTAAGTGCTAAATTAGTACTAAACAAATTTAATTATTTCAGTATAGAATCTATTTATCATATTTAGTAGGATTAGGTTAATTAAAAATAAAAACTGGATTTGAAAATGGCTATTTATTAAGAATTACTACTATTACTTGAATTATCAGCGTCGCGAACATTAATAATTATTTCCTCATCAATCAAAGTGTTGAAATGTACATCTCTGTCAAAATTTCTATTCGATTAATTGTATTATTCTAATATTTTTACCGATTATTTGGATATTCGTGAATTGGAAGTTGTCAAGCACTACTGTATAGAACGTGATGACGTGACATTGTTAGGTCGTCAATGACAATTACTATTTACCATGTTATTTTTATTATAAATGATTTTTGCGAGTTTCAACATTAGATTATTGTACAAGAAAGTCACCCGCAATGTTAATTATGTAAATAACTTAATAGTTGTTTAAAGTTTCAGATTTAGTGTTTACAATTATGTGTATACGTTTGACCAAGGTTATTGTGTATTAAAAAATGCGTAACGTCAAAATGCACTTCTTAGATTAGATGAACTATAAATAGACAACTTATCAGAGTTTTATTTATATGTCAAACTGGCTTGAAAAGAAACCTGTTTGATAATGAAAAATAAACAAATGAACCCTTTAGCACGTGAAAAATGTTGTTCGTTGTTCGTCATGTATACAGATCAACTTAGTACAACATAGTTTTAATTTCCGCGCATTATTTGAGAAAAGCGCTATACAAGCCTTGGCCACAACTAGGAGTTGATGGACTTACGTATGTGTGCCTCGGTTACGCCTCGGCATTCTTGTTAGACTAAACAAATATTTCAATGAATGCATAGCCTGCCAAAATAGAAGCTTAAATAAAATAGGACATATGATATTACTGATCCTTTACATACACATACATACATATCATCACGCCATATCCCTTGCAGGGTAGGCAGAGAGAACAGAGTGCCAGAGAACTCTATCTCTGCATACTTCACTCGCTTCCTCAACATTCATAATTCTCTTCATACACGCTCGCCGGTTTCGGAGACTCTTGACTCCACCTTCCTTCAGTACCTGACCCATTTGGTCTAGGTAGGTTAGTCTCGGTCTCCCTCGGTACCTACATCCTTCCACTTTCGCATTGTATATCTTCTTAACCAGACGTTCGTTCGGCATTCTTTCCACATGTCCGAACCATCGGAGCATTCCCTTTCGCATCTTTACACCAATACTCTCTTTCATACCTACTCGCTCTCTAACGTCGTCGCTACGAATGCGGTCGGTCAGCCTAACTCCACAGATTTTCCGAAGAGATCGCATTTCGACCGCATTAATTTTACTTTCATACTCTTTTCTGCATACCCAACTCTCGCTTCCATATAGTAATGTTGGGACAAGCACTGCGTTATGTATTGCTACACGTGCCTTCTGGCTGAGGTGGTGGCTGCCGAGAAGTTGCCCCAACGCTCCGTTCACTCTATTTCCCGCATTCACTCTTCGCTCTATATCAGTGGTGTACCTTCCATCTCGGCTAAATCCACATCCAAGATATACAAATTCATCCACTTGCTCTAGTACATCATTACCTATTGTTACTCTTACATCTGTTCTGGCTTCATCTCTTTCAAAGACCATTATTTTGGTTTTGCTCACATTCACGCGTAGACCCCTTTTCTTACAAATCTTCCGATCGTTTAAAAACCTTTAAAATAGCCGGTACAAGAATACGCTCTCAAAAATACAGATTTTGTACATCTGTGTGTGTATACTACGTATTTATTCATCAAATATAAGTTACAAGCATTACTCTCTACGATCAATTTGCCTGCATGGATCAGTGAATTAATGAAGTTGTGTTATTGTTGAAAGACATTTGCATAGAAATTACTTTAGAAATTGATCATATACGAGCTCGCATACATTGTCATTTTGTTTTAAGGTCATTGCTTGCGTGCAGGTATCGTAATCAATATGTAAATTATATTTACACTAACTAATTATTATATTTTTTTTTTCAGATTGACGCCATCACCTGCGTAATGATAGACAGGTACATTAAATATTATATTCTTTATATTATATAACATTTTGCACGTAATTTGATATTAAAGTCATTGGTATATTCATCATCATCACAGCCCGTAAATGTCCCACTGTTGGGCTCGGGCCTCCTCCATAATGGGAGGGAAATTAACCTACTATACCGCGCTGGTCAGACGTGTTGGTATAGGGTTTTGTTTCGACTTTTCCTTCTCTCGCATAGATGTTATATGCGTTTTATATCCCTTAGTCGCCTCGTACGATCACCCACGGGTAAGATATGGGGTGGTGAATTGTATTCTTACTCCGTCACCACACGGATCTTGGTATATTAGTGAGTAAAAAAAAATTCCCACGATTTTCTACTTATATCGGCAATTTCATAATCATTGCAAAGAATATAAGGTTATGTCTAAATAAGATTTTGATCCTTTAGTGTGTGGATGGAGTTACAATATAATTAATTCTTTCTCACGGGTATATATAAAAATAGTTTTATTTCACATGTGTAATCGCGTAAACATCAGAAATCATTATGTCTTGCATTTGTTATAAAAATCAGACCCAAACTGTATTATTAATTCTTTACATACATTAGTATTTATGTGCAGTTAACTTATAAGAAAAGTGTATGTAATAGTTTCTCGCCCCGGACGGATTTAGCGTTGTGGGTCACACAACGCTAAATCCGTCCGGGACTCCATAGCCTACCGCCAAAAAAAAGAAAAAATTGTTTCTAGTGGTTTTATATTTATTTTAAACATTTTGTCACTACACAGCATTATTATACAGCCGCTATGTTCGTCCCTCAGTCTTACATTTCCAACATTCACTTGCACGATCGTGAGGCACGCCTGCATAATGCGCTTGCGCATCCAAAGACCTATTTTTTTCTGTACCGGGAGAGAATTTTAAATCTAACACAAGAGCTTTTCTATTTTTTGCGTTTGTTAAGGTGCCTTATTGTTTATTTTTTTTTTTAGTTGGATTAGTCGTTTTAATCAGTACAGACATTCTTATCCTCTTATTACTTATTCTATCACATATTATATCTATCTGCTATTTAAATCAAGACTTATCAGCAGTGCTCTGACAGTATTACTGGTATTTCTAAATTCGTGGATGATTGTTATCTATAGGAATTTACTATCAGTAGATGCATAATCAGGTGTGCTATCAGGTAATATATCAGTAGGTAGTAACAAAAGAAAATTATATCTTTTTACTTTTTATTGTTTAAATATCTACATGAAATTGAATATGATAAATAAATATGTATCAAAATCGATTGTATTCTAACCGTGGTACGTTTTGTGAGTTGTTTATTGTTGTAGTGTTTATCGAGGACCGGGAGGACTATCTTACTGTAATACAGTGCTTACTAGTACGGAGGATAGTGTACCAGTTTCAATCTCGTGAATTTTAAGCAATTAAACAATCTTACAGCATTATTGTAATTAGATATATCATAAAGAAGAAGCTTTATGTGTTTTTAGAAAAGAATAAAAGTGATATTAGATTGATTGCAGAAGACTAAATTTAAGATTGAAAATATGTAAGTGCCCTCACTGTTTATACTTATTTATTCATTATCTGTAAATCTATTTGGCAATAAATTATTATTATTATTATCTATTAGGAATTTATGATATATCTACAAGTTTATGATAACAAAAGGTTAAAGTAGCTTATTTTCTAGTGTATTACATGAATATATATAGAATAATTAATACAATGCTATTTTGTATTCATTTCATAATAATAAACACATAAAATATAGCTTGCAGTTAATTTATGAATGTGTACATCGTCCTTTTGCACACATCCCAATTACTTGTAATTTATGTGAAGTAAAATAATACTTAATTATTTTATATAAGGTATAAACGAAATGAAGTCTTTATTTGTTATTATCGAAGTCTGAAATCATGGGTAATGTGTGGCTGCGTTTCGTTCGGTGAGAGAGCCGGCAGCTCAAATTTCTGAATGCGTTTCGGGTTTTCAATGGTAGGCAGTGGATAACCGTACCACTGATATTGCAAAGGTCCATGGGCAGTATTAATACTTACCCAACTGCTCGTTTGTAAGCAATAAAAAAGGCTATTAATAATGCCTTCGAATTAAAAAAAACCGTTGTCAAATGTATTCGATCAGAATATATTTATGATTACTTTATGACTTTTTTTTTAATATCATTGGCTATAGAACTATACTTGTATACTGGTAACTAGTAATAAAGGTCAAATCGCAAGTTGCATGTAACGGTAGCAGCTAATACAATAATGTATAGATGTTTGGCTTTGTTTTAGAAATTGTGTGGTATGGTTAGTATGGTAGTACGTACAGTTGCGAGTCGTGACGATTTTGCGCTTCTTTCTATGTCTACTGATGCTCTTTAGATCTTTGCGTATAATAAACTTGAATTATCTGGCAGTTTGCGGTTAAGTAGAAGCAAAACCAATAGTCAGATAGAGGTATACAAGTTGTCAGTCAAATTTATATATATGTAACTAGCTATGCTCGCGGCTAGGTATGGTTTATTTTTTTTCCATCCTTCGTGTACATGACTTTTACCTGATAAAAGTTACCTAATTTTTCCCGCTTTTCCGTCGCCCTGAACGGAATGTCCGGGGTGTGCCCAGTCCACAGCTTGCCAAAAAAAAAAGATACGCTATTGACTTTTCTTCAATCCTTGATAACGTGTGTGTAAAATTTTAAATAAAGATCATACACACAATTTATTTTGAACATTTAATTTTATTTAGTTAGGGCATAAAAGCTTTACAAATAAACGAGACATAAGCCTTCTCCACCATAGGAG
The DNA here is from genome assembly GCA_905163515.2 of Lymantria monacha. Classification (NCBI taxonomy): domain Eukaryota; kingdom Metazoa; phylum Arthropoda; class Insecta; order Lepidoptera; family Erebidae; genus Lymantria; species Lymantria monacha. The sequence goes on from LR991096.1 coordinate 16,720,358, forward strand.
GACAGTTGATCTACTGTATCACGCTGGTCAGATGGATTGGTATAGGGTTTTATTTCGAGTTTTCCTTCTCTTGCATAGATGTTATACGCATATTTATATCCTTTACTCGTCTTTTACGATCACATACGGGTAAGAAATGGGGTGGTGAATTGTATTCTTACTCCGTCACCATACGGAAGGCTTTCCATTATAATTATTTAATTATCTACTAATCATTGTAATCATGTACATGCATTCCTCTATACATATGATATACCAATATAATTAAGCTTACATATAGATTAGCAGTATTAACTTTTCGATGAATTTCTCATATAATATCTTACGTATCATGAAACCATAAATCACAATGATAAATATAAAATAATTTGACTCGTTTAATTTTAATCAACAACGTAGTATTTTTGCCTGCAGCTAAAGATAATTGGTATTTATATGGTACACGTGTATGTTTAAGATATAAAATGTATTACTTGTTTGTATACAGTTGATCAGAAATAAATGGTTATTGTTTATTTCATGTATTTGTGCTATACGATAGTTTCTTATCCGGACTCCGCCCGTGGACACACCCCTCTGGTATCTAGTCGGTTATCTGCTCGTGCGATATTACGAACGGTATTAATCTTTACTAACAGCGATCCTATCGTACTAGAAAGGTCTTCGTATAGAACTGTTGACTTCAAAAATTAGTACTATTCGATATATATTTGTTGAAGTCATAATACGAAATATTTGTTTTGTTTCATTCTGGTTTATTTGGCAATTTCTTTAACTATTAGCATTTCTAGTAGAGAATTACTATACGTTCTTTGTGGCCAACAAAATCCAATTAATATCAAAGAAATAGTCTCTAATTGAAACTCAATTGTGTTTGTAATAGGTCAAATGAGAAGATTTGTTGCTCTCATATGTTTTTAAGATTACGAATAAGCTATTATCTTTAATATTACATTTATCTATATGTTTCTCAAATATTTTGCATAACAATAAGTGTGCAAAAAAGATACGATTATTCTAAGAGCATCTTTCACAATAGGAATGAACTTGGCTTCCTATACCACGCTGGACAGAAGACCGACATAATTATACTTTTATTTTTCATATTTTATAATTATCTATTTACATCTCTTATTTGTCTCTGTAGTGAAGGAAGAAGTGGAGTACACATGGTAATCGGTACTATTGGTCATCCCAATGACGATGGAAAGGTGATACGTTAGACCGTCCCAGATGGATCGAACGAGATGCGTTCATACCATAAACTTGCCATAAAAAATGTGTACACATTTTATTCTCATGATTTAATTTAAGAATTTAACACAGTGGTGAAATGACACCTAATAATTGTCTGCGATTTACTTTGTTTGACGATAAAATACGTAAGCATATAATGTCATTGTAGGATAAGGAAAAACATGAAAGTGATTCCCATAATGCCATTGCACGAGAAAGACTTAATTTCAATAATAGGTTGTAAACAATTTGTAAAGAATTAGGTATGGCTCAATTTTGTTCTACTGATTTTACTGATAGCATTTCATGAAAATTTACATACATACATACATACCATCACGCCATGTCCTTCGAGAGTTGGGTATGCAGAAAAGAGTATAGAAAGTAAAATTAATGCGGTCGAAATGCGATCTCTACCGAAAATCTGTGGAGTTAGGCTGATCGATCGCATTCGTAACGACGACGTAAGAGGGCGAGTAGGTATGAAAGAGGAGAGTATTGGTGTAAAGATGCGAAAGGGAATGCTCCGATGGTTCGGACATGTGGAAAGAATGCCGAACGAACGTCTGGTTAAGAAGATACAATGCGAAAGTGGAAGGATGTAGGTACCGGGGGAGACCGAGACTAACCTACCTAGACCAGATCGGTCATGTACTGAAGGAAGGTGGAGTCAAGAGTCTCCGAAACCGGCGAGTGTGTATGAAGAGAATTATGAATGTTGAGGAAGCGAGTGAAGTATGCAAGGATAGAGTTCTCTGGCACTCTGTTCTCTCTGCCTACCCTGCAAAGGACATGAAAATTTATGTACAAATAATTAAATGGCATTGTAATATTGATGCGTTAGCCGAGTAGGAGGAACAAAAAACACGTTATATTGTTGATATAAAAACATAAGACGTTCAAGCGAATATAGTTGCAAGCACAGCATAATTTTAATATAGCGCAAAACATAGCTTGCAAGCATTGTAAACGAACCCAATTTTCATAAGTTTAGGTAAGTTTAGTTTTTTATTAATTGCAATTAAACGACAGAGAATTACCAAGCCATTTTCAAAAGGAAACATGTTGCAATTATGAAGCTTTTAAAAGAGAAATACTTCGATACATTAAGTTTTACGGTCGTGAGAGTGCCAAATCCATATGCACAAACATCCGGACGTCCTCGAATATTTTTTAATCAACCTTTTTTTTACTTTAAATACGAATGTTTTTTCTTGACATATGTATGATAATATATCCTATAAGTGCAGTGTGAGAAAATACAGTCAGTTTTAGTTTTGATAAAGTCCTTGATTTTCATATATCGGGAGAAGAGCAACGCTTCGCTGATGAGGCGTGCAATTGTGTTTTATAGCTTGTGGCCTATCCCTCTTTTCTGCTAAAAAGTGAATTAGCGGAAGAAACTTATTTTTTATTGCTCTTGGTTGCAAACGAGCAAGCAGCACACCTGACGGTAAGTGTTACTGCCGCCCATGGACCTTTGCCATACTAGAGGTACAGCTAGGCCGCTGCCTACCAATAAAAACCCCAAACCTCTCCAGAAAGTTCGGCTGCCGGTTCTCTCGCTAACCGAACGAAGCACAGCAGCACACTGCTACTGCTCAGATCTCGATCTTCGAGAGTGTAGTACTAACCCGGATGGACCGGCCCGCGGCTGTTGACAGAAAACTGTCAACAGAGTGGTCCTGTCACCAGAATATTTTGGCTTAGATCCAGTGTTACTTAGCTGTAATGATTCTTTGATATAATTTTAAAATAAATTTTAGTTGTATTTTACACATTAGAAATGTTAATGGTATCTAAACTTGCTTAGTTAATATGGTAATTAATTGAATATACATATATGAAATGGTCTTATAAAAGCTTATAGAACTTTTATGCGTTGTTAATAGTATTCCTTTAGAATTAAACGCTTGGGTTATCTCTCAATTGAAAATATCTATTTTATTTTAAAAATTACAGTGTTGAAAGCCAATGTGAACCATTACCAAAGATATTATCAACGTACCATAAATCATAAGTGGAATTACACGTATAGTTTTAATGGTTTTTAAAAATAAATTATTTTTTTGATATTCACTTAGTTGGACATTTTATAGCGTGTTATTTACGCTAATACATGTACGATACAAAAAAGGTGGCATTTTTTTTAAAAGTCAACACTGCACTATGGAAATAATACGTTTTTTGTCGTGTCGTTTAGATGTTAGCCGCAGATGGCTTTCACAACTTAACCCTGACTGTGGGTGAGCGTTGAGGGCTCGCAACCCAGACAAAAATAATCCTTGTATTGCGGGTTTTATAATCATATAATTTAACCGTAAAATTATGTGGTTCGCACAAAGTATTGTCCTGCGTGGGAATCGAACCCACGATGATTGATTCAGTAGATCATGTTTCGCCCTAAGCACTATGCTATCTATGCAGTCCCTTGTCTTCACGTTGCTACTCTTGTAATTGCAGGGGAGAAATCGCGCACCATTCTGCATAAAACTTGTCTGGCCTGGGTTTACCAGCATCGTAAACTCTTGCATTTAAGCCGAGCCTAGTTGATGGGTGTCCGTATATATTTCTGAGGTCTTTATCCCTATTGTTTTTTACACTACAATCTAATTTTAAATATAATATCCATTTAACTACACTACATATACGTTATTTTGTGCAAAAGAGGAATTTATTGGAAATTGATATGTGAATAAAAGTCGCCAATAAATAAAGAGAAAAAATCTAATTTAAATCTTATAGATATATAATGATATCTGATGTTTACGCGAGTAAGTATTATTATATTTGAAATAAAACTATTTTTACTGATTCTATAATAGATTTTATCATATTTGATTTTTAATTGCCCGATGTTTCGAACACTTTACAGTGCTCACTTTACAGTCCTCCTGTGACCATCAATACTGTAAAGTGTTCGAAACGTTGGGAAATTAAAAATAAAATACAAACGTGATAGAAATCGTAAAAACTGTTTTATCTTATATATATATACATATATCTAAACATTAACACTTTTGCAAGAAGAAAGGCAGTGCAGTCGTAAATACATGTAATAATTTATATGAAATCTAAACAAAATATGCACAGCGATATTATTATTTAAGATATAAAATTGATATAAATCGATTTAATAAACGTTTTATTAATAAGACCACTTTTTCTATAATGCTAAACAGCATTTAGCGTCTGCTACTCGCTTTAATGAAAATATTCATACGAGAAAATATGAAAAATTCAATGGTATTATAGTTTGTAATGGTACATCAACTATTAATTACTATCTGAATTTTCATTTAAAAAAAATTAGGAGTGTGGGGAGTAAATTATTAGGGTTATATCTATACTTATAAATGGAGACCGGTTTTTTTTTGTTCAATTGCACTGCGAAAACTACTGAAACGATCGCAATAATTATATACAAGAATTAACATAGATCCATATTTGCCAAATTATTGCACGCCTCATAAGCGAAGCGTTGAGGTCTTGCTGTACTCTCGATATATGAAAATCGAGCACTTTTCAAACCTAAAAATTATTGTATTTTTCTTACATTGCACTTATAGGATTATATAGAGAGAGAGAGCGAGAGGGAGAGGGAGATTGTAATTTATCCCATTGGCTAATAGTAAATGATAAATAATATTAAAATTATGAGGCGTGCACTTTTGGATTTTCCAAATTCTTTTCATCTTTCTTTGCTTCATATTTAAACACAGAACGGTAGCGTCTATCTTATTGCCATGTGGATGGAACTCCCTAACCAAATCTCTTTAAAGATTTTTACACGATGTTCCTCCGTACTTTTTCAAATAATTATATGCGTATTTTATTTTACTAAAGACTTTATATTCTACTACAGACCCTAAACTGTCTTCACAGTTTTAAATAAGCAGCGAGGGTAAATGTCTAGTTTTGTCGACAAATACACATTAAATTAAGATAAATTAACAACTTAAGAAAGGTTACGTAATCAAAGATTATAGATATACGGAGGTCTAACGAGATTTGAAAGCCGATTAATAACTTAGTTTGTTTATAGGCAATTTTGGCAGGTAATCACGAATTCTAAATGGATGGACTTAAAGAATTAAGTGTTAACACCTTGTAAATAATTATGATGCCCTCAGCCTTACTTAGTTATTAATGATCTTGCCAGTTATGAACTAATCTTCTTACAAATTGGATAGGATACTATAGCTTATGGTATAAACTTATATATTTATTCTTTATTTAGCAACAACATACGTGTGTTTAGCAAGGAAAATGAAAAAATAATTATTGCTTTAATTTCTTTTTTTGAAAACGTAAAATGAATAGGCGGACGATCTATTTTTTCGGCTATTGTGAAATAGAACCGTGTTAAATAATGAAGACGCACATGGGCAGAAGAAAATAAGAAATCTGTGTGATGACGGTATTATTATGTAATGTTTTACTGCTCCTTTCTTTTCCACACGAAAGACACAATTAAGTATATAACTCTATTGCAAAAGAAGGATAAGTATCTGAAGAAAATACTACGCCGTTAGGTCTGTCTGACCAGCTTGCAATTTATTACTACTTGTAAAGAAGGATCGTATCTAAAAGTTTTTTATTGCTTACTATGGCAAACGAGCAAGCCACGTAATGGTAAGTGTTACTGCCGCCCATGGACCTTTACAATATCAAAAGTATCGCTAGGCCGCTGCCTACCAGTACCAACCCCAAACCCATCCAGTTACGCTTCCGGCTCTCTCGTTCACCGAATGAAGCGCAACAGCACATTGCTATTGCTCAGATATTGATCTTCTGCGAGAGTGGTGTTACCCCGGAGGAACCGCCTCGCGGCTGTAGACAGAAAACTGGCAACAGCTTGGTCCGACCACTAAAAAAAGTAGTAAAGTAGAACGTATATGATCTCAGTCATTATCATCATTTCAGCCCACATATGTCCCACTGTCGGGCCTCCTCCACAATGAGAGGGAAATTGACCTATTACCACGCTGGTTAAACGTGTTGGTAAAGGGTTTTATTTCCGGTTTTCCTTCTCTTGCACAGATGCATATTATATCCCTTAATCGTCTTTTATGATACCCACGGGTAAGATAGGGGGTGGTAAATTGTATTCTTACTCCCCGTCATCACACGGAAGTGATATATATGAATGATCTCTGTAGATAAATTAAACTGAAAAATCATTCTCATGTTTTATGAACTATAACGTATTCGCTTGTCAGTCTTGATGAAGTACATGTTACGCACATACCTTAAAAATTCGTGCTACATTGGAATAATATTATTTTGAAGGTTTTTTTTTTCCGTAGGGTAATTTTTATTATCGCTCTTTAAGCGAGAGTAATTACGCTGATCATCTGTAAAGACATGTGATCTAGTGTAATAATTTGCCATTCATGTCATCATTTAAAGTATACCGCCAGATCATGACGCATCCACACCTTGTAAATCCGTTCTGCGGCATATTTTGATTTGTATGTTAAGATGAGTAACTAGTTGCGTGCTAGATCACATGTTAATCTAATTAGATTGATTCAGTTTGAAAATTTAAAAAAAAAGAGATCATGTTATTGCTTTGCTTCTCTATATTCCTACAAGCACCACACCCATGTTTAAGTAATACTATATATTTTCTCTTCTACTTAATTGGAACCCTAAAGTATAAATTCTCAATAAGTAAATAGATAAAACGTGACATACCATATATTGCAACATTTAGTTTCGTATTATTAGATAAAAGGTGTCTGTGCAAAACGCAAGAGACCGCGGTCAATCATGCATAACGCCTAAGTAGATTCCTAAATTCATTAAATTTTTGTGCATCTATATCTTTCTGTGTACGTTTTTCCGGCTGACCAGTTCCGATGTTGAACGAAAATCCCATCAAAATGTAGGTGTAAGACAAATGTAGGTGATACCGATGGCATGTAATACATCAGTATTTTGTTCTTTTTAAATATGTTTGTTCCACTAATCTATCGTGTTTCGCCTAAAACTTAGACCGTGATCAGTGTCCGGGCGGTCCACGTCAACTAATCGGTTTAAGTTAATGTTCATTAATTAAAGTCTCTCACCCGTCGGATTACCGGACTGGTACTGTCCAATGCGAACAACAATATTTTGTCAACTACCCGCATCGTATTCAGTCGTTTCTCCCTAATTGTTTGATATAATTTGAAATTAATCGACTGTATGATAATGTGTATTTTAACTATTAATTATTCATAAATACATTGAAAGTTTTAACGTACACTTATAATGTGAATAATATTCAAACGGGGTCTTGAATTTTTTTTTTCAAAGTTAAGCTTTGTAGATTGAGCAAGTTGGCTTCCCGTTTAGATAAATTGAAGCTATTTGTTTCAGTTGATTGGACCGTTCAAAGGATGTATTTGCCGTGATTGTTTTCTGCGAACCCTTCCTAAGCCGTAGTAATAAATGAAAACCGCTGATCGTCGTAGGAGATAGCCAATCAAATATGTCTGATAGATGCTTACAATATTTTATAACCTGCCTGAATATAAATAACGTCTTTATATAGGCAGAAAATTTTAATGTAGCTATAATATACCAATATACAATTATTTAACCATATTTGATAGATACGAGGAAGGTTGTGTCATGTTACGATCAACAACATGGCGTATATGGGCAATATTTTAAACAGTTTTTGCAATATTTTTGCCTTGGATGGCTCATTTGTTGCCCGACGTATCGTCTAGGATATATTTTACAAGCAACATTATCTCGTCCCTTCAAAGTGAGTAACATCCTACACACGATATGTTCTTATTAATGGTTGGTTGGCGCCTTATTCATATTTTACACGAGCAAACAGATTGTGTGTAATAATTGGACATGCGTCAAGTGTGTCACGGTAATGTGGTCATAAGTTAGCCGCCGGCCCCAGGCGCGTGTCATTATGCCAATCTCGACAATTGAGGCACGCTGCCGGCTCCGCTATAGCGTTGAGATGATCTACGAGGTGATGTTATGAAATAACATGGTTTTTCCCTTGAATTAATTTCTCAACTGTATTCGAAACACCGCAATTACTATTTATTCTTTTTCTGTGCATATTTTTTTTTTGTTGGTTCGCGTGTTTTCTTTGTTCCCTTTATTATAGAATTTATAGTGTAGTTACGGTCACGCCTCAAGTCAGGTCAATGACATGGGAAATAAATAAGCTGTCGCACAAACAAATCATCATGTTCATTGATACTTGTAAATATTAAGTACCGGTGAATAAGAGTCATGGTGTCGTACATTAACACCCACCGCCGTCTGCGTTTGATTAAGAGCGGGCTAATGAAATTAATAACCGTGGAACACAAAGTCTAGCTAGCGCCTCCTTCGCTCCTGACAAATGACCGAGTGTAATTTCATACGAGACCATTATAATACAATGTCGAAGTTGACTCTACATGTACACATTGTGTGCTGATGATGGCGATGGCGTAATTGGAATAGTTACTTGCTTACTCGTTCGCTAATAATATTATTTTAGTCTGGATATGCGATTATTTATGTAAAAGTTATGTTTCTCTTTCAATTTATATTTCTGGTAAATTGGTTCATTATACGAAGATTTACTATTGCATTCGTGTGAATAAATATTCGTATGTAAATTCCTGAGAAATTGAATGTTGTAAATACTAGCAATATTAGCGAATGAATAGTTTTTGGTACCGAAAGTAGCGACTTATAAATATTATTGCAATATTTAAATTTTTAGCTTTATACTACTAAGAACGAAAAAGTATTGTTTTATTTAATATATTTATTTACCATGTAATATGTGATGCCACCATTATCGTTATAGTGTACCGTGTTAGTGGTAAAATTGAGGACTGCCAATACTTGTTTATCGATTTCGAATGGAGTGTAGAATTGGTATCAGACTCACAATGTATTTAGAAATTACGAAATTCTTATTTTTTTATTCTGCTTTTCACGCGTGGCACCCAAAGTTGGATAAGCATGCTTTTGCATCCAATCTCTATTCAATGGCCGTTGACCATCCCATCGACTAGAAACTGAAAGACGGGGCATATTTTTTTAGAAAGACACTCTGCACTAAAAAGTAATCCTTATATCACAGTCGACAATTAACGTATAATACAAATTACACATTGACTTTCAGAATGCATTTGTGATTCTTAAAAAAATGTCTGGCGTAAAATCGTATCTATGAGGTTAGTGAAACGGCACGGGGTCGACGCTTAGACAAATACGTTTGTACGACCGTCAGTCAGTACCAATGTAACCAGGCCAACTTCAGGCACTAATTTTGATGCATCGAGTTTATTGATTATCGTCACCAACAATTATGCTGAGTGTGCTTAAATTGCTCTTGACAGATTACAAATACACACATGTCCGTGTTTTTCACGAGTGCAGTCTAGGATGGTTATAGGAACTTCCAGTACCTGGGAGGATGTTTCCAATCCATCAGCCTTCCAGTCATCATCTATAGGACCTTTTGAGATGAACAGTGACATAATCGCCACGCTTGGCAGGCGGGTTGACGATCACTATGAAGTCTTATACGTTTCCCAGGAGAATGCTGCTGTTCGCTCTCCAAGTGAACCTTAAACGATTTTTACGACTCCCACAAGCATATGAGCGGTGGCGACAATTGTATTCTTATTACTACTTCACTCCAATCCAGTTTATAAACTATTTATTTGTGCGTCAATTTCTATTTTAACGTTAACACATCTGTTGAGTAACAAACAAATTTAAAATATAAATTTTCGAATTACACATATGACTTAACATGATCTTTTGTGCTGAAACACAAAGTTTTATTTAAACTATGAATGCAAAGCATAATACTAATATGTGGAATATTATCGAAATTAGTTTTTAATTAAAAATATATATCTAATGTAATGCTATCTTAGAGCAGGTCAGTATTTATCATAGCTTAGTTGCGCGGACGCAGACAGGACGCGTGGAAACAAGATCGTCGTACGGTGCGGTGCGAGTGCACCACCGATAAATCTGCCGCACTTAACTCGCAACCGGTAAATAACTATGGGATTTCCGCGTGCGAGAGCGCGATGCGCCCGAGCATAAATCTATGCCTGTATTGTGATATTGTGTTGCCATTATAGGTCTCCAGGAACGTTGGACGTCTCATAAATACGGACAGTTTGCTCGGTAAAGCCTCTTGTGTCGTCTTCTCAATGGGTGTCTGTGATGCGAGCTATTTCCATATCTCAATGGTTAACATAATACTGGGTGGTATCACATCTCTGTTACATATTGCATTTCCATTTTGTTATAACTAACCACATATTTAAAATAACGTGCAATTCTAATTAATAATAATAATTTTATTGAACAAAGAATCGCAAGCGTCCAATTATATGATAGTTGATGACGTTATGCGAATTTCTTCCACGTCCGAAGTGGAGAACGTTTTGATATATGAGCTAGTAATATCTTCTTCATTTCAGCTCATATATGTCTCACTGATGGGCTCTGTCCTCTTCTACAGTTTATAAACTGAAATGTCGACAAATACAAAAAAAATATTAAGCAACGAAATAAAAATTGAAAACTTGAAAAATTAAAGCACACGGCCACTATCTACATAAATACCAAGTAAAATATAGACTACACATATCTACATATACATAAAAAATAGGACCTGCACTCCTCGATTGACTTATTCGAGATGTTAACCGTAATAATAGCAGTATATAGCAGTCTAACAGGATCGTAGAGTTTAGACTATAAACTGAAATGTCGACAAATACAAAAAAAAAAATATTAAGCAACGAAATAAAAACAGAAAACTTGAATAAATTAAATAGCACACAGCCATTATCTACATAAATACCAAGTAAAATATAGACTACACATGTTCACATATACATAAAAAATAGGATCTGCACTCCTCGATTGACTTAATCGACATGTTACTCGAAAGTGTAACCTGCCGGATGGGCCACCGATGATGAGGACCGGGTACCGGTGGTTCCCCCATATGGCATTCAGAGAGTTACGTGTGCAGCAGGTTTTGGGATCGCGCGGCGTCCCTACTGTCGCCCCAAACAGATCGGGCGAGATGTGACTATACCATAGCCTGCCCCGAAAAAAACAAACAAAAAGGTCATGCATTCCAAATAACTAAAAATGACTGGATAACATAAAGACCACAATCGCCGAAACGAAGTTTCCAAAACTTTCTCTGAAAACATTAGGTGCAGATGTTGTAGTTCTTGTTACTTAGTCAAAAAACAGGCGATATCTAGCCTGAAAGTACTTTATATATTTTTTTGTATTATTTTTATAAGCCCCTGAATTGATCTTTAGTATATTATGATTCTTATCATTTTATATCAACAATAATGATAATATCAGCGATCTAAAAATGTTTTATATATATACACACAGCAGTGAACATACACACAAAGATAAGGATAAAAGCAAATCGTCGTTAGAGAGCCGAATAGACTCTTTTACCATATTATTGCATCGATACTAAAACAACTAGTTAACTATTACCATATATCGCTAAAACTATAATAGTCACAATCTTCAAAGCCGTATCATTATGGATTGGATATTACAATATAAATTATCACATGAAACAAAAGGCACAACGCATCCAATTTCACGGGTAGTAAATAAAATTAACGTCAAACTGACACGATAACAAAGTGGTCTTAATAATTCGCAGGGAATGAGCATCGCGAACGCACCTACACACCTCATTAATCACACCTCACAGAAATATAATGCATTCATATAAATGTAATAATACTTGAAGAATTCAATTTAACTAATCAGCAATGATTGCCATAAACTAGAGGGTCTTGCCGTTATACGTGCACTCGTAGTTACAATCAAGAAAGATGGCATGTTAACCATATCTTTCTCCTAGAACGCAATTACAATTCAATTTTCTGTGAACTACTAAACGTATATGATGACTATAGTTATTACCGACAACCTTCTAAAAAAGAAATGTAAAATGTATGAGATTAAATCAAAGACAATTGCTATCGTCCTGCCGTCTTGATGCGAGATCAATTATGAATGTTGTAATGTCACCTTTATGAGCAAAACAATGTAATCAATTTCGTCCATCGTACATTCATACAGTTAAGTAAAGGCAGAATTAAATGTAAGATGATGTAACGGGATGTGGCCAGTCTATTCGCGTCGCATTTGGCGCTTCTCAGATAAGATTCGTAGAGTCCAAGTCGCGCCTATTGAGGGTCGTTACGAGACGTTGGCGCGCGCGATGATCGATAATAATGGTAATTTTACCGGGAACACGTGTAGCATCGGTCGCTCGGTACAATCGCGATCTCGGCATGCTTGCCCTATTAGGACGTCCTAAAGGTCTGATATGACAGAATTGGTCTACAATTATATTTCTTTATTTTTAAAAAGACACAACTTTGCACTAAGGAAATAATCCTTGTATTGCGGAGAATTTTACAAACATGCAATTAACGCAAACAAATTACACCCAGACTCAGAACAACACTTTGTAGATCGCACAAAGTATTGTCCTGCGTCGGAATCGAACACACGGTAGTAGCACGGAAGGTCGTTTCTTTTAGTTTTTAATTTGTTATTTAATATTCTTGCAAGTTCACACCACTAAACATTCAGACTGCATAGATAGTGTTGTGCGATCCAGAAAAGATTGCCTACTTTAGAGTACTTGATGTTTGTAAAGTCTGCCTGGAGTCCAACGATTTATATTTTAGGATGGGTTTTTAGTAGAAAGACAAACACGGTTTTTATATTTAGTGTAGGTATTATATTACGTCTTAATATAAGAGTAACTCAAACAGAAATGTTAGATATACAGGTTTCCGATTTAATTAGTAGAATCCTTGAAGGGTATCAGACCATGATACACTATCCAAATCAGTAAAAAAAATAGTACCTAAGTTCTGATTAAATTGCCATACTGATAAGCGGTCAATACACTTGTGCTATAAAAATCGATGTAGGAATATACTCATGCGTGTGACACTGAACTAGTAGGCAAATAGTCCCGCTCTCGCTGCGCTCGCCGCCGCGCAGTTGGTCGAAATGTACCTACAGGTCAATGTACGCTGACAAACTTACTGTTTTGATAAGAAACAAATCACTTTATCTCGGGATTGGGCAGAGCTAGGAGTCTGCAACTTACTTTAACGTTTTTTATGACGTCATTCCTACACCCAGTTTAAGTTATTCTAGTAATAAAATCGGCACCCATATTCATTAGATAGGTGATAGACATGCTTTTTTATTTAAATTCATCACACTCTAAAGAATGAATTCACATATCGGTGAAGATTTTACAAATATACATTGTAAGTAAACACACAGTTACAAATAGACAAATTACATCCTGTCAGAACAATGATTTCTATATCGTAAAAAAATTGTAAACTTTCCGTGTGGTGACGGACTAAGAATACAATTCACCACCCCCTATCTTACCCGTGGGTGGTCGTAAGAGACGACTAAGGGATATAAAACGCATATAACATCTATGCAAGGAAAAGAAAACTCGAAACAAAACCAACACGTCTGATCAGCGTGGCATAGTAGGTTAATTTCCCTCCCATTACGGAGGAGGCCCGAGCCCAACATTGGGATATATATAGGCTGTGATGATAATGATGATTAAAAAATTAGTAACAAATTACATATTAATTAGGTATTAAAAATTACATATAGTGTAAAAAATCACGATGCCTACGAAGTTTAGTTCTTAAAATGAAGAGTAAAAAAGTCGGCGACACCTAAGATTCATTTCTAGTTTTCGTAAAATTGCCTGATATTTACGCGTGAATGAAATTAAAAAAAAAAACTAGGTTTTTAAGTATCCATCGGAACAGTGAAAACAAAACAAAAATGGTAAAATCAGATTAATTTATATAACTTATTGCGAATAGGCAATAACTTGAAATAAAATCCTACTCCAACCCGTTTTATCAGCGTGATATAATAGGTCAATGACCTTCCTATTGTGTAGGAGGTTCATTCCCAACAGTGAGACGTATATGAACTAAAATGATGATGATATTGATGATGACCACTCAAGGAGTTGCCCATGCAGCAGAATTCAAGCTCAATTAAATTTGGTACAAGATTTGATATAGGATCAGATATTTTGTTTGGTAGTACAAAATTTACAGAGATTTATGGTTATAAAGAGAGCACGCGAATGATGACCGCGAGGTTGAGGTACATTAGTTATATTTTGGACTTTTGGTTTTAAAATTGTCGTTTGTAATGCGCATTATACTTACCCGGTAGCGGTAAAATCTGTTTATTTTTAAATTGGTATTTAAATAGTTATTATGCACGAATATTATAGCTTAATAAAAGATATACAACCGTAATTCCGTACATAGGATTAGGTTTTTTGCAATATATATTAGTACTTACTGATAATACTATACGAATGTTTTCTCTAAGATAAATCGTCTTTATGGGCGCATGCGGGATCCAGTGGTACACAAACTTCGAAGTGTTTCATTTCTGCATACTTTCGAATGTGAATTATTTTATACGCGTATGGTAGCCATGTGTCCTGACCTTTGCTTATTTTCTGTAAACGTGATTTTATTGTTCCACTATGAGGAAATCTATTTTTCTAAACGTTGATGTTTTATAGGAAGATTAATAAAGATCAATGGTATTCAACTGTAGATTTTTAAACTGTAAATTATCTAAGTATATAATGGTAAAGAAAAATATTTTGAGAAAATCTTTATGTTTCAGAGTTATTAATATTGTTGAAGATATGTGAAATCTGCGTTGCGCAGCGTATGTTAAGCCATCGATTTGGTTGTCACGGACATAAAGATGTTGATATAAATAATCAAATTTTGAATTTAATACATAGATCTGTACCCATATATATATTTTACATTTGGTGACGGAGTTAGAATATAGTTTAATTCAAATGTGTTTGCCTTTTACGCGAACGTCGCAAAACACTCTTTTGATGGACTGCAATGCAACTTAATAACATTGGCTGTAAGCGGAAGAAATCACGGCAAAACTCGAAACCATATACGTCCAAACTGGTGCGCTCTATCGGCCCATGGCTCGTACCAACTTATAACTTTTTTTTTTCTAGGAAGTAATCCTTGTATTGCAGTGGACATTAAAACATATAATTCATGGACACAAATTACATACAGGCTTAGAACAACAATTTGTGGATCGCGCAAAGTATTGTTCTGCGTGGGAATCAAACCCATGACATTGGTATGGTACCTTTGCCACTACGCCATCTATGCATAATGTAAAAATAACTTGACTTAAATGATTTTTTTTTCTTGACTTAAATGATTTTTTTTAGAGATAAGAACATTCAATTCGTTAAGCTATAAAAACTTAACAAAACGCAGTATTTTTTTTTTTATATTTCATTGTTGTATTGATAATCATATATCATAGTTAAAAGTATGCCGTCTTTGTAAAAATGTATTTAAATCAAGTTCGAATCAAAGTGACAAGCAAGAACAATGCGGTGCGTTACTGTATAATGCTTTCTTATCGCGGTTTTCTGTGTATTTCGAAGGCCTTTTCAGAAGTCCTTGAGAGGATTGAAAAACAACACCAGGTTGGTCAATAGGCCAGCTGTACGAGGCTTACCGCAGTGCGCGGTCTGCCTTCAGGCTGGCCATCCGTCAAGCCAAGGACGTTAGTCGGCAGGAGATGCTGGACAGTCTCGAGCGTGACCCCTGGGGTCGCCCCTATCGTGCGGCGCTGAGTAAGCTCCGCGCGCGGGGCCCCCCCCTCACCGAGACTCTCCAGCCCAGCCTCCTCACCAGAGTTGTCGAGGAACTATTCCCACGTCGGACGGAACACACGCCCCCGGTCATGGCACTGCCGAATAGTGACCGGGAGGCCGACTACGAAAGTGTTCCGCCCGTTACGGAGACGGAAATGGGGGCGGCGGTGGTGCGAATGCGTGCCAAGACCACCGCTCCTGGGCCAGACGGGGTACCCGACCGGGTGCTGGCCCTGGTCCTCGAACATCTGGGTCCACGCCTCGGGGGACTGTACAACGCGTGTTTATCGTCTGGGCAGTTCCCTGGGTGTTGGAAGGAGGGGAGGCTGGTACTCCTGCCGAAGCCGGGACGGTCTCCGGACTCGGCCTCGGCCTATAGGCCGATCGTGCTGCTGGACGATACGGGTAAGCTGTTGGAGAGGATCCTGGCTGCCCGTATCGGCCAACACCTTAGCGAGGTTGGCCCCGATCTGTCGGACGCCCAATTTGGTTTCCGAAAGGGGCGTTCGACGATCGCAGCCTTGCTGCGCCTGAGGGCCGTAGTCGCGGAGGCTGTTACTGGCGGTGGGGTGCTGTTGGCGGTGTCTCTAGACATCGCCAACGCATTCAATAGTCTGCCATTCAGCTGCATCAGGGAGGCACTCCGGTATCACGGGGTGCCTGTATACCTGAGGCGGCTGGTGGCAGACTATTTGGAGGGGCGCAGCGTCCTCTATAAGAACCGAGTAGGGGATGTTGTGCGAACGCCCATGTCGTGCGGTGTTCCGCAGGGGTCGGTCTTGGGGCCGACTTTGTGGAGCATCGGCTACGACTGGGCGTTGAGAGGGAGCCTCCCGCCCGGGCTGGGCGTAATTTGTTACGCCGACGATACACTCGTCACAGCCCGGGGTGGGACGCTGGAGGAGGCGGCACGCCTGGCAACTCTTGGCACCGAGGAGATTGTCAGGCGGATCGAGGCGCTGGGGCTAAGGGTGGCCCTGGATAAGACGGAGGCCTTATTATTCCATGGGCCCCGCACCAGTCCACCCACCGACGCCTCGATCACCGTCAATTCGGTTCCCATCAGCATCCGGGCCCATATGAGGTACTTGGGCCTGGTGCTCGACGGGCGATGGTGGTTCCGGGAGCATTTCCGTCGGCTTGCTCCACGGCTTGTCGGCGCGGCGTCCGCCCTCTCCTGGCTTATGCCGAATATAGGCGGACCCAGCGCTACGTGCCGACTGCTGTACGCGGGGGTGGTTCGGTCGATGGCCCTGTACGGCGCACCCGTGTGGGCGGGGTCCCTGACCGTCCGACTTAGGGCTCTACTATGGCGACCACAGCGGGCCATGGCGGTCAGGGCCATACGCGGATACCGCACGGTGGCGACGGAGGCAGCATGCCTGTTGGCCGGAACACCTCCGTGGGACTTGGAGGCGGAAATGCTCGCCGGACTGTACCGGCGGGTGTCAGTGACGCGGGCAGGGGGCGGCACCGTCTCGCTTAGTGAGATGGCCGCTTGGCGGGGCGACGCCCGCCGTGACGTTATTGCTCGTTGGGCAATCCGGCTGGAAAGGCCTCGGTTCGGTGTTCGGACCATCGAGGCCTTCCGGCCAGTGCTGATGGAGTGGTTGGGTCGACAGCACGGGGTCCTTTCCTTCCGACTGGTGCAGGTCTTGACGGGGCATGGTTGCTTCGGCAAGTACCTGCACACGGTCGTGAGGAGGGAAAGTACACCGTCCTGCCACCACTGCGATTGCGACGAGGACACGGCGCAGCACACGCTCGAGGTCTGTGTGGCCTGGGCAGAGCAGCGCCGTGAACTCGTCGCGATCATCGGTGCCGACCTGGCGCTGCCGACCATCGCTAAGGCGATGCTCGACAGCGTCAGGAACTGGGACGCAGTCGCCGCCTTCTGCGAGACAGTTGTCTCGCGGAAGGAGGCGGCGGGGCGACTCCGAGAGGAAATCCTCTTCGGTGAGACGCTCCGTCGCCGGCGCCTGGGGCGGCGGAGGCGCGAGTATCTGCGCCTAATGCCGCCCTAGCCGAGGCCGCGGGTGACTGGACCGGGGAATAGTCCTTCACCCGCAGAGAGGCTGACCGCGTGAGGGCGACGCCCCGGCAGTTAGCTGGGGCGTTGATGGGGGATGGAACCCGAAAGGGTAACCCGCCGGGCTGGCCACGGAAGGCAAGGAAGCGGTACCAGTGGCCGGCCCAATGGCGATGGGGAGGGAATACGGTGGGTTATGGGGCCACGCGCTGCCCTTCCGTCGCCCCGGGCGGTACGGGCGACGTGTGACCGGGCCATAGCCTACCAAAGAAAAAAAAAAAAAAAAAAAAGGTTGGTCAATAAATAAGAAGTTAATTATAATTTGTGTTAGTTTTATCTTTGTTCTAAAACTCAGTTAAGTTTCACTATAAAAACTCAAGATATTTAAAGTAATGTGAATAATACTTTCGTATTTAAAAAAGTTATGAGAAATTGCCAGTAGAATTATTAAGAAGCAATTTTTATAAATTGATAATTTACGGTGGTTATTTAGATATGTATTTTGATTTATTGTTATTTTTTGTCGTAGATGAGACCATTTTATAAGTTAGACATTTAGCAATACATCGGTGAAAATGCATTCAATTACATGTAGTAGTTTTTATGTGATGAGATTACAAAGAAATAGACGGGCAGTCTGATACCAAAATATTAAAACTTTTTGCTTTAGCTTCTGTCGCTCTAATAATGACAATATTAGGTTTTCTTCAATATCTATAATGTACAAATATCGGTCTGTTACACACTTGAGCATAAATAGCAAACTGCAACTAGACCACATAATAACGCAGTCGGTTGGCATATCTACTGCAATTATGTATCTCCTCATTAGAGAGCCCTTACATAAGCCTTGCTCGTAAAATTAGACCCATATCGTTGGCGTC
Source organism: Lymantria monacha (assembly GCA_905163515.2). NCBI lineage: Eukaryota > Metazoa > Arthropoda > Insecta > Lepidoptera > Erebidae > Lymantria > Lymantria monacha. The sequence continues at coordinate 16,739,280 of LR991096.1, forward strand.
AGTGGTAATTCGACTAATCGCGGAAACTTGGTAAAGCAAGTCCAACGATGTCGTGAGAACCGAACCGCGCCAGGGCCTGTGTAAGTGTGAAATGACATTTACAACGCGATACCAACGGGTATTCGTATAATTAGATCGTAATTCTATTCATTTTCTCGTAACTAGATGTTTGTATAAAGTACTTCAAGTTTACTTCATATTTTAGGGTTATAAATATGTAGTATCGCTGGGTACGAAGTCAATTGCCAAAATAAGGCGATACTAAGTATAATCATTACTACTCTCTTCCTCTTACCTCTCTTCTTGTTTGTCATTATGATTAGCTTTTCGCCATGTACTGCTCAACGTAGGTCGCCCCCACAAATAAGCGATAGTCCTGTAATCGCCACGCTGGACTTGGACTGGCGATTGCAGTGAAGTGTTTCCCAGGAAAATGCTGCTACTCGTTCTGATGATGCGATCTTTAGCCAATATTTACAAATTTCACGGACAAGTCCGATACTTTTTGTAAAAAAACAATTTTAATAAAATTTAGCCAACAAATTGAAATACGAGTATGTATATCGGGACCTGACAACAGTGCTACCAGTCGTATGCTCATTACTCACATCACAGAGATAACTTTACTGATTTAGGTTCGTTAATTAGATATACACATATGTCACACAAATACGAACACACACATACGTGAATATTTATTTTTAACCGACTTCAAAAAGGTGGAGGTTCTATGTTTCATATATATATTTTCCTTGTGATAACGGAGTAAGAATACAATTATCTACTATCCATTTTCTTGCCCGTATGCCTCATAAAAGATCACTATATGCAAATAATATGAAGGCAAACTAAACAGAAAACCCTATACCAACCTGTCTAATCAGCGTGATATTGTAGGTCAACTGTATGAAGTAGGCTCGAATCCAGCCGTGAGATGTCTATGAGCTCTGATGATGATGATGATAAAAATTATCTACACATACATCGCCACATTTTTACATGTGACATTGTTAATTTCACAAATTGATTTGACAAACTTTGCATACCGTAATATTTTGATTTATATATTTTAAACTAGTTATTTATTGGCCAAGGTCTTCTTGTCGGGTTCATGATTAAGTTTGTTTTGCTATTCAGCTAAGTAACGAAACTATTATTGATATTTATTTGTAAATTATCGACGTCTGAGTAATGGCAATGTGCTCACCGAGCGAGAAAGCAGGCAGTCAAACTGGGTGGGTTTGGGGTTTGTATTGGTAGGCAGCGGCCTAGTTATACCCTGAGTATTGCAAAGGTCTATGGGTGGCAGTAACACTTACCATCAGGTGTGCTACTTGCTCGTCTACCACCATATGCAATTAAAAAAAAATATACCAAAAAGTTGTTGCTACTAAGATTATTAATTATAATATAATCTCAGATGCGTACTGCATAACTATTAATTCTATTAATCTGTAACTGAAAAAAAAAACTATGTAAAACAATGATATTGTTTAGTTAAAAAATTAGATTTGTCGCTGCCTTAGCCTAATATTTATACTGCTTTATTTTGGCAGCCGTCCCAGATTATTCAGAGTTACATCTCTGTCATTTGTGTATTCATAAAAAAACTGTTGACGGCTTTAAGTGCTTGCCGGACTGCAAAAGCGAAATGGCTTTGAAAACATGACCACAGGATTCAAGACCCATTATTATGCGGTGACTTATAAAATTATAAAGTACCATCCGTTTGTTTCTCGCGTTAATGCAAGTGGACTTAGGGATATAAAAAGAATTGATCATTGCTGGGGAAAGAAGACAGGATAAAACAGACTACGTAAACTCGTCTGGCGTGCATGGCATTTCTCTCACATGTCGAGAAGATTCGTGCGCAATAATGACACTATTTGGAAAAGAAAAATTCTTTTATATGTCATAGTCAAACAAGTTTCACTCAGACTTATTTTGATTATTATAACTACTAGGCTCTTCTGTGCCGATATAATCATAATCTATTATATATTTTGGAGCGTGGCTAAATAATACACTATACCTATATCGTCGATAGCTTTCTCATAACCTCGATCGATGCTGATAAAAAGCTATTGGTGTCAGCTACGTGGATTGTGGCGGGTACCTGAAAGCGCATGTACGGGCACCTATCTCACCGACGCGGGCTATGGGCTAAGCAAATACTAAGTTTATAGGGCGTAAGTTGATAAGTGGGGCGAGTTATAATATTTCACTTTTGATAAAATATGTGTTTTAAGTAATAGTTTGCTATCAGCAGCTTCGCTTGCGACGTTTCCATACATATTTAATTATATTAATTTGTTTGGAACACCCATGTCATCCCGTGAATTTAGTAATCTTCTTAATATATATAAATTACTCATCGCGTTGTTTGTCCGCGATGGACTCCTAAAGTACGTAACCGATTTTAATCAAATTTGCACAGCATGTGTAGTTTGGTCAAACTTAAAAGATAGCTTCCATCTCAATTTATAGTCGCAATATTATTTTGTAGCAAATTATTTATCTATTATTTGACAGTCACAATTATCTGTTATCTCCAAACGGTTCTAACAGATGGCGGTATCTGTTAACTGGATTGAGTAAGTATTTAATAGATGGCGCTATGTTAAACGTACAAAACTTCATATAAGCTACAATTTATTAGCATAACCACCACGTGTTTCTGAGGTTACCTTAGCCACAGCAACTGCTATGGTAAAAGCGATTGCACAGTTCTTGATGATCGATGTCCCTTTATTATTAAATTTTGCTCGATTTGCTAACTTTTATACGTAATGTTTGCCTACAATTTGTCGCACAACAACGTATTATATTTTTTACGCCTTTATCGATAAACGGGGTATCTAATACAAGAGTTAGAAGTTTTGGAATCTAACTGGTAGGTCTTTCACTATTCAAACAACAAATAAAACAAACTCTTCAGGTTTATAATAGTAAAATAGATTTAAATATGTATATCTCACATTGTTTATATATTTGGTTTTAAATATAGTATAGCGTAGTTATGATTTTGATTTATTTTTATATATTTTTTTTAGTTTTTATTTTATAGTCTCGTAATTTATCTATTTTGTCATTGTTTTCTAACTAAAACGATATACCGAGTATATATGAAGTGTATATTACTTGAATGTAATTGATTTTATAACTATTCTACATAGGTATATTCTACATAGGTATATATATTATAGGATTATTATTTTGATTAGGTATAGAATAGTGAATAGATTCTTGAACTACCAAACTAATAAATATCATAATCATATCATTCTTTTAAGACTATTTAAATAAAAGTAGGAAAATGATTTTTATGTGTGATGACGAAGTGAGATTCAAATTGTTACTTTTTGCTTTCGTACGCTATCGCAAAAGAAGACGACGATGTAAATAATAACTATATAAGAGAAATGACACTATGAAAACATATATTAAACCGTATGATTAGCGTCTTAGAGACGTTCAATCTCCCATTCTGTAGTAAGCTGGTGACGATTCATATATAGGTTGAAAAAAAAGAGAATTACTGCATTTTGTATATTAATCATCATTTGCCTGCCCTCATCCCTAGTGTTGCCCAAATTCAGTCTTGGTCTTGCAGTCTTGGTCTTGTTCTTGCGTTTTTGCAAGACCAAGACCAAGAACAAGACCGCGTATTTTTAGCAAGACCAAGACCAAGACTGACCGTGCAAGACTTGAGCAAGAACAAGACTAAGCCTGCAAGACTCTTGCGTCTTGCAGCTAGGACTTAGCGCTATTTCACGGAGTAGTTAGGTGTAACAGTTCGGTGTATAGGTACGCTTAGGAATTCTATGAGACGCAAAAAACTGTATCAAAGAATATGAAAAACTGGACCTATGCGCATTACGACTAATACCATAAACATACCTACATAGCGAATAAAAAAATATCCATTAAAATCAAACTGAGTGCATGCATAGTTATGTTTTAACCATCGGCACTTTGATAATGCGGCATCAAAGGTTTTGTACTTACTTCTCAAAGAAATTTGCCGCTTTCGGAAGTACATGGTTATGATACACGCGCCGGCGGCTTCTTTTGAAATCATACACAACAATCGTTGCCGCCGCGCCGAAATCACAACATTTGACACTATTTGATTGCCGCCACAGGGCGTAGGTATACTTATGCAAAATAATTTCGAATTTTAAGAGTACCTACAGGTGTTCCAAAGAATAAATAAGTTTCAGAGTGCTTAGAATGAAAATGAATACATTATACTGATCACGCAAGTAGTATTATGATAGGAAAAAATGTTAAGGATAGGTAGTAGATGTCATAATAATTTATTCTAGTAAGTATATATTATAATATTGATTATATGGTTTTAAACTAATTACTTAGGTACTATTATTGTACATTTAGTCATTATATTTCTTAAGTTTTTACAAGAAAAAATAGCAAAAAAGTGTTCAAATATCACCCGTTTGATAAATATTGTAGCCACTTTTAAATATACTTGAAACGTGTAAAAAAATTCTACAAAACTAATAAAATAATATAAAAAGCGTAGGTACTTACCTACTAATAAAATAAAAAGCCTGCGATAAGAGTTTTGTATTGCTTACCAGCCCGAATATCTCTGAGAGAGATGATGAGAGTAAGTATTTACTAGCAGTGCCCGCAACTTCGTCCACGAGGAATAGTAACTTTGGAGGTATAGTGACGTTCAGGATTTATTTATTTATTTTAAAACTTCTGTCATCAAACATACAAACAAACTCTTCAGCTTTATAATATTAGTATAGATAAGTATAGATGTACGCCAAAACATTCACTTATATGTAAAGAATAGTGATTGGCACTAATTCTTTACATATATTTTATTCACGCGTCGCGTCTGTACAAGTAGGTAATAATCTGTGTTTGTACGCCGCACGCGGCATCGTTTGATTTGCGGCGGCATCCTTTTAATAGAGCCGGCACGTGGCGAGGCGGCGCGGTAGAAAGCAAGGAAACGTACTATAAATAAAGGAATTATTTTAATTCCAGTCATTTCCAATTGAGCTGTGCTTCGAGTCTAACTTAATAATTGTTTTTACTAATTCTTGTTGTTTTCTAAAAACGTATCACGTGTAAAATTTAATATGAGTGACGAAGATTCAAATTATTCTAGTCCGAGTAACGAGAGTTTGAGTCACAGATCTAAAAGACCCAAAAGCAAATTTGAGGAGTTTTTCGAAATAATTCATGCATCCCAAACTGCCTTGTGTAAATTGTGCCAACATAAAAAGATTGAAATAAAAATGAAAAACAGAAACACTTCAGGCTTAAGGAAACATCTAATATCTTTCCACAAAAAGGAATCACAAATATTTCTTCCTGTTAAACCAAAATTAAGTGGAGATATCACAAGCTTTTTAGTAACCGCTGGAAGAAGTGGACAGGTAAGAATATTTTTTTAACAATGGTCGAAGTTGTCGCTACGGGAATTTTAACTCCGCGTAGCTATTCATGCGATACTTTCAAAAACGCCATTAACTTACGTAAGTATTTTTGAGTTAGTGGTGTTTTCATCTAGGGGTGCGACATATTAAGTATGTAATTATCGTCTTAAATATTTTTTATAAACACCCATATTTTCATTTGTTTTCATAATCGACCAGTAACAACTAAGTACTTTATTTTGGTAATATAACAAATGTCAATTTAACGATTTTCTCGATTTAACAACAACAAACCTCCTCCTCCTAAACGCTCAAACCTAGTATGTTTTAAATAATAACACAAGATTTATTGTTTTATTTCAGTCGGAAAACAGCAGTGACAACATCACGACAGCTACAGTTGATTGGGTGGTGAAAAAATATTTTCCCTTCTCATTTTTCGATGACGAAGCTACACAAGTATATTTTCGACGTATTTGCCCTAATATGGTGTTTCCTAAAAGGTCTACACTTAGAAGGAAAGTCAAAGAGCGATTTGAAGAGCTCCAATTGAATCTCAAGGAACGACTTCAACAATTATCATCTAAAATGTCGTTTACTATTGATGGGTGGACGTCAATTGCTGGTAGGAGTTACTACGGGGTTACTATGCATTATATAGACAACGAATGGAAGTATCGATCTGTAGTTCTTGATTTTATACCATCACGCGGTCGACATACTGGGGAAGATATTGCAACGATTTTCCATGAATGTTTATTGGAATATGACATAATTGATAAAATACAAGGTATCACGGTCGACAACGCAACTGCAAATACCAAATTTATGTATGAACTGGGCAAACAGCTGCCGCCACACTTTGATTCAGACAATCAACATTTCCGGTGCTTTGCTCACATTTTAAACCTTGGTGTACAAGATTTATTAAAGACCTTAGCATTACACTATGAGTCTGACACTAACGCGCAAGATCAGCAGTATGAAGACTATGCAGACGAAACTGAGGATGAGGAAGAGGAAGAATATGCACCAAATATTGCTGACTCGCGTACATCTGTAACAAAGTTACGCAGTATTTCCAGCAAAATAAAAAGAAGTGAGATAGTGAAGAAGAAGTTTCAGTCTGCTTGTGAAGCAGCTGGCGTGCCATCAAATCTAAATGCCATTCTTGACTGTCCAACGAGATGGAATTCCACACATGATATGATTGGATTTGGTTTAAAAGTGAGAGCGGGCATTAACATATTGTGCAGTTCTGTCACCGAATTGAATGATTTTCAAATCACAGCTAGTGAATGGCAGGTACTCGAAAAATTACATAAATTTCTAATAAACTTTAAACTTTTAAGTACAAAACTTGGTGGAGACAAATATGTTACATTACCGCTAGTCATTGTATCATTCAATCTCTTGCTAGATAAAATTGAATCCATGGTAAAACAGTTAGATGAGAAACCTAATCGATCTGAAGTGGATGAAAGGCTCATTCTAGCTTTCCAAGCAGCTCGAGACAAAATGCTTAAACATTATAAGAAGAGCAACTGGATTTATTGTACTTCTTTAATTTTAGACCCAAGGCATAAGGCTCAGACTTTTGACCTGACAATGTGGGGGAAGCAACTTAAAACAGAAAGTCTGCGCAAGTTCAATGAACTTTATGAAGAATATAAAAGTCTACACTCACTGAACAAATCTCTGGAATTACCAAAAAAAGAAAATAAAGTATGTGATGAAGATGAAGACGTAATAGACTTTGATAAACTCTATGAATGTCCCTCGACGTCATCTGGATCTTGTCTTCAAGGCTTAGTGATAGACGAGTTGGAGGAGTACCTGAGAAAACCAAGAACTGTCAGCTCGGAAGACATTTTAGATTGGTGGAGGACGCATGAGACAGAGTATCCGACTTTATCGAAGATGGCCCGTGATTTTCTCTCAATACCTGCAACTTCAGTACCTGCTGAGAGATTATTTTCTAAAGCATCATTAGTAATTAGAAAACATAGAAATAGGTTAAGTGATGAGTCAGCCAGATGGTTACTTTGTATTAATTCTTGGTCAAAAGAATTGATATAAAGTAACATAACCTAATGATAAAGCTGTTGTGTACTGTTATGTTTGATTTGTGTTGTATTTTATTTTTTATTGAAATAAATGATAAATCGTAAAACTCTTTTATTAAATTTCATATAAGTTGAGGGTTCAATCTCTTTCTAGACAGATATTGTTCTTTAAAATACAGTCAAGTTATTGTAATTAATTTGTTTTTTACATGTTTTAGCAAATGTAAGCTTATAAATCATAAATGTTTATTAAGAAACAGTTACTTCCATGGAAAACGACATATAGGTCAGTTGATTTTTCGAATTTCTTATCAAATCCTCCGTTATTTATTAATCTGCTTGATCTTTACTATGGCTATGTTAATTCAAGCTCACAATGTTTCAATTCTAATACGTTTTTCTAAGATTTAAATTAAACTTTAATAAATAGTAATAGACTAATAGGTAATTGCAAGACTTGCAAGACTCTTGCTGCAAGACCAAGACCAAGACCAAGACTGGGAGCGCAAGACCAAGACCAAGACCAAGACCAGGTGTATTGGCGCAAGACCAAGACCAAGACTGGCTAAGTCTCGTCTTGTTCTTGCATTTGGGCAACACTACGTCATCCCACGCTAAGTGGGGTCGGCACAACACGTTCTTGCCTTCCACAAACTTCTATCAGCCGTCATATCTGCATTCACAACTTTCATACACATATCCTCTTTTATACAATCCATCCATCTCTTCTTGGGTCTCCCACGATTCTTACTCCCATCCACAAGCATATTGATAACCCTCCTTGTCACATGCCTTTCATCCCTCCTCATCACATGTCCATACCAAGACAATCTCGCGCTCCTAATCTTCTCTATCACTGGTGCTACTTTCAAACTTCCCCTAATATACTCATTTCGTATCTTACCTAATCTAATCTTGCATTTTGTATATTAATCGACAGTCTTAAAAACCTTGTGAGAGATCGTCAGGCCTGCCGACCATCAGGCAGTACATGAAGCAGTGCTCTCGCCGCTACTTCGACTCTGCCGCCACTCACCCTAACCCCATAGTGGTTAGGGCGTCTAGCTATACCCCATCAAAAATATCCGCGATCCGACAACCGCGACTAATCCTCGACGAACCCGATGACGCTATCTCGCTCGCCCAGACGGAGGCATACACAGCCCGCGCGGCCCTGACAAATAAATATCCACGATTCCGTCCCCGCCGTCGGGGTCGGAAATCGTGGCGCGTTCAAGTCATAAACGTGGGTGAACCCACTTTGCCAGCGACTCCCCGAGCCGAGGTCCGTACCCCACAGGGGGTGCCCTCGGGATCGGTCGCTTAACTTTATCGGGTTGAGAGCCCTCAGCGCTCACCCACAGTCCGGGTAAAGTTGTCATAGCCATCTGAGGCTAACAACTAAGACACACAAAAAAAAAAAAAAAAAAAAAAAAAGGACTTAATAACAGTAGTATAATAGTCAGCCCGTCTGCCAAGCATTGATTATGGCATTGACAGCAGTAGATGCTACAGGCTGATGAATCAAGGATCGTATATTCATTGTCTGTATAAATGATGTAATTATCCAAGTGGCGACGTTCAATGCATAACAGGGTAAGGTAGATAGATGCCCACGTAGAATAATTCTTTACTCAATCTACAGATGACTGTAATAACTAGGTATTTTGTGTCCGTTATTTATATAGTAGTCAGCGACTATTAGTCAGTGACTAGTGGGTAAGGCGAATCCGGCCACTATCGCAGTTGGTGACTAGTCGTCGAAATATTCGACAATGAGCGCCGACTATCTGGCTTCCTATTTTGTATGTTTTACTCAATAAAATGTATATAGGGATATAATTAAATGGACATTTAATAAAACTTTGATTTAATTCGTTTCCAATGACTTTTAAATTTACTCGCTAGTAAAGAAAACATTTCTACGATATTTATCAAACAAAATGAATTAGTACCTTAATTATCAAATAAAACAACACGATATCTTCAAATAAAAATATTGAGAGTTAAGATTTCTTGTTTTTTTAATTAAAAGAGTAGATTTTTTTTAATAACATTTATAGACTATTTCCTTAAAATGACAATAGGATTTTTATTTACATATCCAGTGTATGTGGTCGAGTAGTCGGTCTCTTTACAACCGACTCATCGGCTAGACGGTTAGTCGACCAAAATTATAGTCGGGGCCTATCTCTACTAGAAAAAGTAATTAATTTTACACGACGTGAAAACCCTAATAATAACTACTTATAGTTATTTTGAAATTTAGATTAAAGTTCAATACATATTTTTCGTTATAGTTAATTAATTGCTATATAGAAATTTGATGTGTATGAATTAATTAAAAGTAATTAAAGTACGATGTAGAAAACTCTCTTCTCGCTTTGTGTTCACTTTTGCGCCGTCTTCATCTTGCCTTTCACCGTCGAGAGATATTGTCCATACGGCCGCAATCCCTATGCCTCATTACCATATACTGCGCCCGTGACAGCATCGCAATTAACTATCTGTTTATTGTTGTTGAATTATAAACGGCGTTGCGTGATATCACTTCTGGGCACGGCCGGTCTCTCACTGCGAATGAACGCATATACCGTACATGCTTTCATTTTAATATATTACCCTGTTGTAATTGTGCACCAACCAGACACAGATGAAGTATCCAAGGAAAGTTAAGAAATCCATAATAGTTATGTGATGCTTATCTTTATGTATTCTAGAGAGCTCCGGTGTCAGCTAAACTATGTAATAAAATTATTTGTAGGTACTATTGTGTTGGTCCAAAGATATATCGGAGATGGTGGGCAACACGTAAGCTGATTAACGTAATAATGACGTCAGTAATCATACACTTAGATTTATGTGGCATTAATATAAAATAATTTGTAAGCGATGTTATTTATTTTTTATTTTTTAATATACCTACGGACTTCATATTTGTCATTTCTACATGCCTGATTCAATAATCGCCTAAAATATAATTTTATATTTTTAAATATTTTTTAAGATTGAGTTGCAGTCGGTTTTCTATTTAACTGGGTAATGCTGAATATGTTTCTTTGAATTGATCAATGTTCTTTAGCCACGCCCTATTTCTACACAATATTGGTGTTCGATGCGCGGTCGCACCCAGTTATTATCATCTATCAGCGTTTGCGACGTTTACACGTAAATAACTATTAATAGCAATAATCGCACAGAAAACTTAATAATTATTAGTAGGTATCGAAGTGAAATCTTTGGTGGTAATTTGTGCATTTGAAATTGATTTATTGATTACCTATCTGTTCGGTCTGGGTTTGCACGGTCGCTGGGTACGTGATTACATCAAAAGAGTTTTTAATGTTAATAATTTTACCCCAATTTTTTTTTATTTTTGGTAGTCTATGGTCTGGATACATGCTGTTCGTTCCGACCGGGGCGACGAAACGGCAGCGCGTGGCCCCATAACCCACCGTATTCCCTTCTCATCGCCATTGGGCCGGCCACTGGGACCGCTAAATTTACTCCCTTAGAGGGATGCCTTGTTTTTGCCAGAAACCTGCCGCGATAATTCCTAAAACTATGTGAAATTTTTTTCGTGGCTCAGTCCGGCTTTAGCATCATCACAAAGTATCCAAAGGCTGGATTAAATTTTTATCATGTTTACTCCCTTATTAAACTATTTTCTCAGACGAGGTACCCACGGATTTATTAAATATAGAGATGTGTATGTTATGTTGTATAGGATATATGTTGTATCGGATATATTTTTATCGGCGGCATTCTTATATGCCAAGGTAAATAATTGTTTGAATTCTCCCAATGATTGATTGATGATCTTGTATCATAAATATGGATTTATTTTTCTGAGAACCGCATTTCCAGCTTGTCATATCAAAGTAAAAAATCGATTAGATACTGTTATATTCTGATTGCATAGATGGCGTAGTGGTTACGAATTGAATCGAGTTCGACATCATCATCATCATCAGAGCCCATATGTGTCCTACTGATAGGTTCAGGCCTCCTCCGTAATGGGAGGGAAATAAACCTACTATACCACACTGGTCAGACGTGTTGGTATAGGGTTTTGTTTCGACTTTTTCTTGTCTTGCATAGATGTTATATGCGTTTTATATCCCTTAGTCGTCTCTTACGATCACCCACGGGTGGTGAATTGTATTCTTACTCAGTCACCACACAGAAAAGTTTGATTTACAAGCAAGACAATTATATGTGCGTACCCTCCCACTATGGAGGAGTCTCGAGCCCAACAGTGGGACATATATGAGCTGAGATGGGTGTACCAAGTAGCATTATAAGTATAATATAGTCTTGTATCTTGAATCATAATGAAAAAGAACAAAGAAGCTCAATTCTAATACGCAGTTAATATACTGACATTGTAAGAAGTCTTGTAAAACACCTGGCTGTGCTGGATAAAACCAACATATGTCTAAAATTACATAGAATATTTAGCAATAATGTTACGTCTCGTTATTTTTCTTACTTTGGCGCGAGTATTATATGTATTTAGGAAATGTAAATTTATGGCCTTACACGTCATACCTTTCCTTCCATTTCATTCCATTATGAATGCTGAAAAGTATTCAAAATATCGGCAGTAAAAAGTAAATTTAAATACACTAAATTGGGTAGAAACTCTAAAGTCGTAAACTCGAAAGTCGAAACAAAGGCCTATACCAACACGTCGGACCAGCGCGGTATAGTAGGTCAATATTCCTTCTATTATGGAGGAGGTTCGAGACTAATAGTGGGACATATATGAGCTGAGATGAGATATTAAGTCAAATTAGTTAAACCCATTGTAATATATATCTACACTAGCTTCTGCCCGCGGCTTCGCCCGCGTAAAAGGTTACTTTCCTAAAGGTTTTCATCCCCTATTTTTATTTTACCGCTTTTTTTTGGCGGTGGGCTATGGAGTGGTCACGCCTCGATAAATGGTAAATTTTTACAACATGTTAATGTCATATTTATTTATATCTAATCAATAGCCTAAAAATAAGTTTCAAGCTTCTGGCTTTAAGAATTACGATACTTCCTTACAACTTTTGATCCCCTTTTACAACCCTTTTTTGCATTAAAAATAGTCTATGTCCTTTTTCAGACTCTAGACTATCTGTGTACCAAATTTCGTTTAGATCGGTTCAGTAGTTTTGGCGTGAAAGAGCGACAGACAGACAGACAGAGTTATTTTCGCATTTATAATATTAGTCAGGATTTATAATAGGGCATTCCCTACGTGCAATAATAGTGTTATTATTGTTCTCTATAGATAAATATTTATTTCTTGGCAAATGTCAATGTAGTTTACATTGTTTGTGATCTTATTGAGAAACTATAAGATTTAATGTTTGCCATTATTTGGTATTTAAATCATCTGATCCGTTGATTATGTACTTGCAACCTATCACGATTGCTATATGTGATTTTATGCGCGCTCAGGATGTAACGTTATTGGAAACGGCCTTCATCCATATGCATCGAAAGTTTCTCTGGTTAGAGTAAACTTAATTGTATTTGGAAGGTTTTAAAAATACATTTATTATTTTTTCAATTTAAATATAGAAGCAACAATAGATGAGTGGTGTGACTAATAGAGAAATATGCAAAGACCTCGGGTTTTCCAACTCGAGGCCTTTGCATACTACACACTTTTCACTTCTGACTTGGAAGTTACAGTGCGTAGTGAATCGTATGTTTTTAATTATCACTTCCATCATCGTTGAAGGTAACAACGTTACGATATTCTGTTACGATCATGATCTATTATAAAATGGAAGTTAATAATACGAAAAAAAAATGCTTTAATAAAATATCTTTATGAATATTTTAGGAAACCTAAATCATTTTTAATTTATGAAAATTCTTTTTGGCGTGCTAACGTCTTATATATCGATAAACGCCGGCTGCACGCACGAAATAATGTCACGTTCCGCTTGAGCTGAGTGTGTAAGCGAGAGCGCGGACCAAGCAATAGAGAGACACGGTTGGCCTAAGCGTTCTTGCATTTTACTGTTTATAAATTGAAGTGAAACGTTAATGTAGTTTCCATTGTTCGGAAACCGACTTTTTATTTATGTTTGACTAATTAATTATTAGGTGGAAGGCCGTATTCCATATAAATAAAAATTAAGTAGGTGCTATTCATTGATAAGCACCACACTTTTGAACGATTGCACAATTGATTTCAATTGTTAGTATTGTTGGTAGTAAAAAGATTTTTAAGAAATTAAAATAATTGAAAGTCACTTGAAATTGTCTTAAATTTGACCAAAGTTTCTTAGGCGATTTTGGATGAATTCGAATTTGGCATTAGTTAAGAATTCCAACGAGAAAATATTAGTTGATGATGGATAAGTTATCCGTCGCAACACGCACAGCTTACACAAACCCAAGGAGAAGAGAATGAAAAAGTAATTAGGCCAGAATATTGAGCCAAATTGCTTGAATAACATAATTACTTTGATTCCAAATCCAGTGCTTTGCTTTATAATTATTTTGTTCACATTTATCTTGGCAGTTCGCCGTGTAATATCAATTAATCAGTACATAAATAAATTTATAACGTCTATAGCAAATGTATTTACGTGATTTTGGTACGGTGGACGGGCACTCAACTTACGAAATTGAGTCCGGTGGTCATGCTCAGTAGACCGAGAGGGGTGATACAGTAGGTTATTGAGTCTGTGCTGTGTTGTAGCGGCTTCGAATACTACCAACTCTTACTTTGCTTGTAGATGTCGTAAAAGACGACTAAGAGTTTTATCTCAACTTGAGCCAAATCCATCTGATGCCGGTTGGTCAACAGTTACATTCCCAATGAAGGTTGACGTTAGGCAAGCAGCCGGTTATTAAACTATTGCCAAAAACTTTTTTTTGTGTGACTTAGTTGTTAGCCTCAGATGGCTATGACAACTTTACCCGTACTGTGGGTGAGCGCTGAGGGCTCTCATCCCGTGCCAAAAACTTTTGCAATATGTACGAGTATAGTGTGTAGTATATCTCTCTCTTGTCCCAGAGCGGGAGAATGATGATGAATAATACACGCAACAACACCGCACACTCACTAGCAACAATAATTTGTGGATCGTAAAGAAAATCACTCTGCATGGGGATCGAACCCGAGACTCGGCATGGAGGATCGTCACCTAGCGCCTAATACGCTATCTATACATCCAAAAAAATGTACTAATTGGTTATTAGCCATTATACTTAGAGTGTCTCATAATCTCTTAATCCTTCATATACTGTCCGGTCGATGTCCCTGTATGGCGCACCGGTGTGGGCGGGGTCCCTGACCGTCCGACTCAGGGCTCTTCTGTGGCGACCACAGAGGGCTATGGCGATCAGGTCCATACGCTGGTACTGCACGGTAGCGACGGAGGCAGCTTGCCTGTTGGCCGGGACTCCCCCGTGGGACCTGGAGGCGGCAATGCTCGCCGATTTGTATCGGCGGGTGTCGGGGGTGCGAGCGGGGGGCGGTGTGGTCTCATTGAGGGAGCTCACCGCCTGGCGCGTCGACGCCCGTCGAGACGTCATTGCACGTTGCGCAGTCCGGCTGGAGACGCCTCGGTTCGGTGTGCGGACCGTGGAGACCTTCCAGCCGGTGCTGATGCGGTGGTTGAAACGGCGGCACGGGGTGCTCTCCTTCCGACTGGTGCAGGTTTTGACGGGGCATGGATGATTCGCCAAATACCTGCACACGGTCGTTAGGAGGGAGAGTACACCGTCCTGCCACCATTGCGACTGCGACGAGGATGCGGCGCAGCATACGCTCGAAGCTTGTGCCGCTTGGGCAGAGCAGCGCCGTGAACTCATCGCAATCATCGGTGCTGACCTGACGCTGCCGACCATCGCCAGGGCGACTGAACTGTGCGAGTGAGCTGGGACGCGGTCGCAGCCTTCTGCGAGGCAGTAGTCTCGCAGAAGGAGGCGGCGGAGCGCGTGCGCGAGGAGCGTCTCCTCGACGACGTGAGCCGTCGCCGGCGACTGGGGCGGCGTAGGCGCGATTACCTGCGGCTTATGCCGCCCTAGCCGAGACCGCGGGTGACTGGACCGGGGAATTAGTCCGTCACCCGCCGAGAGGCTGACTGCGAGGAAAAGACCGACGTCCTCCCCAAGGGAGGGGATGTCGCTCAAGAAGAGGGTACCCCTCAGGAGATATTCCGTCGGGCCGGCCACTGACGACAAGTTCACGCTGCTCCGGTGGCCGGTCCAACGACGAAGGCGAGGTACGGGTGTGCGTGCTTAAGCCCCTCTATCGACCCGGACGGAGTGGTGCGAGGAGCGCGACGACCGTAGCCCACCCAACAAAAAAAAATCCTTCATATACTGTAAAAAAAAAAAAAAAATTAAAATATTCATTTATCGACTTTTAGCCGTATGGAAATACATAATTACCACTGTGGGCGATTATTCAATATAACTCGAGATAAATGCAATTTATCCGTTCCGAGTTAATTAAGCGCAATTCGGATGATGTTTTTAATTTATTATAGTATGCACTATTGCATTATATTAATTACACCACATTTGAAAAACTTATATAACCGCATTAACGTCTATTTATGCCGTACATCTTGCGTTAATAAATATATTGCTATTTTTATGGTCACTATGGCCTTGTTTGTCAAATAGATGCTTAAGTAATATTTAGAACTATTATAAGGCACTCATTGTCTATAACTTTACATATTGTATAACTTGTAATATTTTTCTGTTTGACTGTTCACTGTATGTGCCAAAATAAATGAAAAAAAAATCATCATCCTGCTCTTATGCTAATTAATTAGGGCCCACGCATTATCTACTCCTCTTTCATGGTACATATTGCAAAAGTTATTGCCAATAGTTCTATGATCGGCCGCCTGCGTGATATCAACCCTTCTTGGGAATCTAATTGCCAGACCGCATCAAGTGGGATTGATCCAGATTAATATAAAGCTCTTTTACTACGTCCATGAGCAAAATAAGGATTGGTTGTGTTCGTAACCACTGTCACACAGAACAACCGTTTATATGACAATAATTTACACATACATATTTGTCAATTTACATTAATCTGTCTTTCATAAAATTACAATACGTAATGATAAATGGCCTACTAATACCGCACGTGCGTGCGGTGCGGCGTGGCACGCCGCACCGCACTAATACGCTGATTTATATGACCTTTATTTCAAGTTTTCCTTCTACTACAGTGATATCTATTTACGTCCGTTTCATCATGTACTCTGCCGGGAAGGGAGTGCTGTTGGCGGTGTCGTTGGACATCGCCAACGCATTCAATAGTCTGCCATTCGGCTGCATCAGGGAGGCGCTCCGGTTCCATGGAGTGCCCCTGTACCTCAGGCGGCTGGTGGCAGACTATTTGGAGGGCCGCAGTATCCTCTGCGCGGGTCCCGCAGGGGACATTGTGCGGACGCCCATGTCGTGCGGCGTTCCACAGGGGTCGGTTCTGGGGCCGACTCTGTGGGACATCGGGTACGACTGGGCGTTGAGAGGGAGTCTCCCCCCCGGGCTGAGCTTGGTGTGCTACGCTGACGACACGCTCGTCACAGCCCGGGGCAGGACACTCGAAGAGGCGGCGAGCCTGGCCACTCTCGGCACCGAGGAGATGGTCAGGCGGATCGAGGCGCTGGGGCTCAGGGTGGCCCTAAATAAGACGGAGGCCCTACTTTTCCATGGGCCCCGTGTGAGGCTGCCCATCGGCGCCTCGATAGTGGTAAACTCCATCCACATCAGCATCCAGGCCCATATGAGGTACTTGGGTCTGGTGCTCGACGGGCGATGGTGGTTCCGGGAGCATTTCCGACAGATTGCTCCCCGGCTTGTCGGCGCGGCGTCCGCCCTTTCTCGACTCATGCCGAATGTGGGCGGACCCAGTTTTGAGGCCCGACGGCTGTATGCGGGGGTCATCCGCTCGATGGCCATGTACGGCGCACCCGTGTGGGCGAGGGCTCTGAACGCCCAGCTCAGGGCGGTTCTGTGGAGGCCACAGAGAGCCATGGCGGTTAGAGCCATTCGCGGGTACCGCACGGTGTCGACAGAGGCGGCGTGCCTGTTGGCCGGGACACCCCCGTGGGACCTAGAGGCGGAGATGCTCTCCGACCTCTACCGGCGGGTTATCACAGCGCGCGAGGAAGGTGGCTCCCCATCGTTGAACGAGATAGCCACCTGGCGCGTGGATGCCCGCCGAGACGTCATCGCCCGTTGGGCTACGCGGCTGGAGAGGCCTAGGCACGGTGTGGAGACCGTTGAGGCCCTCCGGCCCGTATTGATAGAGTGGATGGAGCGGCGGCACGGAGTCCTCACCTTTCGGCTGGTGCAGGTATTGACGGGGCACGGGTGTTTCGGGTTGTACCTGCACAGGGTCGTGTATAGGGAGTGGACTCCGGCCTGCCACCACTGCAGGAGTGACGAGGACACGGCGCAACACACGCTGGAGGTGTGTCCGGGATGGGAGCGGCAGCGCCGTGACCTCGTCGCTGTCATCGGTGCCGACCTGACGCTGCCGGCCGTCGCGAGAGCGATGGTCGACAGCATCAGGAACTGGGACGCGGTCGCCGCCTTCTGCGAGGCTGTCATCTCGCAGAAGGAAGCGGCGGAACGGGCAAGGGAGGATTCCCGCGCCCCGGGCCGCCGCCAGCGGCCGGGGCGGCGCAGGCGCGAATACCTGCGCCTGATGCCGCCCTAACCGAGGCTTCGGGTGATCGGACCGGGGAATTGTCCGGTCACCCGACGTGAGGCCACCGCGTGAGGGCGACGCCCCGACGGCGAAATCTGTCGGGGCGTCGACGAGAGGAACCCGCGAGGGTGAACCGCCGGGCGGGCCACCGAAGTTAAAAATCGGGTCCCGGTGACCCGCTCGCACGGCGAAGAGAGAGGAAATTTTACGGTGGGTCTATGGGGTCACGCGCCGCCTTTTCCGTCACCCCGGACCGATTTGGCGGGGCGAGACTAATCCATAGTCCACCAAAAAAAAAAAAAAAAAAAAAAAAAAATCATGTACTCTGGGAAAAGAGTGTTACATTCTTAGTTTGTGTAATAAACACGAATAATCGGAAGTTGGATTGGACATCTTAGTCATGGATGATAGTGATGAATATTGGTATAGCCATTAATGATTGGTGAATGTGGTAAAGAAATTGTATTGCTCTCCTCGAATCGCGTAAATCCATTCATCACTTATGCAAATCGCCGCTATTTTGGCGACCTTTCGGCGGATTGTAGACTCGAACGGAAGTTGACGGCATGGTTCTATCAAATGAGGTCGCCGACACCATGTCGCCTCACTGTGTCGGCGGGTACGTTGCGTTCGGTGGGTAGAGCATTTTATGATTGTGGCAAAAACAAATGCTTGAATATTTATTGGATTATTTTGAAAGTACGTTTGACAAAAAATTATGACACCCTCCTATTATACTGCCCACCTGATCGCACTCTCCGTGTAGAGATGGGTTAAGCATATTACTTGTCACCACCTTGTTTTTCCGTGGGAAAGATATTGCGATCGTCAAACTACTCTCCAAATGTGACAGTTAGAGCATTATCACTCCTTGAGTCGCTGTCAGAAAGCAATAATGATAGTTTAATAATACGACTCAGTCTCACAATTTGAATTATAAGACCCCACACAATTCCTAATTGTGTTTTTAATCATAAATTGTCATTTGGTTTTCTTGTTCGCAAGACAGCTTAGCCGTGGGTCTTGCGTTGACAGGTATCTCTACAGATGTGTCGGATCGCTGTCCCATCAAATTTTGTTGGTCTATGAATGCGAGAGTTTCAAGAGAGCACCCATGACAGCGCTTATATTGAACAAATAGATATTTATTTTAGTATTACTATATTATTTGTGCGAATATTAATTTCAATGCATACATTTATACATACATATCATCACGCCATATCCCTTGCAGGTTAGGCAGAGAACCAGAGAACTCTATCCTTGCATACTTCACTCGCTTCCTCACCATTCACAATTCTCTTCGTACACGCTCGCCGTTTTCGGAGACTCTTGACTCCACCTTTCTTCAGTACGTGACCAATCTGGTCTAGGTAGGATAGTCTCGGTCTGCCGTATTGTATCCGCATTGTATATCTTCATAACCAGACGTTCGTTCGGCATTATTGCCACATGTCCGAACCATCGGAGCATTCCCATTCGCATCTTTACACCAATACTCTCTTTCATACCTACTCGCTCTCTTACGTCGTCGTTACGAATACGATCGGTCAGCCAACTCTACAGGTTTTCCATAGAGATCGCATTTCAACCGCATTAATTTTACTTTCATGCTCTTTTCTGCTTACCCAACTCTCGCTTCCATATAGTAATGTTGGGACAAGCACTGCGTTATGTATTGCTACACGTGCGTGCTGGCTGAGGTGGTGGCTACCGAGAAGTTGCCCCAACGCTCCGTTCACTCTATTTCCCGCATTCACTCTTCGCTCTATATCAGTGGTGTACCTTTCATCTCGGTTAAATCCACATCCAAGATATACATATTCATCCACTTGCTCTAGTACATCATTACCTATTATTACTCTTACATCTGTTTTGACATCATCTCTTTCGAAGACCATTATTTTGGTTTCAATGGATATGAATAATTAAGATATTTTGGACAACGCTTTATATAAAACAAAATAATGTTGTTATCTTTTTTAACAATAATTCTTATATAATACATATAATAGGTATATAAATAATCTTCTGTGTGATGAATGCTGTTCACCATCTTCTTTCTTGCCCGTGTGTGTCATAAAAGACGCCCGAAGGATATAATTTGCATATAACAACTATACAAGATAAGGAAAACTCGTAATGGTACCTTACAGCAACCTGTCTGACCAGCATATTATAGTAGGTTTGTTTCCCTTTCTATTATGGAGGGGCCTCGAGCCCAGCAGTAGGCCGTATATGCTGAGCTGAGCTGATATAAACATGATAATATTAATATTGGCAACTCCCGTGTGGCTACGGTATAAGATTACAATGGTCCTCTCTTCTTGCTCACCCGTAGGGATTATAGAAGTCGGCTAAGGTTTTCACCAGGAAAATGGGCAGTAGCAGCCTCATAGTATCTTCTCTTTCGAACACTTTACAACGTTCATGGTCACGGGAGGGCTGAAGGAACGGTCACTGGGGAAACATCGGGAATTTAAAAATACAAACGCGATAGAATTTGTAAAAGATGTTATATTTCAAGTTTTCCATCTCTTACATAGGTCTTCTACGACATCCACCGGCAAGACGTGGAGTGGTCATTTGTGTTCTTACTCCATCACCATACAGAGTAAAGAGAAGTAAGGAGTATGTAGTTATGCAATAACTTACACCTACTAACAGGTTTCCGTGTGATGACGGAGTAAGAATAATATTCACCGCCCCATATCTTACCCATGGGTGATCGTACGAGACGACTAAGGGATATAAAACGCATATTACATCTATGCGAGAAAAGGAAAAGTCGAAACAAAACCCTATACCAATACGTCTGACCAGCGCGGTACAGTAGTTTAATTTCCCTCCCGTTACGGAGGAGGCCCGAGCCCAACAGTGTGACATTTATGGGCTGTAATGATGATGATGACTAACAGGTTGAGAACCACCTTTTTTCCAAGTTTGTTAAAAAAAGAACTCGCCTCGTGGCAAAACATTTTACTACTTACAGTCATCTATCTATAATTAAGTTTTATAATTGTAAACCATCCTTGTTATATATTACTTATTTCTTAAATTATTGTATTACCGATGTTAAAATTAAATTATAATAATTATACACGATTATTCCATTAGAATTTCAACTTTATTGCTTTCGTAATATATTTGATAGTTGCGTTATAAATGTGTCTAGAGTAAACGCAGTGGCGATAAATCTTGTGCTGACGGAAGGGATGATTGCTTTAAAGACGTTATAAACAATATTTATACTTATTCTAACAGCAGTACGCAATTGCAACCCGCTAATGACAACTTTATTGTACATACTAGCCATTCCAATGCAATTGCGTGCGTTAATGTAAATTTTGTTGGTTTGTTTTTCTGTTCCTCGGGAATAGTTCTTTTTCCTTGGATAAATGGATATACAGCCGTTTGTGTGGGTCTGCAAACTTGTATACGAAGTTATAAGATCTATACACTAGTTCAGCTGCTATGGAAAACAAGGATAAGGCAACGGTGGCTCAACCAAATGGCGGAAGAGAGTTTCAGTGTGGTAGGATATGCATGTTGCAATGAAACTATGGAAAATTCAGGTCTGTTTTGGATCAAATATCGATAACTTTTTTTGTATTTCTAAACATCATGTAAAATTTTGCACAACTATAGAGTTGTATAATTCTTCAAATGGAATATATTTTAATTAGATTTAATTCAAAATGATGATGAATGATGTATCAAAATGACATCCTTCCTCCTCTTCCTCTCAGCCCATATATGTCCCACTGTTGGGCTCGGGCCTCCTCCACAACGGGAGGGATATTGACCTTCTATACCACGCTGGTCAGACCTGTTGGTATAGGGTTTTATTTCTAGTTTTCCTTCTCTTGCACAGATGTCATATGCATGTTACCTATATCCCTTAATCGTCTTGTACGATATTCACGGGCAAGAGGTGGAGTAGTGAATTGTATTCTTACTCCGCCACCACACGGAAGGCAAAATGACATATAATATTATAATGTCTCCAAAACCAATTATTATTTAGTTTAATCCCATATACATGAGGCCGGCAGCGATGGCTGAGCGATTGAATTCTCGTTGTCGCCGGTCATTGGTACAGAGTTCATATTTTGTTAAAAAGGAAATAATATTTCCGTGTCCGAAGTAACTTTACGTTTTATTTATACAATTTAAATTAACGGTCAATACGTGGCTAACCAACGGTTTCGTATTGGAGAAGTGTCTCCGTTGACTCACCGATTAATTATGATTTTCACACAATCCCCACTTCCCAATACGACTACGTCCACGTGACGCCATTACAAAACTACCTAGTGGCGCCACTGTGTTTGCCAGGTGTTGACAGTACTAAATTACATTATTAAACCTAGTGGCGCCACTGTGTTCCGGCAGATGTTGCCAATACTAAATTACGTTACCAAACCTAGTGGCACCACTGTGTTGTCAGTACTAAATTAGTCAATTGAGCAACTTGTTTCTAAACGATATCTTATTCTACGACATACATATTAAAAATATAAAATGTAATATAAAATATTGTGCTAAATGATAAATTTTATATTGATTGATTATTTATAAATTAAAAATCAAATACAAACGTGATTAAATCCGTAAAAATAGTTTTATTTCGATTATAATGTTTACTATCTGCTATTTTATACCTGGTGAGATTCGGGATCTAAAATTAATTCGTTCACTTTCAAAACACTTAAGGTGTCTTCATCAAGTTCCCTCATGATTTTGCTATATGGTTTTCTAATACTGGTTATGTAAAGAACTGAAGTATAAAAAAGAGTATACAATACATCCTCATTTTTAGCCGATTAAGAGCATTTTCTAGAATTATATAGATGATTTTTTTCTACAGTCTTTATTGCGGATTTGTGTGCATCTTTAGAAAGTTGACCACTAGGAAGCACTGCAAAATGTTTTATGACACGTTCTGCGTGAATCAAAATTTTGTGAACTGAAGAAGGCATGTAGCCATTCATAATTACTCACATATATTCTAGCAGTCTGTATAGCATAACTTCCAAATGTTTCTTTTATTATCATTACACTTGAAGAAAGAGTTTGCAGAATTATTTAAAGTCGTTTTATCCAATTAATATCCACTCTTGTAGTTTCAGCAGAGTAGATTGCGTTGTAAAATAATAAATCTTTTGCAGTATTATCATCATTAGTGTAATACTAATGATGATAATGCTGCCAGAAGATTTTTTGATGTTGACATTTACTTGTCGTGGTTTGTCGATGATCAATCCTAGCTCGTTACGAAAACGTTATTGTACCATGGTTTTCTTCTCTTGCTTTAGTCGTTTCTTCTTCGTCTGTGGCTAACCATGTTCGGAAAGAAAGATTGTAGGCAAATGTAAAATCATTTACATACTATGAATCCAGACATGTAAAGTAGAGAGACCGTATGGATAAGATTTTTTATTTTCAGACCTAGCAGTCACTTTAGTGAAATCGCTCATTTACTGTGGTGTAGGTCCGCCATATTGTACACATTACCTGAATGTGTTTCTTGTTGATACTTCAACTACTTTAACATCTATTATTGTAAGAAAGAGTCCATGGTTCATTTGAGTTCCCTCACCTTCTTTGTTAATTAATGATGGATCCAAAGAATTTATTTAGATTTTTATTTTCACCACAACGGTAACAATTATTTTACGTTTAGAATGCTTGAAAGTAAAAAAAAAAAAGTTAACAAAACATTTTTCATGTATTCGTAGCAATCAAATGTCTATTTATTTACCACTATTTTGTGATATAGAATTATACGTAACAACTGTTTATCATCATTTTCTTACTCTTATCCCAATTACTTGGGGTCGATACAATATGTACTCTTCTTTCATAGTACATATTGTAAAAGTTATTGGCAATAGTTTTATGACTGGCCGCCTGCTAAACGTCAACCCTCCTTGGGAATGTAATTGTTGACCAAACGGCATCAGATAAAGTTGGCCCAGGTCGTTATAAGGCTCTTAGTCGTCTTTTACGACATCCACGAGCAAAGTAAGGGTTGGTAGTATTCGTAACCGCTACCACACAACATGTAACTACTGTTTATATACTGTTTAAAATAGTTAGGGTAGTGTGCCTCTTGTTGATTAAATTTCGCACACACATCATGTGTACAAAAAAGATAAACGCTCTAGTGTCAATGAATTTTTATTAGTAGCTTACAAAAACATACCGCAAACTATTAATATAAATAATCTATATTTGAAACCGCAATAGATAGTGGTTTTCCGTTTTTTGCTTTTATCACATTTTTACCAAATCTAAAATTGCAAATATCCGCAACTGACTTTTTTTTGTCGCGTTATTTTCATGAACAACTATAGGCTGTAAAAACATTGAATGTAAAGCGAGAGTAAACGTGGATAACAATTAAAAGTCTCGATGAACATAAGAACTTTTCACCTTATTTTATTTGGTAATTGTTTTAACTTGAACATTAATATTATATAAAATAATATTAGTTGTTCCCAATTCTTTAAAAATGAGGCTTGCAGAAATGTATAATACTTTATATCAGTGCATACAAAGTTTAACATTAAAATCACTTTAAAAGTGATCAAGTGAACAGGGTTGAAATGGACGTACGTCGAAACTATAAACTTTGTTGCGTTGTAAAAAAAAATATTTTCTATAATACATATTTTTTGATATTATAGTTTAGTTTGATCCTTAAACTATTAAGTTTGCTAGTAGGGACATTGTCATAGTGCGCCAATTTCTAAAAAAAAATAGTTAAGCTAGGACAGCGTAAAAAACAAAGAAATTCGCATTTATAAGATGTATGGCTAGTCACAAGGAAAATATTATTATTCTCCAAGCTTAATTCCTATGATGATGTCAGCATAGCCTGTTTTGTATTCCTAGCCGAGATCGTAAAAAGTTGGACTGGGGATTAGGCTGCCGCTCATGGAGAGGCTGACCGCGATAGGTCGTCGCCCCGGTATCAAACAATATTGTCGAGACGTCGGGCGTACCACAGAAGACAAGGGCTTGATACAGATGGTCCGCCTAAAAGACGATAGAGATGAGCTACACGCTGTCCTTTCCACCACTTTGGTTAGTTTGGGCGAAGTGTGACCTGATCATATCCTATCAAAAGAAAAGGCTGTTTTGGATATCGGTACAGCGGGCAAATACAAAATTAAATCTATTTATTGGTATTTGCCTAAGATTTGTGGTTCAGCTATTTACCCTATATCAACCATATAGGTTGACCTCTAATAACTTTTTTATTTATTTGGGGTAGGCAATTGTATGATCACACCCTACCCGATTCATTCGGGGTGAAAGAAGGAACTGCGAGAGTTCATAGTATGCCTTACACGTACCTCTCAACACCATGGGGGCAAACTATTGGTACCCGGTGCATGCCTTTATTGTAGCTTACTGAAAATTTTATAAAGGCTTAAAATCTGTCGTTTATGCTCAGATTTATTTATTTTTAGATTCATCCCCATTATTATTTTTTAGATTCATCCCCTTGTAATGAGGGAGAGTGCTAAGAATATAATGTGCTACCACCCCTTAGTTTTTCGTGGGAGTCGTAAAACTGGCTAAGGCGTCACGTCATAAAACGGGGTTGTTCTGTGAAACTTATAACACCAACTGCGATCATTAATCCGTCTGCTAAGCGTCGCAGTTATTGAATTATTCTCTCTTAGCGTGGCTTATGCCCAGCAGTAGTTATCGTTAGGCCGATACCCATATATGAGAGTCCATACTCTCATTATTTCAAATGGTAAGTTTGATGGTCGCTACCATATATAACTAAGTAATTATTAATTATTAAGTAATTGTACATATACATATTTATAAATACAGTAAAAGCTCCTTATTCGCGCTTCCTTCATTCGCGTTTTCACTATTCGCGGATTAAAA
Source organism: Lymantria monacha (assembly GCA_905163515.2). Classification (NCBI taxonomy): domain Eukaryota; kingdom Metazoa; phylum Arthropoda; class Insecta; order Lepidoptera; family Erebidae; genus Lymantria; species Lymantria monacha. Next base: position 16,765,376 of record LR991096.1, read on the forward strand.
AAATTGCGACTCAATTCCTATATTCGCGGCGAAAAATTTCTTTATTCGCGGATCTAATAAGTACATACATAAAATAAAAGGATACTAATAGGTATCCAACGCAATATCCTTTGTAAATGCCGTCAAATGGACTAATAAAAAAGTAAAATAGATCTTATTATAATTTTGCCTACGAAGTCTTATTTTTAATAGGCAAATTGCTAATGCGACTGCTGCTTATCAGTCTGAATTGACGGAGCTTTTAAAAACTCAAGCAAGAAAAAATTACAAAATTCTTCCAACCATTTAGGCAATGGTTTTTAAACATTTTGATTAATTATTAATGTTATATATTTAATTAAGGCTTAGGAAGCCTTAAGATAATTATAATCGAAATGTTTAAAAACTTCAATTAAATTTTTGTTTTTTATTTTGTCACCTAGGAACGTATCCTCTATAATCCCATATAAATTACCGTTCCATATTCACGGTTTCTGTATTCGCGGCATATTTATGGAACACATACCCCGCGAATAAAGAGCTTTTACCGTATACTTATGTATATCCTACGTTACTCTGTCTATCCGTCTATCTTCTTTATGAGTGAGAATCAAACTCATCCAGTTTTTTTTTAAAAAGGCTTGAATATAATACATTGGTGCAGACTTTTGGAGTTATGTGCACATGCACAGCTATTATATAAAGCGTATAGATACGCTTTTGACCTTAGTACTCCTCTCAGCTCATATGTCCCGCTGTTGGGCTCGAGCCTCCTCCATAATGGGAGGGTAATTAACCTACTATACCACGCTGGTCAGACGTGTTGGTATAGGGTTTTGTTACGAGTTTTCCTTCTCTCTCATAGATATTAATGCCTTGATATTAATTCCTTCTCTCACATAGATATTAATGTGTTTTATATCTCTTAGTCGTCTCGTACGATCACCCAAGGTAAGATAGGGGGTGGCGAATTGTATTCTTACTCCGTAACCACACGGAAAACTTGACTTTGACCCTAGTACTACTATTATTTAAATATTAATAATATTATACTAGAAAACTAATTAATATACTAGATTTACTAGTACACAAGTTTAGCTCGACTTGTTTTTAATGAAAAAGTAAAGTCATAAACATTGATAATAAATTGTATCTATAATATTCACATTCACATATTGCTTACAAATGTTGAGACGATTAATAATAAAGTGTCAATAATATTACGATCTTTAAAAAAGTGTCTTGTCTCAAGATAACGATATCTGTGTTAGTTTATTTAAAAAAAAATGTTATCTGGCTTGCCATCAAAGTGTCTGCATCACTTGACATTTAAAACGAAACTGACGAATCGTTATTTAATATTATCGATTAGTTTTTTTTTAATGAACTATTGTGTGTTTACACACACATACACACACACTGTTATACTTTCCCATTTTAACAAACAATTAAACAGTGCTCCCATAATTCGACTCTATACGTGACAGTGAGGCGTGTTTCCATCCAAGTGTTAACATGCGCATATATCATGGTTCTAGCTGATACACCTGCGAAGCCACGCCTACCACGTCGCAAACCCCGCATCCCTCACCCAACCCCTGTCTTTCGCTTCGCCATCATCAAGTATTGAAGATAGAGATACCATTCTATTCCACGCTGAGACGTCATCGTGGTCGCACGTACCATATTTAATTTATGTCTCATGTTTTACGTAGTGTTTATGAACTAAGTGCTGTGTGAATAACTGAGTGTTTCCTTTTCATATTTATCTAGTCGACATCGAGATAGTTTGGTTCAAAGAAAAATGTAAGTGCTTTCTGCTCTGTAATATTTTTTTATCGTTCCGTTTCTGAACTTTACTTTTTGTATCGATATGTTAAAATTTATGGATGAGTGTGTAATTTATCTACCAAGGCGACGAGATAAAGTGTACATGTAGATTGATACATCACAATAATATCTTCATAAAAGTTCCTTTTAAATTGATAAATGAATTAGTTGTTATTAGAACTTTTGAAACTATATTGATAACGCACGTTGTAAGAGATAATTAAATAGTTATAAACGATTTTTAATTTATAGTGATTTTTAAATCTATCTATAAACTAAATCGTTGTGCATTAAACTTTCAATAAGTTTTGTTACTTGTTGCACATAAGGGCGGAGCTTAAATTGTCACACGCACGCGCGAAATGCTTTTTTCTATCTATAGGCCAAGTTTTGATAACTTAGACGTTGACTAATAAAGTAAGAGTCGTAGTTGAATTAAATCCATATTTAGATATGTATTAAAATTAAAACACTCGGTTTCTGATTTTCATGCCAGTTTATACATCATTTCATCATCATCATTCAGCTTTTTGTCATCCACTGTTGGACGTGGGCTTCCCGCATATTTCACCACAAAGTGCGGTCCTGTGCCGCCCGCATCCAACGACTCCCAGCAAGTTTATTCATATGGAATAAATTATTTTGTATGGAGTTTCTTAACAATATTTTACGGATTTCTATAAAATTCAGGCATTTCTTTTTTTCGTTTTCACTATCCTACTGCTTTCGGATATTTTAAAGCCTCTCCTTCTCAACTCATTTTCATTTTTAGTACCGATTGTTGCTCACAATCCTGCTCTTTGATAACAGGTAATATGGTCTAATATCTCATACCGACCAGACGACTGACATACTCATTTATTTCGAGATTTGTTTCTTTTGCTATATTCGTTTTCAACAATACTTCGCAGAAATACACTTAAATTATTCTTAATTTATAGATCACGATTTAAGTAAGGCTCAATAAATTTTTGCGCTGCAAATATGAGCAAATATATTCTGCATAAACATTAAACCAAAGATTTATTGCCCAACTTTAAATTGTATAAATACGATCATTACACGTAGAAAATAACACGATAACTATAAGGAATAACCGTGGAAACTGTGACAGCAACACAGTCCGTATACATCATTGTCTTGTTACATAATTAACTAAACAAAAAAATAATCAAATATTCCTTGTAACTTTAGAAAATATGTTAATTTAAAATAGAAACATTTCGGAAGCAGACTATGTTAATACATCTAATATGTAAAATAATTGTCGCCCGTCTCGCGGTCACGTATAAACATCGAATAAATGATTGTATTGAATTATGAATAAGAATTCTTTATTAAAAGTTCTTTTATTATGATCGATAATTTTAAAAGATTTTTCAAAGTTATGTGTTTTAAAATTAAATTCCATATTAAACATAATATTTTATGATAATTTTGTAATGCTAAACCGTTACATCGTCCTAGATTCTTATAATACAGTAAGGTTCTATTATTAATCACTGGATCTAACATGTTAATCGTGTCGTTTGGTCTAATAGATAATAATTAATAAATGCTGGTAAAAAAATCTAAGAATTAGTTTTAATTTTCAATTTAATTAGTTTTTATAGATTTAAATATAGGTTGTATATGTATATGTGAAAGTAATTTTAAATATATATGCATTGAAGATTATAGAAATTTTAATAGATAAACATCATCATTCTCCTACTCTGTTTTATGACCGGCCGCCTGCCAGACGTCAATCCTCCTTGGGAATGTAATTGTTGACCAAACGGCATCAGATGGAATTGGCCCAGGTCGTTATAAGGCTCTTAGTCGTCTTTTACAACATCCACGAGCAAAGTAAGGGTTGGTAGTATTCGTAGTCGCTACGACACAGCTATAATAGATAAACATATTCATATAAATATAAGTAAAAACAAATTGGAAATAATCCTATACCAATCGGCCTGGCGAGCGTAGTGTAGTGGGCCTATTTTATCTTCCACTGAGAGTGATGAATGATCAGAGCAGACTAGTTAACTTATGGTAGAGTGCCGTGCCGCTTTTAGCATCTGGTCCAGTCCTATTCTTTTTGAATTATATTTGATAGTTATATTATGTAACACAGCGGTGCTAATACTTACTAAACATGTATAAAATTTTACATAAAAGAAGAATTGATTAAAAGAATAAAAAAAGATAAGCCTGGTTAGTTTTATGCCGGATCTTCTCAGTGGCGGTTACGTTCCGATTCGATGAGAGTTTATTATATTAATTCAAGATAAAATCTAAAATTGACAATATGCCAAGTGTTCCTACGGGCCTTAAGATAATATATGAGTTCGCGGCGTCCGCCCTATCACGGCTCATGCCGAACGTGGGCGGACTCAGCTTTGAGGGCTGACGGTTGTATGCGGGGGTAATCCGCTCAATGGCCATGTACGGCGCATCTGTGTGGGCGAGGTCTCTGACCGTCCAGCTCAGGGCTTTTCTGTGGCGCCCACAGAGAGCCATGGCGGTCAGAGCCATCCGCGGATACCGCACCGAGGCGGCATGCGTGTTGGCCGGGACACCCCCGTGGGACATAGAGGTGGAGATGCTCTCCGACCTCTACCGGCGGGTTACCTCAGTGCGCGACGAGGGTGGATCCCCATCGCTTAGCGAAATAGCCACCTGGCGCGAGGACGCCCGCCGAGACGTCATCGCCCGTTGGGTTACGTGGCTGGAGAGGCCTAGGCACGGTGTTCTTACCGTTGAGGCCCTCCGGCCCGTATTGACGGAGTGGATGGAGCGGCGGCACGGGGTCCTCTCTTTCCGGCTGGTGCAGGTGTTGTCGGGGCACGGCTGCTTCGGCAAATACCTGCACATGGTCGTAAGGAAGGAGTCGACTCCGTCCTGCCACCAGTGCGGCAGTGACGAGGACACGGCGCAACACACGCTGAAGGTCTGCGTGACCTGGATCCGGCAACGCTGTGACCTCGTCGCTGTCGTCGGTGCCGACCTGACGCTGCCGGCTGTCGCAAAAGCGATGGTCGACAGCGTCAGGAACTGGGACGCAGTCGCCTCCTTCTGCGAGGCTGTCATCTCGCAGAAGGAGGCGGCGGAATGAGTCCGGGAGGATTCCCTTGACTCAGGCCGCACAAGAGGAACCCGCAAGGGTAAACCGCCGGGCGGGCCACCGAAGACAAAGATCGGGTACCGGTGCTCTGCTCGCACGGCGAAGAGAGGTGTTTGCAGGGTGGGTCCATGGGGTTGCGCGCCGCCTCTTCTGTCGCCCCGGACCGATTTGTCGGGGCGCGACCACATCCATGGTTCACCTTGCGGGAAAAATAAAGGCTAATATGTTCACTACGAAGGAGAAAGGAAACACACGCATGTAATGCAGCAGCAATGCAGTAACGTGACATTTTAAAGTCTTACGTACAATTTATCACGTCGCTGTATGAAGTTAATTACGCAAATATATTGCCTATCGTAAAACTTAAACGCCTAAGGGATAGGTTTTTATGAGCTTTATAACCAATCAAGTTTTCCTTTTTTTAATTACACCCAAAAGAGCTCCCATTATTAAGGAAAATATTAGTTGTAACTAATATTGATATTCATTGAGATTTAATAATGGTAGGACAACGCTGTTGACAGTTCTCTTTCTACAGACGCGGGCCAGTTTATTTGGGGTAGTACCGCACTCTCGCAGAAGATCGATGTCTAGGTAATGCCAATGTGCCATTGCGCTTCGTTCGGTAACGAGAGAGCCGAAGCCCAACTGGGTGGGTTTGGGAATTGTATTGGTAGGCAGCGGCCTAGGTTGGTATAGCAAAGGTCCATGGATGGCAGTGACACTTACATAATTGCTTTAATGATTATTTATGTATATTTGATTTAACCATGATTTTACCTTGGGTTATGTTGGTGTATGTCTTTGCCTTTCATGCATTAATGGTTATATCATTATTCTCTAAGCGTGGCTTAAGTGGGTAAAGGCGTGGTTTTCATAAAACTGCTCATCACTAAAGGTTGACTTGAGATTAAAATTGCGTGTTAAATTATATCTTCTATATATTTAAAAAAATTACAATTATTATCTGAGTATTTACTGCTTGAACTGGGGTGAGATTCGTTATAATAAATACTGCTTGCTAAATTATACAATGTAAAATGATTTAAATGTACGTTTCGGAACTATTTAGATTAGATACAAACCACCAGAATTACTGTAGTATTGTCGTTTGTTTTGCGTGGGCGCCTTCGCGCATGATCTTTATGAATTTTATGACTGTTAATAGGCAATAATGTGCACCTCTTGACTCGGAACGTGGAGGTTAAATTATTGGTACGGTTCCCTCTGCTGCCTCATATGTTTCAATTGGATTAGATTTATAGGTGAATTTGTTTTATATATTTATTTTGTGCCATTTGTTGAATAATTTGGAATTGAAATATCGGACTACTAATTCGCGTCTTTGTTTTTTTTTATTTAATTTTATAAGAACTAGAATATAAACTTAGTTGATATGTTTTTATCGCTAAGTTTTTAATTAAACATATATATTTCTTGATAATAAAACTCAGCTAATTATTCTATAATAATATAAATAATACGTTAACGATTTATTGTTAGATTTTTGTGGACATTAAAATGTGTTTTATTTTACTATTTTATTACTACCTAAGTACCACCTAAATCATTTTGATATTCATATAGACTAATCAATTTCACATGTGTTCTAGGCGCGTAAACAGTAGAAATGGTTATCGAGCTTGTATTTAGATGGATATCTGCTTTTTGAGTTCTATCTTTTTTTAAAAACTGCAAATTAACAAAAAAAGAACATTCTTTATATTTTCGAGATACTAGTAGATACATTATAATTTAATACTTTGAATATATCTACTTATATTTAAGGAAAACTAACTTTTACAAAAAAAAAAATCAATGCCGTGCTGTTCTCGTTCATCTATAAACTTAACATTATGAAGATTGGAATAAACGTACTAGAATAGAAAAAAAAACAAGAATAAAACCCGTGATTAAATACAATCACATTTATGTGTCATACTTAGGATGTAACAAATTAAAAAATAACTAGATAATTGTTTCTTAAAATTAATCTTAACAATATCTACCGGTTTCTAGTTGCCGTGACAGGGACACATTCGTATCTGTGTTTAACTGTTTACTAATAGCTTATACGTGACTGCCTGCAATCAAATCTTGAACATTGATCGCATTGTATAGATATACTTCAGCGTGTTGTTAAATCTAACCCCCTTTTTTTTTTTTTTTTTCTTTTATTGGTGGGCTATGGATGCGTCTCGCCCCGCTAAATCAGTCCGGGGTGACGGAAAAGGCGGCGCGTGATCCCATAGACCCACCGTAAAACCTTCTCTCTTCGCCGTGCGAGCGGACCACCGGTACTCGATATTAACTTCGGTGGCCATTGTTAAATCTACCCTCGGTACCACAATTGACACACTTTTCAGATGGGATGATATAGGTATTTAATTTGGATTTTCCTTATCATCCACTGTTGTCACCTTAACTTCAACAGTAGCCTTTATGGCACTCTCGGGCAGAGTATGATGAATGCCTAACTGACAAAACTCTGCCGCCATGTATGATTAAATTTCGCTAGTATGTAAATATTTTTTTTATTGCTTATGGTGGCAAACAAGCAGGCAGCGCACCTGATGGTAAGTGTTACTGCCTCCCATGGAACTTTGTAATACCATTTTTTTTTCTTTTTCGGTGGGCTATGGACGTCGCACCCCGCCAAATCGGTCCGGGGTGACGGAAGAGGCGGCGCGCAACCCCATTGACCCACCCTGCAAACACCTCTTCTTCGCCGTGCGAGCGGTCCACCGGTAATAACTTAGTAACCGGTATTAAACTTTGTAATACCAAGGGTATAGCTAGGCCACTGCCTACCAATACAAACACCAAACCTGGGCTTCCGGCTCTCTCGCCCACCGAATGAAGCGCAATACCACATTGCCATTACTCACACGTCGATCTTCTTCGAGAGTGTGGTACTACCCCGGACGGACCGCCCCTCGGCTGTAGACAGAGAACTGTCAAGAGTGTGGTCCTACCATTAACAATAATTACTACTATCACTAAAATTTAATATAATCAGGTTTGGATTTATTAAAAGCTTACGTCATATGCCTGTATTGCCTGAATGGTCAGCAGTCGCTTGCCTTAAAGTTTTGAATTGAAAGCCTGTCAAGTATAAATATGTTTAGTTTTCTTAGAAAGATTTTGTATTTGCATGAGAGATGGAATTAGGCTCACTGCAAGATCCCCCTATTCGTGGCGCCTCTACTAATACTGTAGAATCATTATATCCTTTAGTAATAATGTGAAATAGTAAGGAGAAATAAAACTAATTACCAAATTCAAATCATAAACTATAATTCAATTTTAAGTATGTATATGATTTAATCATTTGCGAGATGGACCGAGCGACAGGAAGTCTTCAATTGTAATTATTGAGCTCCATTCGCACTATCAATGCGCACTTCTGAACGTATGTTGTATGAGTAATATCCGGGACATCTGCTTCTTCGTCTTCTGTTGTTATTAATCTGATATCATCATTTCTTTTAATAACATAACAGTAATATTATATACTAGGTGAGAAGATGATTTTTGATAAAAACAGGCCCCAATCTTCATTTTAAATGAAAAAAATGTTTTTCTAAATATTTTGAACAGCTGAATTGAGAAGCTTCTATTTTTTATTTTACGTTTAATAGAAAAATAGCGATTAATGAAATGAAATAGATCGGCTATGAAAAGTAATAAGTAATGACAATTTGGAAACGCATAGGTACTCGATTTTTTAGTTTTCCTCTAGTTATCTAGTACATCTCAGTAAAACGTTAGAAGTTTCAAATCGTGTTTAGTGGACCGGCTTTAGGCTTTACTACTATATCTGAGATTAGTCCCATAATGGGAGAGCAATATGGGCGACTCTTGTAATATGTGTATGTTAATAGGTTGATGAATGAATGAAATGGGCGATGATATGTATGTTTATGTCCTTATCCCTTGAGAAATAAAGGGATGCGTATAGAAAATATACAAAAATAAATACGCTTGAATAAATTGTTAGGCCGTTATAAAACCTACTATTATGACGTCAGGCGATTGCTTTACGTTAATGTTCATTGCGTAGTTAATATTTACTAAAAATAAAATCCTGTTATGAGATTATATATTATCATAGATAGGTTTTTGGAATTTCGCATAATGAATAGGTAACTATAATACCGAAGCTGCTAGTACAGTTATTAATTTGATATATATATTTGATATATAATTGAAATCCTATTTCCACATTGTTTTTTAATTTGCAGACATTTGAATCTAATATATTTTAGGTCTTCAATATCATCAATGCTAGAACGTTTGTTATTATTTTAAATTCAAAAGTAATATAAATACTTATATAATGTTAATCACTCGATATAGTGCACAGTACTGAATTTGATTAACCGTTTAGCTATTTACGTATGATAGGTTGTGTCGGCTCTTTATAAGTCCATAGTTCGCCTGACAGGAGATGGATGTCTGGCCGCGGTTGGTTCCTTATTGCTGTCGTTTGTTCTTGAATTTATTGGACACGAAATAACGGTTGCGTCTGCACCGGCCCTGCAGTGGTCGCCGTCAGATCTTATTATATAATATGGCCAAAGCTATCCGTTTAAACCTTGCGACTAAGTCGAATGTCATGATTCAAATATTTCAATATATTTATTAGGGTCATAGATAGATTTACATTAGGTGTTTAAATTAGTAATAATAGTTTAATAGGTAGACCATTGGACTGCAATAAATATGTAGTTGAGTTCGAATCCACTACATGCGTTTTCCACTTTCGGAGGTTAATGTAGGGTGTATACCGGGACATCGCTCAGGAAGTTATGTATTTATCCTCTTTTTTTTTTTGTTAGTATACAATTGTTAGCCGCAGATGGCTTTCAGGACTTGGTCAGAATTTAGAATGAGCGCTGAAGTATGTCCCGTCGGCAGGCAAACTCATGGTCCTAGTTGGCTGCTTGAATGCGAAGATTGATTGCGAAGTTGGGCTGTACGCCGCCATGCTGTCACCTCGAATGACCAAGCGTAGTGTGATGATATCAGTGTGATGATTATGATATTATGACTGCCAGAAAAAAGAAAGAAGAGGTGTGCGAAATCCATTTTCAAGCATGTTAAGCCGTCGGTCCGCGACTATTACAGTCTATGTGAAGAATCAGTGCTTTTAAATACTCTGAAGTCTTTCATTCCAGGATATATTTATCCCTTTGGTTCATTGAGGTCAGGTGACAGTTACCCTTTTTTCTGTCAGGCTATGGTCTGGACTTACTCCAACCATTCCGCCCGGCGCGACGGAAGAACGGTTTGTAGCCCTATAACCCACCGTGTTCCATCCCAACTTATCGCTAGTTACGTAGATTAAAAATTATCTTATGATAAACCTGGTGAGAGAAAACTGTATTTTTTATCTTAGAAAATTTATTAATTTTAATATTTAATATGTTCCAAGCTTCTAAATAAAATATTCTTACTTTCTTCAGCGCAAGGAATCTTTTAAAATATATGGGTTCTGTTAAGTTGATTAATTTTGCAATCATTGTAATATTCAAATTACCTATAATAATATCATGTAAAGTATTCAAAGAGACGCGTTTATATTGCGGCATCGTGTCTCATTTGATGTATTTTTATAGCTGTTACAAAAATTTTAAAATTAATATTTCCAGTGCCAAAATTATTTAGTTATTTAAAATAACAAATTATTTGGCAAAGTTTCTTTTATTCGCGGAATATATCGATACTGGTGGTCGTGTTACATACCACGTTAATGGCTGTAGCATCTTTTCGAGATCGTAACGTTTGTTTCCTTTTCGTGAGTTCTCATGGTCTCGTAAAGCTTATAATAATGTCACTAAGTAAACATAGTCCCGTTTTTGGGGTACCGTGCCGTAGGGCGCCAATAATGCTCTAATAATTCTCTCGTAATACGTATCTATAACAAATATAATATAAATAAAGATAAAATTAAAAATTAATAGAAACATGTTTTTTGTCGTGTACAGCTCATAAGCCGTAATAGGTTGCGTAATAGGTTGAAATTTTCACAGTGTACTTTTATTGGTACGATAACAGTAAATAATAAAAAAAGTATGTGTCATTACAAAAGAGGATCGATTCGACGTTAGTGATAGCTGAAATAAATAGTAGTTAGATGCAAAACCTTTCTCGTCGTGAGCAAAACTATTCAATTGGATAGAATCTAATAGGGGTAGGACCACGCTGTGGTCAGTTATAGTCTGTCTACAGCCGCGGGTCGGTCCGTCCGGGGTAGTACTATACTCTCGCAGAAGATCGACGTTTGAGTAATGGCAATGTGCTCTTCTGCTTCGTTCGGTGAGCGAGAGAGCCGAAAACTCAACTGGGGTGGGTTTGGGGTTTCGGCCTCGCTATACCCTTGGTATTGCAAAGGTCCATGGGCGGCAGTGACATTTACCATGAGGTATACTGTCTGCTCGTTAGCCACCATATGCAATAAAAAAAAATCAGATGTCGGTGACAGTCTTCAGACAGTCTCGATATGAAATATACAACCGATCCGTCTTTATTATTTTTTTTTTTTAAGTTTATTTATGTTTCCGTTATTATCTATTCTCATCAGATTCTGGCTTGATTACAACGGGAGCGTACTCATAAGTAAAAATAACCTTTTACATCAAAAAATACATTTAAAAACCTTCCATAATTGATGTTTGAAATCACGTAATAAACATATAAAAAACACATGCAGTCCATAAGAATGTTTTTTTTTTCAAGTCGTTTAAACGTAAAAAGTAAGTTAAAAATGTAAGTATGTCTGAATTCTTATTTACGAAAATATTTGAAATGAAGTAGTAATAGAAATATGTATTGTGAAATCTGTATAATGGTACAGAACCCTTTGTGATTGAGTCAGACTCGCACTTGAAAGGTATTTTTGTACTTTCTCGACATTGTAGCTATGCATGATCAAAACGTAGCTATATTATACCACGTTTTCTGAGGCGATAAAGCTATGAATGTGCACTAACTAGCGGTGGCGGTGTTATTTATGACGGGCGATACCATCGGCACGGACTTGTCAATCACATGGATACGTACCAGACATCAAAATTACACTTGACCATTTTGTGTTTCAAGTGATTTTGAAACTTAACGTTTAGGTAATAAAGTGTAATAATGCAAATGGCTATTGCGCGCATGTTGGCTGATCGGCTACGGCCATCCATCATTCATGAGCGCAAGCGAGTAACGAGCCTTTATTCGAGGGAATTGTTGATGCGCCTGCGACACCCTCCCGCAACGTCGTACATACACTGACGTGTTTATATTGGTGAACTAGTGATTTTTGAAATGAAAGCTTCTTTAGCGGCGTTGTGCACTTTTTGAGATGGGGAAAAAATGTTAAACTCGCTTCAGGACATATGACCTGATCGAAAATTCGTAAGACGGAGGGAGAGTAGACCGTAGGAGAGGAATTAATAATATGATATGTGTATAATATATTTAATACGTGTATTTATTGTATGGTCGCACTCATTACATACTCCCCGGGGCACGCTTTTTATTTCTTTGTATTTGTTTTTTTCTCATAGGTTCCCTGCAAGTTTTCATTTCTGTCGGCAGACCTCGTGACTGCTTTGTGTTTTGTTTTAAAGACGAATATATTAAGCAATACAACTCAGTGTCGTAGGAACTTCGTGAAGTGATTTGTTATACATATTACAAATCGAAACAATTTTGAAATTAAGTAAGGCGATGAATTACTATGTTTTTATTTGATAAGCATTTTGGGATTGCATATAACCTACCTAATTTTTTTTTGCGGTGGGCTATGGACGTGGTCGCGCCCCACCAAATGGGTCCAGGGCGACGGAAGAGACAGCGCGCAACCCCATATACCCACCCTGCAAACACGCTCTCTTCGCCGTGCGAGCGGGCCACCCGTACCCGATCTTTATCATCGGTGGCCCGCCCGGCGGTTTACCGTTGCGGGTTCCTCTCGTGCGTCGCCCTCACGCAGTCGCCTTACGTCGGGTGACCGGACTATTCCCGATCCGATCACCCGAAGTCTCGGTTAGGGCGTCATCAGGCGCAGATATTCGCGCCTGCGCCGCCCGTGGCTCCGGCGGCGGATCGAGTCCGCATGGAGGGAATCCTCCCGGACTCGCTCCGCCGCCTCCTTCTGCTAGATTACAGCCTCGCAGAAGGCGGCGACCGCGTCTCAGTTCCTGACGCTGTCGACCATCGCTATCACGACAGCCGGCAGCGTCAGGTCGGCGCCGATGACAGCGACGAGATCACTGCGCTGCCCGTCCCAGCTCGTACATGGAGAGGGTACCCCTCAGGGGGTATTCCGTCGGGTCGGCCACTGACGTCAAGTTCACTCTGCTCTAGTGGTCGGTCCAACGACGAAGGCGAGGTGTAACAGGTGGGTTATGAGTGTGCGTGCTTACGCCCCTCTGTCGCCCCGGACGGAGTGGTGCGAGGAGTGCGTCGACAGTAGGCCCCCAAAAAAAAAAATGTAATGCATTACTATAAAAAAACAGGTTTTATTGCCTCAGTGCCTTACATATGACAAAAATTACTACCTTTAGTGTAAATAAATCCGTCTTCAGATATAGGTGAACGGCTATTAAACTTCAATTAGGATTGCGTGTTTTATATAGATATTTTACTTATATAGTGCTCTATTAACCCAGTAGCGTATATTGTTTGGTTAATCAAAGGTACAAAGTTTTGTACCTTAACTGTTTCGGAAGGTAATGATTATGTAATATTTACCTTCGATGATAAACATGTTATTCTATAAATATTAAAAAAAATATATATATATTATTCACAAACGTACATTGTGATCTGCCTTAACTTACAATATTAACCCTTACAAAACATGTCCTTTCATATTCATACTTCTTTTTAAGAGATTATGATCTATTCATATTTTGACTTATTGTTGCTGCATTGTTACTCGTCTTTTTACAGAACATCATTGAAGTTATATTTACTTTACAAAGCCCCGTTGAAACGGCTATCAGATAGCCGCGAGTTCGCATAATTGAATAACTAATGTAGTAGGCTCCCCACGTACATCACTGTGTTAGTAAACGTTTTGAGGGTAGCCTAACGATGGTAAGATGTTATCTGAGATAGTGACGTTTCAATACAACATGCATCAATCGGTGGTCAGAGGCAGAATATCTGCCAATCAATAGGTCCTCTTAGTGAATGCGTTATCGTTGAATCTAACCACCCACACGGTTTCTTAGTTGCGCACGGACGCTGTCTCTTGACATTAGATGAAGTCGACTGTCGATGTTAACTGCGAGAAAATTTTATCTTACATCACTGGCGAATGCTTGTTTTTAAAAGGTTTAAGGGGCGACAATGTCTTCCCACTTTCACACTATAATATCATATCGCTTTCTTTTCACTTATACTTTGGCATACTGCATTTTTAATGCATGCTTTGTGCAATTTACACAATAATTTTACAAGTTAGCTTGGGGCTCTACTGAAATTGTTTATTTGTAGACAACTTATTTTTGGCGTAAAATGTAGTTCACTTTACTTACTGCCTTGTTATTTCTTACAATCAACTCGCAAATAAATTCCAGTCAGCGGTATTTTGGCTGGCAAATAGATACTTTAAGAACTTTCATTATATATTTCGTTTCATGTTAAAATAGTTACATTGCAGATATAAAACTATTTGTTTCAGCTAAACTGTTTTTAATATACAGTTTAATCTAAGTTTCAATTTTTGTTGTACATATACGACATGTCTGATGACGAATTGTTGTAGTTTGAGAGTGACGCTGATCAGGTGGAATTAGCAAATTAATATTAGGATATTAGAAGAAAGATAATGTCTTAACAGATATAACTGTTTACATTTAGTAAAATAATATCTGATCTGCCTGGAAGTAAGAGAGAGTGACCATTGTCGCCGGTAATAAACATGCCTGGAATTTGGCGAGTTTTGAAGTGTGTCCGTTCATTACCAGATTAATTAGCCATGCACCCTCGAACTTGTCTTTATAATATTAGTATAAAATGCAACTTTAAGGTAATTTTACATAATGCTTAAGTAAAGATAATATAGATTCCTAGTTCTTTATACAAGTATTTTACCAGCTGCGTAAAATATTAATAATATAACTTTATAAAAACCCGATTACGAAGCGAAAAATGATGTCACAAGCGGGATTCAAACCCGCACCTATTGGGAGTCCGGCCCAATCGTGCTGCCACTTACACCACCGTGAACTATTGTATGACATTCAAATCTCGCTTCGTATCATATTTACGTCTTTAAGGTGACGTGCGCTATCTACCCGACAATGTTCACACATTTTAGGCTTCTTCAAACTTTGCAGTTAGAATTGTATTAAACGATGACACAACCTTGTTATTCAAATTACTGAAATTTTGAATATCCTACAATAGTTCACGGTGGTGTAAGTGGCAGTACGATTGGGCCGTACTCCCAATAGGTGCGGGTTCGAATCCCGCTTGTGGCATCATTTTTCGCTTCGTAATCGGGTTTTTATAAATAATTAAGCATATTAAATACCAAATTTCAGTAATTTGAATTTAACTTTATGTTTGCTTAAATCAGTTCGAGACATAAAAATGCTAAAATTATAACTTGGATCTATTTTATTATTGTAGTAAATAATTATGAAAATGACATTGAGTTTTCTTGTCTCGTACAAGATATAGTATTAAATTAAGCGTTCTATGATATCGTGAGAGTCAGTTATGAATTTACAATGAATGGCTTCGTTAATAAAGCTTTTTTATATTTGGCTGTTGCGACGTTGTCATGCTGTGGTGTCTTTGATGCTGTCACCGTCGCCGCATTTACTGAGATACGAAAGTACACTATTGTTCGCTGTTTACGATTGTAGCCTATCATCATTGCGTGTGGAGATATTATAAACACATAATTTATGGTGAAATTAGGTACATTTGTTCTTAAGGTTATATTCAGCAACATTCCAGCTGATGGAAATACGTTTCTCCATTGTAAAGGCAAAAAAAAAAACAGGCTGACGCGAATTTCTCAGCATATAGGAGAAGTCTATTAGGAATATTTCAATCTAAAATAAGCTAAAAAGTTCTTCAAGAAATTAACTACGATTCATCATTCTCCTACTGTTATCCCAATTACTTGGGGTCGATACAATATGTACCTACTCTTCTTTCATAGTACATATTGTAAAAGTTATTGGCAATAGTTTTATGACCGGCTGCCTGCCAGACGTCAACGCTGGGAATGTAATTATTAATCAAATGGCATCAAATGGAGATGGCCCAGGTCGTTATAAGGCTCTTAGTCGTCTTTTACGACATCAACGAGCAAAGTAAGGGTTGGTAGTATTCTTAGCCGCTATCATACAGCTCCTCAAGAAATTAACTACGATTATAAAACCTAAACCGCAGTCGCAACGACAACGTAAGGGAGTGAGTAGGTATGAAAGAGAGTATTGGTGTAAAGATGCGAAAGGGAATGCTGCGATGGTTCGGACATATGGAAAGAATGCCGAACGAACGTCTGGTTAAGAAGATATACAATACGAAAGTGGAAGGATGTAGGTACCGAGGGAGACCGAAACTCACCTACCTAGAACAGATTGGTCACGTGCTGAAAGAAGGTGGAGTCAAGAGTCTCCGAAACCGGCGAGCGTGTATGAAGAGAATTATGAATGTTGAAGAAGCGAGTGAAGTATGCAAGGATAGAGTTCTCTGGCACTCTGTTCTCTCTGCCTACCCTGCAAGGGATATGGCGTGATGATATGTATGTACATATGTATAAAACCTAAATAAAATTAATGAATGAAATTAAACTATTTTTGGTATAACGATGTTCTTTTTTTGTTATTGTATATCCAAAGACTTCTGCCCGTGCCTTTTTTATGTTTATCTATTCATTGTTATGTTGATATTAGATATATAATTCAATTTTGTTCTTGAAGTGGCGTTATTACATAAAGATGAAAAGGTTAAAAATTGAAAAGTTGCGCTTCGATGTTTTTGTCTCTGTCTCTTCTTCTCTACGTTAGTCTTCATATTGTTGTAGGTGGAAATCTCTTGTTTACTTTGATTTTTCTTATTATAGTTTTATTCTTCGGTGCCGACCTGATGCTGCCGACCATCGCCAGGGCGATGCTCGACAGCGTCAGGAACTGGGACGCGGTCGCAGCCTTCTGCTAGGCAGTAGTCTCGCGGAAGGAGGCGGCGGAGCGCGTGCGCGAGAAGCGTCTTCTCGACGACGCGAACCGCCACCGGCGACTGGGGCGGCGTAGGTGCGATTACCTGCGCTTGATGCCGCCCTAGCCGAGGCCGCGGGTGACTGGACCAGGGAATTAGTCCGTCACCCGCCGAGAGGCTGACCGCGCGAGGAGGGACCAACGTCTGCCCCCTTGACGTCGCTCAAGGAGAGGGTACCCCTCAGGGGGTATGCCGTTGGGCCGGCCACTGACGACAAGTTCACGCTGCTCCAGTGGCCGGTCCAACGACGTAGGCGAGGTTCATGTGTGGGTTACAGGTATGCGTGCGCACGCCCCTCTGTCGCCCCGGACGGAGTGGTGCGAGAAGAGCGCCGACCATAACCCACCCCTAAAAAAAAAGTTATAATTTTATTCTGATGTGCATTTTAAAAGCTTGTTGTGGTTTGCTCTTTGCTTATTATCCTGTGTAGTAGTTGGTAACTCCAGGTTTTTTGTTTGTGCTGGTTGAATACTATTACGATGTTAGGCCTAGCTCTTTCATTACCCTGTATACCGATGTTTAGGTTAATCTATAGTCAGAAGATGGATTTTCAAGATGTCGTCGGTCTTATAAAGGCATAGGATAATAAGATTTATTGCAATAAAATCATGTGGAATTTCATTCCATATGACACAATATGTTTGTGTGACTATTGTGCTGATCAACACCAACCATATTATAAATCTTGGCATACTCACAGCATTCATAACTCGTAATTGAAACTAATGACAATTATTTGCAATATTTCAAATCTTAAAATAATTTTCCAAAATATCAATATTTTCTTTTAGCCTTCTATATCGCGAAGCTTTACTTAAATTAATATTTTATTTGAATGTTCCCTATTTTATTGCTTATTGGTCATAATTAATTACCTTTCTTTCATTTCAATTTATAATAATTTAATCTTTTGTGCAAATGGCAGTTGATTTTTGTCCGAGTCTAGTCCGAGTGTAACTTGAGCCTATATTGTATGTAGATTTAAAAAATCGATACAAGGATCAATACAAGGATTTGTTCCCTAATGCAGGTTTGTAAACTTTACATATAAAAGAAGGAAATATGCAGATAGTGGTATAATCAGTCAATCGTTATTACATAGGTACTTTTGGCAGGTAATTTTAGATAATAAACCTAAAACTATATGTATGTAATAGGGTGATGTAACATCTATCTGTCTATGGATAGTGTAATCTCAGTGTTTTATGTCCATGCGGACGCCAGTGACGAATGATTAATGGCTTGAGCAACAGCGATAGTGAGACGAATACGCCAACCCAGCGAGCACTCTGACAATATTGTCTCATTTATTGCTAATGATCTATTCAATATATGTGTGTACTATACCATCGTGTTTTTTTTTTGTATAAACGCACTTATGTAATTTTACTTTCTAATTTAAACTCACTAAACGTTTGTAATTAACATAAAATAATCAATTATTATATAGCAATGCTGTTTGGTTTGAATTTTAACAAGCAAAAAAATAATATTTAACAGCATCATGCGTGGCCACATTTGTTTCTATAATAGTTACAACGTATTAAATAGATGGCCTCATATTTTCCGTAAACACACGTTGCGTATTGAGCGCAACGTGTAATTTTACAAAAACGTTGTTATAATGCCCCACGAAATTGCAGTGATTTGTTTTTGAACTTTCTGTGGCGTCGATACCGTACCGTTCAGCGATTGCTCGCAATTACACAATAATCCGTGTTGATTCTACAAAATATTATTGTAACTTAATTATGTATGCATTATCACGCACGTCTATATCACGATGTTCGTTCTTTATTTTCCACCATGTAAACTTAAACGGCATCATATTCACATCGACGTAGACTCCATCTGATGCTGGCTAGTCAACAATTACATTCCCCAGGAGGATTGACGTTGAGATAGGCGGTTGGTCATAAAACTATTGCCAAAAATTCTGCAAAATGTACAATGAAAGAAGAATACATATTGAGTCTAACCCAAGTATTTAGGATAAGATCAGGATGGCGATATGTTCATAAAATTATTGTCAAAAGTTCTGCAAAATGTACAATAAAAGAAGAATTCATATTGAGTCCAACCCAAGTTTAGGATAAGATCAGGATGACGATGATTATGCACCATGTAAATGATCGTCAGAGTAATAGTATCTGGGCTCAATATTTTGAATTCAACTTCATAACACGCGTTCAACCTCCATATTGCTCAAAATATTAATTTTATCTAAGCTTGAGTTCTAAGTCATATCAGAAGCTAAAATAATTATGTACACTACCAATCAAAACAGTAACTCTTACATCGATAACTGCTATTCAAAGTCAAATATGTGAGCAATATATGTAAAAGGAACTTTTAATATGTAGTAAATAATGAATATTTTCGAATGTCATAAGTTTTCAACTATTCATTTCTATAGGCAGCTTAATATTTCTTGAAAAAATAAAATGCGTTTAATTTTGTGGCGGTGTTTTCGTCACCAAGAACTTTTTTTATCTCGTTTCTCAGAACCAAGATAACGTTTGGACCGTTCAATCTGTGACGTGTTTTTGTATATTATAGAATGAGTTTTACCAACCGTATTGTGATAGTTTCTTCAACTAATAATTTATGTGTAGCTGAAATTGATAAGCTTTGGTTTTCTGTAGTGCATGTTAAGTGATTAACAATGTTGTTAAAAATGTTTTTACATATTCCCTTTATTAAATTACTGTAGTAGACAAACAGCTATATTTCACAATGTTATTTTTAATTTTAATATCCAATATCAGGTACAGACTTAGAATTTAGTTAGCTAAAGGGTTATTTTTTGACTTAGCAATAAAATATGATTCATCTATAATTAATATCGTTTACCGTGTCATTTCAATCATCGCTTTTTTTTGTTACAAGTATAATGATTTTTAAATTAATCAATATATAAAAATATATTAAATATTTATACTCTAATTCCAAACAAAAAAAAAACAATGAACACTACCAACCCTTGTATTCGTGGGTGTCGTACAAGATGACTAAAAACGTAAAGCGTCGACCTAGGCCAACACTATCTGATGCTGGCTGGTCAACAATTACATTTCCAAGTTGGATTGACATCAGATAGGCGGCCAGTCTCAAGACTATCGTCAAAACTTTTTTAAATTGTACGGTGGAAAAAGGATACATATTGCGTCGACCTCGAGTAATTGAGATAAGAACCGAATGATGATGATAATACTTAGTATCTCAAAACTTCTTAGGATTCTAGAAATTATTTAGATGATTATTGTCTCAAAGCTACATGACTCATGTTGGCTGTTACAATACAGGACGAGCTGAGTTCGCATTGAGACTGAATCGTTAGCATTGAACATATAATGTTATGTCTGTTATAAATAAATAAAGAACATTCATACTAAATACTGCTAAGAAACAGTAAGCCGTTCACTTGTATCTATCTACACGAGACTTGTATGCATGATCGAGGATAATCACTTTTTTTATTAGAATGACTCACTACTTAAGCGTCTCTTGATCTCTACATTAACATCGCGACTGTATTAGAAATTTAGTGTGCTTATTAATTCTGGCAATTGTTATAGGTATACCTGTATTAAGTTCGTTTTATATGCATTTGCTTGTGTCACTGGACGAGGGAATTTTGATACTACATAATATATTTTATGCAAAATGTCTCTTAGCGTGGTAATTAAGTCAATTCCATTATAGAAAATGTTCGTGGCCATCTACGAGAGGCTTGTAAACCATAAACAAGGAGATATGTCGTAATTATGTAAACGAACATAGTAATTATGTGTAGTATTTTTAATGACAGAACAAATTTGTCATGAAATGAAAGATACATACAAAAGATACATACATACATACATATCATCATGCCATATCCCTTGCAGGGTAGGCAGAGAGAACAGAGTGCCAGAGAACTCTATCTCTGCATACTTCACTCGCTTCCTCAACATTCATAATTCTCTTCATACACGCTCGCCGGTTTCGGAGACTCTTGACTCCACCTTCCTTCAGTACATGACCGATCTGGTCTAGGTAGGTTAGTCTCGGTCTCCGAGAAATGAAAGATAGATATTTAAAATTAGCGGATTTCATTTTATTTTCAATATATTAATATTTTTATTAATAAACGATGTACCCTCTGACTAGAGCATTAATAAGGCGGTGCCCGTGATGATCAGTCACGGGGCGCAAATGCTGGCAAGGCAGGTTACTAAACTATGAGACTTGATCATAGTTGGCGTAGAAAAAGATCGCGGCAATAGAAATTGCATTTACCCAACTGCGTTCGAATCTCTTTCACAGTAGGAGGGAAATTGACCTACTATTCGCCTTGTTTTGTAGTTGTGGTATATTTTTGTTGCCATAATTCGCTTTTTAACAATAGCTTACTGAAAAGCAAAGGGCGGTGACCGTTGTATTCTTACTGCGTTACCATACGGCACGTCAAAAGTTCCCTACTATTGTATTTTTAAAAAAAATATATAATTTTATGTATTCATAACACTCGATGCATATGATTATAAATAACTTTATATTTTTATTATTTCAGATATATTAATCGCCTTCTGCATGAACGTCAACAATACCGGCCTGATATTAAATGTAAGTCACTCCATTTACTTTGTAATTAAATTCAATATAACTCATACAATTGACATACGACCAATATCCCAGTTATAGTAAAATATATATTTCAATTAATGTTATTATATTTTCAGAATGAATAAAATAAGGTCTAAAGGTGGAGACATTCTTACACAAACACAAGACGTGTTAAGCCGATGGAGTGAATATTTTGGCGATATGTATGCGGATGCTACGGTTGGCGCCGGTGTTGGATGTGGTTTAGTAGATCAACATTCGACAACGGCGTCCTCCGATGGCATCAGTATGGATGAAGTTGAATGGGCGATAAGAAGTTTGAAAAATGGTAAGGCAGCGGGCATTGATATGGTGTCTGCCGAGATGATCAAGCTCGGTGGCTCTTGTGTCTGGGAGGCGTTCCTGTTGCTCCTCAATTTATGTTGGAGCTCGGGAATGGTTCCCAGGGACTGGAATGGCGCAGTCATCGTGCCTTTGTTTAAAAACAAGGGTTCACGTTATGACTGCGCAAATTACAGAGCCATAAGCTTGACCAGTTTGGCAGCAAAAGTGTATGGAAAAATTATTGAAAGGAGAATGAGGATGGTGTCCGATGGTTTACTGTGTGAGACACAAGGAGGTTTCAGGAGTGGAAGGGGATGCATGGATCAAGTGTTCTCTCTGCGCAACATTGTGGAGAAGCATCTGGCTCTAGGTCAGAGGGTTTTCTGCAGTTTTGTGGATCTGGAGAGAGCATTTGACACGGTTGTACGAAAGGAACTTTGGGACATTTTACCGGAGTATGGTATTAACGGTAAACTGCTACAGGCTGTGCAGTCCAGTTACATGGGCTGTAGAGCCTGTGTGCGGCTGGATGATGGAATGTCGCCTTGGTTTGACGTCAATATCGGCGTTAAGCAGGGGTGCGTTCTGTCAGCCAGGCTGTTTATCATATATCTGGATAAATGTCTCCAAAGGTTGAACGATATGAATGTGGGAGTCCAGATGGGCGACTCAGTGGTCACTGCTCTGCTTTATGCAGATGATGCAGTCCTGCTGGCACAGTCAGCGACTGACCTGCAGACCCTAGTCGACACAATGACAGAAGATTGTAAGAAAAGGGGTCTACGCGTGAATGTGAGCAAAACCAAAATAATGGTCTTTGAAAGAGATAAAACCAGAACAGATGTAAGAGTAACAATAGGTAATGATGTACTAGAGCAAGTGGATGAATTTGTATATCTTGGATGTGGATTTAGCCGAGATGGAAGGTACACCACTGATATAGAGCGAAGAGTGAATGCGGGAAATAGAGTGAACGGAGCGTTGGGGCAACTTTTCGGCAGCCACCACCTCAGCCAGAAGGCATGTGTAGCAATACATAACGCAGTGCTTGTCCCAACATTACTGTATGGAAGCGAGAGTTGGGTATGCAGAAAAGAGTATGATAGTAAAATTAATGCGGTCGAAATGCGATCTCTGCGGAAAATCTGTGGAGTTAGGCTGACCGACCGCATTCGTAACGACGACGTAAGAGAGCGAGTAGGTATGAAAGAGAGTATTGGTGTAAAGATGCGAAAGGGAATGCTCCGATGGTTCGGACATGTGGAAAGAATGCCGAACGAACGCCTGGTTAAGAAGATATACAATGCGAAAGTGGAAGGATGTAGGTACCGAGGGAGACCGAGACTAACCTACCTAGACCAGATCGGTCATGTACTGAAGGAAGGTGGAGTCAAGAGTCTCCGAAACCGGCGAGCGTGTATGAAGAGAATTATGAATGTTGAGGAAGCGAGTGAAGTATGCAGAGATAGAGTTCTCTGGCACTCTGTTCTCTCTGCCTACCCTGCAAGGGATATGGCGTGATGATATGTATGTATGTATGTATGTTATTATATTTCTAAATGTCTAAGTTTCGAAACTTGTTTTCTACCTGTACCGCCAATAACTTTTATACGTTATTCAGTAGATTTTGTGTTATTTGTAATAGGTAAAACTTAATGATACTTCAATGCCTTCAATAAATATATTAGTTTATTGGCTGTAAACACCGGCAATATATAAACTTTATCGCCGGTATATGATTATTTTTAATATTCAAATATATTTTTAACAGTAAATTCGTATTGATTCTAATTTTTACTGTAATTAGTAATATTATTAGTTTAAAACTTAATAGGGAACCTGTTATTCTTTTCGTCATAATCTTTTGCTTAGACTTCTTTTAATAATAATAAGGTTACCTATATGCAAAATTTTGTCTTATTATCGTAGTCAGTTATATTCATTAAGTATATTTTTTTAGTGATTTTACTGGTAAAGGAGCAATCAGCATACCTGATGATAAGTGTTACTACCGCTCATGGACCTTAGCAATACCAAGGGTATAGCTAGGCCGTTGCTTACCAACCTAAACCCATCCAGAAAGTTGGACTTGCAGCGCTCTCACTCACCGAACGAAGCGCAACAGCACATTGCTACTATTCAAATGTCGATTTTCTTGCGAGAGTTTAATACTAGCCCACATAAACTGTCAACAATGTAGCCCTACCAGTGCTATAAAATAATAATAAATAAATTTAAGAAAATGAATACAATTGAAATAAATTTAAGAAAAATACATCTGTGTTGAATGTTAGATCGTTACATCAATGAATAATATCATCTTTTAAAAGCAAATAATGTAACTTTGTAACTAGGAAGTAAAGCTCCGTCTTAACTGCTGATGATATCAACACTTTCTATTTAACGACTAAAAGCTGCATATACCTAATCTCAAATGTTATGTACGCTCATTATTGTGCTAATAAACACTACTTGTTACTTACAACAGAATATATCGTAATAAATAATGATACGTTTGTGTTATACATAGTTGTAATATCTAATAGCCAGCATTCTGATCTCGATCACATCAGATACGTTTATCTAGATCGTATTGTCACGTTTTTATAGGGTTCCCTCTACTGCGATAGATAAAGACGGATGCTTATTTACCTGGTTCATTTTGTCTTGTAATTATTGCGAGGTAATGAGCGCTTAGATTTCTCGGCAAGGTAATTTGCTAACGATAAAAGCAGTTTGCAAAATAAGATTAGTGTAAGTATGTACTATTAATGTGGGTTAGCCAACGCGCGACTAAACCTTCAATATTTTGTTTGTATATTACCATCCTACTTTATGAGCGGATATGGTTTCCATTCGTAAAATGTTTAATTTTTTATACCCTTGCGGTTACGAGTGTTCAAATTTTTTGTTAATTATTTCGATCCGTTCGAAGTGTATAAGTATGTTTTTATATCATAAATTGGTGTATTTTATTTTAAAATTTATGTATTTTAAATTTAAATTTGTGTATTTTAATTAATAATAAAATAATAGTTTTTAATTGTTATCATAATCTGTATATCCGTTTATTTTTTTTCTATAACTAGATGGAGTAGACACACAATTAAGAACCATCTTTTCCTATTGGGGATTGTATGGGATAATTAAAAATGTACGCCTGCAGATGAATTCATCTCTTCATTGCGTCTGGGAACGTGATATAGTAGGCCAATTTAAGCTACAGGCTTAAACTGTATATCTAAAATTTTCATCTATTTGTTCCGTTAGAAAATTTGAAGCATATTCTAGCATCATATTCTGCCCTGACTCACTATGCCTTCGCAGATAAGTATTGTCTCCGGTGGCATAGTGAGGTAAGGTAAATTATCTACCAATAATTGAATGAATGAAAAGTGAATTATCTAACAAATTCTTAACTCAAACGTAAAAGTAATGTAAAAATATTTTTTCTTAGCAGTCATCATCATTCTCCTACTCTTATCCCAATTACTTGGGGTCGATACAATATGGACTCTTCTTTCATAGTACATATTGTAAAAGTTATTGGCAATAGTTTTATGACCGGCCGCCTGCCTTACGTCAACACTCCCCGGGAATGCAACTGCTGACCAAATGGCACCAGATGGAGCCGGCCCAGGTCGTTATAGGCGCCTCGTCGTCTTTTACGACATCCACGAGCAAAGCAAGGGTTGGTAGTATTCGTAGCCGCTACTACACAGCTCAATATCTTAGCAGTCACTAATTTCACATAAGTGTAGTAAAATTGTCACGTTAAG
This sequence comes from Lymantria monacha, assembly GCA_905163515.2. NCBI lineage: Eukaryota > Metazoa > Arthropoda > Insecta > Lepidoptera > Erebidae > Lymantria > Lymantria monacha. Next base: position 16,791,242 of record LR991096.1, read on the forward strand.
ATTGTATTTGATTACAGTGAATATGTCCAAATAGCAAGCAAAATCTTAGTTTATAAGTGAGATTCTTAAGTTACTTAGCGCAATAGCTGTATAATGCATCTTAGTACATTCCTGCGGTAATAATGACTAGTTTTTTTTCTGCCTTAGCCTATATACATTCCCCGATTTGACAAGTAGGCCTTTGATCCACAAAAATGAAAATCAAATTGTAATACTGTTTCACGCCGTCGTTCAGACGAGTTGTAATAAGTTTTTATTTTGAGTACTCTTTCTCTTGCATTTTATTATTTGATTATTAAGCCGTTAGTTGTCTTTTAAGATACCCACAAAAAAGTATAGCTGAATTGCATGATTACTCCGTCACCATATCTAAAAAATAGACTTGACAAAATAAAGACTAGGTCTATAAAATAATTATTAAATTTTATCATTAGCATCGTAATATTAATGTATAGTTTCAGCGTTGATTCTCTACGGCTACGGTAACGCCTTCTTCCGTTTAGTCTCGGTCGGCTTGAGTGCCATGTTCGCAATTATCCACGCGTTAAGATACATCACTTGCACGTGTATACATTACTACTTGTTTATTTATTCTTCTTTTAAATAATGTATGTGTCATTACAATTATGATGAATTATGATGGATGTTTATTTGTTAGTTATCATTTATTAATAAAAAAAATATATTTGGTATGGTGACGCAGTAGGAATACACGATCGCTGTCCTTTCTGTTCTCATGAGTATCGTAAAAATCGTTTAAGGGAACTAAACATATATTATCACAGCAAGAGAAGGTAATTTCAATATAACCTTGACATAGTAGTGAACTAATTCAGGCAAATATGAGAGCTGGGAAGAAGAAGAATTATTAAGAGAAGTGCTTTCAAGAAATAATTTGTTTAACGTATTCTTTTCTTATTGCTTATGGTGGTAAACAAGCAAGCAGTACACCTGATGGTAAGTGCTACTGCCGCCCATAGACCTTTGCAATACCAAGTGTATAGCTAGGCCGCTGCCTACCAAAACAAACCCCAAGCCCACCCAGTTGGACTTCCGTCTATCTCGCTCATCGAACGGAGCGCAATAGCACGTTACCACTATTTAGACGTCGATTTTCTGCGAGAATGTGGTACTACCACGGATCGACCGGCCCGCGGTTGTAGACAGAAAATTATCCCTCTATCCCTCGAGTATAGAGTTTTTTTTTTGTATGACAGTGACCATAACTCCCTTTATTTACTTCAAACAAGATGTATGCAATATTGGTGAGTATTTTATGCGTAAAAGTATAAGAAATAAACAAACAAACTAATATTAGCATTTATATTAGCTAACATTGAAAGTAGTTATTTATACTGTTTGAAACTACATTTTTTACGCCTTCTTCTTACTTAAATTTATCATACATCACGTTTGTTATGATATTATAGTAGGTAGGTAATATATTTAATTAGTTTGTTTGGTTATCGGATTTTGTGTGTACGGTCATGATTTATAAAATTGGCGTTTTTAAACTTCATGTTAAAACGTTTTAATAATTTAATATGACATGATTTATTAATGTACATATCGAAATAGTGATTCTTATTATCGTTTTATATCAGTTGAGTTGGTCGTTTCAATATTTAAGCACCGAATCCAAATATATATATAAAAGAGTATGTTTGTATATATGACATCGCTAAACTCAGAAACTATTTGACCGATCATTATGAAGATTGGTATATATATATCTATATATATATATATATATATATATATATATATATATATATATATATATATATATATATATATATATATATATATATTTTCTTTTTTTCATGGAGAAAGTTTAAATCCCCATTGATGTAACTCAACACCAGGTGGCGTTGTGATATATCGACTTCTATAAACAAACCACCGATCGCATTCGTAACGACGACGTAAGAGAGCGAGTAGGTATGAAAGAGAGTATTGGTGTAAAGATGCGAAAGGGAATGCTCCGATGGTTCGGACATGTGGAAAGAATGCCGAACGAACGTCTGGTTAAGAAGATATACAATGCGAAAGTGGAAGGATGTAGGTACCGAGGGAGACGAAAACTCAGAGGTCAATATCTACTAATAGTGTTATAATGATTTCTGATGTTTACGCGAGTATTATACATTAAGCTGTGTGGTAGCGGCTAAGAATACTACCAACCCTTACTTTGCTCGTGGATGTCGTAAAAGATGACTAAGAGCCTTATAACGACCTGGGCCAACTCCATTTGATGCCGTTTAGTCAATAATTACATTCCCAAGGAGGATTGACGGCTGGCAGGCGTCCGGTCATAAAACTATTGCCAATAACTTTTACAGTATATGCTATGAAAGAAGAGTACATATTGTATCGACCCCAAGTAATTGGGATAAGAGTAGAAGAATGATGATGACGACGCGTATATTACACATTTGAACTAAAACTATTTTTATAGATTCTATCGCGTTTGTATTTGATTTTAAATTGCCCATGTTTCGAACACTTTACAGCGACCATGAACGCAGTAAAGTGTAGCAGAGTAGAGATAACGATAGTATCGTGTCGAGCAATTACGAGAAACCTATGAAATTTCGATATAACCCACGCACCATATCACAGTGCCGTTCGAATAATTCAAGTCAGTCCGTGTAAGACTGTTTCTCAAAAATCGTTATAGGCTATAAAACATAATACGGCAAATGGAAACAGAATATTGATCATAAATGTTAATAATATAATTTCAATGAAATAACAAGTGAGCCAAAGAGAAATTTAATATTGGTTTAAACCGCGGACACTGTCAGCAATATCTATAATGATTTTTCGCACTTACATAAGTTTTAAATGCAAACACATTTCAGTTACTCCAATGTTATATGTATATAATTATCAATTTCATTTTCTACATCTTCTTCCTGTATTATCATCACGACTCTTATTGCGATAATCATAAACAGCTTTATGGCATTTGTATATGATTCGTGCTAAGTTATATATGTATATGACCAACATGAAATTCTATTTACGCGAATCATATTAAAGCTTTCACCGTTTTTAACATGTTCCGTGTTCACTTCAATGAAGATTGAATTTAAATACACTTTGTTCTTTGTCAGGGTTAATACTCAACGAACTCGCTGTCTTGGTTACTTACTGTCTTGTAATCATATTCTATTTTTATTATTTTTTATTAATTTTAATGTTTTATTGTACAATTTATAACGTTTAGTAAAATATTGTTTATTTTGTATGTCATACAAATATCTTACGGGACATCTACAAATATTATTAAAAGATAAGAAAAGTGTTTTCTTTTTAACAAACAATACCCTGCACTGATGAAAAGAATCCAATATTGCAGTAGACTAGAGATGGGCGTTTTCAGATTTTTACGCAAACCGATACAAATTCGATTTCTGATATTTAAATCGATTTTAAAAACCGATTTCAGAAATCGATTTCCAGAGCGGTTGACGGAGCGGTACTTTAGTTTCGATCGATATTCGATGTTTTTAGTTATTTTAGCGTAGCAAACGAAAAACGCAATCGAACGAACGCATTCAAATAATTTTTCTATAATTTCTTTGTTGAATGGATTTAGGTGTACGATTTTCCTTCATGCTTTATCTAGGCTTAACTAGAGTACTAGACTAGCAAAAATGTTTTGTTTTGGATATGATACAAAACTTTCTTGCGTATTTAAAAATCGTCATATTTACAATGATTTCATGATTATATTATATAATGTACATTTTTTTTGTATGGTTTTTTTTTATTAATCCCGATTACGAAGCGAAAATCTTACTTTTTTACATTAAATAGTTATTTCTTATTTATCACCAAATCGTATGTATGATACTAACATACGTTAGTATATTATTGAATCGTAAAATACCTATCTAATTATATAGTTCACGAGATCACAAAAATAACATTACGCGCACACCGCACGTGTCACCAAGGTCAAGTGTGCAAAAACTCTCCCATAATTCAAAAATCTATTTAACAAACACAAAACTTAAACTACTATCATTAAGTATTGTGTAATATTATCATGGAAGTAGTTGCAATCTAATATAGATCTTATTCCCTGACTCTTGTAATTCTGTTTCGTTTCCATCTGCCATTCTGAGTTTCTTAGAAACCGCCAAATTCCAAAACAGATGACAATTCGCTTCATCTCTTTCAATGCACTAAACGATCGGTTAGTTAGAATGAAAGGAGGCGAATTTTAATGAAATTCGCTTTCTCTCATTCTGACTAAGCGATCGCTTAGCGGAGTGAAAGAGATAGTTAGTAAGTTTTCAAATATTGGTTTGGTTTGCAAAACTAGCAATAGAAAACGATTGCGCGATGATTAGATTTATTATTAGTTTGCGTTTTCGTAGTTTTGTTTTGATATGTGTTGATTTAGTTTCTGCCGAAATACGTTTTCTAAAATCAGTTTGTATAGTGTTGAATATCGATACGATACGATTTCTGACTGAAATCCGATTTCAGATTCGTTTTGATATATCGGACGCATACCTACAGTAGACTTTATAAACATATATAATTAACAGACACAAATTACATCCAAAATTTAGGATAATAATTTGTGGATCGTAACAAGTATTGTTCTGCATAAGAATCGCATCCGTGGCACCTGGCTCTATTAACCACTACTCCATCTGTGTAATCAACTCTATTCCAAGCCAGTTGGACCAACGTTTTTTTTACCTTTATAAAAGAGGCTTAAATCAAACATTGGCATATATTTAGGGGATATAAAAAGATAAAATTTGATAAATCGTAAAATGCTATAGATTTTAAAATGTTAGTGTATTTTTTTTTTTAATATTGCCGTAGACTAAGATTACTGATTTCTAAGAATACTATTTTCTTTAATAGTCATCGCTTCATTTAATTTATAATAGTGATTACAAGCCAGTTAATTTGTGATCAACCGATTTTTATTGCTTTTTAATATGGTACCCGACATGAGTACCTCTAAACTTAAATTTTACGATCGTACCAATACATTAAGTTAAACATATTATTATTTGCATAGTATTATAGAGAATAAGACATTTTTTTTCAAGTTTCTCATATTAAAATATAATGATATTGCTATTGGAACGAATCGCAATTTACATAATCGTTACGCAAGCAGTAAGAACTCATCGTTTGTTATTAAAATTTGACTTTTATTGCGATTGTAAACTATTATTCCGCGAACTATTAATATTGTATAAATAACACTTCTTTGCATTTTTCATCTTATAATATATCATGTATTACCGTTATGATATTCTTATTTATAAAATCAATAAAGATAAAATTGTTCACGTTGTATTATAATTAACATATATTTTTACATCTCATCATCTCAGCTCATATATGTTCCACTGTTGTGCTTGAGCCTCCTCCATGATGGAAGGGAAATTTACCTACTATATCACGCTCCCGACTAGAAATTTTTTCGTCTTCCTTAGCAGGACCGGACCGGCCATGCCCGATCTGAACCAGATAAGGTATGTCACGCAAAAGATATATCTGAACCCGATCAGGAAAACCTTATCGGGTCCAGATCAGGCATTCCTGATCGGGTGCAGATCAGGCAATCCTGATCGGGTCCAGATTAGGCATTCCTGATCGGGTCCGGATGAAATTTTACTGATCGGATCCAAATCAATCATCTGCTTTATATATCTTGCCTGATCCAAAACGAGTATGCCCAGTCCGGTCCTTTTAAAAAACATGAATATCTTAAAAAACATGTTTAATAAATAAAAATATAAATTAAGATATGACGTAGGCAGCGAATGCAGTGCTATATTCTTAACATGGAGAGTAGAGAGTCCCAGTGAGCTGTTCCAATTAGGGCGCAACCACCAGATGCTAACGACTTCTACTGTCGCCAATTTCTCATTCATGAACTGATCGATCTGTTTTGATCTAATTCGATAACAACTAATTTAATATTAGGCGATGTCATTACGCAACGGAGAATCTTAACCGCGATTCAGATAATGACTTCATTTTACTAACGCCATCAACAATTTATTATGATCCAAAACACTAAATGTAGAATGGTTGTTACAATATTATTATATTTATTTCTATCTATGTTATATGTATGTTTTCGAATGTACCTATTATTTATTTTTGTTTTTACTTTAAATATAAATTATTTTTATATTATTAATTAAACATTATTATTAAATAAATATGATTAATTAAAGAGTTCAGATTAATCTCCTCTGTTGCAAATACAATTTATACCGTGGCATAAATATGACAATCATGATATGATACTTTTTTAAATTTTGATTGATATTTTTTTTGTGTTACGAAAATTGTTTCTGATCCTGATATACTACATGCCTTACCATATACTTGATTATATTTTACATCAGGCTGTCCTTATTTGGTCCAGACCTGGTCCTGATCCGGTATGCCTTATCATACTTGATGATATTTCTCATCAGGCTATACTTATTTGGTCCTGACCTGGTCCTGATTCGGTATGCCTTACCGTACTTGATAATAATTTCACATCAGGCTATCCTTATTTAGTCCTGATCTGGTCCTGACCCGGTATGCCTTACAATATTTGATGATATTTCACATCAGGCTATCCTTATTTGGTCCTGACCTAGTTCTGATCCGGTATGCCTTGCCATACTTGATGATATTTCACATCTGGCTACCTTATTTGGTCCTGATCTGGTATGCCTTACCACACTTGATGATGTTTCACATCAGACTATCCTTATTTGGTCCTGATCTGGTCCTGATCCGGTATGCCTTACCATACTTGATGATATTTCACATCAGGCTATCCTTATTTGGTCCTGACCTGGTCCTGATCCGGTATGCCTTTCCATACTTCATGTTATTTCACATCAGGCTATCCTGATCTGGACCAGACCTGGTCCTGATAAGGTATGCCGGATCCGGCATGCCATGAATTCTGTCCTGATCGGGTCCAGATACATGATCTGGTTGAACCATACTTTTTTTCTAGTCGGGCTGGTCAGACGTGTCGGTATAGGGTTTTGTTTCAAGTTAAAAGAAGGAATCTCTAGCATAGATGTTATATGCATATTTATAGCCTTTAGTCATCTCTTACGATCACCCACGGGTAAGATAGGGGGTGGTAAATTGTATTGTTACTCCGTCACCACACGGAAAATATTTTTACACGCATGGGTAATATCAAAATGTGTATATGTTTTACATTTTCTATTGTTATAAATGATTTAGTTTAAAGACAATAATGAATTCAAAATAAGTACATTAACATTATATTATTCGATTTTGTTGAGGTCCCAAAGGGTTGTCTTAATTAGTATAAATGCTGGTTACGCAATGAATTCATTGTTCAACTATTGTTCATCGAATCAAATAATTGTCGAATGAAAGAGAAAAAAAATCGTATATACTGCTAGAAATTAACGTTATAATTTCGTATAATTACTTATAAGAGAAATTTGTAAAAATGATTTAATTAAATTAACAAAATTTGAATTTCAGAAACAATATTTCTAGAATTCTATATATAGTATAAAGTACAGAAATAATATTGTACATTCTCTTGTCTATAGTAATATATTGTAAAGCTTGCGATGTAAATACAAAGGGCTGTTCGCATGCAGATTCATATCCGCGGGGAGGTATAATGTCGCGAACTTGTACATTAATGTCAAGCAGTAGACACGATACATTGTGTTTAGAACAGAGTAACTGTAACTTTCATCAACAAAGGATACAGAATAAATGAAACGCAAATAGAAAATAAATTAAGATGTAAAACCCTAACCACGTAAAAAATTTATACAAGTGGTTACAGCCGTTACTAGATGTTGTAGGGTAGGTGAAATAAATATGTATAAGTGAGTCCTTTCACTATATGTATAAGATTTAGTGTCAATATTACTTGTTTCATATCTCTAATTGTTCCCATCGTACACATTTTTTTACACGTTAAAAACAATAAAAGTCGAAGGCAACATAAATGTGTTTCGTTAAAAGTGGTCTTCTTAATCCATTTTATAATGTAATCCTGTTGTTTTTAAACAGTTATCCTAGATTCACCTTTATACACTTTGCCAACTTCATTCTCCTACTCTTATACCAATTACTTGGGGTCAATACAATATGTACTCTTCTTTCATAGTACATATTGTAAAAGTTATTGGCAATAACTTTATGACCGGCCGCCTGGCAGACGTCAAACCTCTTTCGGAATGTAATAGTTAAACAAACGGCATCAGATTAATTTGGCCTAGGTTGTTATAACGCTCTTAATCGTCTTCTTAGCCGCTACTATACAGTATATGTAGTATTATACACTTTGCCAACAAATTAAAAAAAATAAGGAGAATTTGGCATCAGTCATAGTTCGGCGTTTATTGGTGACTGAAAAATCACCAATAAAGAATAACAATAATAAATTCATCTGAAATATATATATTAGTATCAAATAACTTATTATAATAATTATGTAATATTAGCGACCCGCGCTCGCTAAACTTTGGTTTCGGTCACTCTATAAATACTAACTTCTAGGTGACTGTGATGAGTGTGAATGAAATGTCAGGATCGTGACTTATGGAAATCCGTAGTCTCTGCTTACTCCTCTGGGAAAGAGGCGTGCGTGCCTATGTATGTATGTAAATGTACCACACGTAGGGGAGTGTCCCATAGTGCCGAACACCTAAGCTTAGATGGCAGTTAAAATAAAACGGATCGCATATTAAACATTTAATGGAAATTATTAAGTACAAAACAATCATAGACACCTATATAAATGAACAAAACAAACAAAAATAAACGAATTATATGTTTTAACAAGTGATTCTTTTTGGCATTAATTTTTGGATAATAATTCTGTGGCACCTAGTACCGAACATAGATATAAAATGGCACTTACGGCCGAACAGTCTTAAAAAAGATGACATCGGTCACAAATATATAATTCAGAACACTCTGGTATATCAGCACAAGCCTCGTGCGCCCATTCTTTGCACGAATTGCACTGGATCCAGTCCTCATCGTGGTCTTCGAGGCAAACAACACACGAAGTCTCTTGGTGTGCCTGCGAAGATACGTTGCTTTGTTGTTCTTTCTCTTTTAATGGCAAAACTTTAGTTTTCTTAATTTTATCTGCTTTATCTGTCTTCTTAAATTTACGTTGTAGTTTCTTTTGTTCTTTAAGCAGTTTTTCGTTTTCTTTATTTTCCAGAGACAATTTGTAAGGAGAGGCAGTTAGGATTTGACTTTTCTCAGACTTTCGTTTTCTTGTTTGAGCTCTTTTCTTTGCAGCGTCTGGTAATGGTGAAATATTTAAAATGGCTTGTACACAATCTGGACCTTTGCTGGTAGAAGGCTGTGGTGAAAGACTTTGCGGTAATATTATGTCAGAATGTATTTGCTCTGGTATTGTTGACTGAACAACAGGCGGAGAACGATCGACGCTAATTTGTTCTTCGACAGATTCTTCTATTGGAATGTTTGTAATGTCACTGGGCAAATAATCCAGATCGCTGAAGATATTTTCATTAAATGGATATATACCGGTACACCTGAATCCTGCTGCTGCTATTTCATAACGAGCTACTTTTTTAAAAGCATCTGATACAAGTCCTGCAATATGATACTCTGTAATTCTTGCACCAGCATTAGCTCTTATCCACATTCCGCATTGTTCATTATAGGCATCCTTGAAAGGTTTCATAAATGATCTATCTAACGGCTGAAGTTTATGTGTAGTGTGTGGTGGTGAACTAATAAGGTGAATGTTGTTATCTCTGCACCAGTTTATTACCTCCAAAGTCTTGTGGCTGCTATGCCCATCAAGTAAAAGCAGAATCGGAGACTCCTTTGAAGGTCGAGCAAACTTAGTAAAATGATTCAACCATTTCAAAAAAAACTCATTGTTCATCCAACCTTTCGGTTAGACAACACCTTCACTGTCAGGAGGTGAATTTATCATTAGCCGTTCATGCATTCTTTTGCGTGGAAAAACGAAAAAAGGAGGTATAAAATTGCCTGTAGCGCTCATGCAAAAATAAATTGTAACGTTTTTCCCCCTTTCAGCTGAAGTAAGCTTTCCTATTTGACGGGTGTTTTTTTTTGCCATAACCTTTGCATGCTTTTGTACTGTGTTGACTCCAGTTTCGTCACAATTGTACACATTTGATGGTGGAAAATTGTATTTGTCCAAAAGGCTTTTTAAATTAATAAAATATAAATTCACCTGGGCCCTGTTGAATCCAACCGCACGCATCAAGCTGGTAGACTCTGCTGTTCTCAGTGACAAATCTGGATGACGTTTCATGAATTCATAATAGAAATGTTTACCAGCAGCTTCTTTTTGAACGTTAAAACGATGTGGTATCTTGAGATGCACAGCTAAATCGAAGGCGAGTTTCAAAAATTCTTTTTTTGTCAATGGCATACATCTGTCAGCTAAGTCCTTAACGTGGTTTACTAAAACATTCTCATACTCCGATGAAAAGGTCTTTGTGAACCTCCCTAGTACTGGTTTCAATTCTACTTCTTTACCTTCTCTTATCAGTTTCAATTTGTCATACAAAGTAGTAGTAGGAATGCCATATCTTGAAGCCGCTTCTCGTAGAGACATTTTTTTGTTGATTACTTTTTCAATTGCTATCTTTAGGTTTTCAGAATCCCAACGACCCTTCTTGATTTTGTCCATAGTATAAGGTAAACTTGTTCCTGAAATAATGAAATACATATACAACTTGCAACACTTAAAATAATAGAGTAATCGTCAAAACATTTTTGTTCGGTCATAGGGGAAAAAATACTGTTCGGTACTAGGGACTCACTGAAGAGAATTGATAATCATATGACATAAAAAATAGTAAATTATTTTATGTTTTACATACTGGAACGTCCAAATTACTTACCAATGTCAATTAAGATTGGTACCAAATCGATCTTACACTTATATTTCGGTCCCAATCAATAGGTTAAGTTTGTAGGCGACGCCAATTGCCCGCGTAAAATACAATGCGACTGTTCTCGTCCACGCTTCGAGCGTCACTGCGATAAGTACCGATTACAACAATCGTTCGGTACTACCTGCCGTTCGGCGCTAGGGGACTTCCCCCTATTTAATGTATTTAATTAAATGATACAGGAGTAATACCACATGAGTAAATAAACGTACAGAGACGCTAAGCAAGCTTCTAAAGAGCGAGCAAAATTGTTACCTATTCTGATAGGTTTGGCACATAAGGATGAAAGTAAATACTCAAAACGTTGGTCAGCTTTTTTATGTATGGATATTTTTTTACAAATTGCTTACTTGTAATTTTTTTTAGTAATTTTTGATTTTTAACAAGTTGTTATCTCTTAATCGAATGATTAATTCTAAATCTAATATAAATTTTTAAATAATCAATGGGTAAGCACTTGCATGACATATCAAATTTACAATCTTGTATACGTTTTAGTATATCACTACCAATATTAACAATATTTATTTCTAGATCGAAATACTCTCGAAATTTCTTCTCAAGCAATTCAACAAATGCGATGAAGTTGTCAGGAGGTATTATTAAAAAAAACAATTGTATACTGTTTTCATTAAAGTCTTAGTAATGGCTGAAAAAAGAGTTTTTCCCCATATTTATAGGTTGTTCAGATCTATTAACATTCAATGTCATTTTCAAAAAAGATATGTATGTATTTTTTCGATTGTTGTTCATGCACACAGTACAATAAACCATATATACACTCTTTTCTAATTAATTGAAATTTCAAATTTAAATAAACACGCACGACGCGATGCGCAGCGAGTGGTGAGTGAGCCCTTTGTTTGAGCACTGGCCGAACCAGCCTAAACAGGTTTCGTTCCCTACGTGACGAGCCGCCAGTGCTCACGCACACGCGCGCATCATACTTGTAGTGATGTACCTACCGTGGCGCAGTTGTTTGAATGATTCTCTCTGTACGTTTATTTACTCATGTGGTAATACTGTATTGTTGAAAATAACGTCATAATAACCCGATTATCTTTTAGTAATGTGTAAAAATAAATATGGTGACTGTGAGTCATCCTTAGGAGACAGACATATACGAGCCGGCCACGGATTTCAAGGAGCCGATACCAGTGGTCGGTCCAATAAAAGTCGGCGATAAGGAGGAAACACAGTGGCTTATGGGGCCGCACGCCGCCCTTCGGTCGCTCCGGACGGAATGGACGGCTAGGAATACTACTAACTCTTACTTTGCTCGTGGATGTCGTGAAAGATGACTAAGAGCTTTATATCCACTTAGGCCAACTCCACCTGATGCCGTTTGATCAAAAATTACATTCCCAAGGAGAGTTGACGGCAGGTAGGCTGTCGGTCATAAATTTATTATTAATAATTTTTGCAATGTGTATGTACTATGGAGCAGAGTATATATTGCGTCGACCCCAAGTAATTGGGATAAGAGCAGGAGAATGATGTATAAACAAATACATATTATGTTGTTGCGTTATTTGCAGTTATGCAATTCTTCAGATATATATGTATATCAGAAAAGTTTATGATTATTCTTAGCTATTGAATTTTGCCTGTATAATATATTATAAAGCTGAAAAACTTATTTGGTTTGCTTCAACGTTCTAATATCGGTGCATATCATCGCCGATTTTAAAGAAATAATATTTCCTAATAGATTTATACACACACACACTCTGCCTAAAAAAACCCTTTTTTTTAAACATATTGTATTATTATTCGCGCGATTTCATTTTTAATTCACGCTTTATTCCCTTGTTTGGAAGTTGGAACCCTATAACAGGTACGTTAAAATCTCAACATGGTGGCTGGTAAAGTTTTAGAATAATATAGGCGGATACCACCAGCAAAAAATATTTTGTTCGTGTTATTCTATTTCTACAATTACAGTAGCCGTAACGTTATTCTGTTAAAAAAAAATTAACGGCTTCTAAAAATTGATCATCATTCCGTAACGATATAATCAGTGGAATTTCGGAAGCTGGCTCCAATCGCATTGAGATTTTTTTTTTATCAATGACGTTACGCCAAAGCGTGAAGGAATTTATGTAAATATCAATCACGCCACCATGTAGTGTGTTGATAGGAGAATATTTCTTTGTTATCATTAACGTCTATTCATTTGTTTCTTTATGAAATTCGCTATCAGAGTTACCGCTAGGTATTAGGATGGATTGGCTGTATATTAAGATTATAAATTTATAATTTACCCGCCTTAATATAAATAGTATTTCTTGCCTTCGCATCTCCCATTTCTTTCGAGTTGGAATTGCCGATATTCCCGAAATAGTCGTTGCTTTTTATTATTTTTGACTGTTAAATTGCTAGTTTTTCTAGTGATAACTTTATCTTTTACTGAATTATTTTTATATAGTTAAAAGTTATTAACTTCATCATCTCAGCTACTATGGCCCACTGTTGGGCTTGAGCGTCCTCCGTAATGGGAGGGAAATTGACCTATACCACGCTGGTCAGACGTCTTGGTATTGGGGTTGCGCGCCGCCTCTTTCGTCGCCCCGGACCGATTTGGCGGGGCGCGACCACGGCCATGGCCCACCGCAAAAAAAAAAGACGTGTTGGTATAGGGTTTTGTTTCGAATTTTCCTTTCCTTGCATAGATGTTATATGCCTTTTGTATCCCTTAGTTGTTTCTTACGATCACCCACGGGTAAGATAGGGAGTGGTAATTTATATTCTTACTCCGTCACCACATAACTTATTAGATTTTTATTGTATTTTATTTTTAAATTTATGGGTTTACAAAATACTGTGTATTTTAGAAATTGTCCAATTTGCGACCTATTTTGCGCTTTATATTTAGGTTTGTCGAAGTCATGAAGACCTACTGTAATAGCTATAGAATAGGTATATGGAAAAGAAGTGAACTTGGTGGTAGTCAAGACAATAGGTGAAATGGACAATATTCCACTCCAGCAGGTTTTATACGTAAAAAGTTATTTGATTTTGTCGACGTCCTCTGTTCGTCATAGGCTTCCCGAAGAGCCAGCCCATATATGTCCCACTGTTGGGCTCGAAGCTCCTCCGTAATGGGAGGGAAATTAACCTACTATACCATGCTGGTCAGACGTGTTGGTATAGGGATTTTTCTCGATGTTATATGCATTTTATATCTCTTACCATCACCCACGGGTAAGCTAGGGGGTGGTGACTTGTATTCTTACTCCGTCACCACACGGATAGTTAATAAGTTATAAATTAAGAGATTAACTTGCGTAATCGAAAAATTACTGTTAAAACTTATTTCATAAGCTTCTGTCGTCGAATAGCAATAATATAAATTTCTTTTTAATAACCCTATCAATGTTTCGAAGGCGTATGTCATCTTTTAATTGTCAATACATTTAAAATTAACAGTTAAATGCATGATATCGATCGTCGTGTTGATAGGTGATATTCACATCGCCGTATCAGATAGAAATATTTGTAATATTGATCGGCATATTAACTATTCGGTAAAGTGATAAAATTTGATATGCTATTTATAAAATATGATATGTTTGTACTTTAAAATATGCATGTTATTTGAAGGTTACATCAATTACGTTAGCAATTTTAATGTTAACAATAAAGTTTTCGATAAAATTAACGTATATATTAGTTAGTTCATGGTATAGATTAATTAAAATTTTTGTCTTAGGCTTACTTAAACACGGGCCACCGAAGACAAAGATCGGGTACCGGTGGCCCGCTCGCACGGCGAAAAGAGGTGTTTGCAGGGTGGGTCTATGGGGTCGCGCTCCGCCTCTGCCGCCGCCCCGGACCGATTTGGCGGAGCGTGGCCAATCCATAGCCCACCGCAAAAAAAAGGTTTTACTTAAACACCTAATATAATTAAAAGAAATTAGGACAACGGTTTATTGCATAACATTGTTTTAAAACATTAGCATGCCATGATTCTTATTCACTGTTTCTAAGAAATTAATGTTGATGTAATGAAACCTTTATTTCCATTTCAGAATTTGTTATACTATAGCCCTCATAGGGTCGCCCGTCCGAATTGCTTTGAAATGTATTTCACTGACTTAACCACGGAGTGCCACCGACACAACGTTGTTCTACAATAGTCTACTTCTATTAGGACTCGGGTAACTCGGCACGGAAAGGCGTAGCTATGTCCAAAACATCATCTGCGCTAGGTATCATAATTAAGCTATAGAATTATTTATTATTATTATTATATATTTCATGAATTTGAATAAAATTACTATTTGGATTATATGAAATATGTCAATATCAGTTTTGTTTAAACTCATTGCCTGTTCTGTTCTTACAGTCAGACTCTAAACTGACATATTCCATCAATAAATGATGTAGGTAAATCTTCAACATCTTCAAATCAATGTAAAATGTCCATAGCATGAACTAGGTGATGATTCGTGAACGTATAGAATGCAATTAAAATAAGAATTTTATATGCATATAGCTACCTAGTCGGGTTTTGCTCATGTATGTGCAATAATAACCTGGAATATTTTTTTATAGAAATGCAGAACTTTCTTCTTGTAAGTATCATTGTATTTTGTGCTGACAATTTTCAAAGGGCATCCTTTAGGAATGAGTTACATTATATCTGATTCTCCGCAACTCATATTAAGCATACAATCTGTCGCCATCCTTTACATTCCCGTAAGAGACGTAAAAGCTGGTTGAGAGACCAGGCATGTTACTTTTGGAAAATTTATAACACCAACTCCGATCGCCAACACGGCTACCAAGGCAAGTTATGGCATTATCTCTCATTGAGGAGGCCTGTATCTACAGCGGACGTCGATAAGCTACAATGAGAGGCAATTTAAACTACTGTTTTCGTTGACCAGATGGGATGGCAATTGGCATAGGCTTTCATTTAAAAACTTCTTTTTTTTGAAGTTATATTATTTTTTATATTCCTTATTTGACTCTTATGACACCCGACTTTTCTTTCGGGTGTCATAATGTCATATAGTTTTTAAAGTAGTTATATTCTTAATCCGTTAACACATGAAATGTATTAGTATTATGTAAACGAACTCTTTAATAATAATAAGATAACGGAGAAATAATACTATTTATCCTATTTCATTTTTTGATTGTAAATATAAGGTGACTTTAATCTCGTGCAAATCTATTTGCACACTGCCTTGTGGGGCAGGTCTTGGCTTGCATTTATACCCTATATGTATATCGTCTATCAAGCTATGGAAATAAACAAAGCATCAATTATATTGTTGTGATAGCAAACGTATAACGTCTATAAAATATGTATCACTTCAATATCAATGTACCTAATGTATATTAATATAAACTATTTCTAAACTAATTTGCATGTTCGTTTAAATCGTTACTTATCTTTCGATCATTTCATTTTAAAATTGTATTTCAATCAATTATTGGCTTTATATTGTTTCATGTAACAGTTATTACTCTGTAAGTTCAAATAAAAATTGTAATTGTGGCCTAGGTGGCGTTTGCGTGTGCCGATGATCACTGATATTGGATATTTCCTGTACTATAGATTCACTGGTTGCAATCATGCAAATTACTACAAGATCTCTTATAGTAGATCTCTGATAACAAGCGTGTTGTACAGATTAACTCAGATTATTTGATTTCTAATTTATTAGGATAATATTATAAAATATGGAAAGAATGCCGAACGAACGTCCGGTTAAGAAGATATACAATGCGAAAGTGGAAGGATGTAGGTACCGAGGGAGACCGAGACTAACCTATCTAGACCAGATCGGTCATGTACTGAAGGAAGGTGGAGTCAAGAGTCTCCGAAACCGGCGAGCGTGTATGAAGAGAATTATGAATGTTGAGGAAGCGAGTGAAGTATGCAGAGATAGAGTTCTCTGGCACTCTATTCTCTCTGCCTACCCTGCAAGGGATATGGCGTGATGATATGTATGTATGTATGTATGTATATTATTAAATACAGTTCATGTATAGTTATTGTTGACATAGAGCAATGCTAACGATTGAATAAGGAAAAAATATCGTGACCAAATGAGATAAATAATATCCTGACAATAATCAGGGCGAACACTACACAATTGATTCGCTATTTTTTTTTTTTTTTTGTCATTTAACTAAGCTACTTAAATAGTCACAATATATAAATAACTTACTAATGGTATACTTGCAAAGCGACGGGCGTAAGTTCAGTGTGTTTCCAGGCCCCATGTTGCCCTGCTATTATACCAAAGAGCCGAACTAACTACCATCATCCCATAGCGAGACTATATCAAAAAGGAGTTATAATTTTAATCGATATTAATCAGTTATATTTATCGATTTCGAGACAAACTTATCCTAATATAAAAACTTGATTACGAGCGAAAAATGATTGTCACATTTGAGATCCGAACCCACACCTATTGAAAATCTGTTACAATTGCACTACATGCTTTCAATTATTTTTCGCTCGTAATCAAGTTTTTATAAATAATTAAGCATGTTAAATGCTAAATTTCAGTACCTAATCCTAATATGAAAAATTTATGCCCAATTTTTACCAAAAGAGTCTAAATTTTAGGAAACACCTAAACAATAATATATTCTATCAGAATTTATATACTTTAGGAGTAAAAATTTTCTAACTGAAGGCAGGTTATGAGTAATATGGCCACCGAAGACAAAGATCGCGTACCGGTGGCCCGGTTGCACAGCGAAGAGAGGCGCTTTGCAGGGTGGGTCTATAGGGTCGCGCGCCGCCTCTTCTGTCGCCCCGGACCGATTTAGCGGGGCGTGACCACCCTCATAGTCCACCGCAAAAAAAAGGTTATGAATAAGTAATATTTCCGTGTGGTGACGGAGTAAGAATACTATTCACCACCCCATATCTTACCTGTGGGTAATCGTACGAGACGACTAAGGTATATAAAACGCATATTACATCAATGCGAGAGAAGGAAAACTCGAAACAAAACCCTATACCAACAAGTCTAACCAGCGCGGTATGATAGGTTAATTTGCCTCCCATTACGGAGGAGGCCTGAGCCCAACAGTGGGACATTAATGGGCTTTGATGATGATGATGAATATTTCACAATTAGCCACGAACATTGCAAACATCAATTATTTGTTTTTAATTATCTATATTCCCTCAAATAGATCTTAATCTACCGACAAGTCGACAAAAATTACTCACCTCAAGAATTTACACAAGCGATAAGAATCATGTTTTTTTTTAGTAAATTTTCGATTGAGTAATAACCCGTGTCGCCAACACGCATCTCAGAGTGCCTATAATAAAATAGAATGTCTTAGAAGATTATAATCAACTGAAACTACGATTTTGCAATGCCCCGTGGCTTGCATTATGCGTTTTGAAATCTACGGTCGCGCCTATAAGTAAATATATTTTTGATATTATTAGTTCGTTGGGAATTAGTTATTTGATTGAAATCATAATCAAAGAATATATTCGTGTCTTATTCATGACCCGTGCCGTTTCTATTTATATAACAAGCAAAAAAAAAATGTTGCTATGTCTGCTTTAAACTTTGAAACCATCTAATTGACGTCCACCAAACCGGTTTCATTAGAGAATCCACTGCAACAATGAATTAGAATCCTGTAGGTAGCGCTGCAATCGATTTCAAGGAATTCTATTTTTATTTGTGCTAAACGCGTTAACTAATACGTTATATTTAAGAAAAATAAAATGTCGTTTTCCCACAAATTCAACAATAAAATATCATAGACGTGCACTGAACATTTTCCGCTTGACGACAAGATAAGAATGTGAGAAACGCAAAATTCAGCTGAGAGATCACCAAGAGAATCTGCGGTAGGGCATTCTTGGGAAACCTATTGCATCTTACTGTGATCGCTAAACTGCATTACGATTATACCAATAACCCCTACTTCAATGAATGACCGTGCCGTTTTTATAAATAACTCAGCTTGTTAAATGATAAATCTCAGTGATTAAGATAATGCGGTCGTGATATCGTTTAAAACAATTGTAACTGAAAAAAATGGAGTATTAGATTGGAACAAAATGTTAATATTGCCCAATAGATGGCGCTATTCTCTAAAAGACGATAATACGAGTGACAATTTGATTGTCATATTATACGTCAACCTCACTGGTTTACTTGTTTAAGATGATTCGAATGGATTTCTAATACGCGACGGCGTATTAAAGCATATCTACAGTTTTTAGTTATCTGCAATTGTTAGTTTGTAACAGTTTTTCTACCGAAAGCATATGGCAATCTATGTTATAAGACTTTTCTTTTTTCAAATTCGTTTCGGTCTGTCTGATCCTTTCGTATAATTTTTGAAAAGTCTCAACCAATTTTGCTGGCACTTTTACTGGCAGATATATGATATTTTGAAGGGTATTTATACTCATTTTCACTATCGAAACCTAACTGTTAGTTAGCATCTAAATATAACATCAACCACTTATCTATTTTGTGTCCTACAGATTGCCTTAAGTGTTACCTAACTAAAATTATGATGTCATTTGTGACAATTGGTAAGGGGCTACTTAAAAAAAAATAGGGTTATACGCAGAGAAAAAAAACGTGAGATTGTGAACCGTTTCTATTCGAATTGGGAAGCAGTCATTAATTTGTCGTAAGTTATTGACGAATATGTTTGGTTTTTTTAAACGACACCCTAAACTAAGATATTAATCCTTGAATTGCAGGATATTTTTTACAAATATACTTTTAGCAAACGAAATAGATAAGATATAACTACATATGTATTATAGTGCTAATTGGGAATGGAAATAAAGCTCGGTAAGTCAATTTATAGTTTAAATCTAAACATTAAAATTTTAATTAATATGAATATATATTTATCAAAATAACTTATAATTTTTAACACATCATGCCGCTATCCATGGAAATGGCGTCACACTTTTACGTAGTCTATTGTTGTTTGTCTTTGATATTATCGGCGTTAAAACTGACATACCATACGCTATTGTTATTTTAATTGTTACTAACATAACTATAGACGCTTTTGTAAGGCATTATAAAAGCTTTTAATAAGATTGGAAGATGCAAATTTTTATTTAACATCAAGGAAATACGTTTTAGTGATGTACCTAATAAAAATACAATATATCGTCGTTTGTATCTTTTTTACACGTGTCTTAATTGGCGATAAGGTGTCTGTTCAGCGTCCCAAAATCGGCCAGTGTCTTTATATAGTATAGAGTAGATTCTTAACTATGAATAAGACGTTTAAGAGAAAAATAAGGTTATTATTATTACACTGGCAAGCAGGGACAGAGACAATTTATAGTCAATTAAACTAACTCTCGTTTTCTATTGTTTGAGTATGGTTTGTTTTTTATGGACGGTTATATATCCTTACGCAAGCTAGTGGTCAATACAGTGATAGCGTTCTTACAACAACTTTGCCTAAGGGCACCTTACGCGTGATGCAAACTAGGTTTGGAGCGATGTTGGAGGCATGTTTATGTTAATTTAGTAGAGTCGTGGTTGCCAGTGTTGGCTGGGTGAACGGCACCGTTGACAATCGCTTATTCCGAGGGTGAGTAATTTCAACCGGCCGTCCACCGAAGACAAAAATCGGGTACCGGTGGCCCGATCGCACGGTGAAGAGAGGTGTTTGCAGGGAGGGTCTATGGGGTTGCGCGCCGCCTCTTCCGTCGCCTCGGACCGATTTGGTGGAGCGCGACCACCTCCATAGCAAAAAAAAAAGTAGGGAAAAAAGGGTGAGTAATTTCAATAGTTTTAAAAGTAGGTCTAAGCTGCCTGATAGATAAAATTTCAAGAATTATCTAGACAACGTAACTAGAAAGCTGAGGTGACGGCAGTACTCGAGTATTTACAAAAATATTTTTTTATTGATGCATTGGCATTCGATATAGATCTGTACGTAGACATTACGTAAGTACGCATGCTGCTGAAAGCTTAGTTTTGCGCATGAATCTATTTTGGTGTGACAAACGTTTGACAGTCATCAGACACCGTTACCTTTATTCGACTTGTAAAAATTACGTAATTTACGTTAATATACTCGTGCTACTGTTATTAAATAAACTTTACCTTAGATCGAACGCGACCGCTAAAAATGTCTACAAATCCTTGATAATATTATAAATGCGAAAGTAACTCTGTCTGTCTGTCGCTCTTTCACGCCAAAACGACTGAACCGATCTAAATGAAATTTGGTACACAGATAGTCTAGAGCCTGATAAAGGACATAGGCTACCTTTTAATGCAAAAAAGGGTTGTAAAGGAGTATGAAAAGTTGTAAGAAAGTATCGTCATTTTTAAAGCCAGAACTCGAAACTTATTTTTAGGCTATTGATTAGATGTAAATAAATATGATATTTTGTAAAAAATTTGCCCTTAAGGGGTAAAATAAAAATAGGGGATAAAAAACTTTAGGAAAGTAACCTTTTACGCGGGCAGAAGCTAGTTAAAGATAAATTTATATAACGAAGGTATTTCGCAGTATAAGACTACAACAAGCTTACTCATCATTCTCCTACTCTTATCCCAATTACTTGGGGTCGATACAATATGTACTCTTTTTTTCATATTACGTATTGTTAATGTTATTGGCAATAGTTTTATGACCGGCCGCCTGCCAGAGGTCAACCCTCCTTGGGAATGTAATTGTTGATCAAACGGCATCAGATAGATTGACCGAAGTCGTTATAAGGCTCTTAGTCGTCTTTTACGACATCCACGAGCAAAGTAAGGGTTGGTAGTATTCGTAGCCGCTACTACAACAACATACATACATACACATACATATCATCACGCCATATCCCTTGCAGGGTAGGCAGAGAGAACAGAGCTACTACAACAAGCTTACTATAAATATATATTAACACCTTATTAGCCTATCCAATTATTATGTTATTTTTTTTTTCCATAGAACGTAGATATCTATAATTATTATATATTATTTATCTCTAAAGTGCCTCTGATTATTTTCTCTATGATTTCCCTTGTTGAGTTATCTTCAAGCTAAAATTGATTATCTTGTATGCAAACCAAGTTTCAATTCCATGTAGCGATTAATAATAAACGCGTCATAACGTACCTGCTTATTTGTGATAAATTATGTGTCTATATTGTCACATATTTCATTTCGAATTAAGTTACCACATAGTTTCTAAACTCTAGTTTTGATTAAGAAATGCGACTAGGAAAGTAGCGTACTCGTCAACTCTTAATGAAATTTGTTTAACGTGACGATGGGTTGCTTGCAGTTGTTATAAGAATCCAGAGATCAGAAACAAATAAAAAATACCCGAAAAATAGTTTTCTCAAATTGGTTTGTGAGCTCTCAGAGCTCATCCACAGTCCGGGTAAACTTGTCATAGCCATCTGCGGCTAACAACTAAGTCATACAAAAAAAAGATTATGTCATTTCATATGGCTCGCTAGCGTGGTATAACGGCGATTCTCATTATGGAGAAGAAAGAAATTACGTATAAAGCTAAAATTTTGCGCACGTAAGTCGCACAATATTGTGTAGTTTATCAAACCTTTTTTTTTTCGCGTTGGACTATGGACGTGATCGCGCCCCGCCAAATCGGTCCGGGGCGACGGAAGAGGCGGCGCGCAACCCCATAGACCCACCTGCAAACACCTCTCTTCGCAGTGCGAGCGGGCCACCGGCACCTGATCTTTGTCACCGGTGGCCCGTATTTCATCAACCCTAGAATAAATATTTACTGTGTTTAATACAGCGTCCAATGTACCGTAATACCGGTTAATTCACACAACACAAAAGTAATTATATATAACCAATCATCATTATCTTGCACTTATTCCAATTACTTGGGGTTGACGCAATAAGTACTTTACTTCCATTGCATATGTTGCAAAAGTGTTATAAAGTACCGGCCGCCTGTATGTCGCCAATTCTCTCTTAGTGGTCTTTTACGACATCTACGAGCGAAGTAAGAGTTGGTAGTATTAGAAGCCGCTACCATACAGAAATAATTGTGTATAACCAGTTTCTATTCTGTGTGGTGACGGAGTAAACGCATATAACATCTATGCAAGAGAAGGAAAATTCGAAACAAAATCTTATGCCAACACGTCCGACCAGCGCGAGTAGTAGAGTAGGTCAATTTTCCCTCCCATTATGGTCCTCCATAGGCTTGAGGCCAACAGTGGGATGATGAATATTTTTTTCTGAGATGAGGAATATTTTTTCATAAAATAATGCAATGTTTTATATGGTCGTTATGTTGCGTTCAATTTCCACATGAAATATTCCGTGTTAATGTTCAGAGACCGATGCTCTTTGCTTGTAAATTTAATCCTTACTAATATTATAAATGCGAAAGTAACTCTGTCTGTCTGTCGCTCTTTCACGCTAAAACTACTGAACCGATCTAAATAAAATTTGGTACACAGATAGTCTAGAACTTGACAAGGGACATAGGCTACTTTTTAATGCAAAAAAAGAGTTGTAAAAGCGGATGAAAAGTTGTAAGGAATTATCGTCATTTTTAAAGCCAGAAGCTTGAAACTTATTTTTAGGCCATTGGTTAGATATAAATAAATATGACATTGATTACTCTTAAGGAGTAAAATAAAAATAGGGGATGAAAATCTTTAGGAAAGTAACCTTTTACGCGGGCGAAGTCGCGGGCAGTAGCTAGTATGTATATATAAATTATTATTTGAGGAAATTGTAAACATCTACCTATCCTATAATATCAAATTATTGTTTAGGTAAATTTTAAATGTGTCACCATCCATGTATGCAGTCACATGAGATATACTAATATCTATTAATTTAATTCTGTTAAGATTTGTGTACGAAATTTTAGCAAATGGAAATTATTAAATTTCTATTATGTTATTAGTCATTCGTTATCGAGATAGTAAGTTCATAATATTTTCTCACGCGATTATATAAATAAATATTGCTTTATGCGAAAGTTCGATATGTAACCAACTAAGACTGACGTCTAACTATCTTTCATTTAATTAATTCATCGCAGCCTACACATCTAATCTCACTGTATCCAGTTGTAATTAGTTTGTCTTGTTTGACTTATCACATAGCATGTATAATATGAACGTTGTGAGAAAGTTTATGCGACTGATGAAATTGTTTAAAAAAAATATGTGCTAGTGATAAGATTGTTACTGCGTGAAAGTTCTTATTTTGTTACCATATCCAAATGAGTAGTATAAGCTGTGTGGTAGCGGCTTCGAATATTACCAACCCTTACTTTGCTCGTGGATATCGTAAAAGACGACTAAGAGCATTATAACGACCTAAGCCAGCAGACCTAAGCTATTGACCACAAGTAATTGGGATAAGAGCAGGAGAATGATGATCCAAATGAGTAGTATATGAGGTTCTTGTTGGTCAATTATAACAGATCATTAAGTAAGTTAAATAAGTGTTACGTCTATAGAAGTACCAGTACTTCTATACGAGGGACGAGAGTCCAGACTCTCGTCCGATTTCTCTTAGAAACATGTTACGCAAAACATGTGTGGTGGAAAATTATTTACAGTAAAACTAAATGAAGTATATAAATGAGTAATACTTATTTAGATTTTTCATTTTCTTGCTGTGTTTTTATCTGATTATGCATACATACATACATATCATCACGCCATATCCCTTGCAAGGTAGGCAGAGAGGACAGAGTGCCAGAGAACTCTATCTTTGCATACTTCACTCGCTTCCTCAACATTCATAATTCTCTTCATACACGCTCGCCGGTTTCGGAGACTCTTGACTCCACCTTCCTTCAGTACATGACCGATCTGGTCTAGGTAGGTTAGTCTCGGTCTCCCCCGGTACCTACATCCTTCCACTTTCGCATTGTATATCTTCTTAACCAGACGTTCGTTCGGCGTTCTTTCCACATGTCCGAACCATCGGAGCATTCCCTTTCGCATCTTTACACCAATACTCTCTTTCATACCTACTCGCTCTCTTACGTCGTCGTTACGAATCAGATTATATTAAGTACATTTCTTAGTAATGTTTAACGATGCCTGGAGTAAAGAAAGGGGTAGTGCATTGGGTTCTTATATCACTGCACTTCAACTACAGAAAAAAAATATAAGCAAAATACTAATTACCAATAAGTAGGCTATTATATTGTTGGTACTCGTTCGCAATGAAAAAGTGACAACAAAAAGGGCATGCAAGAAAAATATTATTTAAAAAATAATATATGCATTCTGAATGGACGTAAATTGAATTTTGGTTACAGAGCGACTACTGAAATGATATGACGGTTCGGTGGTATAAGTATACTAATGCTGATCTTGAAGTCATGAGTTCGAACTTGGTTCTGACAAAAACCTGTTATGGACGTTTCTTGTAGATTTGTTTGATTTATATAGTAAGCTCGAAGTTTGAAAGAATTATTAATTAATAACAATGAGCTACTTAGGACTAAAAATTACATGCTAGTATACCTCTGCATTAGTCGTTTATAATCTGTTTGGTAATAAAACTAGAATAAAAATTATCACCATCTTTCTTTATACGAATGAGTATTGTAATAGGAAAAGGGACATATAATCATATAAACTGTCTAACTGGCGTGGTATAGTAACTAAAAAATCGGCCAAGTGCGAGTTGTACTCGCACACGAAGGGTTTCGTAAAACTAAAAAAAAAAATCAATTTTGTTGTACGGGAGCCTCCCTTAAATATTTATTTTATTTTATTATTAGTATTTGTTGTTATAGCGGCAATAGAAATACATCATCTGTAAAAATTTGAACTGTCTAGCTATCACCGTTCTTGAGATACAGCCTAGTGACAGATGGACGGACGGATGGACAGCGAAGTCTCAGTAATAGGGTCCCGTTTTTACCCTTTGGGTACGGAACCCTAAAAACTAACTTCTCTCCTATTATAGAGAAGGCATGTAATAAATAGCCGGATTTGTATTATGGGTGGCAGTAAAAGGTATATCTTAGGTAACTATTATAAAATTTTGTTGCATTTGATATGACGAATTGTTTGTTTCGCAAAATTATATTGATTATATGTCAATTATTGATTGATCGATCAATGATTATTTAAAAGTTTATCGATAGTAGTTCGTGCCATCAAGAAACGTTAAATTATTTTATACATTTACATTATAAATGCTGCTAGTTGGATATCTAATTAAAATTTATGTTCGTATATTAAGTATTACTTAGCTGCAGTTCTCGTGCTTTATTTATGCTGCTAGAGTACATTATATATAGACAGTTTTGAATGCCACAAAGCATTGCCGCGTGAATTGATTCATTTATTCGTTGATGTTTACCCAGTAGAACTGCACCTGCTTTAATACTGTATTTTCAGACTCCATCCCTAAACACGGCTACGTCTTTTATCGCTACCAAATCGTCTGTCGTAAATCGCAACTCTCAGACCCATTGTTGCAGTACACGGTACTTATATGGGGCTGCGACCAAAATAAATCACGAACAAAACCATATCGGCGTGATCGTAGACTATCTTGGTCGGATCGACCGCGGGGACTACATCGAGATACGTAGATATTACGCTATTGAATTAGCATTACCGCTGTTTTCGATTGTTGTGTGCCGGTGTGGACATGCCTCATATTTCAATGTCGAATTATTTTAAAGTTTGTCGTGCGTCGCGCGAATGGTTTGCGGGAATCGTGCGAGATTTGCGCTTTTGATAGTTTAAGACGTGTAATCCTCACATCTCGGGACTGCCGTGGAAACGTGTGGCACCTATGGAACGTGTGATGACATTTTCACTGCGTGTCGACGCCCCAATCATTTTACATCCGTAGTACATTGAAATACATCCTTATATTATCTTTGCTTTTGTTGCAGGTGGCTCGATGAACTGAAAGGTTTTATCGTCGACTCCTCCACCTATTAAATGTAAGTTATCAACATCAAATTCCTTTTGCCAAGAATGAAAAGAATGCCAAAAATATTAATTTTTCTCGGTTCTACTACCTCTGTAAGTCGCCTGCCTAGCATTAGTCTTCCGAACGCTCTCGTTGACTAAATATGTATAGCACCAATTTGAATTGGCGTAAGTACGTACATAAATACGAGTATTAATTAAGCTTTTACGATACTTAAAGACAGTATTAGAATTGCTAATATACGTTATTGCATATTAAATATAGTTAACAATAAAAATATATATAGCAATTGTGCAAGAAATATTCCACTGTTATTAATAGATCGACGTTTATTTGTTTTCTTGACAGAGGTCGTTGAATTTTTTATTAATTATTTTATTTTCTCTACAATTTTATGAGATGATACTCATATCTACTGCTAATAATATCTACTGATAATATATCTCGTATAAGAAATTTGTAAATAATTAACCTATCTCATAAATAATATATAGACGGCGCTGTATATATATATTATATATATATATATATATATATATATATATATATATATATATATATATATATATATAAGTGACCTTTGATAAATTGATAAAATCAAACATCAAACACATTTTGTCAATATTAATTTTGCCGTCGAATGTATCTATTTTGATTGACTGATAAAACTATCGATGCTTCTGACAAATAAAACCATTATTCAATTACCGACCGACGCGCGTCTGATACGATTGTCACTTGACCGGAGCGGACCCGGAGAATCAAATCAAACGTTAACCTTAATAATGGTATCAGTGATCTATCGGCGACCAATATAGAGAGATATTGAATAATAATTGGTGCACACAAGGCGAGCAGGGCGGGCGTCACGATGGAGATGGTATCTTTCGAGCGTGCCGCATCCATCAGCCCTCGATGTGCTCTATCTGAGCCGGTATCGCGTCCAAACGATAACCATTGTCTTACTGGACGATTATATCGGCAAATTTTGTGCTCGCCTCCGCTCCAACTTTGTTTTGTACCGCAAATGAGCCGGATAATGGTGGATCGAACATAAAAGACGAGCATTTGTGCTAAGCTTTTGCTTAGTCATTAATAAACCGTGGGAACGATTAATGTTCAACGTAGGACATATTGTTTTTGTTTTACAAAAGTATTCTTATAATATAATTTAAACCTTATTTAAGAACCAAAGTATTACGTGTTATAATAATTGAAGCGAATGTGATCGACGGTTTGATTAAATTCCACTTCTTGTTTTTACTTTCAACTTTTCGTGAGCAGTTTTTCTAAATGCATGTATTAGATATTCGGGATGATTAGATTTCTGTACATTAAATCTCTCGATTCATTGGCAGCTGACAATTTACAAGGTGCATGCGTTTAAGTGCAGTGAACTGTGCCCCTGTTCGCGATCGCGACCACATAATAGCATTAGTGTCATTGTCTTAGAGCCATTAATAAGGTCCCTGGCAGTTCTATTGCCCGGCGCGCCATAATGGGCTGCACTATGTAGTGGCCTGTATTACGAAATTGTATTCTAATAACCTAAAGGAAAATTATGTTTAAGACTCAGTATATCCTCGGATATCGGGAATACAGCCTACGGTCAACGGTGTATAGTTTCAATACATTTTACTACTGGTGTAATTTCTTATATATCTATTGTTATAAACCACTATTAAATTAAGTAACCAAGTAGGTAATTTCAGTGTACAAAAGTATTTTAAAAATTCTATTATTTAATATAATATTTTTTTAAAGAGTACAAACTCTGCCATGAATAAATCTTTGTCTCTGAGGTTTATAAAAAAAAAGACTTTATTTTATGTTTTTATTGGTTTTTTGAGAATAGTCTGTCTACCCATCAACCTATTGACGGAGAATGTTGCTACAAGTTGTCCTAGGGGTTCCTCGGCTGGTTTTACAATTCCCCAAAAGGAAGTAAAGGATGGTGACATATTATATATTTAAATCGTCCAAATATAGAGATTTTTCCACTACATACGCAAAAATATTAACTTTACCTGAGAATTGAGTTTACGATATTTGACAAAGGCAGTTGCTAGTTAGCGATAACTTATTTAGTCTGTCGAAATAACTTTTATGTATGTATTTAGTATATAATAACTTTTATTAAATATAGAGCACGCCAAATGATAACTTTTAATTTGCTAGAACGCTAAAATGCTAAAACCTAAAACTTTAGTTTTAATTAGAACTGCTATTTTTAACAAGCCACAAATAAGATTACAGGTGATGGTCCTAAGATTGGCTCATTAAAACCACTGACACAGATTGTTATCGCCGACAATAACGAAATCGCTGCTTCAATTCCGTCGACAGCTGTAAATCCATTTAAACGCTGCAAGCGACCACGCGTCCGGACATCAATTAAGTTCAATTACGTACAACTGTCTTGGCACAAACTCTTTGATGCACCGACGATGGATTAACAACCTTCTAAATTTGTCCTTCACCAAATCAGCGATGCTCCCAATCACACGGATAGACTGGTGTCTTTGAAAATGTGAAAAGACTGGCTGTCTTTGTTTGTTCATTTGTAACGACTCTTTTACAGCGCTTCAAGAATGTTTAATACAGTACGTTATATTCTGCTATGCACATATTTGTAGGTTCCAGGATGTGTGAAGATTTTAGCTGCATGTTATCACATGTCCTTCTTTGGCTTGGTGTAAAACCAAATACGTGTTAAAGTCCACGAACGTAAGTTATCATACACCATCAGGAGTGGTACTAGTTACTTAAAATTCATTACTATGTAAAATCTATGAAAGATCTTAGAAAGCACTGAACTACCTATCTATATAATATCTCTACATACATATATAGCTGGAGATAGAGATTCTAGATACACTTAATTAAATAAGTCATTCGGCCTTTATAGCGGGTAGTTTTTGAGTTGATGAAGTATTTAGATGGCATACGTTAGTTACCTAAGGGTTTCAAGGGGATAGGATGGAAAAGTCATTCGTTTTTATTGTGAGAAAATCTTATGATTATGTTAAAATATATAAGTCAATTCTTACGTAAGAAGGGGTAACGGGCCCTATCGCGTTTGTATTTGATTTTTAATTACCCGACGTTTCGAACACTTTACAGTGATCATGGTCACGGGAGGACTAAGGTGTCTTACGTCCAATATGTCATTGTTATTACAGAAATTTATTTATATCTACACCATAAGATATTAAATTTTGACCCACATTTTTATGCAAAATTAATACAAATTCATTGCCAGTACAAAAAGAGAATGATTCTATATATAAAATTTTATGTTGTTTATGATTTGTTATTATTAAAGTATTTAATTTATGATAATTATTATTGTGGCAATTTTACAATTTTACAAAAGTAACAAAGCTATTCAGCTACCACCGGATCGGAACGCGGCCACACTGAGAAAGGTCCGGCGAGAAAACTCAGGAGGCATGATACTAATTTTATTATTGAATTTTTGAGTGGCGGCCTACTTTATCTTACTAAAATTAATTAAATTATAATTTAAAATTTAACTATATATACTATTGTGGGTCAAATCTATACAATAAGTGCTCACAGTGTCTTACAGTCTTGTGGTGGTCTTCTTAGTTTTATTTTTTATTAAATGAATAACATGATCCCAGCTTGATGATAATACCCAACCATCCTCCCTATTGAAATTTTTATGTTTTTTGATTTCAATAGCCTCGCGAACCATTCTAGGCAGGTATCGGTGTTCTTTTGCGAGGATTTGTGGTTTATCAAACCTGATGTAATGGCGGGCGCGGTCCTGACTATGCTCACAGACTGCAGACTTAGTGCGACGGCGGTGTTTCACATCAGCTATATGTTCCTTGATCCGAGTTCTTACAGATCTCTTTGTTTGGCTTATATAAGAGAGACCACAGTCACAGTCTAATTTATAAACTCCTGCATCCTGTAGAGGGATCTGGCACTTGACAGGTGGTAAGAACTGACTAATCCTCTTCAGTGGCTTAAAATAGGTTTTTATAGAAGCATGTTTTAGGATATAGCCTAGATCTAGATGTAATGCATCGGAGTGTTTTTTAATTAACTTTTTTGTATTGTTTACAATAGTATTAGTCGGGTCTGTTTTGACCTTTTTATACGTAGTTTCATCCAACAAAAGTTGGTTAATTTTTGCGTTGTAATCCGACGTGTCCATTACCACGGTAGCATTATCTGCGCGCAGTATGACGATATCTGGTTTATTTCGCAAGTTTTTAAGCGCTGGCTGGGGAGCTGTAGCATGTCAAGCAGGTTCTACGTGCAAACAAGCTGCAAAAGTTCCTCGCCCCCGTCACGGAGACCGTGTGAAACCACCAACAGTTGAACGTCTCCCTGCAGTCCTACCTTATGTAAAAGGAGTCACTGACAAGATTGGCTAGGCATTACAAAAATATGTTATACATAATTTAGCTCTGTAGTATCTTTGTCTTAATATATTGTTAACTAGCGGACCCGGCACACTTTGTTCCGCCTAACAGTTAATGAATGAGATAAGCAGATTTCAATTAATTTAATAAATAGTTATTTTTATCTGTGTGGTAGCGGCTACAAATACTACCAACCCTTACTTTGGTCGTGGATGTCGTATAAGACGACTAAGAGCCTTATAACGACTTCGGCCAACTCCATCTGATGCCCTTTGGTCAACAATTACATTCCCAAGGAGGGTTGACGTCTGGTGGCGGCCGGTAATAATAATAAATAATATAAAACTATTGCCAATAACTTTTACAATATGTACTATGAAAGAAGAGCACATATTGTATCGACCCCAAGTAATTGGGATAAGAGTAGGAGAATCAAGAATAAATATGAATAATATATAAATTCAAATAATCAAATATTTTAATAACGTGCCAGCATGACGAAGAATTACCTTGTGTTATACGACATTTTCCTTCATATGCGTTGAAATTAAACTAATTGTTGATTTCTGAGATTTGTTCGACGATTTCGCATTGTCAACAGCACGGCCTGCCTCGCTTTACTCTTGTGATTAAGAAGCACGGAGTTGGGCCATATTAACGCGGCGGTCTTCCCGTGCAATAAATTGTTCTTCTTCCGTGGTTACGTTCGTTATGTTTCGAATTCTAACTGCCTTACGGTTTTGTTAGGAAAGATTTGATTTTATTGGTCGCGGCATTGTGATGAGAATATAGATATAATATGTTTTATTATAACAATATTCGTAAAAATTCGTAACACTTGCACAAAACGAACTCTGACCGGTCAAATTTTGCACGCCTCATAAGCGAAGCGTTAAGGTCTTGCTCTACTCTTGATATATGAAAATCAAGCACTTTTCAAACCTAAAAATGATTGTATTTTTCTCACATTGCAGTTATAGGATAACATTATCATACATATGTCAAGGAAAAAAAATATGTTTAAACGTAATTGATATTTTTAAAAATCTTTTTGAAGTGAAACTTTTTTATCGACGTATGGGAGAAATTTTATATTGTAACGATTTTCTGTTACGCGCCATATTTATTTTGAAGTGTAAAGCGCATGGGAGGGTTATCCGTGTGGTGACGGAGTAAGAATACAATTCGCCACCCCTTATCTTAACCGTGGGTGATCGTAAGAGACGACTAAGGTAAGGGATATAAAACACATATAACATCTTTGTAAGAGAAGGAAAACTTGAAACAAAATCCTATATCTACATGTCTGACCAGCGTGGTATAGTAGGTCAATTTCCCTCCCGTTGGTCACGGGTGTGCGTGCTTACGCCCCTCTGTCGCCCCGGACGGAGTGGTGCGAGGAGCGCGCCGACCGTAGCCCATTCCCAAAAAAAAAAAATAGTAAGAAGGAGAACTAGGGATAGAACCCATACCGCAGTAATGGTCTAACCCCTGTGGAGCCTGTCTCTTTATTCTAAAGTATCAAATAAGTACCTCTTCGATTTCAAAATTTTACTGCATGGCAAAAAAAGTCTACCTAATAGGGTTGGACTGAGAGCCCTTTATAATTATAAAGCCTTTAAAGATGACGCCTATATTATAATTTATGGAATAAGTTAAAGAACTCGCGTGTATAATAATAGCCCTTGAAGATATGACAAAACAAGTTCCAGGAAAGAAGTAAAGCTATTATCATTGTACATTGGCAAGAAGGCAGTTTGTTATTAACTTATTACAAGTCAAGATAAATACCGATGGTATATTTCTTAATTACTCGTTGCATGATACGGACATTATCGGAGCACTATTTCCAACATAATATTCATTATCATAACAATAACAAGTAATAACAAGCTAGTAAGACGCGGCACTTGATGTGCTCATGGCGGGGACGCGATAACCCAACAAACTGTCTCACTCATATGTTTTTAGTAAGCAAGAAACTACTTGTGTATTGAGAATTGTATTGTAAAAATATTATATTTTAATTTGTGTTAATGTTGGAAGCTTGTGTTAGTGACTGAGATTGATTTTGTAGCCTTTTCCTTGTGTCGTTATCTGCTGTATTAGCGTAAGATTTTGTATTTATTTGTAATTAAAAAGAATGGGGCGCTTAGTGAACCCATTACATCAGTCATGACGAATAACTCCCGTTTCCAGCCATGGATCAGTTTGGAAATATAAATGGATGGAAACCTACCATATCCTTCTTTAAGAAATATTGTTTTACACACCCACATGGCGCCTAAATAAATATCAAAATCGAAGTCGAATGCAATAAGGGGTGAAACTTTGCTGTCTCTCAAACTATTATATATACTTATATTGTATATCTGAGATGGAGAGCTCCCGAGTTCTTTAAAACTAAAACGACGCTGTTATTCTTTGCTTTGTTATGCCATGCCAATAGTTTATACTTATTTAATACAGTTAATTAAGTTACGAATAGTCCGGGAGCTATGGACATTTCTGGCTCGTGAATGTATAATTTTTTTTACCATAGGTAGTTTTTACACTGCTAATGAAGGAACTGACCGTCAGACCTTTGGGAGTAAGTTATGATATAAGAGGCTGACCAAGTTGTCAAAAAAAGGCAAATAGTAATAATATACGTGCTACAAATTATCACATTATTTATTTATTTTGGAAATTTAAGAAAAATATTCCACCGATGTCGATATGCCGTCAAAATCGTCGTCAGTAGGTTGTCGGTAAATTCTGCAAATAAAGTAGTAGTATATAATCTGAAATTGATAGTGGTGATAATTGAATGATTAATATTACAAATAAAAATCGTCGGACTGTATGATAATGGTTAAAAGCTCGTTAGTCTGTTCTGGAATGTGTTCAGACCATGGCCTGCCACGAAAAAGTGTATAGTTACAAAATATAATAATAAGTACAAAATAAAGATGCAAGCGGTAACCTTAACAAAGTAATTTCTGTTAGAGATCTTTCTAAAGGGACGCCTGTAACGAAATTATATTTTTTTTTTGGTGGCGTGCTATGGAGTGATAACATCCCGCTACGGATTTAGGGGCGACAGAAGAAGCGCGACCCCATAGACCCGCCCTACATGGACCTCTCTACGCCGAGCGAGCGGGCCACCGGAACCCGGTCTTTGTCTTCGGTGGCCCGCCCGGCGGTTTACCCTCGTGGTTATCCTCTCGAGTCGATGCCCCGGCAGCTTTCGCCGTCGAAACTTCGTCCTCATGCGGAAAGTGTGCGTTGGCCGGGTAACGAACGAAACTATAGCGTGAATCAGTGGAATGGTACAACAGTGTAACGTAAGTTTCATTAAAATATACATTATGGCGAACTCCACTAGATGGTTCTGTTTTTTAATAGAGAGTTGCACCGCTCAGGTTATAATCTCATGTTCAGGTTTACAGCAAATGTTATTTGTGATTTTACATACTTGTTCTTGAAATACTGAACAGAAATGTAATATTTCTTCATGTATTTTTTAATCCAACAAGACAAGTGTATTGCCGTTTACTGAACTCCTGATTTCATGGCTATTGAGAGTGATGATTAAGTCATTTTACAGTTTGTGGTTCATTTTTTTAACCGACTTCAAAAAGGAGAAGGTTCTATGTTTCATTGTATGTATTTTTTTTTCTGTAAATTAACACAACAGCTAGAAATCTCCAATGTTACCTCAATAGATATTTCATAATGTGATTGATGGCAAACGTAATTTATTTTTAAGTTATATAATGAAAGTATTGTTGCTATTGGTTGTTCAATGTTGAGTTTCCTGAAGTTTAATTATAAGATACGGTGCGGTTCTTACGTGTCACTGAATGAGTCTTCGACTCGTCTCCACAAAATGTATTTCGATCATTAATCATTTGCTCGTTTATCCAAGGACAAAGGTGTAGCGTTTATGCAATTGTTAAATGTTTTGTTTGTCATGATAGACTCTTTTACTATGAATTTAAGTTAGTTCTTTTATTTTTGGACAATGTAAAGAAACGGTTGAAGAAAAATCAACTAACGATGATGTTCTTTATATATTTTAATTTATATTCAACATTATCCTCAAAAGGCTTTGTAAGTTGAGTTTGGTAGTTTATTCTTAATATTTCTTACTATAGGTATGTGGCAGAATATATTTTTTATACGGCCAGACTGCTAACGACATTATAAGATTTTTAAGACATTAAATATTAAGTATCATTGCTGTCTGCAAAAATATTTCGGATAATTGGAAACGACAACGTATGACTTTCGGTAGTCATAGCGGACAGGCCATCCGTACTTCGACTGTAATTTTTTTACGACACTGTATTCCTACTCCTTGTTCTTATCCTTGTACTACGGCAATCTATTCCTACTCCGCCACCACACGGAAAATAATAATAAGCCAACTGTTTATTTAATTTATAAGCCAACCGGAAAAAAATAAGCGGACATATCCGACGCGGGCATAGCTATGAGTGATACTGTGATAGGAATTATCTTTTTATATTAGTCATAGTTCTAAGAATTGAAATAATTTATTAACAGTAACTTGATATATAATATTTGTGTCAGTATTATCTTAACCTTCGTTGAATTCGCAACTCAGCTCGATGTACGGATTTTGTCTTTCGACCTCATCATATTAGTCTAATTGATGATAGAAAATTCCTGCGTATTGGGATTGAAGTTGTTTTACAATACCAGGACGCCTTAAGGGTATAGATTTTTATGAATGGTTTTGAAATTGTCCTTCTTGCAGTTTGGAATTATTTACACGAAGCGTTACAAATGTAAGACATCATCCATTACACAACAATTACTGTTTATTTCACATGGATCGTAATAGAACATAGATGAATTTTTACCATATTACATTGTACATTGTAGGTTATTCGTCGATATACATAGATAAAAATATTTTCATTTAGGTACTGTTAAAGACAAATATAGAACTATTCTAGAATATCTTCATTGTAATTTTTAAAACTATAAAATAATTTGCTCTTAATATATGTATACGGAAGGACGGTTTACGATTGATATAAGTAAAGGTTTCTTTATCTGTATGACCATAAATTATTTAATTTTCGACAATTTCATCACAACCGAAACGAATGACTGAATAACAGTTGTTAAGGAATCATGACTTAGATGCAAACGTAGAAAATAATTATATACCTATATAACTAAGAATAATAACGCATATTCTAAGCTTATATAAGGATATAAAAGCAGTATTTTGGTCAAGATTGTCATTTTGACTAAAATTGTATTTGAAATAAAACTACATTTACGGATTCTATCGCGTTTGTATTTGATCTATAATTTCCCGACGTTTTGAACACTTTACAGTGATCATGGTCCTCCCGTGACCATGATCACTGTAAAGTGTTCGAAACGTCGGGAAATTATAAATCAAATACAAACGCGATAGAATCCGTAAATGTAGTTTTATTTCAAATGTGTAATACTCGCGTAAACATTAGAAGTAAAAATTGTATTATTTCGGGTTGTGCAGTAATTCATACAGATCAATGTCAATATTTTTCCAGAGTACCATCAGTATATTCGTATCTCTCATATCACAAGAAATGTCACAATATTATACGATATTATCGCCATATTTTGTTTATATGCCTATCAATAAAGACGTAAAATTAACTTCAAAAAATAAACCGGTAATTATTTGTAGATTATTCACAAGAGGCGCGTTCGTACTTATCGAATTATATCAATTTTAATTTGGGTTCAAAATGCATATGAATACAATTTACATTTACTTTAAATATTTCATTTGGTAGCTGTGTTTTTACGAGTTAGAATAGGTACAACGAAATTTTCTGTTAGTTTGACATTAAGTATAGGCTTAATGCATTTAAATAATGTCTTATTTGTATGCAACTTTTATGACCTGAGGCCGTAGCAAATCCTAGCCTAGCCTGATATTTTTTTTGCGAACAGGCTCTGCTATGACCATTGCCCGACCAATCCGTCCGGGGCGACGCATTGGACGGTGCGCATAACCTGCCGTGCTTGCGTGCCTTTCTTAAGTTATTACGGCGCACGGCGGGCCATTGCCACCCAGTCCTTCTCATCGGTGACCCGTCCCGTGCAACCAACTACAGTGCTGCCGAGGCAATGCCTTCACGCAGTGAGTCTCTATATGGGTGATAGACTAATCCCCGGTCCAGAGCCTAGCTTAGTATTTGCTTACAATGAAAGTATACATCAAACTGTTGTTAAACAATAGACATTTTTAAAAGCAATTTAACAACGCATTAATTAAAAATATATTGTTTTGTCTTCTAAAATGTTTATTGTTTTAAGATAAAACATATGATATAAAACGTAGTGGGAGGCAATTTTCATCATACGAGTAGATCACGAAGTCGATTAGATTCGAATTCGGAATTTGTACAAGCGGGACTGGTCTGTCGAGAATGGACCAATCCCGCTGGAGAAAGAAGAAGAGAAGTTTGAATTACGAATTGGGATAATATTATTATACTCAAAAGGAAAAAACGGAACCCTTATAGGATCACTTTGTTGTCCGTCCGTCCGTCTGTGAGTCTGTCCATCTGCCTGTCTGTCAAGACCCTTTTTCTCAGGAACGCGTGGAGGTATCAAGCTGAAATTTATATCAAATACTCAAGTCTACTGTCCCTTAAAGCTGTGAAAAAATTGAATTTCTAAGCCAACACAATCAAAAGATACATGCGTTTATGCCGCAAATTTTCGACACTCGCAAGGGAATCAAAATCTACAGGGTACTTCCCGTGAACTCAGAATCTTGAAATTCGGAGACAGATAAAGGAAAAATTGCGAAAACCATATATTTATAATTACATCATATAATATTTTTAATAGTTTTAAACTTACTACCCCTTTTCTCATGAACGTGTAGAGGTATTAAATTGAAATTCATATCAAATACTCAGATCTATAAGACCTTTAAGCTGTAACAAAATCAAACTTCTATGTCAACGCAATCAAAAGAAACAGCAATTTCAGCCGCATATTATCAAACACGCAACTACTCGCAAGGGAATCAAAACCTAAACGGTACTTCCAGTCGACCTAGAATCTTGAAATTGCGCATGAATGATTACGCAACGATTTATAGCATATATAAAGAAAAAATGCCGAAAACCTTAAATTTTTAGTTACATCACATACTTTTTTTAGTTTTACGGAACCCTTCGTGCGCGAGTTCAACACGCACTTGGCTGATTTTTTTAAGACACCAACCTGTATTACGTAGAAAATAATCCTTGTATTGCGGGGACTTTACAAACATGCAATTAACGCAGACAAATTACACCCAGACACAGGAAAACACTTTGTGGATCACACAAAATATTATCCTGCGTGGGAATGGAATCGAACCCATGACACTGGCACGGAAGGTGGATATCTTAACCACTACGCCATTTATGCAGTCAAATTATATTACTCCATCAAGGCATAGAAAATACTCAGTTTAACTGAAACATAATTTAATCTAAAATATTTGTCTTTCAGTTGTAGCATGGTGGTGGTGCTTAACGGCGTGCTCGCGGACGAGTGTCCGACGTCGGTACGTGCGCTGTTGAATACGCACCCCGGCTACAGAGATGCGGCCGCGCAGCTCCTGGCCGCAGCAGCCAGGGTGGTCCCTCCACCCGGGCTGCTCTACGTCGCACAGAGAGAAATGGCTGCTGTGGTACCGCATGACAGTTAGTACATTTATTTTTTTTATATAGATTTAGATTAGTGTTGGAGCATTTCCTACAACACTTCCTATTGTGATAGCTCATTAAGCTGGAATTTCTCATATTCTTACAAGTTCTGTGATAATACAATAATAAATACCATGAAGATCCGGTTATAGTGAAATCTCACCATAATAGCTAGATCATCATCACCATTACAGCCCATATACGTCCCACTGTTGGGCTCGGGCCTCCTCCGTAATGGGGGGGGGAAATTAACCTACTATACCACACTGGTCAGACGTGTTGGTATAGGGCTTTGTTTCGAGTTTTCCTTGCATAGATGTTATATGCGTTTTATATCCCTTACATATAATATATGTACTATTATCGTACATATTGCAAATATGTATTTGCAATAGTTTTATGACCGGTCACCTGCATAACGGCAATCCTCTTTAGGATTGTAATTATTGGGCGGACGGCATCAGATGGACTTGGTCTAGGTCGATGTAAAGTTCTTAGTCGTCTTACGACAATCACGAGCAAATTAAGTGTTAGTAGGATTCGTAGCCGCCAACGTACAGCAGTTTTTAAGTGTTAAAACATGTCTTTATTATGATGGTACATTCCAAACCATCACACCACTTCGTTGATATTGGATATGTTTTTTTGTAACTAGCTGACTTATAGTTTCTCTTAAAATTTGCCTTCTCATCGCAATTTAAGAGTCATATAGAAGGTAAAATCTTTACTATGTATACAAAGGATTAGAATAACAATTCAATTCAATTTCTGGACTTACCCATATATATTTATTAATTAGACAAAAACACTTATTATTTTAAAGAATTCATTAAAAACACGTAGGTACGCGGTTTTCCGACGTAATTTCCATTATAGAATAATAATGGTTTACCGGCAAGTGTAGTTTAATTTAACCAATTAATTAATTCTTTATATTGTTGAAAAACATTTTGTTAACTGTTAAAGTGTTACAGAAAAGTATATTCTTATCTTATCAATACCTTTCAAAGAATACATTATTATAATTTATAATTCTTATCTATTTGAATCATGGCCATCATCTAAGCTCGTATACACTTGGCATCGCTACTGGGCTCAAACCTCCTCTATACTGGGTGGGAAATTGATCTACTATACATCGCTGGTCAGAAAGGTTTTATTTAGAGCTTTCCATCTTTGGCAGTGATGTCTTGCATATTACATCCCGTAGTCGTCTTTTACAACGCCCACGGATAAAACGGGGTGGGGAATTGTATATTTTCTCTATCACCAAACGGTTAATATCTTGAAATTTGTATGAATCATTCAATATTGCACAAGAACCGACCTACCGTGCCAATGTCGTGGGTTAAATCCCCACGCTGGACTGACAGGACATTTTAAAATAAAAAAAAATATTACGATGGTTATAAAGGTTAATAGAAGTGGAATTTACGATTATTTGTAAACTAAGTTTAATAATTATGCAAAACAATATGTAATATTCAATAATATTTTATTATACTTTCAGAAAATGTCACCATTATAGGATCAGATGACGCCACATCATGTATTATCGTCGTTGTCAGACACGCAGGTAATTAATGTTTTTTTTTTTTAATTTATGATTTGTTCATCCCGATGTAGTGTTAGGCCATGCAGCTGTTTTATGCCTGCAACTCATAATAGACCGATCACTCCTAGGTAATGTGGAAAGAGTGCCAACGAACGTTTGGTTAAAAAGATATACAATGCGAAAGTGGAAGGATGTAGGTACCGGGGCAGACCGAGACTCACCTACCTAGACCAGATCGGTCATGTACTGAAGGAAGGTGGATTCAAGAGTCTCCGAAACCGGCGAGCGTGTATGAAGAGAATTATGAATGTTGAGGCAGTGAGTGAAGTATGCAAGGATAGAGTTCTCTGGCACTCTGTTCTTTCTGCCTACCCGGCAAGGGATATGGCGTGATGATATGTATGTACTCCTAGGTAATAAGCACACCTATAGAGTACATTCGTGTATTAACAATTTGCTGGTGTGTTTTGATCGGTGATCGAGAACTAATATCTCAAATCTCGTCCCTAATTTTGGATTAGAGGTAATATAATCTTCATTCTCAGAATGAGTCTACCCATTCTGAGAATGAGATTCCATGTTATGGTAAGCAGCGTCTTGTCTGTAGCCCTATCATCAAGTAGAAATCTTGTCTGCCGCCAAAGGCAATAAAAAAAATTTTTTTTTTTATTAATTATCAATGTACATAACGTACTTATGCCAGTTTAATTGCCAAGTCTTAATTAATAATATATCGATGAAGTAGCATTAGAAAACATTGTACCATAGTCATATACTTACTCGCTAATTTACATAGTCATACGTCATCAGGCGTTACAATTAATTGTCTTCAATATATTAGTATTGAAGACTATATTTCACTATGCTAGTGTAGTTTCACATATTTACTAATAGAACTAAGTATATATAGACTTTACAATCAAATAAATCAATCATGATTTGTCATAAACACATTACAGTTGATTATGCTGTCGACCCCATATAAATTGATCGATAAGAGCTGCTGCACTTATCTTAATATTGCCTATATTACTATAGTAAAGTATAGTACTTAGATAAGTATGTTACTATTAGTACGATTTTCGATTCCAGGTTCTGGCGCTGTAGCCCTTGCACATCTCGACGGTTCCGGCACAGCAGAAGCGGCAGCAGCGATGGTTTCGCGGGTACAACAGTTAGCAGTTGGATACCCTGAAGGTAGACTTGAACTGCAGCTAGTTGGAGGATTTACAGATCCACATCGCTATTCGGATGAACTATTTGCAAATATCATGCGTAAGTAGTAATGTTAAAACTATATAGTAGCTGTACTCGCGTTTTTGGACGCATTAATCTTAATATATATAAATCACGCGTCACTTTGTTTGTCCGCGATGGACTCCTAAAGTACTTAACAGATTTTAATCAAATTTGCATAGCATGTGTAGTTTGATCCAACTTAAGAGATAGGATAGCTTTCATCTCAATTTATGGTCGCAATATTATGTTATTGCAAATTATTTGTCTATTATTTGGCAGTCACAATTATCTGTTATCTCCAAACGATTCTAACAGATGGCGGTACCTGTTGACTGGATTGAGTAAGTGTTCAATAGATGGTGCTATGTTAAACGTCAAACGTTTCATATAAGCTACAATTTATTAGCATAACCACTACGTGTTACAGAGGCTGCCTTAGCCACAGCAGCGCGTGGCCGGGTCTGCTAGTTAATTATAAACCCAACTTTACATCGTAATAATAAACTATAAATTAAAA
Organism: Lymantria monacha; assembly: GCA_905163515.2. NCBI lineage: Eukaryota > Metazoa > Arthropoda > Insecta > Lepidoptera > Erebidae > Lymantria > Lymantria monacha. The sequence goes on from LR991096.1 coordinate 16,833,550, forward strand.
CTAAATTTTGTGGGACTCGCCGGCCATGAGATTGACGGCCGGAATACCCACTAAAACCTAACAGCGGTCCTTTCCGCGCTTTTACGGGATGCCGGAGAGATCGTCTATTGACATTCTATCCCCGACACCCCTACGCTTGGCCATCTGGCCACGACCAGTCAGCCGTCAAGGCGGTGGGAGGAGGTGCGCGTAGCGGCGCCTCCCTCTCCCTGGTCGCCGCCGGCGGAGCGAGGTTGCAGACGCGAGTGCTTCGCGTTCCCGCTCCGCGGCCTCCTTTGCAGAGATGACTTCCTCGCAAAAGGAGGCCATCGACGTCCAGTACCTGTCGCTGTCAAGCATCTTGTTGATGACGGTCGACAACGACAGGTCCGCTCCTATGACCGCCGACAGGTCGTGGCGCTGAGGCCCCCAGGCGGGACATACTTCCAGGGTGTGACGCGCGTCATCAATTTGCGCGCCACACTCATGGCATCCAGGGGCCTCTTCACGTCCAATTCGGTGCAGGTACTTACCGAAGACCCCGTCTCCGGTAAGTACCTGCGTCATCCTGAATGACAGGTTGCCGTGCCCTCGTTTCATCCAGCGGTCGGTCGGTCAGCCTAACTCCACAGATTTTCCGCAGAGATCGCATTTCGACCGCATTAATTTTACTTTCATACTCTTTTCTGCATACCCAACTCTCGCTTCCATACAGTAATGTTGGGACAAGCACTGCGTTATGTATTGCTACACGTGCCTTCTGGCTGAGTTGGTGGCTGCCGAGAAGTTGCCCCAACGCTCCGTTCACTCTATTTCCCGCATTCACTCTTCGCTCTATATCAGTGGTATACCTTCCATCTCGGCTAAATCCACATCCAAGATATACAAATTCGTCTACTTGCTCTAGTATATCATTACCTATTGTTACTCTTACATCTGTTCTGGCTTCGTCTCTTTCAAAGACCATTATTTTGGTTTTGCTCACATTCACTTTCTTATTTACACATTCACTTAATTAAAAATAATAATAATAAATCTGTTAAGAAACTAATGGTAATCCTTTTGAAGTCGTTTAAAAAGCGTTAAAGTGAAACACGTTTCAATTAGAGTATTTATTTACGCGTCATTGCTTTTAATGCGCCATGTTTTTTATCGATTTTATATAGGTCGCATGTACTAAATATACGATAGTATATTTAATTTCAATGCTTTTTAATAACCGTGGTAAAAGCATTCCTGAGAGTATGGCCTAAGCAGACAGCTTTTACGACAAAAGCCATAACATCATTATCATCCTGTGCGGCAACGATCCGCATGACATTTTCATTTTCCCTCTAAAATTCCTAGTAATCTGGTCAATGTTTACATTTAAAAAACGAGCTGACAGTTGATCTACCTGACGCCCTTTAACACTCTTTCCTTTTACTTTTTCTTTAACATGTGTATTAAGGAAGAAGATATGATAAATGGAAGAAGACTGGAAGTAAGAGGGTTTGATGATATTGACCATAATAATAATATGCATGCGTTGATCGTTACTTCTTAATGATCTCTCCTCAAACGTTTGAATGACATTAGAACAAGATTTTTCATCTATTTCTTTTGCTCAGTCTATGTGTCCCACTGTTAAGCTCGGGCTTCCTCCAAATGAACGAAACTAGCCTACACATAGTTAGCCAGAGAGGTTGGCTTAGACTTTTATTTCGTGTTATTCTTCTTTTGCAGTGAACATCACTACTTTTTCATTCATCGTTTGCTTACATTACAAACCCTTAAACGTTTTTTACCTTACTCATGAAAATGGAAACGGTGGTAAAAATTATATTCCTATTCTGTTACCATGGGGATAATGCGCCGAAGATAAAGACATAGATAAAGATAATCGCCTGCAATAGAAATTGCAAGAGATTAACTTCAGCTTCGGTGTGTTAAGCTAACGAATAGCTTTAGCTGTTTTAGGAAGAATGCCCGCAGAGTGTGGTTGGTGAACCTCCCACCACACTCTCCAGGCGTTCTTTTAATGTGTGACCCAATGTTTAACTCGCCATGGCAACTTCAAAAGTAAATAATATTTTTTAAACTTATATCCGCACCATTATATCAATGTTCTACAACTTACCTAAAGTATAAACAATCAAAAACACCACATTCTTTAGGAGTGCGATCTCTAGCGTAACGAGCGCGACATTGCACTAAACAGTTTGTAATTCACATCTGAAGTAGCCAGACCTTTGAGAAAGTAGGGAAAAATTGCTGTGCATTCAGACGTTTCGCTCGTACCCTACTATCGCAATCAAACATATAACAAATCAGACATAGTCCCGTAAGCTCTAACCGTATCCGTAGTGCTGTGCTTCTGCACTTATCGTCGCTGGTACAGCTTTCTAATTATCGGCGTGCAAGCCAATGTGTTTACTGTCCCCGCATTTCATAGGAGGGAAGTTAAATTAACCTTTTTCAGTTGAAAAACGGAGTAGCGCTGTAAATTGGAGAATGTTGGCTTGAAAATCAGCAGACCTAAAACGGAGTACATGTTGTGCGATTTCGGCGGTATCTCCAATTTTACACCCATATGCCTAGATGGAGTGCCTATACCAGTATGCTCGGATTTTCGATACCTCGGTTCTCTTATCCAAAGCGATGGCGACCTGGATCGTGCGGTGAAACACAGAATTGATGCGGGATGGATGAAATGGCGGCAGGTCACGGGTACAACATGCGACCCCAAAGTACCCCCTAAATTAAAGGGTAAAATATATAAAACCCTAATAAGACCTGCTGTACTGTATGGATCAGCATGTTGGGCGACAAAAGCGACGGATGAGAGACGACTGCATGTAGCGGAGATGCGAATGTTGAGATGGATGTGTGGTGTGACGAGATTGGATAAAATAAGAAATGAGCATATAAGAGGAAGCTTGAAAGTAGCGTCAGTGACGGAAAAGTTAAGGAGTGAAAGGTTAACATGGTATGGACATGTGATGAGACGGGATGAAAGTAATGTTGTGAGGAAAGTTTTAAATATGAATGTTGAAGGCTTTAGGGGTAAAGGCCAAAGAAAAGATGGATGGACTGCGTGAGGTATGACATGGATAGACAGGGAGTGACTGCAGAGATGACGTCTGATAGGACTGTATGGAGGAAGATGACATATTGCGTCGACCCAAAATAATTGGGATAAGAGCAAGATGATGCGTCGAAAAACGGAGTTCCGTTTGTTTGACTTTTCTAATCAAGTTTGTTGCTAGTCCCAAAATAATTAAAAGCGTTTCTTGGAACTGTTTGGGAGTTAAAATCAGGTGTCATCTATACAGACCATTGTGGATCCTGGCTTACAGTAGTTATAATGGGAAGAAATGTGTGGTAGGATTAGTCCCAAAAAAGAAAGAATTGGCTCCATTGGAGCCTCATAACACCTGTAGTCGCCTACTTGGCTGCCAAGCGTAACCATTATGGTATAATCCCACATTGGGGCTTATTTCAACAGATGGATAACAATGATCTTAACTCGGAAATAAACAATTAGACCTGATGTAGAGGTCACGCCAGTGGCAGTGTACGTTTGTCAGAGTGCCAGCGCGCGAATATTAGCGAGAGAACGCGTGGGCGGGCACGTCTATTGTGTGAAGGAGACGTCGATGTGACTCATTAACAATGTCTGTGATATTTATCTCGTGGGTGGTACATACAATGTGAAGTATGCGTTCCGAATGTAAGTGACCGAAACACAATATTTACAGAATAACAATCTAAAACTCTAATAAAACTGACGAGTTTGTTTCTTTGTATGCGCCGATGGCACGAAATACCTATTGGATTCCAAATAATCGCAGGTATTGTATTAAAAGCTTGTTGTTGCACAGTATTAAAGAGATTTTTATCTATTTTATTTTCTGAGGACATAGTTCACAACAGACTATAGAATTAATACATAAAGCTGCAACAAGTAGGAGCGTATCAATGTATACATTTTAGCACATCGGACAATTTTGGAAATTAGATATATATCAACGGTTTGCGTAATTACCGTTGTCATGTGAACTACTCGTATAACAAAAATTGTGATTGATGTATTATGGATGTTATTAGTGATACTTATATATATATATATTTCTGTTTTATACTGTACTTTTTTAAATAGATTAGTTATAAATATAAAACTAGCACGCACATATATACACTACAGATATAACATCAACACTCATTATAATCTATGAAACAAGCAGTACAAACCGGAGCGAGTATAGGTAGCTTCCGGTGGTCAGGAATCCAGAGAGATGGTGATGGTATCCGAAAAGCTAATCCACCGCGTTGGCTGCCGAAGTCAATCGATATCAGTGGCCAGTGAAATGGCGATGTAGAGGGAATACGGTGGGCTATATGGTCCCACGGCGCCCTTTCGTCGCCCCATACCACACACTCCAGACCATAGCTTACCACACACACCTCATGATGCGTGCCGTGTTAAGGAGAACTGCATTCGGCATCTGGATCTTGACCTACCCACCTTACATAAATCTCGTGGCCATTAAACCACTAACCGAAACGACTATGGGCAAATAAGTAATTTCCTTCAAATTTTTGTTATGGGTTCTTACCATCATTACCTCCCATCTGACTAGCTGTTTCATTCTTTGTTACACCCGGTATAAATAGCACAATATCACTTTTGCCCATGCAGCAACTAATCATCTGATTTTCTTTACTCAAAGAAATATCAATGTTCTAGGATTATTATACCTTTTCGAGATTAGAAGATTAGATTTCAGAATTTTCAGTAATTGAAACTGGAATACGCGCTCAAAACAGGCGGCATCAACAGTTTAAGTTGAAGCAGCTGATGAGAATTTTTATATCTTTTGTCATTTACAGTATCATTTCATCGCCTGAGCGTAGAGATCGACCTAACTATGGCGTGTTGCTGCGAATTAAACACAGCACTAGGCAGTGGAACGGCTTCCCCTTTAGTAACTGGAGTGGGTGTGGACATTCGTGCCGGCGACCTGTTCCCTGCCACATTCCCTGATAAGGGACCCGCATTGCCGTTAAGAGGTGCCAGGACTATCACTAGTGGACCTCACTCTGGACAGGTGAGACATAACCTGATGACTTTCATTCAACATGAAATCTTTACTGTTCATGTTATCTGACTTGCCTGAAGAAGTCTTAAAAACAACTTGAGTGATCACCAAAATAATGGGCAGAAGCGCTCTCTTGGGCAACTTTAACACCTACTCCGATCGCCTTCGAATTATGGCATTATCGCTTTTTTGGGATGCCTATATTTAAACATTGGATGTTGATACGCTGATGGACGGATATATGTATGAAATTATATCTGATGACTACACAGATGGCGAAGTGGTTAAGATATGAACCTATCGCACCATTGTCGTGGGTTTGATTCCAATGCAGGACAATACTTTGTACATACATACATATCATCACGCCATATCCCTTGCAGGGATATGGCGTGATGAATACTTTGTGCGATCCACAAATAATTGTTCCGAGTCTGGGTGTAATTTATGTCCGTTAAATGTATATTTGTAAAGCCCCCAGCAATGCAAGGATTATTTCCCAAGTGCAGGGTGTCGGTAAAAAAATCATAAATAAAATATTGATTTAATGAATGAAATATATTTTAACAGGTGTTAGATATATATGACAATACTGTGGGTATGCTCCGCATCGGGCCATTCAACTACGAGCCACTGCGTGGAGTGGACCTCTGGCTCGAGCAGTCTGACGATTTCATCCTGCAACATCTCAGCACCACGCCCACCGTTGAACCGCCACACTTCGTACATAATGTATGAATATTTTTAACTATTACTTGATCCGCAGTAAAGTAATCTAATTTTTTTTTAATTTATAGAGAAAACTCTGCATTATCAATTTATCTTCTTTTTGTGAGGAGTCTACTTCTATAAATATAGAATTAACTCACACAAATTAGACACAGACTGTGAGCAACCCACGGATTATAAAGATTTGTTACCAGTGGTCGGTCCAATGGCGATGTGGAGGAAACTCGGTGGCTTATGGAGCTACGCGCCTCCCTTACTTCGCCCCTGACGGAATGGGCGCTGTGTGTCCAGACCAACCGCCGCCGGGCGGGCCACCGAAAATAAAGATCGGGTACCGGTGGCCTGCTCGCACGGCGAAGAGAGGAGTTTTGCATGGTGGGTCTATGGGGTCCCGCGTTGCCTCTTCCGTCGCCCCGGACCGATTTAGTGGGGCGAAACCACATCCATAGTCCTGCGCAAAAAAAAAGACCATAGCCACAAAATAAAAAAAAGACTGTAAGCAATTAATTGCAGATTATAAAAAACCACATATCTATGCAGTCTCACAGTAAAAGAGGATTAGAATAGACCTACACTAACGTATTTCAGGATGGCAGACAAAACACATCGCATTTTCTTGAGTCTCACTCAGGCCTGTATTCAATAAGCGATAAACCGAAGTACGATATACTACGCTTTCGATGGATACATTTTGCTTTCGCACATAATAAGGGGAGCATTTGCCAACAAAAATCCTAATATTTCTTCTGGAACGGTCAACGATATCATTGCCTATGTCTGGTAATATAAAAAATAAACATATTTATTACATCGTGTCATTTTTATATAAATACTAATTGCAATGTCAGATTTCTAGCTGGAATATATGTAAATACAACTGAAATAAAGTATTTGGCTCCCTATAATAAAATAATATAATAATTCGGCGAAAACCGTAACTATACCATCTTAGTCTAATGATAGACTTGTCGAATAGAGAACTTCCTATTTAAAAAGCAAAAGATATAAATGGCTCATATTGAATGCATTCTATTTTATAAAGTTAACATTTTTCATTAATTGTTAGGTTTTGTGCCCATGAACTCTTCGAGTCGGAGACCCACTCCTGTCGGGGATCTGTGGCATTTGGCTCGCTCTGCCACCCTACTGGTACCTGTTATATGTACAGGGTGGAAGGGGACCGCACCCGAAAACAAAGACAAGTAACCCTACTAGTGCTACTTGTAATGATAGGCTAGAAAAAAAATCGATTCCACATGACGTTTTCAGATTCCCATCATGGGCAGAATGGGCGCCGTGTGTCCAGACCAACCGCCGGGCGGGCTACCGAAAACAAAGATCGGGTACCGGTGGCCTGCTCGCACGGCGAAGAGAGGAGTTTTGCATGGTGGGTCTATGGGTCCCGCGCTACCTCTTCCGTCGCCCCGGACCGATTTAGCGGGGCGAAACCACATCCATAGTCCCGCACAAAAAAAAAGACCATAGCCACAAAATTCGGATGAATTTTTTTTATTTTCACAGCATATTTTAAGTTTTTTTTCACATTCCGTCGTATTAGGACAGTACCATGTAACGATAATGCCATAAAAAATACGTAACTTTACTCAGATGAGAAAAGACGCAATGTATTCAAAACTCGCGATCAAGAGTTCAACTACCTCACGTAGTGAAAAAAAAAATGTTTACATCCGAATCGTTTTTTTTTCTAGCCTATCATTATAAGTAGGACTAGTAGGGTTATCTGTCTTTGTTTTCGGGAGCGGTCCACTTCCACCCTGTATAATCATACGAAAGACTCAAAAAATTACAAAAAAAAACCTAATTTTTTTCAGATACGCGTGACACTAAAATTTATACAGCAGCACCCATTCCCAGCTGTGACAGTGTTCCCGGACAATCGAGCGCATTACTATCGTCGTGATGAACAAACTGGCTGTTGGGTATCTATGCGCTTCTAAGCGTATTTACCATACAATATTAAAAGAGGTTTCCATTACATATGGTACATGAGAGGTTATTGATGTGAATAATTATGAAATCAACTGTTATACCCACTCTCAGGGTAACTATCAAATAAATCTACATAAAATGTTTTTTTTTCTGTATGACAGTTGCATACATATTTTAAGCTTTATATCATTTTAGTGATTGATTTGGTGATTGAAAATGTTTGACCATTTTTTTTTCTGTAATTAATAAAAGTTATTTATTAAATGGTATACCAGTAAATAGAATAATCTTCTATACTAAATAGAATAATTTGCATCATAAGATCAATACTTTTTTTTAACGTGATGAAAGTCTTATCAAATCAATGAACGCCGGCTGCACGCACGAAAAAGTGTCACGTTCCGCCTGACCCGAGCGTGCAAGCAGGAGCACGGAACAAGTGATAGAGAGGTACAGTAGGCCTAAGCCTTTTTGCATTTTAAGAAATCGACGTGAACTGTTTTGTCAACTGTGTATAAAGTGAGGTGAAAAGTTAATATGGTTTTCATTGTTAATATTTGTTCAATTCATAAAAGCATGCAATTTTTCATCAATGCTTTCTTATGACGTTATCACGTAAAATTATCGTCCGTAAACCGACTTTATAAACAACCATCTGTTTTTTTTATATATTTTAAATAAATAATACAACATATGGCGATTTTAAAACTTTGTCTCCTCTTTATAGACTGATAGTCAATCCTGTCACGCATAGATTGATGTACTTGAAATAACGAAACCCTGAATAACTTGAACATTTAAACACGCTCCCATAGTACTTGTACTACATATTTTGTTCGGTCTAAGTACATGTTAAATTTTGTCTCACGAGAGAAAATACAATACGTTATTTAATACTAACAAAAAAGATTCTTACATTTATTTTGTCAAAATGGCAATCAGTTCCAATTCTGTAGTTATCTTTACTATGAATAATTTGTTTCCGTCGATTGTCAAATTAGCTTTTACTCGCTATTAAAGAAAGCGTAAACATTCTGAAAATTTGTATCTCATGATATATTTATTTTTGTTGTACAACATATATGTTTTCATATTTCTGTGAAGTTTCACTTAATATGTAGTTTAATTTATTTAAAATCTAATTAATTACGCGATGTTTTATGTATTATTATGTCTTTATAATTTTGTAGTAGTATGTTAAATAGTCACAACTGAAATTCAAATATTTGAAGTTGCGTGAAATAATTCATATCTCTTTTAATTTTATTTAATTAAGACGAAGTTAGTTATACCATCATTCTTCTGAAGCCTATTCATTTATTTAAAATTGTTATAATGGTGCAAGACTTATTTGCGACTAAATTAAAAACATTTGTTTTTTTTTTGTAAAAATATAGAGTTTTGACGTCAATAAGTTGACTGAGAAATAATTACTCAAAGGTTAATTTATTATCAATACCTGTGGATACTGCTATGGTGTGAATGATTACTTTATTGGTTACGAATTTAAATACCGAATATAATGCACTGGAATTTAGACAATTATGTTTTATTTTAAAAAAAAATGATAATTTTATTGAGTGTGACAATTTTATCGTTTAAAATTAATATAAATAATTATAAAAACATTTTGTTATATTGTGATAATTTATATAGCTAATTTAATAATTTGTATTTATATACAAAAGTGAAACTCTTGCTGATGTTGTCATATTGAAGTTAATTTCCTTTTTAATAATATATAACATGACTTTTGACGGGAATCTGAAAACGTCATGTGGTGTTCTTGTATTATATTCGATATCTTAGTATTTAACGTGTTATATTAGATAATTTTGATGGCATTTTATGTAATGTGATGCGGCGAAACTACTGGGATGTAGTGAATATCATATAGAAGTGCTTTACAACGTTTTCGTTTTCCTTTAAAATTCCTACAAGATACCATTAGCAGTGTGGCCATAGCACTGTTGAAGGTGACGATTTGACTTAGACAATGACTAACCCAAAAAGACTATACGTAAAAATAATTATAACTTGACACTGGCACCAATAGCTCGTATAAGTAACTGATTGCCAATACTAAAAGAGAAGAAGAAGAATATATAACATGGACTACAATTTTATTTATGTCAAATGTGTTGATTTCAATGACAAAATCGGTGAAGACAATTAAGTTTTCTGTATACAGACGCAACAATTTCTTATTTTAATGTTTATTAAAACGTATGTTTGCTTTTGTATGTAAATATAAAATCATTTTTAGAGGTTATGATTATTGTATATTTGGTTAATTATCAATTTAGTTAATAGTTATTATTATATCAAATTTGACTTTCATCCTTCCTATCATAACTATAGTTTATTAAACTGTACATCCCTAAAATACCGTTGTGTGAACAATTTATGTTGTAAATATTATGATGATCAATTAGATTTAGTTAAACGATGTTAATAGTTATTGTTTTGTGAAATATTATGAATATATTGAAAGTTCTAAAGATATTCCTGTTTTAATTATGTGTATGCGATTGATTTAAAGCTTCTCAAACCATGCCACCCATTTTCTGTTAGCATAGCCTTAATTAGGTAGGTACCTAACTAAAACTCACGAGTGGGCACCCATTCAATGTAGGAAAAGCGTTTGACAAAGTCTATATAACGACCTCATTTTCAAATTACTAAAGTTAAATATCCTCTATTACTTAGTATTATAGTTAGACTTTCTATCCAATCGTAGCTACCGCTACAGGGTAGAGGATATTTTCTCCGCACCGCATCTACTAAAAGCTGGCGTCCCCCAGTGATCGGTGCTATCCCCACTCTTGTTTTCACTGTACACCAGCGACATTCCCCAACACAAGAAGGCACAGACAGCGCTCTTCGCAGACGACATTGCTATCTTATAAGTAGGTCGCTCAAGAAAACAGTAGTTTTTTTGTCCAGGTGCAATGATCCAGCCCGCGAAGTCCCTAACATAATCAAGGGTTGAAACAGTAGTTACGATACTCCAGGTAGTACCGCCCTAAACAAATAATCTAGGAAATGGAGTATAGTTACAAACTCTACAAAAAGCTAGGCGATCATGTTCCATCAGTAGTTTATCGCATCCGATTCCTAGCTTCTTTCCCACTTGGCAATATAGTCGACCAGCCCATCCTCTGGACAAGGCAAGTTAAATACCTTTGTCATCTGATCACCTTGGATAGTCGGCTGATCTTCGGTCCGTCTAAAAAGTCAAATCACACGGGCGCAGCCTTTGTGCTAGGACGGTTACACAGCATGTTGCACGCCAGGGTCAAGCTACTCTCCGTAGAAAGTTTGAATATACACCGTGAAGCCCTTCGGTTATAACGTTTGCAAATATTACAGAATAGCTTCATGCACTCTGCAACGCGAGCAACGTGATAAATTCGCAATGTGGATCTTCACATAGATCTTGGCATGCCAACCATCTGGCAGTAAATGAAACAAGCTCCCGGCGTTACTTCTACTATGCCGTCACCACCCCATCAAAAATATCCGCGAGCTGCCAACCGCGATTAATAATTGATTAACCTGGCGACTTTGTTACGATTGCGGGGAGGTCCACGTCTACGGCCTTGTAGAGCATTACGAGCCCAGCAAACTTTGGGGACTATAAATACTGCAGGTATTCTGTCTTCTCTTATTCGGCTGTCTTCTTGCATATCTCGAGGGCCTTCGATAACGCCTGGTGCCCTATGATTCTGCTGAAGGCGAAGGCCAGGGGATGCCCGAGCAATATCTATCAGATGTTGTCTGGGTATTTCACTGGTTGGCGCATTGGCATGGGTGTGGGAGATCAGACGGTATGGCAGACTTCTGCGATGGGATGCCCGCGAGGCTCGGTGTTGGTTCCGGTTCTGTAGTACCTGCTCATGTTCGTCTTGCTCCGGTTGCCACTTTCGAGGGGAGTGAACATGGTGGCTTACGCCGACGATCTGACGGTCTTGATCGGGGCGAATTTTAGAGCGGGCATTGAGGCTAACGGCGACAACCGCCCTGGCGGCTGTCGGAGAGTGAGGAGGCTCGTAACAGGCTGGAGTTCTTACCCAGTAAGTTAGTTACGATGACACTAAGGGGACCATTCCAGCGGGCCTACAGTACGCTTGGGGAGGACCTCTGTCAAGAGCATTTCATCGACTGCTGTGTTTGGAGTGTTGCTGGATGCGAGCCTGTCGTTTACGCGCAGCCGATTGGCGAACGGGCGTTCAATTGCTTCGGCAAGGTTGCCCGCGTATCAGCGTCTAATTAGGGGCGTGCTAAAGGTCATGTACCACGGTACATGCGTGGTGACGATTGCGTATGCTGCGAATGTATGGTTTCATAGAGCTGGACTGTACGCGGTAAGGAGCGCCTTGATGCGCACGCTGAGGACAGCGCTCGTTCTGCTCATCAAAGCTTACCGTACGACTAGCACGGCTGTCCTTCCGATCATCGGTGTGGTCCTGCCGGCTGATCTAGAGCTCATCCGTGCTGGATGATTGCTTGATTACTCTCACACTATTAACCGTTTTACACAATTAGATGCCGTATCCTTTGCCGAATATTTGTTCAACAATGTCTAATGTAGCAAAATATAAGGTCTTCAGCCAAAATGATTTGAAAAGTACTTACCATCAGGTATCGATTCTGGAAAAAGATAAAATTTATACAGCTTTCGAAGCTTGTGGGAAACTGTTTCAATTTACAAGAATACCTTTCGGTGTCACTAAGGGAGTCGCTGCATTTCAACGTACTCTTGAATATATTATATCAGAAGAGCATTTAAAAGGTAGGTACGTATGCATATTTAGATGACGTAACAGTCTGTGGAATGAGTAAATGTGAACATGATGAAAATCTAAATAAACTTATGGATGCTGTGACTAAATATAAATTAACTTAAAATATACATTACTGGAAAAAATTAAGGGATCAAAAAAATTCCTTATTTTTGGGCAAATTTCAAGAGGCCGTAACTTCGAGAAAAATGGTCGTGCAGGAAATTAACTAAAAAGGAAATTGTAGCTTCAAGTCTCTAGTTTTTGGATTAGAACTTAAATTTTTTGTAACCTCCGCGGTTTTCGAATAATCGTAGAAAAACCAGCAACAACGACAAAAACAAACAACCAAAAAAATTTTCAACATTTTTTGGTTTTTTTTTTACGTCTACGGGCGTAGAAAATTTTTTACCAACCAACTACTATATTCATCAGATAACTTGTTTATTCAGCTTGAATTTGCTTTTAAAAGGTTCGATACGATCATTTCTCGCTGAGATATCGAACTTTGAATGGAAAAGGATCTTATCATTTTTAACCATCAATATCTCAGCAACCAATGATCGCACAGAAAGTTAAAGGTGGGTTTCAGGAACTTGAATGAATTCGCCTTAACGACTAGCCATTGCTTTTCCGAAAAAAAAACTACAAAAAAAATGTTTTTTTTTGTTGCTGGTTTTTTTATGATTACTCAGAAACCGCGGCAGTTACAAAATTTTAAAGTTCTAATCCAAAAACTAGACACTTGGAGCTACAATTTACTCTTTTTTGATTTCCTGTACGACCATTTCTCTCGAAGTTACTGCTTGTTGAAAATTGCCCAAAAACTTGGAATTTTTTTTGATCCCTTCATCTTTTCCAGAAGTTTAGAAAAATGTCAGTTAGCTCAAAGTTCTATTAGTTTACTTGGCTACACTATATCTGATAACACTATCAAACCCGACATGGACAGACTCAAACCTTTAATAGAATTACTCTTGCCAACTAATACGCAAGAGATGAAACGAACACTAGGCTTATTTGCCCGTTATGCAAAATGGATCAGTAATTTTGCAACCAAAATTCGTCCACTTACTGATATAGTTTAATTTCCTATTACTAACGAAGCTAAAACAAGCTTTGAAAATCTGAAATCCGAAATACAAAAATCGTCTGTCACTGCTATAGATAACCAAGAAATATTTACTGTCGAAACAGATGCTTCAGAATTTGCTTTAGCAGCAACCTTATCACAAAAGGGACGACCAGTAACATTCTTTTCGCGAACACTTAAAGATTCAGAACGTAGACAATGTTCTATTGAAAAAGAAACAGGAGCCATCGTTGAAAGTGTTCGCAAGTGGAGACATCTTCTAATTGGTACACGTTTAAATTTAATCACTGATCAACGGTCTGTGGCATTTATGTTCAACAGCAATCATACTAGTAAAATTAAGAACGAGAAAATAGAGCGCTGGAGTCTTGAATTATCATGTTTCAAATTTGACATTTTATATCGACCTGGTACTGAAAATATAAACGCAGACGCATTATCTCGTGTTTGTGCTCACATGAATATTGATAAATTCCGGGAATTACATAATTATCTATGCCATCCAGGGATTGTTAGGAATTTAGGATGATACATTGGATACGTGCTAAGAATTTACCATATTCTGTGGAGGAGGTAAAAGCATTGACAGCTTCATGCAGGGTATGCGCTGAAATAAAACCACGATTTTGTCAATCTAAAGGACAATTAATTAAATCTATATGTACCCACCCATGTATGCACCCTTTAAAAGACTTAATATTGATTTCAAAGGTCGCTACCGGATTCTAATAAATATCTACTAACAATTATAGATGAATATAGTAGATTTCCTTTTGCATATGCCTGCAAAGATATGTGTTCCGCTTCAATAATAAAATGCTTGTAAGACCTATTCTGTATATTTGGTACTCCATTACATCTTCACAGTGATCGAGGGGCGACGTTTATATCAGTAGAACTGAGTGAGTTCCTAAAACCTTTTGGAGTTGCTTCTAGTCGAACTACACCATACTTATAATCCTTGTGGCAATGGCCAGATCGAACATCTTAATGGCACTTTATAGAAGACTATTCACCTTGCTCTTCGTACAAGAAACTTGCCTATAGCTAAATGGGAGCATATTTTACCTTTAGCTCTACACTCGATCCGGTCACTTCTATGTACATCCATAAATGAAACGCCTCATGAAAGGCTTTTCAATTATTCGAGGCGATCGGCGAACGGAAACTCTGTGCCGTCGTGGTTAGTTCCAGGACCAATTTTATGTAGAAAGAATGTGCGTAATAAAAACGATCCGTACGTGGAAGAGGTAGAACTTTTACAGAGTACCCCATATTACTCATTTATTCGACTTAGCGAGTGTCTACAGTCTCAAATAGAAAATTGGCACCGCTTCCTGACGAAGAGAATATTATAGATGGTGAAACTTCTACTTCACCGGTTCTGACAGATCAAAGCGCTTCTGAAGAATCAAATTAAGAGCCAGTCAGACAATCTCCACAAGAGAATTCAGTTCAGATTGAAGTCGCTGTACCAAGAAGCTCAGAAAGATCAAGAAAACTACAGCTACATGTGCTTGAGCCGCGCCTGGTAGTAAGGATGCTACTATACTACTGGCACGATAATTCTATTATATTTATATATATATTATAATTTAAATGTCATTGCTATGGAGATTTTCTAACAAGCTAATTGTAATTATTAAAGTTGATTAAAACCAAGTTTCCTTGTGGTTTGTCATTTAAATGTATCAGTATTCATGGACACAATAATAAACCCAGACCTTAGTTCTCTTTCCTGCCACTGGCTACGTTAGGTTTCGAACGTACCGATGCTATTATTATTATTACACAAAAACACGCGTTGGCTCGCGAATGTTGAATTTAATAGGGAATATGCACGTGACTCCAAAATGAACAAAATATATTTTTTTGTAATCTTTATTGCTTAAATAACATACCTATACAATTATTTTTGAAATTCATCATTATTTAATAGTGAAATTTAATTATCAAAAATCGGCTCTTTAGAAATTCGCTCGCAAATATCTAAAACGCAACGCAATTGGTTGTTCTTGAACAACCAATCGCGTTGCGTTTTAGAAATTTGTCGTCTTGACGTGACGTCATCGTACACTCGAGTCTTCTGGTATCAAAGCGTTTCTAGTAAACGTAGTTATTCCATGAAACTAATATCTCAGAATAGGTGTAAACTAAAATAATTGCTTATTTGGGGTAAGACAAAATGTATTACACGTAAAGCGATTTAAATTTGACAGAATATTAAAACGTAGAGTTCAATAAATAATACACTACAAATTATATTACAAATGTAAAAACATAATAAGCTTAAAAAAAAATAAAGTTAAAAATATATGAATAAGTAATTTACTTAATTACTTTATCTTTAACCATAACAGATGTCATATCTTCTGCTGACTACACACCAGCACGGATAACAGGTAGTGGTTAAAGCCCCTCTTGGGTCATATGACCATTGCTTGTTCCGTAGCAGTGCCCCTATTGCGAGGCTTTTTAGTCATGTTTGATCAGCTGGCGATCTTTTTGTATACCTCATACATCGTTGGCCATTGGCCTTGGAGGGCAAGTTTAGAGAGTTACGCCTTAGTTCCAAGGAGTAACTCTCTAAATTTTATAGAGTATTGGGATCCTCGATGTCGAACTATAGAGCAAAGGCCAGTTTGGTAGTCACTTGGAGAGCAAAGCCAAATTGGCAAGCAAAAAGTTAAACGTGCTAAGCAGAGCTAGGTGGTCCTTCACGCCGAAACAACGTCTTGTGCTATACAAAGCACTAGTTTGTTCTCACGTGGTGTACTGCTCTCATCTCTGGGCTGGCGTGTCTAAATATCAGCTAGACCCACTTGTCTCCCTGCAAAGGCATGCTCTGGGGGGGCACACTTAAAACATTACTTATTTTTACTGACCGTCGCGCCGCCTACAGATTGGTTGTACAAACTTAACTGCTGCCATTTTGTCCTGCCTGTCAAACGTTTGACAACTGAGAATTATTATTTTTTGTTCCTAGCGTAGGTACTTATTGTCATCGATCTATTTTCGGTTATTGATATTTTTCTGAAAATTATCTCAAGTTTCAATGTTAGGCTGATATTATTATTGTTTAATTATCAGCTGATATGTTTTTTTTTTATATTTCAGGGTAGCTTTCATAGTAAAAGAAAATTCTATGTAATTACACATACACATGTAGATAATGTATATATATATATATATATATATATATATATATATATATATATATATATATATATATATATATATATATATATATATATATATATATATATATATATTCTTACAAGACAGTTGGTTCCCCCCACCCGGCAGCAGCCGAAACGTATAAATAGCCGGCGCAAAGCGGGTAGCGGGTCATTTCGCTATCGGATTCGGACCGGCTAACTACCTCGTGTTGTTATATTTAATTTAAATTCATTGCGTTATTTGTTCATTTGTCAGATTTCTTTATTAAAAGTGATTTTCCCTTAGTTAATATTATTCATCTTTTTAAAAAATTAAATCCACTTCTGGTTCGTAAAATCAGAAGTGGGATTACCACGCGTTTCAGTGTCGCTTTTGCTATCATTCCTGACAGTAAGTTAAGTTACTCAGTAAGTGTTATTTTAATTCATTCACTAAAGTGCCATTTTAAATCATATCGCTAAACGTTTTATTTCTTTTGTTGGGACTACCGTCACTTTGTTAAAAAAAATGTCGGTTCGCTCATTTAAATCTAGACAAATGGACAAAGAATCGCACCGTTGATTTTGCTACTATACTTTTTCAAGTTAAGAGTACTGACTCTTACCAGTTTTCTACCTATGCCTAGTATGCGCTCCAAAGAATTACTTGCCGAAAAGAGTGTAATCAGTTGGTGTTAAACAATACCGTGAAGTACGTCTCGGAGAAGCTCTCGGCATCGCGATCGCGTATCGTATCGATAGGTCGCGTCGTTCTCATGTTATTTCATTCCGGTTTAATCAAATCCGTACCAGACTACGTAGTTCGAAACGAAGGAGTAACCACAGTCGAAATCGAGATAGATTAACCCCCAGATCACCGTAAATTGGAGCGTTAACAGCGCTCTGATCACCGAGCCAAGCATCGTAGCGTCAAAGTCATAGTCGTTATAATTTTTCACCCTACGGTAACTGACAAGATTGTTGATGCCATCAGGTTGATCAACATCATGGTAAGGTTGAACCAAAGTTTTTATATTTCGAGGTCTGAGACAGATTTACATAATACAGACGACTGGTGCTCATAGGTTGATCATGTGAAATCTCTGAATAATTTGAGTGATCATGAATACCTTCGCCGAATAGGAAAGTAGACTTCTCTAAAAGAGAGTTTCACTTTAGACTATATTCGTTTATCTAATGAGTAACCAATGATCATTTGTGCTCATGGACACGCAATATGGCGAATAACATATGCGGTGTTTTTGTGAAAGTTTTGATGAATACTCTACGTAACCGCATATTACGCATTGTTCTTTATTTTCATCTACGAATTGTGGGCACTCTGCGATCGATTACTAACGACTATTGTGATTTATATTACTGACCCACACACCTAAGCATTTGATATCAATCATTTGAACTCAAATAACATGTCCTGATGGTAATCGTAGATCAAAACTTGATTTTGTACCAATGGTGTTCGAGCTCTGTTCCTTCTGTAAATATCTTGGACACAAAATGCATGTGTTTTACGACATATGTCTGAAGGATGTAGTTCGAATGTCGCAAAGATTACTTTGCTTTGACTACATTGGTTATTCTGTCAGTGTTAGTTAATTATAACATAAAAATACTGGATTCTTAGTATTACTTCTAGTCAGGCGTGACCGAGTCAGTTTTACAAGTTTTTAGATGTAGCATAACAGTCAGAATGGAGATGAAAACTTCCTCGTGACATTAATTTCAACTGACTTGCCCACACGAATGGCGTAGTGGTTGAGATATCGATCTGCCGTGCCGGTGTCGTGGATTTGACTTCCACGCATGACAATACTTTGTGTAGTTTGCTTATCACATAAAAAAAAAAGTCCCTAGAGCTCCATCTCAGCTGATTTAATCATGAACAAAACCAGACATACATTTTTCAATAATTCATAGCAACGTTTTAGGTCGCTTACCGGAGTTAAATGGTTATAAATTCGTTTTAATTATTATTGAATTTTTTTTACTAAATTTTCTTTATTATGTCCAATATATTGAATCAACATCATGGATTGGGTAAGTGACATAGCAAGCTCCCTGCACTATATTGCACCAGGTATTCACAGGTAAAACGGCCAAGTTGATAGATATTGTCGTACAGTGCTTAATATGCTACGAGTTAAGGTTGGAAACAAGGGAGTACAATGGTCAGAGGTATTATGGGAGGTCCAACTGACCATTAGAAGATAGGACACCACCCGGTGTTCACCATTGCAACTGCTTATTAGTGTAGAAACCGCAACACCTGTTATTAAATCTCTTGTGAGAGGTATTGCTTATCATGGATTTCAGTTCCAGCAATTTTAATCAAGGAGTTCATGATGACACTAAGACGACTGCGCGCTGCTGGCAATTTGTCAGCGAATCAATTACGTCAAGACGCGTGAGTGTTTGAGAATAGACGTGAACCCCACACATACTCTGTGGGAGATCTTGTCTTAGTATGTAAGAATTCTCAGAGTACCGGCAAATTGAATTTAGGAATGTGCGTGCAAGGTGATTACTGCAATGCCGCATCACCGAAACGAACTCGAGCTTTTGATAGGGTCGTATAGAGAAAGACCCACGCAGCCGCATATATTATGGTGCTGTGCCCGGTGAATGGACGCTGAAAACTTGTGAAGTCTTCTTCCAAACTGGTGACTTACCATAATAATGTCATGCGAACCGCCTTTGTAGCATGCCTCTGACATCACGTTATTTCAATAATGTCAAGCTAACCGCCTTTGTAGCATGCCTCTGACATCACGTTATTTCAATAATGTCAAGCTAACCGCCTTTGTAGCATGCCTCTGACATCACGTTATTTCAATAATGTCAAGCTAACCGCCTTTGTAGCATGCCTCTGACATCACATTATTTCAATAATGTCAAGCTAACCGCCTTTGTAGCATGCCTCTGACATCACATTATTTCAATGTCAAGCTAACCGCCTTTGTAGCATGCCTCTGACATCACATTATTTCAATAATGTCATGCTAACCGCCTCTGTAGCAGTGCCTCTGACATCCATGTAACTAATAATTTTATTTTAACTTTCAGCACTATCCTTAAATTATACGTAAATATGCACATGGTGCCTTGTACGGTGATAGCTCCACCGCCCATGGCGTGATTAACTTTGTTTCATTTTTAGGAATCTCTAATTGAATTCATATAACTTATGTCTCTAAAGTAATTAGAACTTAGGTAACTTTTGTTACTATTCCAATTTAAATGTCACATCCTAATATTCTTGTCCATGATGCAAATTATCTAATGGATGTAGTTGCAAGTACATAGGCAATTGCATTGCGTTGTGTGCTTTCAGATAATCATAGCGATTCCTAGGATGATATTGAGGGCTGGGTGGTAAAGGTGATCCACCCATTGGAAGACCAGCGGTCGAGGACGCCCCGCAATCAGGAACGGCCGTCTTACAAGACAGTTGGTTCCCCCCACCCGGCAGCAGCCGAAACGTATAAATAGCCGGCGCAAAGCGGGTAGCGGGTCATTTCGCTATCGGATTCGGACCGGCTAACTACCTCGTGTTGTTATATTTAATTTAAATTCATTGCGTTATTTGTTCATTTGTCAGATTTCTTTATTAAAAGTGATTTTCCCTTAGTTAATATTATTCATCTTTTTAAAAAATTAAATCCACTTCTGGTTCGTAAAAATATATATATATATATATATATATATATATATATATATATATATACATTACTTCAACTTTAGTTCACCGCCTAAACTCTGGGTGGCAGCACTTTCCATACATGCATATTTTATCATCGAGTTGCCCTGGGGGGGCACACTTAAAACATTACTTATTGTAATTGTCAAAAGTTTGACAACTGAGAATTGTTATTTTTTGTTCCTAGCGTATGTACTTATTGTCAATAATCTATTTTCGGTTATTAATGTTCTTTCTGGAAATTATCTCAATTTTCATTATTAAGTTTATACTATTGCCGTTTCGTTAACAGCTGATATGTTATTTTTATATTTCAGGGTAGATTTCATAGTAAAGAAAAATCCTATATAATTACATACACACAATATGTAGATACGTAGGTATATATGTATATTACTTCAACTTTAGTTCACCGCCTTAGCTCTAGGTAGCAGCACTTTCCATACATGCATATTTTACCATCGAGTTGCCACTCTTTTTCAGTTAATATAATTTTACTCTTTGGAGTTGCCACTCTTTTTCAATTTAATAACTTTACTCTTTGGGCATGCTGTTCGAATCGTCGGTGATCTCAATCTCACGGACAGATTGGAGTTTACGGGAGCGGCGGAGAGACTTTGGGTCTCTCTTTGTACTCTACCGGCTCTTATAAGGTGAGTGCTCTAAAGAACTGTTTGACCTGTTACCATAGTCACCATTTTACTACCGTACCACTCGTCACCGTAGCAGGGTTCACTCATTTCACCTGAACTTACCTTGTTCCTAGACTGTACGTTTTCAGAGATCATTTCTTCCACGTACGTGCAAGATCTGGAATGAACTACCTGCTGTAGCGTTTCCAGAGCGTTATGATATGTCCTTCTTCAATTGAGGTTTAAGAGCATTTTCTTCAAGATAGACAACGGCCTGGCTGTACTCCTGGTGTTACTAAGGTTCATGTGCAGCAGTATCACTTACCATCATGTC